>CM076579.1:544772351-545510245 GCA_034641835.2 Pinus albicaulis | reverse complement strand
GATCAGAGTGAATACACTTTTATTGCATTCATATGATATTTAATTTCTAATTTAGTTTTACCAAAACAATTTAAATACTTTTGATGTTTGAGAGTCCTAAGTTGATAAAAATTTGTTTCATTAATTATATGCTAAACTATAATTTTAGCAAAAACATGTGATTTTTGTATGAAATGTTCACATATAATGATTATATTGTTATCAAATATATATTCTTAATATATTATAATGATGAGTTTTGAATGAGAAACTTGTATTTCAAAGCAATTTACATTCATTTGTATTTCACTATATGATATCCTATTATATAATTCTAAATTGAACTATAATTGTTTTTTATTAGATGAATTTTTTTATTTTATTTTTTAAAGACTATAATGATCATTTAAAAAAAAATTACAAATTTTATGTTTCAAATTAATCTATATACAGATTTAAATTTAATGTAGTGTGGATTTGATTTCCTAAATTTCATTGCATTTTATGAACTTTTTCTATCAAATATTTAAATATTAAATTTTAAATTTTACTCGCATTTTAAAACATACTTTTCCATTTTATATTCCCTATTATAAATTAAAAGTCTAGATATATCTGAATGACAATTGAAAAATGACAATTAAAATTAAAAATTGCAAATTACATTTAAAGTTAATTTTGGATATTGGATGATTCTCTACAATTACATGTTAAAATTTCATATGATGAATAATAATGAACTTTCAAAATTTGAACATTTATACAAACAAATTGTTCAAAGTTGCTTTTAAAAGTTTCACTATTTGATGGCATGACATTTAACTATAATTTTAAATTGCATATTCAACTCTGCTTTCCCCAATACTTTAGAAGATTTTCATGAAATGTTTATAATTTAATTATTTTAATTAAAATTATTTTCATGGAACATTTAGATATAAAAAAGATATAATTTTATTCTTTTACTTAAAATTAATTTTTTTATGCTTTATATTTCAATTGAAGAGGGTTGGTGGCTTGGTCATCCCACCCTATGCACCAACCATGTGAGCATTTCTTATTACTTTGAGTAATATGGTAAGTATTCACTCTCTTCTCACTTTTTTTTAGGATTTTATGATGTGTTACATCCCTTCCTCATGGAAGGTGGGATTATTTATTTCAACATCTACAGGTGTGTGCAACAAATTGCACTTAAGCACTAGGAATTTATTTTTTGGGTTTTTTTTTGGAAGGGTCCTAGCTTGTGCAAATGGTTTGGTTTTGTTTGTGCTTGGGACTAGTTTATGGATTAGTATTTTTGGGCTCCCACAAAGAGGGAGATGGAGAATTAATGGGTAACTTTGACTGTGACTTCCCTCTTCTAGAGTTGGTGTTTTTTTATTGTAGTTTTCCTCTCACCATCTTCAATTTTGGATTCAGTGCACTTCATGATCCTTTCAGTTGTGCTCACATCTCTATTGGCCTTGAATTTATTGGATTTATTCAAGTTTGTAACACAATGTTTACTGTATGGGCTAGAAATTGTTTGATGCCCTATTGTACCCAACATTTTCATGTGCTCCTTGTTACTAAGTTCTAATGTGTTGTCCAAGATTAATATATACCCTTAGGTTCTAAATTCTTCTATTAGCCTTCCTTTTGGCCTCCTAGAGCGTCTTGATTTTTGGAATTGAGCTTCATGCCTGGACAAATCATGTGATGTCCCTGAGGGGCAAGCCTAGGCATATCACAACACTCTAGGGCCATTTCTCCTTAATAACTCACTATTTAAATAGACTCCACACATTATGTAGATTCAAGATAGTAAACTTCTAGAAATTGCATGTTTGGATGATCGATGAGTAAAATTGAAACCAAACCAATTGCATGAACAAATCCCATAAGAAAACATTATAAATGATGAGAGCTAAATTGAAGGATTTTCATCTAAAGGCTCAAACATCTTGATATTTCTGTTGATATGACATGCGATTAATTCACATTCAAACTAATCCACACAAGAAATTCGAATGCGCTCAATAGAGGAGCCATCACATGGACTACTTGTTGTCTATTTCAGAACATTATGTTCTTGTGCAGCAAAAATCTGCAGAAACCTTCACAATATGATGTACATTATGCTCTGAGAAGATCCTCTATAGTCAAAATTTGTTAGAGAAATTGTTCTCGTTTCACATATAGACCCCTAATAAGCGCCATTCAAGAGAGCTTGCTTCATCCAATCTAAAAATCCATAATAATTTAGTTACTCAAAGGCATTTTGTTGTGTTTATTCATGCAAACTAGTCTCCCTTAAGTATTCCCACGAGTGAATGTAGGTGTCGAACATGTTGGCAATGAAGCTATCATGCAACAGGTCATTGATGTCGTCCTTGTTAAAAAACTACTAGTCTATCTGTTGGGAGCTACACACCTTTCGTGTCCTAATTCTTCGAGCAAATGATTGAAGTGAGGGTAACCACTTAGGTCATCATTTAATTAATTGAGTGTAATATCCCAAATTTGGAATTTTCTGATCCATCGGGAATATCTTAAGATATTCCAATTCCTTCTTCAGTGAGACATCACAAGTCCATTTCAGAGATTGAATGTTGGGGCATTTACAGAATATATCTCCTTCCAAAGAAGGGAGAGATCCCGAGGCTAGCTGGACCTTCATAGACTCTGTCCATGGATATGCAATATTCCACTTCGAGAATTTCTGCTACAGGGTCCTTGAGGACGTTGTATAAGGAAGTTGCTGCATAAATCAGAAAAACCACCACTGGAATGCCCTAGAAAAACTCTAATAAAACTCCTATGCAGAAAATAAGCTCAAAGAAATAAATCTATATGGGTTATTCAGATCTCCCCAATCTAGGTCTCTAAAACAATGCTCAATGAGAGAGCTTACATCAATATGTGAACATAATGTTAAATTTGCAATTTTGAAATGCACCATAAGAAGGAAAATGCTACATCCATCTTGATATTATGATATATCATCAAATAAATACAAGAAATAGCTGAGGGAAAAGCCACTCAAGCTTTAAGATCCAACCTCCAATGAACAAGCAGTGAAATACAAGACTAGCTACAGCTCCACAAAATGCCGGAGTAGTTGCAACTGCGCAGTGTATATGAAGGTATAAGCTGCTGAATATGAATAAAATACATATGTGGCTGAAGGAATACAAGAAATAGCCCAATAACCAAGAAATGGGCTAAAATACAAGATTTCTAGCCAATTTATGAAGATTGCTAGAAATGCCGGAGAAAACCAAAATGTCACAACTGAGTTGTCACTGCAACTGAACCAAAATAAAAATGAGGCTGTGGCTGTTCTAAAATATGTTTTCCCTCCTCTGATAATGTCTCTAATACAAAGGGTTGATCCCTTTGACTCAGAAACACCCTCCTCTGAGGCTCCAGAAACCCCTCTCTCACTGCCTCCTCCAAAATAACGTAGTTTCCTCCATGGATTGTGCAATGGGAGATGATGGAAGTGTGGCCTCATGCCACTGATCTGAAATACAGCCTGGGAATCCTCCTTGCAACTCCTCCAATGAATAGAACACTCCTCCACTGAATAAAACAAGACAAGAGAGACTCCATGAGTTCCTCTCTTGCTACACTCAACAGCACAACATCCTCTCTGCTGTAGAAATAACGATGTAGAAGATGAATGTAGCTGTGGCCAATTTCGAATTGAGGAAATGTAGCTCAATTCTCATCCTTCCTTAAGGAAGAGGTAGGGATTCCCGACCGAGAACACCCTAGTGCCTAAGGGCACCATCACCCTGCTAAACAACCCGGGAATGCAAGCCTTTGTAGACCCACGTTTGAAATTCTAAAACATAACATATATACAAATGAGTTGCCATCTCCTCCTTATAAACAATAGGAACTCTTCTCCACCATGGTGCCACCAATTAGGGTTTCCACCCTCACATGAGTGTCTTCTCTCCAAAACTGTGTAGCTTCTCTAGGAAGCCTCTTCCTCCTTGGGCAGCGTTGTTGACTTTAGTCAAAGGTGACTAATCAAGTGAGCTGGGTTCCATTCACACCCTTGGTGTTTATTTCAGTTGCTTTATTCTCCTCCTTTTCACATGAGGAGTGTTATTTCTTCATCTAAAAGGGGCTAAAGTGTCTCCTTCCCCATTTTATTAAACAAAAATAAAATGTGCAACTATAATGTTCCATTTTAGATTGAGGCTAAAAATTGGGAACATTACATTGAGCATATTTTCAATGTTAGAGTAACTATTTAGCCACTCACCATTGGGTCTCATTCTAGAACATATATATCCAATATGTAAGTAACATTTTTCATTCTAGAACATATATATCCAATATGTAAGTAACATTTTTCATCAATGCACATTGAACATATCCAACCATTGGACAAGCAAATTTTGTACTAGATTTTGAATCAGGAATAGAGATGTGGGTCAAATCCCACCAAAAGTCAGAGAAGTGCTCCGAGTCTCTTGTCTGAAAGGAATCTTCGTACAAAACTATACTGCGGATGATTTATTTACATTGTGGATAATTTTTACCAAAAAATCCAACTAGTTTTTCATCAATGCACATAGAAAAACTAGTTCCAGTTAATTGCATTCTAGAACATATATATTGAGTACGGGAATAATTTTTCATCAATGCACATAGTAAAACTACTTGAACAACTAATTTCATTCTAGAACATATATATATATATATATATATATATATCCAATACATGTAACATTTTTCATCAAGACACATGTATAGAAAAGCTACTTTCAGTTGATACTAGAGCACGTGCGTGTACCAAAACAATTTGTACATGTGAAAACACTTGCACAAATAACATAAGCAGATCAATTTTTAGTTGAGTATTTGAAGTTCTAAAACATATTTAATCCAAAGAGAATAAATTGTTGGGCAATTCAATCAAAAAAATTCCAATGGAATGCCATCTTCAATAATCCGTTCATGATCAGATTTTGACATTTTCCATTTCTTAA
Source organism: Pinus albicaulis (assembly GCA_034641835.2). Classification (NCBI taxonomy): domain Eukaryota; kingdom Viridiplantae; phylum Streptophyta; class Pinopsida; order Pinales; family Pinaceae; genus Pinus; species Pinus albicaulis. The sequence goes on along the minus strand of CM076579.1, from coordinate 545,505,275 downwards.
TTTTCGTTTTTTTCTTTGATTGAACCTCTATCAACTTTATGCATGCTGCACACAACAAGTGACTATATTGAAAACTTATGGAATCAGGTTCATAGTCTTCAAAGAAAAAAAGGTCCCCACTTTGATTAGTTTTTCTGAAAAAATAACCTTTCAGTATAATAGATCCTCTGTCATATTGAAATCTGTGATCATTATAGTTTTGTAATAATTTCATTTTTCGTTCAGTGCAACGCATCAAATAATACTTAACATTTTCATCGTTGTCAATAGGTGAAATTACAGCAAAAACATCTCCTCCATAATAAAACAAACTTAACAAAATTATACATATTTAAATTTATTTCTAGATCTTTAAATCATTAGAAAGCAATTCAAATGTTATGTTCTCTAACAAGATTAGAAACTCGATCACCATCGGATGATATTGTAGTTTCTTTGATTGCATTTCTTCAAAAATTGCAACAGACATTTTTCCCTTTGTATTTAGCTCTGTATGTTTCCAATATTTTACATACATTTTGTTTTCACAAACGTCATTGGATTTTGTGTTGTCTATGCAAACATCACAAAAACAAGAATATTTTCTTTTATCCAATGCAAACACATTTCTAGATGACTTTGTTTTAATTGAATGCAATTTTCGAGTCCCTTTTATTGTTTCAATGTCATTTCCAATTGATCTATCTACGTCTTCGATCCTAATATGCTAGAAAAACCTTTATATGGAAAATTAAAAGAAGAATTTGTAAATATGATATCAAAATACAATCAAAGATAATCATTGCACGATAAATGTACAATGTTTAAATTTAGATTTCCAATAAAAATTAAATTGAATGTACCTTCGCACTTCCCTTGATGGGTTAGTCTCATGGCTTAGAGCAGCGATGCACCATTGAACAACTTCTTTAGCATTCACAAGTCGGCTTGCAGAGTGGTTCATTTGATATCTTTGAAGTGCTCGTTTTATGCATGCTCCTGCACCGTCATGTTCTCCTTTTCCATGGCCAGTCTCAAAGAAATTCCAACAATGTTTAATGCAGGTTTTCTTATGAAGACAACACAACCAAAAGAATGATTGTGAATATTTGAATTGACTTGCGCATCCGTCTGACCATATCCAATGTTCATTGAATGCTATTCCATGATTTTTCAAGGAATCATAAATTTTTCCAAAACAATGTTGTACAAAAAGTGTATCATGTGTACGATCGTCACTGATATAAAAGCGATATTCTTTAATGATATGTATATTTTCACTCGTGATTTCTAAATGATCGACGTTTTGTTCAGCATGTCTATATAGAATATGGATGAGCATGGAGACTTGGTCAGAATGATATTATTCACTTTGAATTTATTTTTGTGGAAAAAATGTGTAGTTTTCTACAAAATCAATCACTGACAAAATGGTGCCTGGTGGAAAAAATTCACGATATTTTTTGAATTGCAAGTCTTGCCATCGAGCTCTATGGGAATGCTTGGTGTATTTGTAAATTTCTGCGTCAAACTTTCTCAAAAATTCTATCACAAAAATTTCGTCTTCTAGTAATTCAATTCTTTTAACACTATTTGCACCTTGAATCGATGTATCAATATATTCATATCTCTTCCATTTCACTTTCATGTTGGAAAATTATTGATCATTTATATCATTATGATATTTGTTTTGAAATTTAGTCAAATTTCCACAATCATCGCATTTTTTACCACCAACACATTTCTTTTTGTGAAATAGTTCATCGCTTTCTCTTTCACATAGAATTTGAGATATGAAATCACGGATAGTGGAAGGAGGAGGTGAATCCTTCCATAATTTTCTACCAAAATCAAGGAATGTGTCATAATATAACTCAAATTCCACATGATAACGGCAAAAACAAGTGTCGCGTACAGTGATAGGTTCTACATACCATGGTTTTTGTTGAACAAAAGTACTGATTGAAACATGAATTTGATAATTCTCTTCTTTGAACTTGTTGAATAACTCTATCTGAGTGGTTTCCAAGAAATATTTTTCATGTTCTTCGTACTGATTTCATGCTATTCTTCTTCGCATCACATGCCCTGCAGCTAGCGAAGCATGCGAATTGTTCTTCCAATATTCATATATTATTTTTTAAACATTTTCTACAAGTATATATTTGTATGGTTTCCTACAAATAGCTCTCCAAAAAGCGAGTTCATCCTTTACATCTACTTGCAGCCGAAATTTCCGATGTTTGTGAAAAGTTTTTCGCGAGGTTCCTAATGCTCGTGCCATAGATGTTACCAAATGATTCTCTTTAATACTTGATGAAACCATTGCCATATGTATTCCTCTACGTACAATTGAAACATTTTTCTCTCTTGATCTCTTAATTGAAATTATAGCACTACTTATATTTTGTATCACATCTTCCTTCATTTTTTTTTAATCTTTGGTTGATTTTCGAATACCCAGTAGTGTCGTAGCTTCTTTTAATTTCCTTAATGATAGGATACCTTTCAACATTTGAGATTGGACTGTCACCCGCTCATTTAAGAAATAATTTTCAAAAATGCAGTTAACACGATATCATATAACATGGTCAGGTTTTTTATCTTGATATGTATGAGTGTCAACATTTTGTAACATCTCATCATCGACACTGATTTCATCTATACATATTCGAAAAAATATTACATAATAAGTTTACATATGAACAATAAATAAATAAATTAATAAATATATGTATAATTTCAATAATGTGTTCAATATATATATATATATATATATATATATATATATATATATATATACCTTGTGATCCAATTTCTTGAATTGAATTTCTTTCAATATTTTCACCATCTTCAATCATTGGTTCAATATCTGTTTCACTTTCTCTTTCAAAATTTTGCATCTCATCATCAATGTTTTGAGGAATATCTCTGTTTGTTTACATTAAACAAAATATTTTTCATATTAGTTCATCAAATAAAAATTAAGCTTCACATTTTACACTAGGAAAATTTTAAATATATCAATAGATCATAATATTTACATTTACATGCCTACTTTAATTTCTGCTTGAAGTTGATTTTCCCTTTCAATATTTGAGAGGGCTTCTATCTTTCTTTTGTGAGATTGTCTCGTCTCTTCTCTACGTTCCTCAAGCTCTCTTTTTCGATCATATTTTCTCGCGCAAGTCCTTCGATTTCCCATGATAATAGAGTATGAAGTTCAAAAAATTTCCTTCAAAAAATTAGACAATAACTCAATTAGAAAAAGCATCACAAAAGATTTAATTTAAAAAAAAATTCATTTCAATTTTTTTGCAAAAAATACATACTCCAATCTAAAACACTTACTTTAAAAAACTAAAGAAAAAATGTCTTATAAAAATGAAACGAAGCTCAAAATATTTACTTCAACTCAAAACACGTACTCTAAAAAAATGTCACTTCAAAAAATGCCTCCAACTTAAAATAAAAAACGTCACTTTAAAAAATACTTCAAAAAATACTTCCAGAAAATGTCTTTTCGAAATTAAGCCCAACTCCATACTTTCAAAAAAAATGAAGCACAAAAAAATCCAAAAAAATGTATTACATACCTCCAAGAAATGTCCTTTGAATGTACGTCCAAGAAAATTCCTTAAACCCAAAACAATTCTTTGCAAAATCAGGCCACCTCCAAGAAATGTCCTCCAAGAAAAGTCTTTAAACCCAAAACAATTCTTTGCAAAATCAAACTGTCTCCAAGAATACGAAATTAAGCACAAATCCATACTTAAAAAAAAAAATGAACAAAAAACATGCAAAAAAATGTATCACATACCTCCAAGAAATGTCCTTTAAATGTACGTCCAAGAAAATTCCTTAAACCCAAAACAATTTTTTGAAAAATCAAACCATCTCCAAGAAATGTCCTCCAAGAAAAGTCTTTAAACCAAAAACAATTCTTTGCAAAATTAGTCTGCTTCCAAGAAATGCCCTTAAACCCAAACCTCCAAGAAAAGTCTTTCAACCCAAACCAAGACCTTTATAAAATCAGACCAAATGTGCGAAATGTGTGAGAATTATGAATGATTTTGTGGCAATTTGTATTGCCGCGAAATGTGTTTTAAGAGGGGCGCCGCGAAATTTTCCGGTTGACGGAAAATTAGATTAAAGTTCGGCCAAAATTTGATTAAAAGTTCGGCTGAACTTTGATTAAGAGTTCGGCTGAACTATTAAGTCATTAGACTTAACGGGCCGTCGACGCAAAAAAATAGTTAAAAGTTCGGCCGAACTAACACGTCACCAGTTACGCAGCTTGACGTTTCTGCATCTTTGGATGGATTAAACTCCATGAAACATTCTAAATTAACTGTCGGAACCAAGACAAGCATTTTCAGAATTCAATCTACTTTTAGGAAATATAACTTTTATGGAATTTCATAAACATTTACTAATGTTAATTAATTTTCTAATAAAATGGGTGCAAACAATTTTTGAGGGTCATTGTGATTTAGTGAAATCAAAATTCTGTATCTCCCAAAATACATTGTAAAAAAATTTGAAAAAATTATGGGGCATTACATTGGTCTATCGTCTCTAATGGGTAGCTTTTATATTTTTAGTTTATAACTTATCTGTTAAGAAATTTGTTGCGTCGCGAAACATATCCAAAATATGCAGTTTTTTCATATTGGACCAGTGCAAAAAATTCTAGTAATTATGATATGCATCAATTGGCTTTGTAAATATGACGAAACCAAAGTAGACTCTGTCTAGATTATTGTAACACATCTTGTTTTCTCAAAAATACAATTTTTCAATGAATACAACATTGCGTATTAACATGACTTCTTATGAATCCTTTGATTGTTAAGAAACACACACTCAAAGAAACGCTAAGTTGACATATCAAATCTGTGTAAAAAAATTTCAAAAAATAAGTAATAGAAAGCTAACAAAATTTCCGACAATTTTTTTTTTTTTAATCGCAAAATGAAATTCTAGATAGAAAAATTGTTATAGTTTGCAGAAAGTTGAAGAATCGAAAAAAAATGAAAGTTTTTCCTCAAAAAAGGAAAAATTGTAACCCAACTTCACATTTTCACCCGGGGTGTAGGTAACTTGAACAAAATATATTAGTTCCAACCTAGGATGCTAATACAGGGTGGAATTTAATTGAATTATTTATCAACCAACACAATAATTGTAATAAGAATAGCATAATGACAGAGTGTGGTGTGTAGTTGAAAAGATGAAAGAAAGAGGATTTTTATGTTTTTCTTTCTTTTGGAAGTAGGCCAACCTGGGATGATAATACAGGGTGGAATTTAATTGGATTATTTATCAACCAACACAATAATTTTAGCAAGTGTAGTATAACGGAAAAGTGTGGTGTGTAGTTGAAAACTTATGAAAATAAAGAGGATTTCCATGTTTTTCTATCTTTTGGAGGTATGTCATTTTATTCCAACCTGGGATGCTCATCTAGGGTGAAATTTAGCTTGATTTATCTAACACAATCATTGCAATAGTTGTAGCATGATATCAGCATGTGGTGCACAGTTAATAATATCAAAGGAAAGAGGTATGTTGTGTTTTTCCTTCTTACAAAGACATGCCATAAAATATACATGGATCACCTATATTCCCTCACCTTTCTAGCCTATTATATGAAAACAACATAATGTTTTAAAGATCCATCCTTGGGTCAATGGTCCAAGTCATTATTCCAAAGCCTCATTGTCCCTATTCAAAGCTCATCATAGAAATTTGGGTGTTGTATTGGCCCTGGAAAAAAAGAAACTACTTAATGAAAATACTTATTTTGTGGCATAAAATTTTCAATTCATCATAGTGACTACAATGGTATCTGTGATAGAGTGATCACTTCTTATCATATATGAAAGGTAGTCAATTTAACAAGTAGAAATTTTTTTAGCATGATGTTGACAACCGCTAGAATGTTGTGTGGTGATAGAGTTAGGACAAGGCTATCATACCTTATAAGGAAGAAAATGAAGGCCCCTAAGTTCTAGTTTCCCTAATCAGGGCCCTTGGAAAAAGCATGGTATACCTTAATGAATTGTTAATAGATAACCCATGGTAGAGTGACACTGATCAAGTCCTCCCTCTAATAAACAATGTCAAAATAGCATTCTTAAAGATATGGATGAAATAATGGTAAATCATGACTCAAACTCAAGTTCGTTAGCAATGGTTGTTCTTGGTATCCTCAAACTCAAACTGAATGCTAGCATAATGAGGGGTATTAAACGAATGATGATCTACATCATCATCATTTAGACCCTTAATGTCTTGATGTACTTATCTTGATATACTCACATCTTCATTAAAATATCTAATAATTGAAAAATCAATATAACATTTTTGGTTGTGTGCTCATGTTTTGAGTTGTTCTAATCTTGTAATATTTTCTTGTATTAACATTTTTGCTATTTTTTCTCTATGTTTGGATTTTTTAGAGATGTTGAAATAGTATACCCTGTTCCTTCACGTTTCAAAAAGAATATTTTGAATTTCTAGTGACTTAGGACTATATTTTAAAGCCACCATTAGGGTCATATCCAATATAAAAGACATTAAGCAAAATTTACAGGTGAAAAGTATTCCATTTAGATAAGAAACATGTATTTTTCTAAACAAAGATCAAAGAATTTCATCTATCATATCCATAAGAAAAAAATAACTTCCAATTTTATTTTCTTATTAGACCTCAAGCAACAAAGTGCCATGTGGTAATTCATAATGGTAATGTTAACTTACCTAAGAAATGGAAATGTTGCAAAAGTTGTATTTCACAAAGCCTTTAGTTAGTGATTACAAAACCAAATATAGGTGAGTTCGGGCTCAAATTAGGATAAAGTTTAATGGAGGAAAACCAATAGCCATTGAAACAATTCTTAAATGACTTGTTAGTATGAGTAAAAACATTATTAGAATTCATGTTTGTTGATTCTCCCTTGTTTAGTTGTTCAACTAGTACCATAAAACAAGTTTTAGCAATGGAGGGGATAGAGAACTAAATGTAAAAAGGGCCTTAACCAATTAACACCTATTTTTCAAAGTCCACATATGAGTAATTATTACCTTGTCAATTTGTGTGAGACAAACTCTAAGATGTATGGAAAACAACAAAGATGATCAGTTAAGGTCCCTACATAATATCCATCATATATATAAGTTGTAAAACTCAAAAGAAATCTAGTGTTGTATTTAGAGGCAACCATCCAAGAGTGAGAAATATTGAGTTATAGTAGCATAAAGCGAGTTCACGGGAAAAACATACAATGATGTTTCCTAATTTAATTGAAGATAGTAATATTTTTAAGCCCAAGAAATTTTTAGAAAAAAAACCAACAAACACATGCCATTAAAAGGAAAATAACTTGAAGCATTGACATAATAGGGAAAATGAATCAATTGTATCTAGTTAGAGTGCTTGGAAGGAGAAAATGTTGACATCCCCAATAGAGTTCAAAACTGTGACATGTGTGTTCTTCATGAGCAAGATGTATAAATGTGATAATAGCAAGGTACCAACAATCACACCAATGAAGTTGGGATGGATATATTTCAAACAATTATTACGTACGTTTGTGATGATGGAAAGGTACCAACAATTCCATCACCTTAGTTGGTGTGATTTTTGAAGGTGGAATGAACCCTTGAGCCTTGACGAATGTAGTTTACCCTAAGTTTCATCCTCAAAATGAGGAAAAATGCATGATGGGTTCAAAAAAAGAGAGGCAAATCAAACCTAATAAAGTAGTTTGAAGTATATTAAATTGAAAATAAAATTACCATTCTTCCATAGCATGAATTTCCCAATTAATTAATTTCATTTACAAAAACAAAAGAATTGATGCTAAAAAATAATAGAAAGTTTTAAATTCCCCTGATCAGGGTGCGATCTTGGTATTGATCCTTAGGCTGGATCATCATTAAATCATTAAAGGAGAGGCCTTGTGGCCTACAAGATAGGTTGGCTAGCATCAAGTTTCTAATGGATGGAGGCGGTGAAGGCCGTGTGTGAAGGACATGACTCAATTCACGAGGGAGCCATCATACGATAAGTGGGGTATAATGGAATGGAGGCTTCGGCAGGAGTTTATACTCTGGTTATGGTATTGTGAGAGCATATCTCCGCGAGTGAAGATCAATGGGACTGGTGTCGACAGGAGCGACGGACCAATGAACCATAGGCCGCGACACCCAACAATCCAAGGGTATGTTGTTTTGTCCTTTACACTGTTCTGTCTCCTGAGTATGGAAATCACTGGCAATTGCATGCTTTCAACTTTGCATTGGAATAGTTTTTTGGGTGTAACGGCTCCACTGGATGCATGGGGTCCTGAGAAGTTTTATGTGGTTTTACCTGGGTTGATAAAGTATATTTCCATTTTTTTTGGCATCATGCTTCATAAAATGGGGGATATGGGGATGAGTAGGGGAGTAAGTGATTACAAAAACCATGAACTGGTAGGGTTGGCCACCCAATCTTCAAGTTGGCATCACCACCCTGACCTGCACGTTAAATTGAAAGAGCATTTTGTGGCTACCACATAATTTTTCCGCCTCTCTAGGGAGTGCAGGCAAGATAGGATCAACATTGTTGTAAGGAGAAGAGAGAAACTCGGGAAATCCCGACACCAATCCTTGGGTAGGGGTGTGGGTCATAATCATGGTCGCGACATGGGAATTCGGCTTATGAATTAATTGTTATGACTCATTGATAATATGATGTATTTTTGTATGGTTCTCATTACTGTCGCAGACACGGGGTCTAGACAAGATTTCAAGAGCCCAATTGGCGGCACACAGGAACATTGCTTCGTCTCTTACCAAACTGCTACAAAGAAGAGGATGTTGATGGTGCGTGCAAAGAGTGTAAAGGAGGAATCAGAGGCTAAATGCAGAAGGCAAACCTGGAAGCGGGTTGCTCAAAAATAGAAAGGAGAGCCCCCCTCCCAAGTGCCGAGGAGGTTGGGCCACAAACCTCAAGCCAAACATATTAAGGATACCGCTGAGGTATACGCTCAAGAGATTTTGTGTCAGGTTAGGAAATTAATAGCGAAGTGGGAGGAGGCCCTCACTCACCAAGCAGAAGAAGAAGATGCAGTTATGGAAGGAGAACTTATCGTGCCCGACCTGGGCAACACTAGAGGCAGAGTTTCACAGTACTAGAAAACCCTTCATCTGTATTGGAGGATAAAACATTTGGTGGCAAAATCCATCATGCACACCACTAATTTTATGTAGGTAGGTCCGACATTACAGAAAATTCAAAAAGATTTCCAGCTCATGTAGTTCCAAGTTGAGCAGGAAAATTCTTGTCTGGGCATAATCGAACAAGTCCTTAAGAGGCTGCAACGATCTGAGATGCCCAGGTCTAGTGCTAGAGACCTAGCGCCCATCAAGTCCTCAGAGGAATAACCTGTTACTCGTCCTATCAATTTACTGTTATGTTTATGTATATTTTGATGAAGAACATAGAAGGCAATAGCCTTAGCAAGTCAAGCTTCTTTAAGGAATTAGACAGATTGGCTTATAGAGCTGAGTATGATAGACTAAATGCATTTCGGTTTTGGATGGCATATAATGCCTTTCGATGGCCAATAGACCTCGTTTCCCTGCCATATCTATTGTAATTTTCCCTTTTTTTAAAATGAATGAAAATGAAATGTACTACTCAGCTTACCAAAAAAAATAGAAAGTTTTAAATTACTTTCTACATGGTAATAAATAGAACAACAAGAGCAAATATTAAATACAATTAGCATGCATTTTTATTGAAGAATAATTCCAAATGCATGATAATAATGGATGAGTGGATTTAATGGTACATTGATGATAGCTTGGATTCATATTTTTTTGTTGAAGTAAATGATGATGATTTCGATATGCATTGTCCATTTTCTTATACCTGGGAAAATATATTAAAAGTGAGGAAATGTGAGCTAAACCACTATTATTCTCAACATTTTGAACTGCGAGGTGAGGCTCATAGTTAGGAGCAATGTGGTGTTGATGAGCACATTTCCCATAATGAAATGTGCAACTTGGTGTGTATGTTGGAATATACATGTTGAAGAAGAAGAATGTAAATATTAAGGGCTACTTTGGATTTTGATTATGAGAAAGGGGACATGACTAAATAGGTTTCAAAGAACATTAATAGATAGACATAAAAAACTAAGTATTTTAACTTTATGCCAAAATGCATTGTGAGAAAACAGTGAGTATTCAAATTTAAGACCTAATTTTAGAAGACACATAAATGCTAATCATACAATACCTCAATAGAAAACCAATACTTTAGAGCAAGAGGATGCATACCTAGACATTTATGACCATCTTCATAAATGGGAGAATGCTTATGGGTAGGTTGGAAGAAAATAACCTTTAGAATTGGAAATAACGTATATCATTTAAATATCCTCTAAGAAGGGTACCCAAGAGTGGGAATTCTGCCATGCCTTCCCCCTCGCCTTGATATGATGCCAGCTTGCATGAAAGGGAGTCATGGCTCCCACTATAGTTGGCACATTACATGTGCTCATGTCACTTCATTGATCATGGCACAAAGCCTACATAAGGTTCAACATCATTTGAATATTACTGGTTGTATAGGGAGGTATAGATGGGCTCAGTAGGAGAATTCTATCAGATTGGAGGATGAGAGTAGTGACCAGCAAGCATGGATGCTTGGAGATTATGCCCAATAGTTGTTGTATTACATTGGTTTTTTTGCTTGTAACATTGAGTAGTCTTCTCATGTTGATGTATGTGAAGGTCTAGCACAACCAACATGTTTGTATCAATTTCTATTTACAAGATGTGTTAGTTAGACGAGGTCTTAGCAATCTCAAGGCTCTGAATTGAACTTATGTTACTGTAACAAAACAAATTTAGTCTTTTTAATCCTCATTTGACATAATGCATGACACCTAACTTCTATATATATATAACAACAAAAATTATATATGACTCAATAAGAGATGACCTAGAATTTTCACAATTATGACAACTGGGCATTTGAGAAAATTTGTAAGAATCTAATCTACAAAAATCACATGACAAGTTAGAGTTCATATACATACATGTGAGTCTTAACTCTTATAACCTCAATTATCTATCTACACAAAAGTATCGTTTGTAAACTTCAAGGATTCACCTGTCATTACAATCTTTGTTATTTTATATCATCTTACATTAAAGAAAACAATAAGTATATAAAAAATTAATGTTAAAAACAAGTAAAATTTTACTTATTTGATGAATTGAATCTACGCTCTAAAGGATTTGAAATTTAAAATCTACACTCTAGAGGATTTGAAATTTAAAAAAGTTAAAAAAAATTAAATCTACACTCAAGAAGATTTGAAATTTAAAAAAAAGTTAAATAAATAAAATAAAAATGTAAAAAAAGAAAATACTACAAGGAATTCAAAAAAACACAAAGAGGCATGATGAAAATGCTAGATTTGAAATTAAAAAAATTAAAAAAATTGAATCTACACTCTAGAAGATTTGAAATTTAAAAAGAGTTGAATAAAAGAAAGAAAAAAGAAAAAAATAAAAAAAAATGTTTTTTCCATAGTGCTGACGTAACCACCGTTTGAGGTGAGAACCGCTGCGATTCAAAAAAGCGCTCTGCTGTATCTGGCCTTTGATTAATGGTTCAAAAAAATCATTTAACTTGTCTCGGTAACGGATGCTTCAATAGATGGCCAGTCATGCATTACAAAATTTTTATCCGTTCAAAAGAAGTCGTTATCATACAACCCTAGCCTCCAGCCTCCCAAATTTGTCATTATCTTCCTCCTCTGTGGGGATTGGGAGTCTGAGTCTGAGTCTGAGTCTGTGTCTATGTCTGGTCTGGTCTGGTGTCTAAGTCATGTGGGTGGATGTGACAGAGGAGAAAGAGGATTTGGGTATTTGTTCACACTTTCTGTATTCAAATTGCTTTTCAGAAATTTTTGGTTAAGGGTTTTAGGTACATTTCTTCTCAACTCTACTGTTGTCTGTTGTTGTATGTTTTTATGAAAAGCAATCTCTGATACTACACTGAAAATTTACATTGTATTATAATTCTTTTATTAAACAAAATACTTTGTTCTTTTGTTATTATTCAGAATTCTGTCCATGAAGCTCTTTCTCAGGAAAAAAAAGCCACAGCCACTCTAAACTCCAGCTCCAGCTCTAGGTATGCGCTGGTTCCCTCTCTCCCAAATGATGGAACCGATGTTATGAAATTTGAATGGTAGATCAACCCTCATGGAATTAAATTAATTTTTCAGGGATTAATTTAATATATCAGCATTTCTGATCACTGTTTTCCAGACACTTTATTGGATCATAATTAAAATTAAAAGAATAAGTTTCATAATTAAAAAACCACATAGATTTGGAAATCGTTGGTTAAGGAATATTATTTAAGCTGAAATTGACCCGAACATCCTCCCTGCAAAGAAAATAACACTGAATCCTAACCCTTCAGGCTCCCAGATCTTTGAGCTCTTTTCTTTTTTAAATGAATTACAATTTGATTTAAAACTAGATTTGAACCCTTCAGGCTCCTCTCTTTTTTTTTCTTCCGGGAACTCAATCTGCATATGGAAATAATGGGTTTGGATCGACGACTGGGTCATGCTTCCTCTGCTTCTTTCTATGCTATCTTTTGCAGGGGATGCATTTTGGTTAGGCCTTCGCCTTAGCCGCTTGTCCTACAACCCTATCATCTGCATCTTCCCTTGTAGATTATTCACTAGCTCCCGATAATTGGTTCTTCCACCAGCGGATGGAAGGTGGACCTTTAGTGTGATTAACTGTCCTAAACTGAAATTCCCTTTGGTTCTTCCAACAAGATCAACCATTCTTTAGCTCTCTCTTTTTAGGGAAATGTGCAAATTGGGCTCTCTCTTCAGCATTCTTCAGGTCTCAATAATCTGGCTCTCCTGCTCTCTGTAAATTTGTGTGATTCTAGTTTGCAAACTAAGGCACTCAGGGAAATTAGGATGTTCTTCCACCAGCGGATCTAAATTAACAAGATCAACCATTCTTTACTTTTTTTAATTATGTGTTTTAAGTAAAGAACTCCCGGCTTTGATTCAATTTTATTTTTTAATCCCAATTTTGAGTCACATTACTTCCAAATCGGGTATCCAATCTGCACAAGAGAATGGGTTTGGTTCGTGCTTTCTTTGCTTTTTTCGATGCAGGGGATACGCACACTGTCCAAACGCTTTTATGATTCTATTTATTTTATCATAATTAAAATTGAAATTATTCAAAATTTTTTAAGTGAATCGCTGGCTAATAATATATCTATAATAAGCCCCAATAAACCTATAGTCCCTGGCCTGCCTCGAGAGGGATTTTCATAGGCTCCCACTTGTGAGCATTCCTCCCATGATGACTGGCATTCTCACGTCCAACGGCACTTCGTTGTGCATCAGAATGCTTGCCTTGCATATTTATTTAATATATACCCCACAACAGCGATTTTGTACTTATAATATTTGTTTGTATTTTTGTATCAACGTATTTATTGAATTGTGTTTGAATAAGATTTATTTTTGAATTTAAAATATATATATATATATATATATATATATATATATATATATAACAATTTTAAAATCTACTTTATCACAAATTAGATGTAAAAAATCTCAATATTTTTAAAATATTATATATTACTATTTTTACAAATTGAATATTTTTGGATTTTGCAGGTCTATTTCCAGACTGATGACCAGGGATGATTCCTAATTATATGTTTATTCAAAAAGAAATATGAATGTAGTTATATAATTATTCTTTTTTTCTGTAATAATGTGAGTTTTATGTACATACAAGTATTAAGAAAGTGTTTTTTTTTTTGGAGAGGTAAAACCTCTCTCAAATACTTTGGGGAGTATGGGGCCCCATTCTCCTTAGAGTAGTGTAGCATTTATTGTTTCCATGTTTTTTTTTTTTTTTTGAACTTATACATATCAAAATACATTTCAGGTATACACATTTAAATATAATTATATTTAAATTATTTATTTTATATTTGAGTTCATTAAAAGAAGGTAGGGAATTTTTATATACATGCAAATTATATAATTGCACATATAAAATGCTATGAAAAAGGTAGGGAATTTATGTTTGTATGTGTGCTTTGAAAATTTGTATGTAAATTGTTTTGGCAATGGTTTGATAGATTAAATTTGTATGTTGATATAAAATTGTATGATGTGCCTAATTTATTTAATTGAATTTGCATGTGTATGTGCTTGTAGGTGGCTTTTATATAATGCTTGTATTCTAGGTAGAAATTGTATTATGTTTGGTAATTTCAGTTTTGTTTTCCAATTGTATGTTGTGTTGAGAATTTGAAATGATGCTTACTTTATGTTTGTATGTGTGCTTTGAAAAACTGTATGTAAATTGTTTTGACAATGTTTTGATAAATTGAATTTGTATGTTGATATGAAATTTGTATGATGTGCCTAATTTATTTAATTGAATTTGCATGTGTATGTGTGTGTAGCTGAATTTTATGTAATGCTTGTATTCTAGGTAGAAATAGTATTATGTTTGGGCAATTTCAATTTTTTATTTCAAATTGTATGTTGTGTTGAGTATTTGAAATGATGTTTACTTTATGTTTGCTTTGAAAATTTGTATGTAGATTGTTTTGACAATGTTTTGATAGATTGAATTTGTATGTTGATATGAAATTTGCGTGTTTATGTATGTAGGTGGTTTTCATAATGCTTGTATTCTAGGTTGAAAATGAATTATGATTGCTTTGAAAATCTGTATGTAAATTGTTTTGGCAATGTTTTGATAAATTGAATTTGTATGTTGATCTAAAATTTACATGTGTATGTATGTAGGTGGTTTTCATAATGCTTGTATTCTAAGTTGAAAATGTATTATGCTAATTGTTTTTTTTTCCAAATTCTGTATGTTGCTTGGAGTAATTGAAATTCTTTGTATATGCATGTTGGTGGTTTCTACAATGAGATGTTTACTTTACGTTTGTATTTTGACTTGCATTTGTATGGTGTGCTCATTTCTTTTCATGGATGGATTGATTTACTTATATCTTGTGTGTATTGATGTAGATTGAAATTGTGTATGTGTGACTCCAATAATGTTTCTCTATTAGCATATTTACGCCGATAGGCGTATCCCCCTGTCGGAAATCGCTTCATTAGTGATTATGCTAATTAATCTTTTTCATTCGGTGGTCTAGATTGAAAGATGCCGATATATTCTCTTCGTCGCCACTTAATCAATGAATGAAATCAAAAGAGATAACCTCCTTGCATGTCTAAATCAAGTGTTTAAACCCTACTTAAATTAATTTTTTACCAAATGATCATTAAAAATTTACTGTTCCTCTTATTTATCTCCACGTATGAGAGTATGAGGGATTAGAGTGAAATAAGGACACGTTTCGGGCAAGAAATTTCTATCGTCGAAACAACAAGAAATATCGATGTCCATCCATCTTCTAGCGCGAGCAGCGTGCCACACGCAATGAATTATTTAATGGCCATTATCTTCACCCGGTGCCACGCGCAACGAAATCTGCAGAGCTATCGCTCAAGCGGGAACCGTTACAGGAAGGTGAACCAGAGCGTCGCCCAAACGTTTCAACAGAGTGGTTCCACGGAGTTGATCCGCTTATCTGTTGTGATGGTTGGCATCGTAACACTCAATTTCTTTCAGAGCATAAGGCCACCTGGTTTAGAGCAGCTGACGCATTTGGATGCAGAGAACTGGGACTGTGGCTGGTTGGATTGAAGTAAGAAATCCTTCTGAGAAGCTTCACGACTGTAGAACGCACGCTCTGGACGGTAAGCTTTCGAATACACATGCATTTTTTTTTATTCAGGCAGACTGTAGTTTATTCACTGTGTATTGAAATACACATGCGCTACTTTTTTGCAATGTTGGACACTCAAGTCTCAAGTCAAAGATCTCTTATATTCATTCTTGCGTCGTTGTTTTCATTAGCGTTTGGTTTCATTTTGAATGTAGCGAGCATTTTGGATGAAGAGAACTTCACGGCTGTAGAACACATGCTCTGGATGGTAAGCTTTCGAATACACATGCGCTGTTTTTTATTCAGGTAGACTGTAGTTTATTCACTATGTATTGAAATACACATGCACTGCTTTTTTGCAATGTTGGACACTCAAGTCTCAAGTCAAAGCTCTCTTATGTTCATTCTTGCGTCGTTGTTTTCATTAGCGTTTGGTTTCATTTCGAATGTAGCGAGCATTTTGGACGCAGAGAACTTCACGGATGTAGAACGCACGCTCTGGACGGTAAGCTTTCGAATACACATGCGCTGTTTTTTATTCACGCAGACTATAGTTTATTCATTGTGTATGGTTTCTTTTCAAATGTAGCAAGCATTATGGACGCAGAGAACCGGGACTGTGGCTGCTTGGATCGAAGTAAGAAATCCTTCTGAGAAGCTTCACGGCTGTAAAACGCACGCTGTGGACGGTAAGCTTTTGAATACACATGCGCTGTTTTTTACGTCGTTGTTTTCATTAGCGTTTGGTTTCATTTCGAATGTAGCGAGCATTTTGTTATGTTATCTCTGTAACCATATTGCTAGCTTGTTTGATGATGCACTCTGACCCAGGTATTTACCACCTCTTCATAAATAAACTAACTATTGTGCAGTCATTTATCTCACTTTCATTGCGTTAGTGCATTTGTTTTTAACATATGAAAGTCGCTCTCTCCAAAGTCACAATGACTGACATTTAATTATTCATTTTATTTTACATAAATATATATGTAATTTCATATATTATTTAAATTGGCATCATAATTTAATTTCATAGATTCATTATTGATATTCACGTATCTATTCCTTTAAAATGAATACCGAAGATAAGTTTGATATGGTATAACAGATTGTAAACCTTGTCTTTAGATTTGGTTAACGTAGATGGTTTGACCGCCTCTTCATAAATAAACTAACTATTGTGCAGTCATTTATCTCACTTTCATTGTGTTAGTGCATTTGTTTTTAACATATGAAAGTCACTCTGTCCAAAGTCACAATGACTGACATTTAATTATTCATTTTATTTTACATAAATATATATGTAATTTCATATATTATTTAAATTGGCATCATAATTTAATTTCATAGATTCATTATTGATATTCACGTATCTGTTCCTTTAAAATGAATACTGAAGATAAGTTTGATATGGTATAACAGATTGTAAACCTTGTCTTTAGATTTGGTTAACGTAGATGGTTTGAATTGGTCGTGGATGGTTTTATTTTGCGATATGCACAGATAATAATGAAATTTGAGACACACATCATTAATAATATCGTCTAGTCATGTTGTAGTTAATAATAAATTTAAATGGAAAAAATCAAAACATATAATAATTAAGCTGTAAATGATAAGAGCCTCTAGGGCCCACCTAATATTTGCGCACATGCAAATATGATAAATGTATGTCAACAAAGTCAAAACCTCATTCATTTTATTTTACATAAATATATATGTAATTTCATATATTATTTTAATTGGCATCATAATTTAATTTCATAGATTCATTATTGATATTCACGTATCTGTTCCTTTAAAATGAATACCGAAGATAACTTTGATATGGTATAATAGATTGTAAACCTTGGCTTGTGAATATTGGTCCCTTACTCCGCCAGGTCAAATTAATGTAGATAGCGAAAATATTGGTGGTATATCTATTTAATTAAAATATATGATTAATATTTCTTAAGCCACAAATCATGTTTTGATTTTTGGCTTAAGAAATATAGACACTAATACAGACATAAGAAAAATACTTATTAAGATTAATAGTAAATTTGTGAGTTCTTTTCAACTACTGTAATAATGTTCTTGTGGGTCAAATCGTTTTATACATTATGTATGTGTGCATGTTACTATATTTGTAGATGGAAAATTGCTTTTCTATATTGCTTATTCTATTCACCATTAATTGAAAGTTGTTTTGTTGATATCATGTCTGTTTTCTTTTATGTTAGGTGATTTCCTTGTTTTATCATGGATCCAGCTATTTGGAGTTGTATTCCATTTGAAATTCTTGAAATTGTCTTCCTTTGGCTCCCTTTATCGGTTGTGATAAAGTTTAGCACTGTTTGTCAGCAATGGAAGACTGTTTTGCAAAATCCTTGTTTCTTATTGTGTTGCAAGCATATCTGTACAAATGAATTTGGATTTATGGTTCCTTTCGTCAATGATGAAGACAATTATTTTGCTACTGAATACCTTAATCAAAATGGGCGCATATCTCGTTTTCATTTGCGATTCATAGATTCAAGATACAAGGTGGAGTCTACTATTGGACCAATGGTGGTTTTATCCTTACCAACAGAATTCTCCCATTCACGAAACTATTTTGTGATGAATCCATTTAAAAAGGCCTTAAAAAACATTGGGCGAATACAAATTGGAGACCGGGGATTATTTTCTTTATTGGAGAATGTGAGCAGTAACAAATATGACTGGGTTGTTCTAAAACATATCTATGATAGAATTTAGTCTAAATTTTATGTTTGCAGTAGTCATGATAGGGTTTGGCGAAGGGCTAATCTTCCATTTGGTGGCACTTACCCCCTCAAAATGGAGTGTTTTATAGAAGTAATTTGTTTTGGCTCTATCTCGACACAGAGTATGAAGATTATCCTCGATATGGGTATACAATCTACTGGTTCGATGTAATAAAAAATGACTGGGGATTTTCATTTGTTCCAATCACTGACATTCGGTGTATGTCATTGGAAGTGTGCAAGAATTAGTTGATATGTCTTGTCAATGATGCCTCCACTTCTGTATGGTCAATTGAAGAAATAGATAATTTTCAATTTGGTCACCCGTGTATTGAATGAAGAACTGATTACTTTGAGGATGATTAAGGCTTTAGATGGAAGTTGTTGGAAGAAATGTCTATAGATATAAATATGAAATGTCCTGGTTATCTTCCTTTTCGAACAGTCCAAGGTGTGGTTCTTATGTGCAAATGCAGTGAAGTTCCTTTCCTATTATATGACATGGTGGCTGGCCTTTGCTTTCCAATAGATATTGATAATTCAACTAATCAACAAATGAATGGATTTTGGTCTCCAACATTGCAGGATTGCAACGATTTGATCGAGTCTGGAAATTTTTTTGCAATTGCTCCGCGTATGGATTCTATAGATGAGATTCCACCATTGGATGTGGACATGGAGTCTTAGGCTATTAGCCATTTTGTATTCTCTCTGTCGTCATGGAAAATATTTCCTTTTTTTTTTTACTTTGCATACTTTTGGGTATGTATGCTAAGACTATGGATATTTATATGGCTCCATTCTGAGGGGGTGTCTTCTATCTATGTATGTAGCGGATGCTGGATATTGAATTCCATTGCAATTTGCTCGAAAATATTTATTTTTTTGTCCCGTTTAGTCCTCTTAATTTCATTTGAATGTGTTTGGATGTTATCCATTTCTTTTTGTTTCTATAATTGTAATTACTGTGACTTATTCTATACATGGTGTTTCCATCAGTTTTTTCTCATTGATTCTCAAACAATGTTATATCTTTAGGTTTTTTTGATGGTATATAGTTCCAAATATTTAGATATATTTCAAATTCATATAATTCTTTAGAATTTTGTTCCATTTATATGGGTTTCGCATTACAGTTATAATATGATACATGGAATTTAATCCTTTTTTGTTTTGGCCATTTGAAAAAATCCAATTTTCTTCTTAGCCATTTGGTTGGAAAAATAATGTAAACGATTTTAATTTGTTTTGTGGGTGGAAAAAAAATGTGTTCCTTTTTCATCCCTTTCTGTTAATTTATATTGGCTATATTGTATTTGTTGCATGTTTATTGTTCTATAACAAATATGTTATTTTTCATTGTAGGCATGTCATCTGAAGGTACAAGCAAGCGTACAAGAAAAAGGAATAAGTCACCGACATCGCGTGACAAGTCCAATGAAAGTCGTCGTTTACGGTATGAACAAAATAAGGGTACAATAAATGAGCATAGGAGAGCTAAATATCATAGAAGAACGACTGAAACAACTCTTGAAAATGATTTTATTGTTCCTTATACGTATTGTACTATGGATGATATCATGGAAAGAACATTGCCGCTTGGTAGTTCGTTGCCAGAATATGCTGCTCGTCACCATAATTTTGTTTTTCAATGCTCTCCTGAAAATTATCATAATATTGAGGAAACATCTGGCAATAGGGAGGAACATCATATTCATAACGTGGATGCAAATGTTCACCCAAACCCTTCTGTCTCTGCAATTTCATCTTGTGAGAAAGGCCAAAGGTTGCAAAATATCCATGGTGGAGGCAATGATGACATTGTATGTCATGACTTGGATGATAGTTTGATTGGCCATTTGTTTGATAATTTGGATCCAGCTGGTGGAAACATCGTATCTTCCAATCTCCCTTCTCAAAATAATGTTGTCACACGAACAGAAACAGTCATCCCTGATATCAGTTCGCGTGGAACAATGGAGGTAATCTAATGATATCTTTACAGTTGATGCAATAGTGGTTGTTTTATTACATTCCTATATTTACATTTATTTAGTGATAATGTATTTTATTCTCTTGGAGTAGGATACACCTCATTTTAATAGAGGTCTAGAAATTTTCTCTCCGCGTCTTCCATCTCCTAATCTGAGATTTGAATATGAAGCAGGTCATAACCTTCCACTGCATTCTCCTCGAGAATCAAATCGACAAACTAATGTTAATGTTCAATGTGTTTGATTTGATTTTTCTTTATTTGAAATTTTGGTGCATGTTTTGTTTTTCTTCAAATAGGACACAACTCGTTTCAATAGAGGCATACAAATTAACTTCGTAGATGTTCCGTCTACTGATGTTATAAGTGAAGAGGAACCATCGCATAGCGTTCATCCAGATCGCCAACAAAATGTAAATGTTGAATGCGTTTGATATTTTCCTCCTTTTTTCATTTATTGTTAATTGTAAAATTAGAAATCTATCTTTTTTTGGCATTTAGTTTTATAAAATATTTTAATTTGTTTTAACAGGAAACAACTAATTTGAATAGAGGCGTTGAAACTAACTTGCCAAATGTTCAATCTACTGATGTTAGAAGTGAAGAGCAACCATCTCCTACACTTCATCCACATCGCCAAACAAATGTAAATATTGAATGGAATTTTTTTTTTTTTTTCATTTTTTCAATTATAATTATTTGGAAATTCAATTTAAAAAAAATTTATGCTAAAGAAACCTTTGCACATTCTCAGGTTCCAGAAATGTAGACCATAAATTTGGAAAGCCCATGTCATAGATCTGTTCCACATGTTTCAAATTTGGGGAGGGAGTCTCATGGTGCTGAAAATAAAATAAATTTTATAAGAAATTATACTCTTACACATCATTCTCCACATGGTCCAACCAATAAAAATCATATTTATTTTGATGAAAATATGATTGCAGTGCATAAAAGATTTCGAGAAAAGCTAGATAGCTTGTTAGTTGTCCAAATGTGCCACATCTGCAAAGAATCATATCCTGGAATCCACGTTTTGAGAGATCCCGAAGGACCTGTTTGTAGACGATGTAAGAATGAAGGAGGTTCACATCATTTTTGTGGCTATAATAACATGGATCCTGGCGAGCAACCTCATATTTTAAAAGTTCTTACTTAATTTGAAGAAATGTTAATAGCACGTGTAAATCCTATTTTTCAAGTGACACATGCTCGAGGTGGGAAATATAAGTATAGCGGACACACAATTAGCTTTCCCCAAGATATTTCTATAGTTGCACAAAGTCTTCTGCGCCATGTTGAAGATCTTGACTTTCTAATTGTGAGGAGACATGCTGGTCAGTCTAAATATTATGAACGTTATGTAAAAATATCCCGCGTTATGGATGCATTACGTTTCAAAATTGAACGTGATCAATATTATCGAGATGTTGTAATTTACTATGATTCAGTGAATGCCCTTCCCGAAAGATCAACAGATGTCTCCTGCAGGCTTAAATTTGTTGATTGTGACATTACATAATCTAAGTTCAGTGCAGCTAATAATGAAGGGTTTCCTCCTAACCATTTTCTTTCTCATCCTTCGTCTTTATTTCTCGCCTACCTAATGAACGGAGAGACATTAGAAAATTTTGCGGAAATTCCGATGGCCAATTTGTCGCTATTCCGACACATAGTCGTCGCAAGAGCGACAGTTCGAGGGCGGGCAAAGCGTGGTTTTCCATACCGTCGTAGTTCTGACACAATTAAAAAGTGTCGCACTATCGACACTTTTTCCGTCGCTTCCAAACAAACGTCACTCTTCCAACGTTTCCCAATCCGTCGCACTTCCGACCTTTGTAAACTGTTGCACTTTCAACGAAATGTGGTCCGACGTTTTGAACGTCGCTCTTCGGACGTTTGTAAACTGTCGCAAGTCCGACGCAATGTGGTCCGACGTTTTGGACGTCACTCTTCTGACGGTTGTAAACTGTCACAATTCCGACGAAATGTGGTCCGACGTTTTGGACGTCACTCTTCCGACGTTTGTAAACTGTCGCAATTTCGACAAAATGTGGTCCGACGTTTTGAACGTCGCTTGTCCGATGTTTTTATGCTGTCGCTCTTCCGACGTTTTTAATCTGTCGCAATTCCGACGCTTACAAGGTGCCGGTATAGCGACGACGGGTTCAATTTAAAAAAAAAATGAAACTTTAAAAGAGGAAAAACGCTGTTTTGAATATATTATATGAAGTAAAATAGTCCATGAAGTCATTAAATTTTCACATCTGAAGATTGGAACCCAAATATCCATCCAGAAAAGTGGAAGTCCCACCCCAGACAATGATAAAAAAATACCCCATGTCACATACAGGGACATGATATAAAACCCAGTAACGGTCCACATGGAGATTATCGACAAATCTGAGAAAGCATCCAAATATGCCCGAGGCATCTATAAGAAAGTGAAATAGCAGTATGTAGAATAGTAAAACAACAGATAGAGTATCGATGTCCATTGTTCCAAATACAAATTAAAGTACCCAAAATCCTTGAACAGAGAAAAACGCTAATCATGTGAGGAGTGTGATATGTCCAAAATATAAAAAGACCATCAGACCATATCAACAAACCAGCAACATAGACCAGCATCGCTAGTTTTGAAGGCAGAGTGATAAACATTAATCATTTTTTTTTCACAAGAGAAAAAACGTTGTTTTGAATATATTATATGAAGTAAAACAGTCCATGAAGTCATTACATTTTTACATCTGAAGATTGGAACCCAAATATCCATCCAGAAAAGTGGAAGTCCCACCCCAGACAGTGATAGAAAAATACCCCATGTCACATACAGGGATTTGATATAAAACCCAGTAACGGTCCACATGGAGATTATCGACAAATCTGAGAAAGCATCCAAATATGCCCGAGGCATCTATAAGAAAGTGAAATAGCAGTATGTAGAATAGTAAAACAACAGATAAAGTACCGACGTCCATTGTTCCAAATACAAATTAAAGTACCCAAAATCCTTGAACAGAGAAAAACGCTAATCGTGTGAGGAGTGTGATATGTCCAAAATATAAAAATACCATCAGATCATATCAATAAACCAGCAACATAGAACAACATCGCTAGTTTTGAAGGCAGAGTGATAAACATTAATCATTTTTTTTTCACAAGAGAAAAAACAATGTTTTGAATATATTTTATGAAGTGAAACAGTCCATGAAGTCATTACATTTTCACATTTGAAGATTGGAGCCTAAATATCCATCCAGAAAAGTGGAAGTCCCACCCCAGACAGTGATAGAAAAATACCCCATGTCACATACAGGGACTTGATATAAAACCCAGTAATGGTCCACATGGAGATTATCGAAAATTTGAGAAAGCATCCAAATATGCCCGCGGCATCTATAAAAAAGTGAAATAGTAGTATGTAGAATACTAAAGAAACAGATAGAGTACCGACGTCCATTATTCCGAATACAAATTAAAGTACCCAAAATCCTTGAACAGAGAAAAACGCTAATCATGTGAGGAGTGTGATATGTCCAAAATATAAAAATACCATCAAACCATATCAATAAACCAGCAACATAGACCAGCATCGCTAGTTTTGAAGGCATAGTGATAAACATTAATCATTTTTTTTTCACAAGAGAAAAAACGATGTTTTGAATATATTATATGAAGTAAAACAGTCCATGAAGTCACTACATTTTCACATCTGAAGATTGGAACCCAAATATCCATCCAGAAAAGTGGAAGTCCCACCCCAGACAGTGATAGAAAAATACCCCATGTCACATACAGGGACTTGATATAAAACCCAGTAACGGTCCACATGGAGATTATCGACAATCTGAGAGAGCATCCAAATATGCCCGAGGCATCTATAAGAAAGTGAAATAGCAGTATGTAGAATAGTAAAGCAACAGATAGAGTACCGACGTCCATTGTTCCAAATACAAATTAAAGTACCCAAAATCCTTGAACAGAGAAAAACGCTAATCATGTGAGGAGTGTGATAACCATTTGCAGAAACCCAGGCTCGCTTGTAAGATCAGGCTCGCTTGATTCCAAAATTGGTAACCATCTGTTGCATCCGAGATGTAAGGTTCAGGCTCGCTTGTTTCCATTAGTAGCCCGCTACAACATCCACCCTGTTCATAGCAAAAAGGTTCCTGTAGATATACAGAGAAAGAGTATAATACGTAGACCATATAAACATGGCTCTGTATTTCAAAAAACAGGTTTAAAATAGAAACATGGCAACTTTTTTTTTTCTAAGTAAAGTTAATCTATTAACAGTGGGAATAAAATTACACCGAAGTCAAAATCATTGCACAGACTCATGGCAAATTTGTCATCAAAAAATCAAAAAATTAAGAAGACTGCCCTCATACATAATTCAAAAATATTACAAAGGTCCAGCATAGTAAAATAATCTAAAAGCAGCCCAATTAAGTGGGCCGCGAAGCAAGAAAAACAAATTAACCAAACTACTCCTTCGGCTCCTCGACGATTCGGCACCATCCTTCGGAAGGTCCAGGATCGCTAGGTGCTACCTCCACATTCATGCCACGGCTCCCCTCCTGAAGGCCCGAATGATGGCCAGCTTTTTCCGAGCTCAGACCCGCCGGACGGGTGCATTCTTCCTCCGTTTGGGCCTCCTCGCGGAAAACCACAGTGACTGAAGCTGTAATTCGTGGGCGGTTGAGAGAGAAATTAAAGGAAAATTGCGCAGTGCGCGTCATGGGAGAAGGTGAACTAGCGGTGAGGAAACAAGGAGCAGGGGAATCCATACGGTGGCCAGATCCTACAAGCCGACCTCGCCCACTCCTAGTATTTGGATAGCGACCTGCGTAATAATCACTGGACTGGCCGGAAGACAACTCGGTTGAGGGGCTGGAGGGAGCGCGCAGGAGTTGTCCTCTAGTGCTCCCCCTGCGGCAACACATCCTTTGACGCACGCGAGGCATGAGTGCAGTCTCACTAGCAGTGGGCACAAGAGGAGACGGAGAAGCAAAATTCCAAGAAACAGAGGAAGACAGACAAGGACCAGACCGAGAGAAATGCAGATATGCAGCAAGGTCTACGCAGTAGTTCAGCTGGCCACTTCTCCTTCTCGTCACATTGAGCAAGCAGTGTAACCCAACAACCGGCTCGTCTGAAAAACCATAGCGAAATGCCATTTTATCGACCCGACTGCAATGCAATCGAAGGACGCCCGTCATAATAAATCTTTGATCATTAATGAGAGCCAAAGGCTGGATCATATTGGAGCATGCGGAATCGCTAACAGGAGTGGAGGTCCGATCTTGAACAGTGTTAAAAGTTAATGCGATTAGATGTGAAAACCTTGGAACTTAATTGAACAGCGTTAAAACTTAATGCGATTGATATGAAATCACCACATCCATGTCCCATCGCCTTAAACGCCATCGAATGCACCCGTAGCCGGGAGAAGGGCAAGTTCTGATTGAGGACACGTTGCAGAAATTGATTGGAGCGGATCTTTGTTTGGGCCGCTCGCGAAGTGGAAATCCGAACCCGAAAAAGATTAGGGCGAATTTGATAAGAAATTCGTGTCACAACTCTCCCTCCGTACGCCAGCCCAACTTCGGACCCGAAAAAGATTAGGGCGGAATTCATTTGGTTTTCGCGTCACAAAATTGGCCAACGTCAGCAGGCTATTTTGGAACGTGAATTTGGTTTGAATTATGGTTTATCACCGTTTGAAGTCCGACGGGCTTGACTTAAGAACAATTTTGTTTGATCCCATCTTATAAAATTTGAGTTGGTTTTCTTTGATAATACACATATTTATAATAAATCATGGGAATACCACACTAGTAAACATGTGGAAAAGTTATATAAATTATTGAGAACAATCATTTTTATGTGAAAATATCCAAATGTGCTTTTGGGAAATAATAATTCGAGTATTTGGTTCATATTGTTTTAAAGGAAGGAGTGAAGTTGGAGCCTCAAAAGATGCAAGCTATTACAAAATGACCTATTCCTAAGAAAATCAAGGTTCTTAGAAGATTTTTTAGACTACATGATGAGTATGATGATAATTATGATAATTTCACAAAACAATTACTAGCTATTTTGAGGGATGAGATATTAGAACTTCAGCTTGATGAGGATTTTTTAAGAGCTTTATTTCATCTTTTGAAATGAAGAAAATATTCTCCCAAACTGAAAATATGTGTTCTTGAGATAATTTCTGAAAATTATGAAAATGAAATTAAACTTTTTTATTCTCAAATTCAGTCATACAATTTCCGAAATCCTAAAGAATTCTTTGAAAATCTTCCTTCTCCTAAGCAAGAGGAAATTGTATTATCTTTTGACTTGCATATTGAGGATGATTATTCTTTCAAACACAAGACAAAAGAAATAGTTTCAAGGCTTAATATTCAGAATACAACTGAGCAACCAGTCATTGAAGGCCCATAAGTAAATAACATACATCATACTTTTATTGATCCTATATCAGATTATATGGAGAATATTTTTAGCCCAAATCTGCAAACATGTTTTCTCTATAAGGATCAAATACATCAAAAGTGGCCTTTACACATCATATCATTTATTATAAAGGCACATGATCATAATATACTTCCAATTTTGATCACAAGCAATCAAGTTATCCATTTATTGTTACAGCTACTTGAGTGGCTTCATTGGCATTTTTGTATTACTTGATTCAATAAGATTTTTAGTAGATTGAGTAGGTAGATGAGTGCCAATAAGCTCAGAATTTTGAGCCTTTTTTTTTTTAGTTTTCAATTTTCAGCTAGTTTTTCATTAAGTTGGTTTGAAAACTTTTGTGTGTTGTTTTAGTTTCAGATCAGATTTCAGTTTGCAGAAGACAGAAGACATTTACAGGTTCACCAAGGTCAATGGATGAGGACAACTGACCCAATGTTCTTGATTTTTCACCAGGAAAAGCCATCCCCAAGTGGAGCCAGTGTTAGACTCCTATACCAATAGGTGTCATATTTCATGATTAACTTGATGGGCTATGTAATATGTTCATACCTTTTCTTGTTGCAAAGATTTTCCATATTATCAAAAAATAAAAAAAATTTAAAAAATGTAAAGAGGGTATACCCTAAAAGAAAAATCAAAGGGTAAAAAGAATAAAAATGGCCAAAAAAGTAAAAGAAAATGAACCCCACCAAAAGAAAGGCCAAGGAAAGTGTGCAAGTCTAAATGCCACTACTTTTTACTCTTATGTAATAAATAAAATTGTGTGCAACTTGTATCCTATGCCACAATTTATGAATAGTCAAACAATTTAAGCTTGGCTATTTCATCTTTCAATTTCATGTTTTAGAGATAGAGAATAAAATCTGACCAAACTGTTTAATCTTGGCAGATAAGTAGATCGGTAGAGTAAATAAAAGGAGCTCAATAGCTTAATCTGAGCCCTTGGATGTAATAAGGTTAGACTTAGATAGATTTCTACATGTAAAAGAAAAGAAAGTGTGATAAGGGTTTGCCAGTCTAAGTGCACCCTAATAAAGAAGAAAAAATGGTAGAGTAAAGTAGGTAGGGTAGGTAGATGATTTTGCATAATTGCATGTGATGGAAAATGACTCTAAATGTGTTAATATTTACTTTCATCACAAAGTGCAAAGGAAGACACTATACTGGAAGAAATTCAAAGCAAAGCAAAGTCAAAGTTATTAACTTCCCTTCTCATCTTCCCCTAAATATTTCACTAATTTCCCCTAAGTACTAAGGTATTTGAAAATTAGAGGGGCTCAAGGCATTTCCTTGACTTTTGGAGGGACCGGACCCTCGACCCAATAATTGGAAAAGCCTAAGTACTTGAAGTCATTCTTCATAACATTCACTCATTTCTAAACATCTTTTCCTAAGTAAAATCCCATTTTACTTAGGAAAATTATGCATTATTTCATAAAAAAACCTCAAAATCACATTTTATTCCAAGTCTAAGTGATGAAGTGATTATAATGCAATTTGCTTTTAAATCCTCACTTTCTTAGTTATATTAATGTATTTTGAGTTTACATTGTCCCCTTGTCATATTAACATTGATTTTATGTATTAAATCCTTACAAAAATAACCTTCTTCTATTATATATAACTCCTTTTTATATAATATCCCAAAAAACCCATTAATAAATTTTAGCCAAAGTTGTTTATTCCCACATGTTTAAATAAAAAACCCACTTTATGCCCCCTTTGGCTAAATATATCGTAATATTAAACTCCGCCCCCTATGGTAATTAGATTAATCTGATTTAATTATCATATAATAAAAGTATATTGAAAAAATAATTAAAACATGTTTTATTACGTGTTTTAATACAAAAATAATTCTTCCCCTGTGTATTTTAATCCCCCGACTCCCTTTCCTAAGGTTAAAACTATAAACCCTTTGTAAAATCCCCAATACCTCCCTTAACAGCTAACCTTGGTTAAATCATTTCCCGATCACTTTCTTGCATTTCTATAAACAAATTGATTAATCCTCACGATTAATTAACTCCACCAATCAGATTCCCCCCGATGAGGTTAATTAACGTTTAATTGCATCGGGCCCTCCATATTAAATCCCCGTCACTTCCACGTCACCATTGTCGTTCGATCAACCCATCTGAGATCAACGGTTATTAATGATATCGCTAGCCATCGACGTCCGAACAATAACGCACGATGGCCCGACGGTTTTCAAACAGTGCCATGCCACGCGTCAATCATTCTATGGAATCGCTCGCCCTCTGCCCAAAACCACTTTTCCCCAAAAGCAGTGCGATGGAAACTGCTTACCGCTTGCCTCCCGTGACTCATCCTCCGTACCTGCTAACGTCATCCATTAAATAAAAAAAAAAAAACCCGTCACCCTTTTTAATTTGTGAATAAAACAATTTTTCCCGCGTCATTTTCATTATTCTGTGAACGACCAAATTCTCATGCAGAGAATTTCAAAAACAAACTGTCAAGCGCCATCAACTGTATTTTGCTAAAGACAATTGCATACCAGTAATCTAGAGTTCGTACGCCATAGCCTGTACCTGTTTAATCACTCTTCATCTCCCCAGGTATTTACCCCAATTCTCGTTAAAACTCTGTGAAATCCTAGCTTTTGTTTTAAATTCCACACGAAATACAGAAACAGAGTTAAATTTGGTCTTGTTCAATCCCCAGAATTGTAAATTGCATTCCCAAAACTTGTAATTGTGTTTGTTCTTCACAAAAACCCGAAATACATTTCTTAATCCACAAGAACCAGAAATGGAGGTTCCAGTGGCTCTGAACGTCGCACCTTTGAATGCCCCTCGCAGAGATTTAGACTATCTGCCCCTAGCAGATAGAGATTTTCAAATTAAAGACCTCGTTCTTAGTGATAATCCTCTTCGAACCTTTTGCCGCTACATAGATAACTTTATAAACGGTTTTGATATTATTGGATTATGGGAATCCAATCTCTCCATGTATTTTCTCCCCTCAGTCCATATTTTTCCTGAGTTAATTCATTACTACCATGCAAACTATGACCCCAATCAAAGAGCAGTTTTGTCCCTGAGTCAGAACATCCTTTTCCCAATCACTACTTAGTCGATAAATGAAATGCTGCAATTTCAACCTGGTCAAGCCCTCACTCCCCTGTGCATGGGAGAATTACTTGAAAAGTCTGCCAATTTGTCCCATGAAGAGTTAAATCGCATTTGTCAAACCTTCATGTTACCAGAGCATCAGCCCAAAGGCCCTCCCCCCTATGGTTATACTTTTTTCACTGATGTTGGCAGGTTATTCTGAATATGATATCCTTTATCATGGGTTTCAATACTAGTGAATATGTTGATCAATTAACCCTAGTATTGTTGTCTATATTTACCCCTGGACAGTCCCCTGCTGTCAAATATGATTTTGCATCCTACATTGCTGATAAAATCCATGATCAGTTCATGAGATTTGAGAATGAAAAAGTGTTCAAATATTCTTCTGTTATATATCATCTCATGATTTATTACCAATCAGAAAGTTTCCCTTTCCATGTTTAGAAACTTGATGCCAAAGGAAATCCTAGGTCTGTGATATTTTGGTCTGCCATCACCCATAATTCCTCTGATTCTCCTTACTCCTATAATGAGTTTATTGACCTATTTGTACACCCTGCAACCACTTTGTTAACAGGAGTTTCCCCTCCTAGAGTCAATAATGAAATCAAGATAATTCTACAGCTCTCAAAACAATATAGGGTAGGTGACTGGTAGTTGTATCAAAATCACACTGAGATCAGAATATATGGATGTGAATTATGCCCATTCAAGTTTCCCAAATATGTCCCCATGAGACTCTTTGCACTAGAGTATTTTAAGCAGATGATTAACTCAGATATAGTTCATTTCTGCAATGCAAAGAAAAAGGCTCAACTCAGGATCAAAATTAAATTAGGTCCCTTTGTTTGTAACTCTAGAGATGCTGGAAAGGAAGCAGAAAGAATCTTAGAAGAATATCTCAGATTACAAAAAAGTTTTTTACTGGGTGCCTTATGACCCAAATAGCTTTATCTGTGATAGAAGAATGAAAAATAAACTATCACCATACATTCATCACAAATTCCAGAAATTGAACAATATGCCAATATGGATGAATGGATGGAAGGAACATTGGTAGAACAGGATAGTGAGCAGGTCAATGTTGAAAATGTAATGAAAGAACTTAAGAAAATACTTGAACTAAACTCTTTTGGACAGTTGTAAATACTAGGTATTGGTCCTTCTTCTGTAGGGACTTCTCAGCAAAATT
Source organism: Pinus albicaulis (assembly GCA_034641835.2). Lineage (NCBI taxonomy): Eukaryota > Viridiplantae > Streptophyta > Pinopsida > Pinales > Pinaceae > Pinus > Pinus albicaulis. Next base: position 545,473,939 of record CM076579.1, on the reverse strand, counting down.
TACAGGAGATCAGTGCATTGGCCATAGTACAATATAAAGGAAAAGAAAAGGAGCCTGACATACAAGTATTTGAAAAATTCACAATGACAGAGCAACATGAGACTTCTAAAGAACAGGGTCAAGTACAAATTCCTCCTATTCAGATCAATGAGCCATAAATTTCAATTTTACAAACTCCTATCAATATAGAAAAAGGCAAGAAGAGAGATGCTGAAGTTGCTACCCCTGTTGGTGGATCTTCAGAACAGCCTCATGCTAAAAGAAAAAAATTAAATCCTCTTCCAGAAGTAGATTTTGTTCAGGAAATTCCTGATAGCTAGAGAGAAGATTTGGATAGTCAACAAACAGGTACAGTCAGTGGGGCATCCACTACTTTATAGAGAAAATAGCTGCAAAAGCAACAGAGTGTTGAAATATCTTCTTTCAAACCACCAGTTAAAGATGCAGGAGATATAAAGAAAACCTTTATCAATATAAAAGCCAGGAATGATCCACTAAGACTCCAGGTTTACAATCAGTATTTGAAGATGGCTCCTAAGAATCAAGAAAGATTGATGTCATCTTATGACATTCAACAAGGCAAAATGATAATGAGTCACTTCAAACCAAAAGTGCAGCAGCCTCAAACAGCTGCAGATTATATTAGAACAAATTTTGAAGTCTTAGCAAAGGATATTCATCCTTTAGATTAGATTGAGTTACATAAGCAAACTGGTGAAATGATCTATTCTACTCTGACCGATAAAGCAATGGCAACTCAGAAGTTGCAGGATTCTTTGAAGAACACTAATGCACAATTGCAGCTTGAAAAAGCCTCTTCTCAGGCCAAAGACAACAGGATAAAGACATTGGAGGAAATAATCATTGGATTGGGTCACAATCCTAAAGATGCCAAAGGTATAGAGGCCCTAATCAAGAAAAAAGATGATGATATTGAAGCTTTGAGAAAGCAGTTGAAATTGCCAGCTTCAAGACATCCACAAACTGAAGAGATGATAAAGAAAAATTCTGAAGAAGAAATGATGGACTTGCTTTTGAAACTGAATGAGCAACTAAATGAAACAAAAAAAGAGCTTGAACAGGCATTAAAGAACAAGCAGTCTACTATTCCAGCATCAACAACAGAGGCAATTACAGGTACAGGTACATCCACAACAGGTCAGCCAACAGAGCTATCACAGGTAAATACTTCCAATTTGAGTTCTGAAGAATTAATAAAGTCAATGAATGAATTGAAACTTCAAGTAACAAAACTCCAGCACACAAAGTTACAGCTTATTAATTTAGAACAAAGATATGATCTCTCAAAAATGAGTGTTGCTGATAAAACAAGAGAGGTCAAAATATTAGAAAAATTGGTTAAAGCATTGGAAAAGGATCTCACATTGGAGAAACCTTTAAAGGAAATAAATGAAATTATTTGGGAAAACATTATCCAATGAATAAAGGATGTATGGTCTTCAATTCAGATTATGTATGAACAGAATGATTTAGTCAAATTGGCTATAGAAGAAGTTCAAAGTACAAGAGAAGAATTGGGAAATAGGCCTGAGGAAGCCAATCAACTCATACAATTTCTAAACACTCAAACCAGACACCAACTTGCAGAACTTGGTATTCAGGACAGGACCAGAACAATTTTGGAAATAAAAAGAGTTTTTACTAAGAGAACCCTTATGCAGAATCTAGAACGAAGGTGCACAGATATGCAATAAGAAATCATTGCCTTCAGAGAAAGATTTGATATTTTGTTGAAAAAAGGATTGCTCAGTCCTGTAGTTTCAGAGGATAAACTAATGGACCTTAAAATATATGTTGAAAAATTGGACAAGTATGCTGACAATCAGGCCAATTCTTCAGCCAGTACATCAGAAGCAGCATTGCCAACAGGAAAAAATCTTCATGACAGATTGGAAAATTTATTTTATCTTGAGCATGAAGTAAAGCATTTGTTTCCAATTCAACCTACCTTTTTAAGATATACTGAGGCTGATGAAACATTGAGAAAACTTAAACGGACCAGAATACCAGAAGATAAATGGTAGGAAGAATTGTTGGAACTTTTGTAAAATTTATCCTTATATGAAATTTTGCCTATTTACTTTGATTTTATTACATCCTGCCACAAGCCTATATGTTTTATGATTCTCCAAAGACTCTTGGAAAATAATGCTTTGCAAAAATGATGAATATTCTTTAGTATCCAACGAATCATGTGATTGTTGGCTTGGAAATGCATTTCCATTTTACTATAGGGATGCCTCCTTTGATTTTCCTTTCCTTCTAGATAAAATTAAAGCATTTTTTTCTAATATTTCCCAAGATACCAACAAGAATATAAGCTAGGGAATGCTAATATCCTGGTATGGACACTACTAAGGTTAATGTGCCACCCGAGGATAACCATATTGTGATTATTTTTCCCACTTTTTGATATGGAAAGAATCAATCTCCATACCTATAGTCATTAAATCTTAACATAAATCCCAAGTATTTGAAATGGGTGCACTTGGTTGATTGTTTTTTCTAACATATCTTCCAAATCATTGAAAGTGATGGTAGACTTGAGTAGGTTTACTTATATTCCAAATGAAACCCAAAATGATTTGAGAGCTCTAATGAGTCTTCACATACTAGTCCTATCTACTATATCCTGCAAGAAATAGGATAACATCGTCCACCAATAGAAGGTGTGTAGACAATAGCATATGTAAATGTGTGAGTGATCAAAATAGTAGCATTTCTTAATTTGTTTAGGCATGTATCTCTTGTTTTTCATCTTCCATATTCAAAAAATAATCATGGATTTGGGTGTTGATGCCATGTATATTCTAAATGGATTGGTATCCATACCTTTCCAGATGTCCCCACACCTACAACCGGGTAAATTTTATTTTTTTAACATACTAGTTAAATAAATATTGTTGTAATATATTTTCTAATCTCTCTCTCTCTCTCTCTCTCTCTCTCTCTCTCTCTATATATATATATATATATATATATATATATTATATATTATTTTATATATAATTTGTTTTATTCTAAGTCATAGGCATAGCTACTGTAACTTTAACACCCAATTACTACAACTAGATACAAGCAATAGTTTTATGTAACCATTGTTGCAACCTTAAGTTACTGTTGTTGTTCCATTACTCAAATAAAATAATTCTCGTATAAAGGTTGTTGTCGTGTCTCTATGCGTAAACTTCAATATTTGCAAGGACTTGTTATGTATAATGATCTCTTAATATATATACTTTCTTTCATATATAATATTTTTTATTCTAAGTCGCAGATATCGTATCCCCAAGCCACAACTCCTACAACCTCAAGCCATAGTTGGCGCAACTTTAATGCATAGTTACTGCAAATAGATACAAGCAAATGTTCTATGGAACCGTTGTTACAACCTTAAGTTACAGCTATTGTTCCCTTATTCAAATAAAATAATTCCCGTATAAAGATTGTTACCGTGTATCGATGCCTCAACTTCAATATTGACAAGTATTTTTCAGGTATAATAATCTCTTTATATATATATATATATATATATAATGTGTTTTATTCTAAGTCGCAAATGTTGCATCCCCAAGTCACAACTTCTGCAACCTCAAGCCACAGTTGTTGCAACTTTAATCCATAGTTACTGCAGTCGGATACAAGTAATTGTTTTATGGAACCATTGTTGCAACCTTAAGTTACGACTACTATTCCCTTACTCAAATAAAATAATTTTCGTATAAAGGTTGTTGTCATGTATTTGTGCCTCGACTTCAATATTTATAAGGACTTGTTAGGTATAATGGTCTCTTAATTCCCCATTGTTTTCAAAGTGAATATGGTTGATTGTAAATCCCACCATTTTCCTCTCACCATACTTTCCACTATCTTATAAATTAGTTGCGGGGAAGGGATTATGTCACTCTTTGAACTTCCACATAATCCAGAAATTTAATTCAGCATCTAAAATTCCTGTAAGTTTTTTTTGTAGACGTCGTTAGCCATATTTCTGTACAGGATTGTATTTAAACACAACAGCTAGCATTAACACAATTCACCAACCAGAAATTAAACAAACAGAAATTTACGCCCCAGTTTTGTAAATTCAAAAGGAGGACACGTGGAGCATTAATATTGGATCGCATGAAATTGAAGGGAATCTGAAAACCTGAAAACCGCACCCAAATTTTTTATAAGGCACATTGGATTGAGAATTCGCGTTACAAATTAGGCAGACGTCAGCATCCCATTTTGGAACACGAATTTGGTTTGAAATTCAATCTATTCAGACTTTTGAAGTCCGACGGAAAGGGTTCTTTACTGTTTTGATAATTTAATTTTATGTATGCTTTAATATATACATATGTTTTAAACATATGTTATATATATATCATATGCGAAATGAAAGGTGGGCCATAGAATTTAGTTTTAATTTTATTTTTTTAAAAAGAGGGTTTATTAAAATATGTTTTATATGTTACGGCATATAAAAATAAAAAGGAAAAAAAAGCTTGGTAGTTTTTTTTATAGACAGTACATAAATTTTTTATTACACAACAGTGTGTAAAAAGTGAAAGAATGAGTGTAACTTTTTAAGTGTGTATGCACAGCAGTGCGAAAGTGAAAAACACAACAGAGTGTTCTAGAGACAGAGTATGTTTGTTTTGAACAGACAGTGAGTTGGTTTTATGCACTGCGTTTTGTAGCAGTCATAATTTTGTAATCCCTCTCAGCGAGGAAGAAGTGTAATAGTTTTTTTTTGAGTTATTGAAGGGAATAGAAGTTTGTTTTCAAAGTATTGAAACTCTGTCTCCTGTCAAAGAAATTTTTATTTTCTCTGTGTTAGAGGAAGGGAGATTTCTTCTCCATTCATTGTTCTAGAATTTTTCAATATTCCAACATGTGCAAGAACAAACTTTCATGATGTAACCTATGAAATCGTAAATGGAGAAATCATAGTAACAATAAAGTAACCTATGTAACAATAAAGTCAGATTCATCCTGGGAGTGGTAATGGGAGAAATCATAGTGAACAATAGGAAACATGCAGAGTTGCTTACACTCAAATAGATGAAAAAGCACATACAAAAAACCTAGATAATAATCATGAACAAGCTTAATATTGAATTATGAACTGTAAAGGAACTTACAAAATGTGACATTACGAACCTGGTCAAGCGCACAAGCAAAAATATCCTGGACATGACCCTGGTTGACAAGTTGTATCGCTCATGATGCAAGAGGATTTGTACCTGCACTGCCAAGTCAATCAAAATCCATCATTATCTATACAATAAATACAAGTAATTGATGTAGTATTTTTTACTCTAAGATGCATTCTTATGATAATATTAGAACATATGTTGAAAATGTCAAAACATACCTGAATAAGCTCCTCTTCGTTTCAAGAACAATTTATTGGAGTCGCATGAACTTGGAACAAGCCTCCCACGATCTGAAAGAGTAGCAACTAAGTCAACAGTGACTTTTTTTGTTGCTACGCTGGATCAAGGGAGGTTTGCTCCAAGATTAAATCGCTCCAATAAATTATTCTCTACTAAACAGGGCCAACCACGTGAAGGTGGGAGCTCTTATGGCCCCTCCCCCCCCCCCTCACATCACTCTCAATTCCCCAATACCCAATCTATATTTCATTTTTTACTTTCATGAGCATAAAAAAAAATATTCAATAACTAATAAAAAAACAATTCAACAAAAAGTACGCAAGGAAACATTGCAATTAATGCTCGACATAAAAATAGTATGATAAATGAGTTTTTTATATAACGCAAAAAACGTTCCAAGTATGGTAACGTTTGTCTTATAATAATACAATATTTTACATTATCAAATTTTCTTTTTCTTCTTCCTATTTCTAAATCTCCTAATTACATCATCAATATCATTGTGCTCTGCTCCTGTTTCGTGCCTTTCGACCCGCACTGCTGACCTAGTTGCATAGTCACGATGTCTGGTCTCATCCAGTGACGGGGCATCGCCTACAAAAACAGATAATATTAAATTTTAATTGTCAGTTTTTAAATATCATTGAACTAGTTTGGTAATATTAATAAAAAAAATTGCAATGAGATTATTTACCCGGTGCACCAGTTGTCGCCGCTGACCTAGTTGCGTAGTCACGATGTCTGGTCTCATCCAGTGACGGGGCATCGCCTACAAAAATAGATAATATTAAATTTTAATTGTCAGTTTTTAAATATCATTGAACTAGTTCGGTAATATTAATAAAAAAAATCGCAATGAGATTATTTACCTGGTGCACCAGTTGTCGCCGCTGACCTAGTTGCGTAGTCACGATGTCTGGTCTCATCCAGTGACGGGGCATCGCCTACAAAAACAGATAATATTAAATTTTAATTGTCAGTTTTTAAATATCATTGAAGTAGTTCGGTAATATTAATAAAAAAAATTGCAATGAGATTATTTACCTGGTGCACCAGTTGTCGCCGTTGAGACTGTTGCCCTGTCTTCCTCTCTGGTGGTAAGATCCTCAAGGGAAACATTCTCTCTCATTTAAACAAAAAACGTTATAAGGACAACCATCAAGGTATAATTAGAAAAAATTATAAGTGGAAATTAATTACCGTCACGGCCCTCACTGATAGTAGCATTGTCGGCCTGGTCCCCACTACAATGATCAAGTTGCACGTGAGGATCATCTACATCTGGCTCTAAAACCGGGTTATTTGCCTCGTCGGTAGTGTTGCTCCCCTGATTTAAACAAAGTTGTTAGACATTAAATTTATGGACGAAAACAAACATATTGAAAGGTTAATGTTTTACCTTATCAGGCATTCTGGATCTTGGGACTTGCCCCAAGCTTCTGCGACGTTCAACTACGGCTTGATAGCCGAAATGGAAAGCAATATTTTTATCTTCCTCTGTAGTTTCTGTTCCGAAGTCATCACCCTACATTACATATGATTGTGTATTTTTAATCATATTTGATAGGATTACAAAAACGTTGGAAGGAGATACAATTAATTATAATATGTTTAGCTACTTAATTACAATTCTTACAACTAATTTCAAGTAGCCGCCCTGGCCTAGCTCGTGATGGCCCTTTTTTTCAATCCTAGCTTTGGTTGCCTTTGAGGTGTCAAGAAACCTAGCATCAAAATATTGAAGTCAGATATGACGTAGCACACTTTTATTTTAGACATAGAGAAAATTAAAGCTATTGAATTAAAGTTGTAATTTACCTTGCGGGTCCAGTTGGCATTTTTCCTTCTTTATTTTCCCTTTTCTCTTTTCCGTCATGGATGAGTGCTCTCCACTAACTCTCTGGAACTGCGAGAGGACGCACATATCTAGGTTTAAATTGCAATTGTGTCCTATAGGTGTCCCTGGTATATTTCAAATATTTTCCGGCTACCCGAGCCACCGTTGTTCTGTCAAATGTGCCGACCCCAAAAAGGGCTTCTAGATAATCTAGAAGTTCTTTTTTCAGGTTGGAATTCTAGGAATTCCACCCTGTGTGTATGGTTGGGCCAAAAATTACCAACGCATGGCTCTCCAGAAACCTGTAGAACTCATTGTTTCCTACACAGAAAAAAGAAGAAGAAGATATTATCATTAATTTAAAAATAAAAATCATGATAAATATGTTTTAGATAAAGTACATGAAATAGTTAAAATATTAAAATTTACCCGGGAGTTGTACATGCTTTATAGGGACACCCTCATCGTTCACCAACAACGTGCCATTAATGGTCCCTGTGGAGCTGACACGTGTAGCTCCAGGAAACGCAATAATGTAGTTGGCCATATCAGCCTCATCATTTCCAACACGTTCAGCGGTTGGTTGGGTGTCTGCTTGGGCAGGGTGTGTTTCTTGGCTAGCACCTAAAGGAGTAGAAGGTGTACGAGAGGGTTGTTGGCAATCTCTTGCCCTTGTGTCTGACTACCACCAACACCGGGTTCAGCAAATGCCAGTAAACGCTACATACAAAAGAACTTTTTGTTAGTTTAGTCAATGTAAAAATTAAAAATCAAACTATCACAATTCATCTCATGCAAAACAAAAAAAATATCCTTTTGACTTTTTATTATTACCTGATATCTTTCTAGCTGCCTCATAAGATGTTGTATCCTCTCTTCTGTTTCAGGTGTTTGAGGCGCGTCTATCAAAGTATTAAATTTTGACCTTGCATCTCGTGCCTTTTTTTGCAACAAGAACACTGGAGATAGGGATGAAGAAATCTCTTCCTCAAAGAGGGAATCATCAGGCGTACCATGGCTAGGTGTCTGCATATTTGAACAAAATTAATATTATTTCAATTATGTAAATAACTAAAATACCTGAAGATAGAGCAATGCTGGCACTTTACATGTTCTTCCGCTTGCCTCTTTCCGCGATCATCCCGTCTCGGGGTTGTTCCTGCACTGCTCTGATCAGTCTGCCACATTGTAATAAAATTATAAATGTAAAAACTTGAAAACAATATCTAACTTGAAAACACAAAATTAAAACTGAAATAATTTCTAATAAGACACCGGAAGACAGAGTTAGAGTTTCAAATATGTCTTGCATTGAATTCAGTCCTAGAAACATGTCATTGCACATTAAGGCACCCAAACAAGATACGAGTTGACAATGAAGAACTTATTGAATATATTGTTGGAGCAACTTCTAGTAAACTTGTTGTGAAGAGCTTGAGGATATTTTTGGAGCAACATTGTTGAAGCTGATGGTATAGCATTGTTGGAGACGATCTTGAAGGGCCTTGAAGTGAAGCTTTTGGAGCAACTATTGAAAAATCCTTAGAGCATTTAAGTAAGGCACTTTCTATCTTCCATCACCTTTTTTCCTTTCAATATCCTTTGAACGATTTTGTTGATATTTAATGTTTGAAATCACGTTATAATTCCTTTATTATATGTGTTTGGGGACTTTCCCTTTGAAATTACCCAAAAATACCCTAGCAATTTTATCTTCAGGATGCATGTCTGACCCTATTGTTCAATATTTTGATTGATAGTAGTAAACATAGAGAGATAGGGGGCTCTTGACTTGGTTTGGTTGGGCCATTAGATCCCTAACATCTACTAGGGAGAACCCCCCTTGAGTTGGAGGAGAGCTAGCCCTAAGTGAAAATAGGTTGGTGAGGTGACAATGGGGCTATTGAATTACACATGGTATCACACTTTAGCTTTAGGACTTTATCTTGAGAAGTGCGAGATTTTGCTATATCAATTCTCAAATTGTTTACAATACTATTGTTAAGAACTAATAAGAAGTGATTTTGAGTGGTTTTTGGGTATAAGAAACAATACCATTTAAAAAGTAGGGTTCTCAGTCCTTGGCATTCCTTCACCTGGGCCTAGGGGCACACTAGAATAATTTCACACTAAACCATGCAAACTTAAAAGTAACTTAACAGATCCATAAAGTAATAATAATCATAATTCCTAATTTCCTATTGTACGATATGAATCATATGATGCAAATTATTCAAACATGAAGCAATGAAGACATGCAATGTCTGAATTTCAAGATTAATGAACCAATACAAGAAGTTAGAAACTACAACTTTGATTCAATACTCTGTGTCCTAACTCAAGGAAGGAATCTAGTTTGTAGTACAGAACATGCATCGTGTATTATCAATTCTTAATTGACAACAACTAAAGGTCATCTACCTCATCAATTCCTTCCCATTTTGTGTTTTATGTTATATTCCTTATAAAAGTGTCAAATTTCTCTCAAAGTAAGCAACCACTGAATAGAATAAAAAATAGTTGAGATATGATTGAGAAATTGTCATTTATTTCTTGAAAGGATCTTCACAATTTCTTTGGTTGTTTTTCTTCTCAAGAAACAAGAAATGACCTAAGAAACTATCGTGATGTATTATAAGAAACAACATGGTGCAATGGAAATTTTCAAAGCCAAATGATGTCCATTGAGGACATGGCCTTTATTTGGTTCCTGTTTCATAGGAGTTTTGGGTAGAAATGGAACTTTGTTGTACCATTTCCAGTAGTAAAAAGGGAAAACCTTCTTTTTCCATAGGAAATAAATTACCTTTCCTTTTTCAAGATAATCTAAATCACAAAAAATATGAACTATACTGCACACATTCTTGGATAATGTGAAAGTGGAAAAGGAATATCCTACACAAGTGATGCACACATGTACATTTGAACACTAATAGATTTTTGTAGTTGAAATGCAATGCTTGTTTTCATTTAAATGTAGGGTTTTTAAAGCAGGGAGAAATAATGGCTGCCAAATTAATAAGCGTTTCTTTGGGAAAAATTTAAATCTCGTATTGGGTGATGAAGATAATAGAGGGTATTGAATCTTGATTCTTGACATCTAGAGAGAACCCTACAGCCTAACACAATCCAATGGAATTGACCAAAAAAACCCAAATAGAGTCAACCCTACTATAGGAGGAAGGGCCTGTAGTAAGAACTTACCATTTTGCAAGAGCTGAGGGCGAACGTTGAGGGAAAATGATGTTCTGCAAGAGCTGAGGGTGAATGATGAGGGCGAATGCTGTTCTGCAAGAGTGGAGGGCAAATGCGCGCGTGATATCAGACGTTAATGTATCTATTGCGACGGATACGAAACAATAAAATCATTTTTATGTAGCGCGCATATAAGTTTCGTATTTTTATGTAGCGCGCATATAAGTGTCGTTATACCGACAGCGGAAAAAGCGTCGCTATTGCGACGGGTGCCTCCAAACGTCGCAATTGCGACACTTAGACATTGTGTCGCACTTGCGACGTTTGGATGTCGTCGCAATAGCGACGCTTTGGGCCATAGTCTCGCAATTGCGACGTCTTCCTCCAAACGTCGCAATTGCGACACTTTTATAAGTGTCGGTATTGCGAAATTTTTCTATAAACGTCGGTATAGCGATAGTTTCGGGCGGGATGGAAAAGATTTGGGGAAATTTCCGACATTTGGTCAAAAGCGTTGAAACCAAGTGTCAAAATTTCCGCCAAATGTAGTAGTGAGAGGTGGAATAAATTAGAGCATTTCTTGATAATTTTGATTCTTCAGATGTTGATGAAATGGATTGGCCCACTATTGGAATGTCTCCAGTGAATGAATATAATACTGAGGGGTTATTAGATATGGCATTCCCCACATTGTTCCCCACTGGTGCTGCTGATTGGTTGCAACCACGCATTTGTACTGTTGAACTTCATGAGTATGCATTGCATCTTCTTAGATACTATGGTCAAAGGTTTGGAAGCCATCCTCGCTTTTGATATTACCTGTTGAACATGATAATGAGGCATCGTAGCCAAGCAACTGCTTCATTTTTTGTGAAGAAAAATTTACATGATAACTCACCGGCAACAATTGATGAATTGCATCAGCAACTTTTTGATTTGCTAGATAATAAGTTGGCTGAGCATCTTATGCGGTTTGGGTCTCCTCTAAGAGGTACAAGGGCATACTGGACTAAATGTCGAGCTGAATTGACTGACATGATTACTCAGTTGGGATGTCCATCTTTGTTTTTTACTTTGAGTGCAGCTGACACAAAGTGGCCAGAGCTGCATAGCCTCATTCCTGTACCGTCACATTCTCGTTCTTTAAATGAGCATCGTATGAAAGTTGAAAATGTTGTCCAATACTCTCATATTGTTGCCACATTTATGCACCATAGATTCAATATATTTCGAGAGGAAGTTATCCAAAAATATCTTAAAGCTAAATACTTCTGGTACAGGTCTGTTTTCTTGAATTTATTTTCTATTTGTTGTCAATTTCTTATTGATTTTCCATCCATATTTATCGTAGTAACTCTGTGTTCATTTTTTCCAGATATGAGTGGCAACATAGAGGTTCAGCACATATCCATGGTTTCCTATGGTTGTAAGGAGCTCTTGACATGGAAATACTTGATTGGTCAAATGATTGTGATTTCCAACATGCAAAGAGATTCTTTGACAATTATGTAACTGCATGGAATCCACGTGAAATACATCGTCGCAATATAATGGTTCCAAGAAGTCTCAATGATGACACTTGCTTACTGAATACTGATCATATTTTCTCTTGCAATCCTCATAATTATTATGAAGAATTGTTGAACCGTGTCCAAAGGCACACAAAGTGTAGTGTAGATTCTTGTATGTGCAAAAAGGGCACTATACTCGCTTGTCGGTACAATGCCCCATGGGATGTTTCTGAGGAATCAAGATTGTTCATAGATGATCAAGGAAGAAAAAAATATGACCCGGAAAGAAATGATGATAGGCTGAATGTACATAACATTGACCTTCTAACAATGTGGTGTGCAAATGTTGATTTCCAGCCAGTGATTTCTCAGCATGCTGTCCTGAAATATATTGCTAAGTATGCATCAAAAGTAGAGAGAAGGTCTGAAAGCTATCATGATATGTTAACTAGAATTTCACATTCTATTGCCTCTGAGGATCATGATTTATGTGCTTACAGGAGGTTTCTTGCAGAAACAGTCGTTGAACGTGACATTGGAGCACAAGAAACATGTCACATGTTGCTTAAGCTGCCTCTCATTGTGTGTAGTCGACAATTTGTTTCGTTAAATGTTGGAAGAAAGGTGTTCAGGAAAATTTCAAGGGATGTCATGCACTGTTCATTTGAAAATACATTTGTTCAACATTATCAGAAGAGGCATTATTTCCTTGAACATCTATCTTTGATAGAAATAGCAAGATCTTGGACGTTTGATAGCAAGCGCAAAAAAGATCCATGGAATCCTAGAGATTCTCATGCAATTGTTCGGGTCTGGCCACGGTTTTATTCTATTTCTGGTGAGGATTCAGAGAATTTTGAACCCTTTTTCTGGATAGAATTGCTCTTGTACAAGCCATTTCGTGACATTTATGCAGAGATTGGGCTTTCAACTGAAATTATTGTGGAAAACTGGAGGAATTTCCGATATCGAGCTTGGGATGTTGATCGAAATCCATCAATTGATGAAAATATTGAAGATGGAGAAGATTGTGATTTTTCTAACCAAGAAATGAATCTTGAAGATGATTTTCAAGAGTGGAAAATTTTCTCTCACTTGGTTCCACCAAATAGTGTCAATGTTTCTGATCTTCACACCCTTGGTCGAAGGGCTTTTGATATATCCTTTGACTGGCAAGGTACAACTATTTCTGATGATGTGGCCGAAGAAGCTATTAATTTTATAAGGAATGCAATATCAAGAGGTGATATTGGTGACCTTTCAGATAGAAAATTTTCCTCTCCAGATTCATTGGCAGAAAAACAAAGACTTGCTTTTGAAATCGTTTTAAGGCATTTTGCTGAATATGAGATTCGTGAAGCTCTTCTTATGATTATTCAGGGCACTGCAGGCACTGGCAAGTATTTCTTTATCCATTGTATTTTTGAGACTCTTTCTAATCTGTCAGGCAATGGAAAAATTCCTTTGCTTATTTTTGCCCCAATAGGAATAGCTGCTTTCAATATACATGCAAAAACAATACACTCTGCTTTGAAAATCCTGATTAGAGATATGAAACCACTACAGGGTCAATCATTGGCACTATTCCAAGAGGAAATGAGGCACATTCGATATATATTGATTGATGAAATGAGATTTTTAGGATCAAGGTTGTTCATGCAAATATATGCTCGACTACGAGAAGCATTTCCAGATAAAAAGAATTTTCCTTTTTGTGGTGGATCCATGATCCTTGTGGGTGACCTTGGGCAGCTACCTCCTGTGAGAGATAAGCCTTTGTATGCAGGTAATACAGCAAGGAAAGTATTATGGAAAAAATTCGACACTATTGTCACTCTTGACACAATATTTCGCCAACAAGGGAGTAATGAGAAACAATCCTGTTTTCGTCGAGTCCTCAATAACATAAGAAATGCAGAACCTGTTCTTGATGATTGGGAGTTTAATATGTCACGGGCTGATATCAAGTTGCATCCTAGGGAAAGGGATTTGTTTAATGTAGCAGTTCACATGTTTCCAACAAATGATTTGATCTCCTTCCATAACAGAGATATGTTGAAATCATTAAATTCTCTAATTGCACGATGTATTGCTGTGAATTCAATGCATTCAGAAATCAGTGGTGCCGATGATGATCAACTGGACCGTGAAGTTTTGTTGTGCCGTGGCCAGCGTGTTATGTTGACATGTAATTTGTGGGTTGAAGCTGGTTTGGTGAATGGTGCACTTGGGTATGTGAGGGAAATATGTTATATGCCTAACTCTAAGCCACCTGAGCTTCCAATGTTCACAACTGTTATTTTTGATTAGTATGTTGGTATTCCGTTTGATGCAAGCAATCCAAACATTGTACCTATCACACCAGTGGTAAGAGGAAATCGAAAACAAATTCCTTTAAAGATGGCATGGGCTCTTACAATTCACAAGTCACAAGGTTTGACTTTAAAGTGAGCATCAATTGATATCGGGAATAGAGAACAACAAGGCCTGACCTTCATAGCCATATCAAGAGTGAAATCAATAGATGGTTTACGCATTGCACCACCTTTCTCTTATCAGCGTTTTGCCAAGAAGAATAATAGTGTGTATGTTACAATTAGGAAGAAAGAAGAGGAGATATTAAAGTCCATATCGCTATGATATGCAACTATTAATATAATAATAATGCTTTTGATATATTAATGAGATGTCTACATTTATCAAATTCATAGTAGTATTTTGGAATGTTGTTTACATCGTTTTTGTTGTTGCTTAATTTTCTTGTTTTTATAGTGTCATTTTTTGTTAATTTTCTTACAATGAACCATTCACAGGTAAAAAACCAGTTATATGAGACAGCCGTTAAAAATCAAATAATCAAAATGAATAGACTAGAAAACAGGAGCATTTAAGAATTCACTATTTATACTAGTTCAGAAGAAAACATTAAGAATAACAATGATTGAAAACAGATTGCACTTAAGCACTTTCTGAATTATTCCTTTTCGTTTATCATTCAGATATGAAACACAAATGGTATAATAAACAATTATAGAACTCCAAAACATAAGAGATAGATGACTTATTGATCCTTTGTCTGACTCAAGAATCATGTGAAAAATCCTTTGCATCAATTCCTTATCCAGCTGCCATGCGAAATTTGTCCAATAGCACTTTATTCCAAAATAATCAATGTTACAGCAAAGTCTGAGAATACACCCCCCCAATACTCTAATTGAGGGAGTATTTATTCGAAAAATTATAAAAAATATCTGCTGACAAAATGAGATATAATTTAGGATGACTCATGAATATGTTACAAGAAAATAGAGACAGATGGTCTTGTAGATAAGAGAAAAGATAGCTGATGTTGTGTTGTTCCCTTTCTTTTATGAATGTGCTGGGGGCAGGCCCTATGATTAGGCTTGTTGCTATCCTCTTTAGTAACTCTGTACTGGATGCTCTGTTTTACTAATACTCTTTACCTGCACCGATACAATTTGACCTGTTTGATCTCTGTTTATCCTTTTTATCATGACTTGTTGTAGTAAATAATCAAAATTCATGCAAGGATAATTTTTACAAAATGTCTAACATCTCTTCCCACCATTGTGCTTCTGGTATTCTGGTTCTTTGAAGCTTCCTCAGAGTCTCATTAGTCTCTGTATATCTGAAGAAAGTAGGCTGAATTGGGAATAAGTGTTTTACCTCATGTTCGAGATAAAACAAATTTTCCAGATTATCATGAAGATTTTTGCCTGTAGGCAATGCTTTTGCTATTGATGAACTGGTCGATGAACTAGCCTGGTTGTTAGCATACTTTTTCAGTTTCTCAACATAGCTTTCAAGGCTCATTAGTTTATCATCTGAGACTAAAGGACTTGGCAATCCTTTACTCTACAAAATATCCAATCTCTTTGTAAAAGCATTGATTTCTTCCTGCATATCATAGCATCTTCTTTCTAGGTTCTGCATCAGAGTTCGTTTAGTAAAAACCCTTTTTACCTCCAAAATTGTTCATGTTCTGTCTTGGATGCCTAGCTCTTGAAGTTGGTATTTGTTCTTGGTATTTAAAAATTGTATAAGCTTATTGGCTTCTTCAGGCATATTTCCTAATTCTTCTCTTGCCTTTTCAACTTCTTCCAGAGCCAATTTAACTAAATCATTTTGCTCATACATTATTTGAATTGATGGCCAAACATCATCTATTGATTGAGTGATTTTGTCCCATAGAATTCCTTTGATTTCTTTTAAATATTTCTCCAATGTGAGATCCTTTTCCAATGCTTTGACCAATTTTTCTAATCTGTTGATCTCTCTTATTTTTTCTGCAACACTCATCTTTGAGAGATCGTATTTTTGTTCTAAGGTGGTAAATTGTACCTTTGTTTTCTGGAGCTCTGTCACTTGGAGTTTCAATTCCTCCATTGATTTTATTAAGTCTTCATTGCTTAAATTGGAAGTGTTGCCCTGTGATAGTCCTCCTGGCTGACTTATTGTTGTTGTACCTATAATTAATTCTGTTGTAGATGCTGGAATGTTTGGCTGATTGTCCTTTAATGCCTTTTCAAGTTCTTTTTCAGGCTCATTTAGTTGCTCATTAAGTTTCAAAAGCAAATCCATTAATTCTTCTTCAGAGTTTTGCTTTATTACCTCAGTAGTCTGTGAATGCCTTGAAGATGGAAACTTCAGCTGTTTCCTTAAGGCTGCAATATCATCATCTTTCTTTTTAATCAATGCTTCTGTAGCCTTAACATCTTTGGGATTATGACCCAATTCAATAATGATTTCTTCCAAAGTATTTATTCTATTGTCCTTAGCCTTGGAAGAGGCTTTTTCAAGATGCAATTGAGCATTAGTATTGTCCAAATAATTCTGTAATCTTTGGGCCATCATTGAATTATCAGTCAAAGTTGAGTATATCATCTCTCCAGTTTGTTTGTGCAGCTCAATCTGATCCAAAGGATGAATATCCTTTTCCAAGACCTCAAAATTGGTTCTGAGATAGTCTGCAGCTATTTGAGGCTGCTGTACTTTGGGCTTGAAATGACTCATCACCAATTTACCCTGCTGGATGTCATAGGCTGACATCAATCTTTGTTGATTTTTGGGAGCCATATTTAAGTATTGATTATAGACTTGAAGTCTTAATGGATCATTTCTGGCCTTTATATTTATAAATGTCTTCTTAATATCCCAAGCATCCTTCACTGGTGGTTCGAAGGAAGATACTTCTACGCTTTGTTGTCTTTGTGGCTCTTTTTTCTGTGAGTCGGTGGATGTCCCACTGATTGTGAATGTTTGCTGAATATCTAACTCTTCTCTCCTCTGACTATTAGTGGTTTCTTGAACAAATTCTACTTCTGAGAGTGGACTTAATCTTTGTCTTTTGGTACCAGGTTGTTCTGAAGATCCACTAATAGGGGTAGCTATTTCTGCATCTCTCTTTTTACCTTTTTCTTCATTGAGAGGAGTTTTCAAAATTGAAATTTCTGTCACATTGATCTGAGTAGGAGAAGTCTGTATTTGGGCTATTCCTTGTAAGTTTCAGGCTGCTCAGACATTGTGAATTTCTCTGTGACTTGTGTATCAGTCTCCTTTTCCTTCCCTTTGGATGTTACTGTGGCTAGTGCACTGATTTCCTGCAAATTTTGCTGAGAGGTTCCAACAGAGGAAGGACCAATTCCTGGTCTTTGTACCTGCCCAAAAGAATCCAGGTCAAGTATTTTCTCAAGATCCTTCACAAAATTTTCAACACTGGCCTGTTCACTATCTTGTTCTACTAAGGTTCCTTCCATCCATTCATCCATATTTGCAAATTGTTCAATCTCTAGAATTCTATGGTGAAGGTATGGTGACAATTTGTTTTTCATTCTCCTATCACATATAAAGTTGTTTGGGTCATAAGGTACCCGCCAGAAACTTTTTTGCAATTTAAGATAGTCTTCTAGAATTCTTTCAGCTTCTTTTCCTGCATCCCTAGAATTACAGACAGAAGGACCTAATTGACTCTTAATTTTGAGCTGAGCCTTTTTCTTTGCATTGCAAAAATGGACTATGTCTGAATTTATCATTTGTCTGAAATATTCTAGGGTAAAAAGCCTCATTGGAACATATTTTGGTAGCTTGAAAGAACACAGCTCACACCCATATATTCTAATTTATGTATGTTTCATGTATAGGTACCAATCACCTATTCTGTATTGCTTTGAGAGTTGGAGAATTTTCTTCATATAATTATTGACCCTAGGAGGGGAAACTCTTGTTAATAAGGTAGTTGCAGGGTGTACAAATAGATCAATGAACTCATTGTAAGAATAAGGAGACTCGGAGGAATTATGGAATATTGGAGACCAAAAAATTACAGAGCTTGAATTTCCTTTGGCATCAAGTTGCATGACATGGAAGGGGAAACTCTCTGATTGATAATAGAGCATGAGATGGTATATAAAAGTGGAATATTTGAAAAAATTTTCATTTTCCAATCTCATGAAGTGGTCATGAATTTTATCAGCAATAAAGGAAGCAAAATCATATTTGACAGCAGGGGGTTGTCCAGGAGTAAAAATTGACAACAACACTAGGGTTAAGTTATCAACGTATTAACTAGTGTTGAAACCCATTACAAAAGATATCATATTCAATATGAGTATGCCCATATCTGTGAAAAAGGTATATCCATAAGGAGGTGGGCCTTTGGGTTGATGTTCTGGTAGCATGAAAGTCTGACAGAGGTGATTCAGCTCTTCTTGGGATAAATTTGTGGATTTTTCGAGTAAATCTCCCATGGAAATGGGAGTCAGGGCTTGACCGGGATGGAACTGTAACATTTCATTTATGGATTGAGCCGTTATTGGGAAAAGAATAGTTTGACTCGGGGACATGACTGCTCGTTGATTGGGATCGTAATTGGCATGGCAGTGATAAATTATTTCGGGGAAAACATGGACTGAAGGTAAAAAATACATTGGAAGATTGGATTCCCACAATCCCAAAATATCAGAGGCGTTCAAGAAATTATCTCTGCACTGGAAAAAGGTTCTGAGAGGATTTTCACTAAGAATGAGGTCTTTTATCTGGAAATCCCTATCTGCTAGAGGCAGATAGTCTAAATATTTATGGGGGGCATTCATAGGCGCAACATTCAAAGCCACAGGGGTTTCCATTTCTGGTTCTTGTGGATTCAGAAAGGAATTTGGGTTTTTGATGGAAAAATGGGCACAATTACAGGTCTGGGAACTTAGGAGTGAAATAAAGACCGAATTGTATTATGTTTTAGCCTTTTCCTGTGGAATTAAATAAAAAACCAAGACTTGCAGGGTTCGACGGGAACTGGGTAAATACCTGTTTCTGGGAAGTGGATAGTGATGAAAACAGGTGTATGCAACTGCTGATGGGTTCTGGATTGTTCGTCTGCAATTTTCTCAGCAAGGCGACGGTTGACAATCTTCGACAGATGGCTTTGCATTTTTCTGCATGGGAACATTGGTCGCTTCACGGGATAATGAAAATGATGCGCGTTTATTTGTTTTATTCGCAAAGTCAAAAGTTGTTGGGGTTTTATTTTTCGGGCGGATGACGTATGCAGGAAAGGCTGTTTTTTTGAATGCGAATGGTGGTAAGCGGTATACATCGCACCGCTTTTCGGGACGGGTTGTTTTCAAGTGAAAGCTAGTGATTCCATAACCTTCGCGACGCATGGTGAGACACTATTTGGAAAATCGCTTAGCGATCGCGCGTTATTGTTCGGACGTGGGGGCGACGCGATATAGATGACAGCCATTGGATGTGCAGGGGATGATCGGACGGCCGTCGGGGAGGTGAGATGATAGGGAAATAACAAGGGTGGGGCCAATACAATTAAACACGATTTAATCATATCAGGGGCAATTCGATTGGTGGGGTAAGTTATTAATTAACCATGAGGGTTAATTAATCCTTTTTTAATGTGGCGGGGAATCAGGGTTCTTAATTAGTCGTGGTTTTAACTAATTAATCACAATTAATGCAATATTGAGGTTATTTTTCAACCAAAGGGGCGGGATATGTGATAATTGGGAGTTGTATATAGTTAAATTAATATGGGAACGGGTTGAATTATATAGTGAATTAAATAATAAAGTTAAAATTTAATATGAAAATGAATGAAAAAGCGCTAAGTAAAAAAAAAATCGAAGTATGTATTTAACTTATGCTTGAATGAAAGGGTTTTTATGACATATTGTGAAATTTCCCTAAGTAAAATAAGATTTTACTTAGGAAAATATTTTTTAGGAGTGAATGAATGACTTATGAATGGTTATAAGTACTTAGTCTTTTCAATTATTGGGCCGAGGGTCCGGTCCCTCCCTTGGCGTTATTGATAACTTATGTTTTTAATAATTTTCCCTTGGATTCACCAATTCCTTTGGTTTATAATATTAAACCCTTGGGTTTATTAGTTATTTTGGTTTATAATATGAATAATCGTTCAATCTCATCCATGATCAAATGTCACATTCTGACAAATATTGTCTCAGTATGAAAATGACCCTTGGCCAGCCATGGTCATAGTTGGTCCAACGTCGGATTGTGACAACATTTGTCTCAATGTTTAAATCAATTCCCTTGGGTTCAACAATTCCTTTGGTTTATAATATTAAACCCTTGGGTTTATTGGTTCTTTTGGTTTCTAATACGAATAATTGATCAATGTCATCCATGATAAAATGTCACATTCTGACAAATCTTGTCTCAATATGAAAATCACCCATGGCCAACCATGGTCATAGTTGGTCCAACGTCGCATTGTGACAAAAATTGTTTCAATGTTTAAATCAATTCCCTTGGGTTCAACAATTCCTTTGTTTTATAATATTAAACCCTTGGGTTTATTAGTTCTTTTGATTTATAATATGAATAATCGATCAATGTCATCCATGATCAAATGTCACATTCTGACAAATATTGTCTCAACATGAAAATCACCCATGGCCAACCATGGTCATAGTTGGTCCAACATCGGATTGTGACAACAATTGTCTCAATGTTTAAATCAATTCCCTTCGGTTCACCAAATCCTTTTGTTTATAATATTAAACCCTTGGGTTTATTAGTTCTTTTGGTTTATAATATGAATAATCGATCAATTTCATCCATGATCAAATGTCACATTCTGAAAAATATTGTCTCTATATGAAAATCACCCATTGCCGACCATGGTCATAGTTGGTCCAACGTTGCATTGTGACAACAATTGTCTCAATGTTTAAATCAATTCCCTTGGGTTCACCAATTTCTTTGGTTTATAATATTAAACCCTTGGGTTTATTAGTTATTTAGCTTTATAATATGAATAATCGATCAATGTCATCCATCATCAAATGTCACATTCTGACAAATATTGTCTCGATATGAAAATCACCAATGGCCAACCATGGTCATAGTTGGTCCAACATCGCATTGTGACAACAATTGTCTCAATGTTTAAATCAATTCCCTTGGGTTCACCAATTCCTTTGGTTTATAATTTTTTGGGTAATGAATTTCCCTTGGGTTCACCAATTCCTTTGGTTTATAATATTAAACCCTTGGTTTTATTATTTTTTTTGGTTTATAATATGAATAATCGATCAATGTCATCCATGATAAAATGTCAAATTCTGAAACATTGTCTCAATATGAAAATCACACATGGTCAACCATGGTCATAGTTGGTCCAACGTCGCATTGTGACAACAATTGTCTCAATGTTTAAATCAATTCCCTTGGGTTCACCAATTCCTTTGGTTGCTAATTTGTTGGGTAATGATTTTCCCTGGGGTTCACCAATTCCTTTGGTTTATAATATTAAACCCTTGGGTTTATTAGTTTTTTTGGTTTATAGTATGATTAATCGATCAATGTCATCCATGATCAAATGTCACATTCTGACAAATATTGTCTCAAGATGAAAATCACCCATGGCCAACCATGGTCATAGTTGGTCCAACATCACATTGTGACAACAATTGTCTCAATGTTTAAATTAATTCCCTTGGGTTCACCAATTCCTTTGGTTTATAAATTTTTGGGTAATGATTTTCCTTGGGTTCCACTAATTTTGTCGGCAATATTAAACCCTGGTTTGCTAGTTTTTTGCAATGATTTTCCCTTGGGTTCACCAATTCCTTTGGTTTATAATATCAAACCCTTGGTTTTATTAGTTCTTTTGGTTTATAATATGAATAATCAATCAACGTCATCCATGATCATATGTCACATTCTGACGAATATTGTCTCAATATGAAAATTACCCATGGCCAACCATGGTCATAGTTGGGCCAACGTCGCATTGTGACAACAATTGTCTCAATGTCTAAATCAATTCCCTTGGGTTCACCAGTTCCGTTGGTTTATAACATTAAACCCTTGTGTTTATTAGTTCTTTTGTAATGATTTTGCCTGGGTTTCACTAATTTCCTTTGCTTATAATATTAAACCCTTTAAGCTTATTAGTTTTTTTGGTTTAACATGAATAATTGATCAATGTCATCCACGATCAAATGTCACGTTCACAACACAGAAGTCAACATGAAATCACCATGCATGCCATGTAGTCATAGTTGGTCCAACATCGTGACATGACAACAATTGTCTTGATGTTTAAATCAATTCCCTTGGGTTCACCAATTCCTTTGGTTTATCATATTAAACCCTTGGGTTTATTAGTTCTTTTGGTTTATAATATGAATAATCGATCAATTTCATCCATGATCAAATGTCACATTCTGAAAAATATTGTCTCTATATGAAAATCACCCATGGCAAACCATGGTCATAGTTGGTCCAAAGTCGCATTGTGACAACAATTGTCTCAATGTTTAAATCAATTCCCTTGGGTTCACTAATTCCTTTGGTGATAATATTAAACCCTTGAGTTTATTAGTTCTTTAGCTTTATAATATGAATAATTGATCAATCTCATCCATGATCAAATGTCACATTCTGACAAATACTGTCTCAATATGAAAATCACCCATGGCCAACCATGATCATAGTTGGTCCAACATTGCATTGTGACAACAATTGTCTCAATGTTTAAATCAATTCCCTTGGGTTCATCAATTCCTTTGGCTTATAATTTTTTGGGTAATTATTTTCCCTTGGGTTCACCAATTCCTTTAGCTTATAATATTAAACCCTTCGGTTTATTAGTTTTTTGGTTTATAATATGAATAATTGATCAAAGTCATCCATGATCAAATGTCAAATTCTGAAACATTGTCTCAATATGAAAATCACACATGGCCAACCATGGTCATAGTTGGTCCAACGTCACATTGTGACCAAAATTGTCTCAATCTTTAAATCTACCTCGGGTTGGGGTTCACCAATTCCTTTGGTTTATAATATTAAACCCTTGGGTTTATTAGAACTTTTGGTTTATAATATGAATAATCGATCAATGTCATCCATGATCAAATGCCGCATTTTGACAAATATTGTCTCAATATGAAAATCACACATGGCCAACCATGGTTATAGTTGGTCCAACGTCGCATTCTGACAATAATTGTCTCAATGTTTAAATCAATTCCCTTATGTTCACCAATTCCTTTGGTTTATAATATTAAACCCTTGGGTTTATTAGTTTTTTTGGTTTTATTAGTTTTTTTGGTTTATAATGTCAATATATTAATAAATATTCTAATATTTATTAATAATATTATAATATTATTCATATATATTATTAGTAATATAACCAACTATGATATAATATATATTATTAATATATTATTAGTTCTTTTGATTTATTAATAATATAACTATCTATGATATTAATATATTAATAAATATTAAAATATTATTTATTATTAAAGTCATGGGTTTTTATTTTCATGATGACGTATACAGAAAGGTCGTTTTTTTTTAATGCGATGGTGGTATGGTATACATCACAACTTTGGGGACAAATGCTTTCAAGTGAAAGCCACGATTCCATACCCTTTGCGTACGCGCGTGGCGAGACACTCGTTTGGAAAACCGCTAGCGATCGGCGTTATTGCTCGTATGGGGGTTGGCGGTGCGACATCAACAACCATTTTCCCCTCCCCAGGGGCTTGAATTTCGTCGGGGAAAGAGATGGAAACATAGCAGGGCCCACATACCAACACGACGAATCATATCGGGGGCAATCTTGATTGTGGTGTTAATAATTAAATCCGCGAGGGTTAATTAATTATTTTTAACGCGCGAACTGCGTCTTAATTGATTTGCTAGGTTTTAACTAATTAATCACAATTAACACAATATTAAGGTTATTTTTCAACCAAAGGGGCGGGATATGTAATAATTGGGAGTTTTATATAGTTAAAATAATACGGGATCAGGTTGAATTATATATTGATTTAAATAATAAAGTTAAAAGTTAATATGAAAATGAATGAAAAAGCACTAAGTATAAAAAAATTAGAAGTATGTATTTAACTTATGCTTCTAACATAAATATTAAAATATTATTTATTATTAATAATATTATTATATTAATAAATATTTTTATTATATATTATATATATATTTCAAGTTAATATATAGTATGTATATAGTTAATATTATCAATATATTAATAAAAATTATTAATAAATATTCTAATATTTATTAATAATATTATAATATTATTCATATATATTTTTAGTAATATAACCAACTATGATATAATATATATTATTAATATATTATTATTTCTTTTGGTTTATTAATAATATAACCATCTATGATATTAATATATTTATAAATATTAAAATATTATTTATTATTAAAGTTGGCGGGGTTTTATTTTTCGGGCGGATGACGTATGCAGGAAAGGCTGTTTTTTTGAATGCGAAGGGTGGTAAGCAGTATACATCGCATCGCTTTTGGGGACGGGCTATTTTCAAGTGAAAGCCAACGATTCCATACCCTTCGCGACGCGTGGTGAGACACTGTTTGGAAAACTGCTTAGCGATCGAGCGTTATTGTTCGGACATGGGGGCGATGCGATATCGACGACTGCCATTGGATGTGAAGGGGTTGATCGGACGGTTGTCGGGGAGGTGAGATGATAGGGAAATAGCAAGGGTGGGGCCAATACAATTAAACACGATTTAATCATATCGGGGGCAATTCGATTGGTGGGGTAAGTTATTAATTAACCATGATGGTTAATTAATTATTTTTTAATGTGGCGGGGAATCATGGTTTTTAATTACTCGCGGTTTTAACTAATTAATCACAATTAACACAATATTAAGGTTATTTTTCAACCAAAGGGGTGGGATATGTAATAATTGGGAGTTTTATATAGTTAAAATAATACGGGATCGGGTTGAATTATATAGTGAATTAAATAATAAAGTTAAAAGTTAATATGAAAATGAATGAAAAAGCGCTAAGTATAAAAACATTAGAAGTATGTATTTAACTTATGCTTCTAACATGCTTCTAACATAAATATTAAAATATTATTTATTATTAATATTATTATTATAATAATAAATATTTTTATTATATATTACATATATATTTCAAGTTAATATATAGTATGTATATAGTTAATATTATCAATATATTAATAAATATTATTAATATCTATTATTAATAAATATTCTAATATTATTAATATATCAATCAATATTATTAATATATATATATATATAATAATTTTCTAATTTTAATAAAATTTAATATATTGATAAATATTCTTATTAATATATAATATTTATATTTCAAGTTAATATAATATTATTATTATATTATAATATTATAATATAATAATATTATTATTTATATTATTAATATAATATTTCAAATTATTATATATAATATTTATTTATTGATATATAAATTAATGTGATGGGTAGTGGATATAGGCCTATCGGTGTATATCAACCACATTGGTAAATGTGGTTGTAAATCTATTTTATATACGCCTATCGGTTTATATCAACCACATTAGTAAATATAATGTGGTTGTGCTAGTATATAAAGTTGGAATGCATATTTAATAGTTTTTTATTTTATTAGTGTATGTTTATTTTTTGTATTTTATTATTTTATTATAACTACATTATTGTTACTATTATTATTATAGTAGTATACATTTATATTAAATTATTATAGATTATAGTAGTATTTGTTTACTTATATGCACACACACACACACACACACACACATATATATATATATATTTATGAATTAATGTTTTTTAAATTAGGTTGTTTTTTTAGGTTAAATTGTGAAGTATGTATTTATTTATTATATTAATTAATTATATATATTTATATATCTAATTTTATCCATCTTATTTTTTTTCATTTTCCACTTTTATTTTTCATTATTTTTTCACCTTTTTTTTCTTTTATATATTTTATGATTTCACTTTTTTTTCTATTAACATTATATTATTCTAATTTAATTTAAAAAAAAATATTACTAATATAACTTTTAAAAAACTTCATAAAATAATTAGAAATAATAATACAATAAGTTTTTAACCAACTTACAAATAAAAAAGAAAAAAGAGACAATGTCAATATATTTTATTTTCCTATCAACATATTAAAAAAAATCATTTTCTCTCCCATTTGAACTAAATTAATAAAATTATTATTTTCAATAATTTTAATAGTATATTAAAAAAATTACATTCATCTCATAAATCAATATAATAAAATTATTTTGGCATGTTGATATGTTAAAAACCCCATATCAACAATGCACCGTTTTTGGGGCAAATCAACTTCCACCTTCCCATGGTTGACCCTGTTAGTAGAGATGTTTAATCTCTCGAAGCAAAGAGAAGTTTTTTATTTAATATACATTATAATAAACATGTAAAAACAACTTTAATGAACAATGTGTGCAACCATAAACATCGATAAATAAAACATTAAAAACATTTAATGAACAATATGTAGCAAACATAGATAAATAAATACATAACTTTAATGAAAAATATATACCAACCATAAACCTATGTAAATAAATATTAATAAACAATTTTAATGACTAATTATGAACTTAGATAAATAGATATTAAAGAACAACTTAAGTGAACAATATGTAGCAACCATAAACCTAGATAAATAAATATTAAAAATTAATTTTAATGAACACCAATGTACTAAACTTTGTTAAATATTAAAAAAAACAACTTTAATGAACTATATGTGCCAACATAAACTAACATAAATAAATATTAAAAAACAACTTTATTTTTAATATTACTTGGAAGAACCTTTGAAAAACGAGGCATTGTATGAAAATAACACCTTTCTTATGGTTTCTACTGAAGAAAAAAGCTATAACATGGGATAAACTTTAGAGATGAGGTTTCATGGGCCTATCAATATGCCCACTATGCATGAAATGGGTTGAGGATCTTACACACCTATTTATTACTTTCACTTTCTCTTCTAAACTTTGGGACCGGATAGCCATATTCTTCCAATGCCCAAGAAAACCCTCTTAGTTTATCAATGCCTCCTTGGATAATTGGGAAGAATGCCCTCTTAAAAGTGTTGTTCTAAATAGAGCATGCATTCTCATCCTTAGATTTCTCACTTTGAACGTTTGGAAAAAAAATCCCTAGACATTGTCTGGAACCTCATTCTTTCTCAACTCAAATCGACAATTTCCTCCTCACAATGGACTACACAATATTGGGAATGGACTCCAGAAGGAAAAATCATAATAATACGCTTGGGACTAAGCTTTTATCCCTCCCTTCCACACAACACTTATATTCTTCCTTTCCTTGACAATCCCTCCTCCTATTTTCCCCCACCACAAGGTTTCATTAAGCTCAATTTTGATGGCGCCTTCACAGGAAACCCTAGACTAGCTAGCTATGGAGGTTTCTTTAGCAAATGTTGTGGTCAAATTATCCATATATTTGCAGGTAAGTTGGGTTTCATCACTAATAACGAATTTGTACTATGGGGCTTAGAACATAGCCTTTTCATAGCATTAATCAATGGCCATCATCAGCTCCTCGTCAAAGTAGAATATTTTATCATCATATCGATTTTGAAGAAAATACAATGTGGAACATCTCTCTCAAAAATGTCTAGTAGTTGGTGCATCTAAGCTCACCCATCCAAAGTAGCATCCTTCCTTTGTTGTATTCAAGCTCCCTTGTTGCCCCATATATGTCGATCTAGAAAATAAATTTCATACAACCTAGAAACTACGCCCTGGACTCTAGGATCCATACATTATATATTCCTTGAACTCTCTTAAACTCAAACTCTTTTGAGACTCAACTAGCGCTGGACGAACGACCTCTAATGGAGGTGGTAGGGGATGGAAATAGACTCAAGGGAGGGTTTTATCTTGCCATGACACCACCCTCATCCTGCATATAAAGAAACCATTGTAAGTAAAATGACGAACCATTATTATCACGTAAGGTGGGTTAATTTTAAAGTATGATGACCAAGATTTTACTGGTGAGGGCATTATATCTAGGGGAATACAAGCGTGTTAGAAGATTGGCAACATGGCCAGATGTCTGATGGTTTCCTGTGGCCCTAAATGCCATATTACATTCATCAACGTTAGGCACCCACAGTGGGGTAGAAATCCTGAAATGTAGTGGAGAGGCTAGTTGAGTCTCAAAAGAGTTTTAGGTTGACAAAATTGCCACATATACTACAAAAAATTAATTTGAATGAAGGTTGAGAGATCATGGAAATAAACAATATATTCTCTTGAATTATCATATTTTCTCACACAATATATAATATTAAGATGGTTTCCTCTCCTTAGTTTCATGTTGAGTCACTAACATCTTACAATAGCATAATTGGGGAAGAACAACAAGACAATGAAATTCCATTTATATAACTTGATGTAGATTATTTACCTTGAACAAAAGGCTCGTCGAGGGAAAATATTTTCATAAAGTAGCTAGTACCACAAGCCTATTAGTTTTAGAACAATGTATTTATAGACTAAATGTATATTTTTTTATACAGCAAGGGAGCATATTACCGTTAAGGAATTGAAGTATATTTAAGTAATCAAAGGGGGTCTACCAATCTAACACAATAGGCATATAAATTATTCTAGTCCTTGAATCCTCAAAGAAGGAATATGTTACTAGAAACATGTTTGGTGATAGCTCAACTTGGAGTAATAAAATATCCATGTTGAACTTCTATGTCATCAGCGGGTAACTATTAGCCTCCGATGGTTATTTTGGTCAATAATCATTGTTTTCCTAGCAGCAAAACCAACCCCATTGTTTTTCCGACAACACCACACCTAAATATTGGAAAATTATTTTTCCAATTCCCTCAAAGTAGTGGATACCAAAGGGGCCTTAGAATGAAAAAATGAAGCTTCCCATCCCACCACATGCACTAAATATTCTTCATTATGATCTCAAGGCTCCTAAACTTGAGTTTTCACTTGTAAATACTATATTGGAGTGTAAACATTCAAACTATTGTTGTATGGACATAAATACCTAATATGGTTTAGATTACCAATTTCAATTAGAACCTATCCAACCAAATAAATGTTGTATAAAAAAAATAGATTTTAATTTTTTGCATCTGTGTAATTGGAATGGGGCCATAAAGATAATTTCAAGAAAAATAAGTATATTATACTATTTTGGAGCTTTCAAGTGTGTTTGTATTCATAATCGTTCAAATGATTGGCAACAACATTTAATTTCTAAGATCATATTTCCAATCTCATTCAAGTAGAGAGCCTTCAAAATATTGTAAGAACAAAATGAAATGAAAGTGATATTTTAGAAGGATTGCAACAATTGGAAATATATTTCCATGGAATATTTTGTGATACCTATATACACCTCCAATCTCAATCAATCCCTATCATGGGATATTTATTCCTCCATGATTTTTCTAATGAAATGTATTTTTTTCTAAGTTGTTAGAGTTTTCCCAAAGAATTAAAATAAAATATTCCCTCCACTTCCTTATTTAGTATTAAATTCTCTAGTATTTGGCTCCCTTTTTTACTCTATCACCCAATTTATTACATGCTTTATGTAGTGCCTCTTAGGCTTCACAATAAAATTATTTGTCCAATATATCTCTAATAGAAGCCCAAATTTAAACCAACAAACTATAAATCTTGAATACATTTTTATCCTATCTATGTCTACATTATCATATGCTTACTTTAGTGAATGCGATCTAAATTGTAGATCCGTGGATTAGATGAATTAATTTGACATCACAGAGTGAAATATTTAGGGTAAAATTCATATTTCTTAAGAAATTATCTATATTTTCTCAATCTCAAGGTGCTATATAGATACTCGAGGCATTTAGTTATATTCTTGGAACTCAAGGATTCCTTTGCAACTATATTGTGGCATTGATTTATAAGTATGTAAAGGATTTATTTATTCATTTTGTTTTTTGGATGTCAATATTTTATTTTATGTTTTTGTGTTATTTTATTTTAAATATTAAATTAGTGATTTGTGCTTGGTTCCATTCTCTTTCTCCCTATTTTCAAGTTTAGACTAGGATGACTATAAATCTTTTGGAACTCTAACAAGAACAACGATTAGCAGCAGTAGAGGATGGAAGAAGAATGGACCCTGATGGAGGGGATGATAGTGATGAGGAGGTTGCAGAAGCGACAGATGGTTTTGAAGGAGAAGGATCTGAACTTAGATTATTGAGGTCAGTTTTGTTATCAAGTAGCAAGCCAAAACATGAGCTTTCTACTTACGATGGGAATCTATCAGCAGATGTGCTGCTGGATTGGCTGAGTGAGTTGAACAAGTATTTCGACTTTGAAGAAATCAGCGAAGATAAACGGGTAAAATTCGCTGCCACCAAACTGAAAAGACATGCGTCCTTGTGGTGGGACAGTGTTCAAGCGGAGAGGAAGAGACTGAATAAACCACCTATTAAAAAGTGGGCCAGGATGGAGGCCAAACTGAAGGAAATTTTTTTGCCAAAGGATTATCAGATTATGGTGTACAGACAGGTGCAAAATCTGAGGAAAAAAGGGTTGACTGTTAAGGAATACATGGAGGAATTCTACAGGTTGAATTTGAGAGCGGGGTATATAGAAGACACCCCTAAAAAGACAGCCAGATTTGTAAATGGCTTGAGAGGAGAGATACTGGATGAAATCAATATTCTCTCACCCAAAACTATTGATGAGGCATATCACTGTGCCTTGAAAGCGGAAGAAAATATAATCAGAAAGAAGAATGCCAGAAGAGGAGGAGGATCTGGCAGAGGAAAAGGGAAGGCTTTTGGCAAGGGTAGAGGCACACATTCCAGCGAAGAAGGCAACAGTTCCAAACCTTCAGGGAGAGCATAAAAGAACAATAACACCAAAGGAGGACGACCATACCAGTGGGGAAGAGGAAATGGTTGGGGCAAAGGATCTGTCCAGTGTTATAGATGCCATAAGTGGGGGCACAAGTCTTATGAGTGTCCGGAAGGGGAACCAACAGGTGGAAGAGGAAATTATGTTGCCCAAACAGAGGAAGTGGAGGTACCACCCCAAGAGGTAGAAAATGCACCTAAGACAGGGGAAGCTTTGGTGCTGAATAAAGTGGTTCTAAAACCAGCCAAGGAAGTTGCGGAACCAGATCAGTGAAAAGCTTTATTCCGGATAGTTTGCAAGTCACAGGGCAAGTGCTGCAAACTAATAATTGACAATGGGAGTAATGAAAATTTGGTGGCAACAGAAATGGTGGAGAATTTGGGGTTGAAATAGTTGAAGCACCCCACTCCCTATAAAGTGTCGTGGCTGCAACAGGGGCATCAACTATTAGTTGATGAGCAGTGTGAAGTGGAATTTCACATTGGCAGGTACAGGGACAAAGTTATTTGTGATATCATGCCGATGGATGTATGTCATATACTGTTAGGGAGGCCTTGGCAGTATGACAGGAAAGTGGTTCATGATGGAAAGACAAATTGTTACAATTTTGTCAAGGATGGGATTAAGCACACGCTTGTACCCATCAAGGAGGAAAATACAGTAGAAGCTAGTGGGGTTAAAGCATTATTGATGGGAGGAAAAGAATTTTTGAAACAGATCGATGATAATGATGTAAATTTTGTTGTTGTGAGGAGGCCAAAGACGGTGGTACTACACACAAAGATCACAGATTTACCAGAGGAGATTCAGGATATGTTACAGGATTTTGGTGATATCATAGTGGACGATCTTCCGGATGAATTTCCTCCTAAGAGGAGTATTAGTCATTGTATTGAATTCATACCAAAAGCTATTCTGCCAAATAAAGCAGCCTATCGTATGAGTCCTAAGGACAATGAGGAGATTAGGAAGCAGGTGCAGGAATTGCTAGATAAAGGGCTGATTAGGGAGAGCATGAGCCCCTGTGCAGTCCCGATAGTTTTGGCTCCAAAAAAAGGTCGTGAATGGCGAATGTGCACAGACTCCAGGGCTATTAATAAGATTACCATCAGGTACAGGTTTCCATTGCCACGAATGGAGGACATGATGGACTGTTTGAGTGGAGCAGAATACTTCACAAAGATCGATCTGAAGAGTGGTTAGCATCAGATTAGAATTCAAGAAGGGGATGAGTGGAAAACAACCTTCAAGACGAATGAAGGGCTGTACGAATGGCTGGTGATGCCATTTGGTTTGAGTAACGCCCCTAGAATGTTTATGCGCCTAATGAAAGAAGTGTTGAAAGAGTTCATTGGGAAGTTTGTAATTGTTTATTTGGATGACATATTCATTTTCAGCAAGACAAGAGAAGAACACTTCAGGCATGTTCGAAGTGTATTGAGGAAGCTGCAGCAAAATAAGCTGCTAATAAATCCAAAGAAGTGTACTTTTTTCTAGCAGGAGTTAGTGTATCTGGGTTTTGTAATTGCAAAAAACAAGTTGAAGATGGACCCAGAAAAGGTTGCAGCTATAGTTAGCTGGCCATCCCCGAAGAGTCTATTTGAAGTCGGAAGTTTTAACGGCTTGGCAAGTTTTTACAGGAAGTTCATCAGGAATTTCAGTGAAATCTGCGTACCCATGTTGGATACGATCAAGAAGCAAATCAACCTTTTTTTTGGACAGAGGCAACAGAGAAAAGTTTTCAGGCTTTGAAGAGGAAGATCACTGAGAGACCGATATTGAGGTTGTCTGACTTCAACAAACTTTTTCAAGTTCGTTGTGACGCCAGCGGTACAGCCATTGGGGTAGTACTTAGCCAAGAGGACAGGTCGGTCGCTTATTTCAGTGAGAAGCTGAGCGAAAGTAGGCAGAAGTACTCAACCTATGACAAGGAATTTTATGCGATTGTCCAAGCGTTGAAGAACTGGAGACACCATTTATTAGGTAATGAGTTCGTTTTATTTTCTGACAATTCTGCATTGCAGTATATTATGAAGCAGCATAAGTTGAACCATAAGCATGCAGAATGGGTTGAGTATCTGCAAATTTTTACGTTTGTGCTGAAACATATTAGTGGGCAGGCCAACAAGGTGGTAGATGCGTTGAGTAGAAGGGCTTTACTCTTGTAGGAAAGTACAATGCAAGTTTTGGGTTTTGAGCATTGAGGGATTTGTATCAGACAGATGCAGACTTTAAGGAGGCCTATGAGGCCTGCCAAAACCCTTTGTTGAGGAATAATAGTCCATGGTTGGACTACAATTTTCAGGAGGGATTATTGTTCAGGGGAGGACAGTTATGCATTCCCGACTGTTCGATGAGGGAGAACATTATTCGGGAAAAGCACAGTGGAGGTCTAACCGTACATTTCGGCATAGACAAGACATTATCGCAGGTCGAGCACTTTTATTACTGGCCAAGGGTACGATGGGATGTGCAGAGGTACATAAGCAGGTGTAAAACATGTCAATTGGTGAAGGGTTGCAGTCAGAATGTAGGACTTTATATGCCACTGTCTATTCCGAGCAGACCGTGGGACTCAGTCATTTTGGATTTTGTCTTGGGTCTGCCTAGAACACAGCGGGGTTTTGATTCAGTGATTGTGGTAGTGGATCGATTTTTGAAGATGGCACATTTTATACCCTGCAGAAAAACCAGTGATGCCACTCACGTAGCACACTTGTTTTTCACAGAGATTGTCAGACTGCATGGCTTGCTGAGGTCCATCATTTCTGACAGGGATGTGAGGTTCACCAGACATTTTTGGCGTACCCTGTGGAAGAAGTTGGACACTCAGTTACAATTCATCTCCGCCTATCACCCACAGACTGATGGGAAAACAGAGGTGGTGAACAGGAGCCTAGGAAATCTACTACATAGTTTAATAGGTGTAAATTCCTGGATGTGGGATCGCGTACTTGCTCAAGCGGAATTCGCTTACAACGATTCACCGAATCGCAACACAGGTTACAGTCCTTTCCAGGTCTTGTATGGCATGCATCCTTGCGGAGTGCATGAGCTGCGGGATTTAGGAAAACTTGAAAAACGGAGTGCTGATGGAGAAGATTTTGCCCAAGCAATGAGCGACTTACATGAGCAAGTGAAACTAAAATTACAGGACAGCAGTCAAAATTACAAACAGCAGGCAGATTCGAAAAGGCGGGAGGTTCATTTTAATGTTGGATACGAAGTTCTTGCACACTTGCGCAAGGAACGGTTCCCAAAAAGGGAATATAACAAGCTAAAATTTAAAAAGATTAGCCCCTGAAAAATCATTCGCAAGTTTTCCGCCAATGCTTATGAGTTACAGTTGCCACCAGGAATAGGTATTTCACCCATCTTTAATGTGGTAGATCTGTTTCCTTATACTGCTGGTTCTGAGGATGACACTACAGTAAGGCCAGAATGGTACACCCACCTTGATGAAGGTTCTTGGGTGAGACAGATGCCCACGGCACAGCCCCTTGAGATCAAGAGTATTCTAGACACACATGTATTCAAGCACACACGCAAGAAGGAATATCTACGGTATTTGGTCAAGTGGAAGAACCGTCCTATTGAGGACAATTTGTGGCTTGAAGAAACACAAATACGGAAGGCTGGTTATTCGGTCGACGATCTCATGGAACAGAGCCATGACTTTTTGTCACCGCGGGAGCCTGATGCAGGAGCATCTAACTCGGAGTAGACAAAATACAGCTAACTGTCTCACTGTTACATGTGTTCGTGGACAGGTTACTAAACCTGTGTTTTTAATTACTTTTATTATTCATGATTTAGACAAGAAAAGTAGGATTAGGGGAATACAATGTTTTTGTAGTTAATTAGAAGTTTTTTTTATGAAACTAGAAATGTAGTTAGAATAATGTGGTTGACAGTTCAACCAAAAAATAGAACAGACTATCACCTACAGGCATACAAATAGCAGAATTTCATTTTACTGTAGGTTCGATTTTTTCCTTCAGGAGAAAAAGATATATAAAAGCTGAATTTGAAAGCCATCTGTAACTGAATTTCTTCCAGCAAAATTGTTAATTTCCATCTGATTATTTGTGAAGCAAAATCTTATTTCCCTACTATCATATGTAAAGCACGTTAATGTGAAATTTGTAAACAGAATTTAATTGAAAAGAACCTGAATTAAATTTAGAGACAAGATACCATGTACAGGAGGAAGAACGTTCATTGTTCATACCAGTAGCAGGACTACACAGGTAGCAGAAGAAGTTTTACACCGTTAAGAACGAATTGAGTTTTCAATTCCATAGCGAAATCAATCAACAAAACAACTATAGATAGTGACAGGTAAGCTTCTGACACAGAACGAGTTTGAAAATTGATTACGAAGAAAAATTTCCGTGTTAATATTTAAGAGTTTGTCAAAGTTGTGAAACTGTCTAGAAGAGAGAGAGACATAGTCTCAAACATTAAACCGAACAAGGTTTTGTAACGAGAATCTTATAACTACAATGAAAATACAAAGCCCACAGAGCATTCCTCATCTTAAATCAATTACATTGTGAAAATTCTAACAGCTGACCAGAGTCTGGCAACTAGAAGTTACAAACTCTAAACTATAGAAAGTGCATAATGGAGTCAACCCTGCCCTTGGGGTTCGACATTAAAGAGTGGCCGCCGGACGTGTAAACCAGAACAAGAACCTGTAAAACACGCAACGATTCTTTGTTAGAGTTTTGAATAATTTGAGAAACCAAATTGATGAGTAAAGAAGATGCAAACTTGACGGACAGGACACGGAAATAACTTACCGAAAGGGTTTGAGGACTGAGCAGAACAAACGTCTCAGGGTTTGGACCGACAGAGCCTGCTCACGGAGGAGCGGAACGGTCAGAGACATCGAATAAAAACTGTGAATTTTCCAACAGGGAAGGAGCGAAGTACCTGCGACTGTGTTGTTTGAGTTGTAGGCGGCTACATGAAGACGTGACAGTCCAAAACCTGAAACGAAATAGACATCATACAGTGAAATCATTAGAGACTGAATGTGCAAGAACATACAAACGTGGAATAGCAATATAAAAGGCCACTAGCAGAGAAATTACCAACCATCTGGGTGACGAGCTGCATTGCAAAGTCCGCAAACAGAGTAAGCGACGGAAAATTGCGCAACGAGACCAGAACAGAGTTGCTTAACAAAAGGGAGGATAATAACCTTCACACAGAGACGCAGAGGCATAACAGTGGAACCCCGTGTAGAGCCGAAGGGTTTGTGGAGGTCGGAAAACCCTCCTCTCGACTCCATGAATGAAAATACCAAAACACAGTTGAATGCGGTTGCATAGAGCGAGGAGAATGGCGCAAGGGTCGGAGTAAGGTGGAGTAAATGCAACCGCTCACGAAACATATACGTATTGATTGCCACAAAAGTCGAGAAATCCCCAAGTACTGTAATCAAACACTATCGATTTATTGTGTCACATTTATATTTATTTAATTTGATGAGTTGTCAAGTGACCTGGGGGATTGTGAATCCAATACATAGAAATTTCAACATTTGATTGCAAAAATAATTGTGCATTTCCACGTGTAAGTGGGTTGGGCTTCATCATATAATTTCAGATCAACATACAAATTCAATCTATCAAACCATTGCCAAAACAACTTACATACAAATTTTCAAAGGACACAAACAAAAATAAAGTAAACATCATTTCAAATACTCAAAACAACATACAATTTGAAATAAATAATTGAAATTACCAAACATAATACAATTACTACCTAGAATACAAGCATTATATAAAATCAGCCTACACACACATACACATGCAAATTCAGTTAAATAAATAAGGCACATCATACAATTTTAGATCAGCATTGCAAAAACAACTTACATACAAACAATCTATCAAACCATTGCCAAAACAATCTATCAAACCATTGCAAAAGCATTCAAACCATTCATTCAATCTACCAAACCACTGCCAAAACATTCAAACCAAATCATTCAATCTATCAAACCATTGCGACAACAACTTACATACAAATTTTCAAAGCACACATACAAACATAAAGTAAACATCATTTCAAATACTCAACACAACATACAATTTGAAAAAAAATAAATTTGAAATTAAAATTTCTACTTAGAATACAAGCATTATAAAAAAGCCACCTACACACATACACATGCAAATTCAATTGAATAAATTAGGCACATCACACAATTTTAGATCAATATACAAACTCAATTTATGAAACAAACTAACATTTCCAAAACAGCTTACGTACAAATTTTCAAAGCACACAAACAAGTATGAAGCAAACATCATTTCAAAACATTTCAACTACCCAACACAACAATGCAATTCCAAATAAAACAAACATAAATACAATTTCAACTTAGAATATAAATGTTATGAAAATCACCCACTGATATGCAAATTCAATTAAATTAGCATCATACAATTTCGGATCAACATACAAATTTAATCTACCAAACAACTTAATATAATATAATATAAAGAATAAAAAAGGAAAAAATATAATATAATAAAGAAAAAGAAGAAGAAGGAAACTCAAGGTAAAAAAAACAAAATAAAAATTTATTTTTTTCAAAAAAAAAAAAAAAGAGAAAGAGAAAAGAGATTTTATGAAATTATTTAGTGTTTTTATTTTATATGTGCAATTATATAATTTGCATGTATATAAAAATTCCCTACCTTTTTCTAATGAACTTGAATATAAAATAAATAATTTAAATATAATTATATTTAAATGTGTATACGTGAAATGTATTTTGATATGTATAAGTTCAATAAAAACATGGAAACAATAAATGCTACACTACTCTAAGGAGAATGGGGCCCCATACTCCCGAAAGTATTTGAGAGAGTTTTTACCTCTCCCAGAAGAAGAAAAAAAAAACTTTTATTAATACTTGTATGTACATAAAACTCACATTTTTACAGAAAAATAAAATAAAATAAAATAATAATAATAATAATAATAATAATTATTATTATTATTTAACTACATTCATATTTATTTTTGAATAAACATATAATCAGGAATCATCCCTGGTCGTCAATCTGGAAATAGACCTGCAAATCCAAAAATATTCAATTTGTAAGAATAGTAATATATAATATTTTAAAAATATTGAGATTTTTTACATCTAATTTGTGATGAAGTAGATTTTAAAATTATTTTATAAATTTTTATATATATATTTTTTTAAATTCAAAAATAAATCTTATTCAAACACAATTCAATAAATATGTTGATACAAACAGATATTATAAGTACAAACTGGGTGTTGTGGGGTATATATTAAATAAATATGCAAGGCAAGGATTCTGATGCACAACGAAGTGTCGTTGGACGTGAGAATGCCAGTCATCATGAGAGGAATGCTCACAGGTGGGAGCCTATGAAAATCCCTCTCCAGGAAGGCCAGGGACTATAGGTTTATTGGGGCTTATTATAGATATATTATTAGCCAACAATTCACTTAATTTTTTTTTGAATAATTTCAATTTTAATTATGATAAAATAAATAGAATCATTAAAAGAAATTGGAAGAGCATCCATTGCAACAAGATTCACATACAATAATTAATTTCTATATTACAATAAACAGAGATACATCAAATATATATAGTTGAACTAATTCTAATCTTAGAGAGAGAATCTCTCAACTTCCTCAACAAACCCAATCCAAAATAAGTAAGCATAATCCTAATAAATCTTAATACACTCCCTTAATGCTTACTTTACAAAACATATAATACTTAATCACAATTACAACACTTTTAACTTTCGTCTCTTTGTCTGATCTGGTCTTCATCAGCAACTCTACCCACTTTGCAGTCTTCTGGACTTCGCTCTTTCTTTCTCCACATCTTCGAGCTTACCTTTCAACCCATTTAAAGTACACCTTCTTCTAACCATCAATGCTGAATTTGTAAGATTAAAGATTCTTGACACCCCCAAAGAAGAGTCTCAACACTGAACTACCCTATTGAAATATATCCATCTGTGAAATAACCCCGAAGAATAAATTTCAATAGTTGTATAGGAAAACATTCTAGGTACAGAATATGATCAGCGATCAATCCTACAAAGTGACCTTTACACACTTACAAACTCACAAAAAATAACCTGTAATTGTCGATCCTGGAGCACCGAAGTACAACAAGAATCTACAACATATAATAGATTCTCATAATCAAATTAGCGATACATTCTCTTGGCACCGAAGAACGTCGAGAACCACTATTTTAAATTGTATAAATCTATTTAATAATCGGTTCTTCATAATTTATATAATTATACAAATCTTCAATAATACAAAAAGAAAATTACAAATTCCTCACACAAAAACCAAATTTTTTTTCCTCTGCATTACACGACGGAAACAGTGGCTCTACCCTTTACACATCACAATGCCTTCTCCTCCCTGCATCAAGGCTTTCACGTTCCTTGCGGCTTGCAGTATATGTACTGATTTGCATGAAGCGGAAAACCCAATAGCGGAACACCATTGCAACGACCTTGCAAGATCAAATGAATGGTATACACAGAGACACGGGTTTCATAACCGTTATCTACAAGTAAAGTTAGGCCACGTGGTCCAAAAAATCGTCAAGAGTCAAGAGTCAGATCATCACTTCCGTGTTAGTAGCTCCTGGATCCAGTGGGAGGAAAAGGGATGAGGTAGAGGTGGGGTTGTTGCTGTAGTAGCCAGGCATGTCTGGGTAATGTCGCACCACACGCTTGTTCACACGGTCCAACAAAATCGATTTTTCGTTGGCAAAGAGGAACAGATTGCTGTCAGGCACAAGGTGGACTAACAGATAAAGATTGTTATACTCGCCTTGCAGCTTCTTTGGGACGTTGAACTGTTGCCGCCCGCTGACAACCATGATTTTCCCATCCGCGAGAATGTGATTGATGTCGTACCATCGCCTATTTGGGAACCCCGCTGGGATTTCGGTCGAATTACAGAAATAGGAGGGGCTGAATACCCTGACTGTCCGATCTCCCTCCTTGAAACTACCGGTCTGGATCAAGCAGTCGTCAGGCGTGAACCAGGCGTCAGGCGCCATCGTGCCAGAAGAACACCATGTTTCCCTCTCAACTTCAAGCGAGCGGAACTGGTTCCTATGGAAATCATATTCCACATACTCGATAGAACAAACCCAACAGTTCTCTTTTAGAAATTTATCAATTCGGCATTTGCCATAGGGCAAAGAAATATTGGATGAGTTGAAATCAATGGGATCGAAGATGATAATCTTATTGTTGGGTAGTAGAGCCATATGTATGGCTGACACAGTACTTGAATTCTCCATTAGAATCTCCCATTTGCTTTTCGATTCCGCCACCATTCCAGAGATACGGAAACGCAACTCAGGATTGCTAAGCTGAGCAACGACTTCCAATCCGTGAGGACAAAACCAGATTCAGGTCCTCCTCTTTTGTTTTCACCGTAGGCGGCCCTGAACACACAACACTCTCACAAACAAAAGAATTCAACACTCCTAATATACGTATGTATAGAGAACCTCTCCCAAACTATTTCATCTTCCTGGACACTCCCGTGAAGGATTAAGCCCAGCTAGGCTCTGATACCATAAAATAAATTGGAAGAGCATCCATCGCAACAAGATTCACATACAATAATTAATTTCTATATTACAATAAACAGAAATACATCAAATATATATAGTTGAACTAATTCTAATCTGAGAGAGAGAAGTTGAGAGAATCTCTCAACTTCCTCAACAAATCCAATCCAAACTAAATAAGCATAATTCTAATAAATCCTAATAAAAAGCGTTTGGACAGTGACATTCAGAAATGTGGGTATCCCCTGCATTGAAAAAAGCAGAGAAAGCATGAACCAAACCCTTTCTCTTGTGCAGATTGGGTACACGATTTGGAAGCAATGTGACTCAAAATTGGGATTAAAAAATAAAATTATATATATAATCACTTAAAACTCATAATGAGAAAAAGGTGAATCAAGAGCCGAGAGTTCTTTACTTAAAACACATAATAAGAGTCGGGAAAAAAGAAGAAGAGCCTGAACGGTTCCAATTGAAATCCATTAAGAAAGGAAAAGAGTTTAAAGAGTCAAGATTCAGGAGCAAAGGACCGGAAGGATGTTCTACTCAATTTCAATTTCGATTTCCTGAACCAACGATTTCCTAATTTGTGTGGTTTTTTAATCGTGAAACTTATTTCAATTTTAATTATCATAAAATAAAAATGCTTGGACAATGGCGTTCCGACAAAATTTCTGGTACTGAATATAAACCTGAGTATTTTTCTTACTGAAAAAAAAATGCCGACAAATTTAATTTGATTTCAAGAGGGTTGATCCACCGTTCAAATTTAATAAAATCCTCCACATCATTTGAAAGAGAGAGGGGGAGTGAACACATACCTGGAGCTAGAGTTGAGACTGTTGTGGCCTTTTTATGGGGAAGAGCTCCATGAACAAAACTTTTCTTTTTTCTGGAGAAGAGCTCCATGAACAGAATTCTGCTTTTTCCTGGGGAAGAGCTTCTTGGACAAGACTATGAACATTTTCTGGGGAAGAGCTCCTTGGAAAGAACTATGAACAGTTACATAAGAACAAATAAGTTTGTTTAATAAAAAAATTATAACACAACGGAAAGTCTCATGAGAGATTGCTTTTCATATAAAAGCACAACAACAGAGTTTACAAAAATGTACCTGAGGCCCTGAACCAAAAATTTCTGAAGAGCAATTTCAATACAGGACGGTGTGAATGATTATGATATTGTTTATGAGTCGTTCTCACCTACAAATAAGAAAAGAAATATACATTAGATTTCTTCAGCCAAATAAGAAATAGACATTAGATTTCTTCACTCATTTTTGTTCTGAGGCTAGTAATTAATGGGAAAAACATATCGGGGGCAAGTCAGGCTTTGAACATCCTAATTTCATTGAGTGCCTTAGTTTGAAAATTAGAATCACACAAATTTACAGAGAGTAGGAGAGCCAGATTATTGAGACCTGAAGAATGCTGAAGAGGGAGCCGAATTTGGACATTTCCCTAAAAAGAGAGAGCTAAAGAATGGTTGATCTTGTTAATTTAGATCCGATGGTAGAAGAACCAATTATACGGACCTAGTGAATAATCTACAAGGGAAGATGCAGATGATAGGGTTGTAGGACAAGCGGCCAAGGCGAAGGCCTAACCAAAATGCATCTCCTGCAAAAGATAGCATAGAAAGAAGCAGAGGAAGCATGACCCAGTCGTCGATCCAAACCCATTATTTCCATATGCAGATTGAGTTACCGGAAGAAAAAAAAAGGAGAGGAGCCTGAAGGGTTCAAATCTAGTTTTAAATCAAATTGTAATTCATTTAAAAAAGAAAAGAGTTCAAAGATCAGAGAGCCTGAAGGGTTAGGATTTAGTGTTATTTTCTTTGTGGAGGATGTTCTATTAATTGTGTGTTAAATAATATTCTTAACCAACGATTTCCAAATCTATATGGTTTTAATTATGAAACTTTATTCTTTTAATTTTAATTATGATCCCATAGTGTCTGGAAAACGGTGATCAGAAATTTTAGAAATTCCAGGTGCGTTGATATACCATTCAAATTTCATAACATTGGTTCCATCATTTGGGAGAGAGGGAACCAGTGCATACCTGGAGCTGGAGCTGGAGCTGGAGTTTAGAGTGGCTGTGGCTTTTTTTTCCTGAGAAAGAGCTTCATGGACAGAATTCTGAATAATAACAAAAGAACAAAGAATTTTGTTTAATAAAAGAATGATAATACAATGTAAATTTTCAGTGTAGTATCGGAGATTGATTTTCATAAAAACATACAAAAACAACAGAGTTGAGAAGAAATGTACTTGAAACCCTTAACCAAAAATTTCTGAAAAGAAATTTGAATACAAAAAGTGTGAATAATTACCCAAATCCTATTTCTTTCAGTCCTGCTGCCTCTTTCTCCTCTGTCACATACACCCACATGACTTAGACACAGAGTAGGCGATGGACAGAGGAGGAAGATAATGACAAATTTGGGAGGCTGGATGTATATATACCTACTTCTTTTGAATGGATAAATTTTTTGTAATGCATGACTATCCATCTATTGAAGCATCCGTTACAGAGACAAGTTAAATGATTTTTTTGAACCATTAATCAAAAGCTAGATACAACAGAGCGCTATTTTGAATAGCAGTGGTTCCTCGCCTCAAACGGTGGTTACGTTAGCACTATGGAAAAAACATTGGATCTTAGCTTTTTTGGGATT
Source organism: Pinus albicaulis (assembly GCA_034641835.2). Lineage (NCBI taxonomy): Eukaryota > Viridiplantae > Streptophyta > Pinopsida > Pinales > Pinaceae > Pinus > Pinus albicaulis. The sequence continues at coordinate 545,430,371 of CM076579.1, read as the reverse complement.
ACGGTTCACCATTGGATCTTGCTTTTTTGGCATTACGGTTCACCACCTCAATAGTAAAAAGCATTTTCATCATGTTTTTGTTTTCTTGAATGGGGTGTAGTATTATTTTTTTGTTTTTTTTCACTTTTTACCTTTTTATTTTTTTTATTTAACTCTTTTTAAATTTCAAATCTTCTCGAGTGTAGATTCAATTTATTTAACTTTTTTAAATTTCAAATCTAGCATTTTCATCACGCCTTTTTGTGTTTTTTTGAATTCCATGTAGTATTATTTTCTTTTTTTCTTTTTTACATTTTTATTTTATTTATTTAACTCTTTTTAAAATTTCAAATCTTCTAGAGTATAGATTCAATTTTTTTAACTTTTTTAAATTTCAAATTCTCTGGAGTGTAGATTTTAAATTTCAAATCCTTTAGAGCGTAGAGTCAATTAATCAAATAAGTAAAATTTTACTCGTTTTTAACATTAATTTTTTATATACTTATTGTTTTCTTTAATGTAAGATGATATAAGATAACAAAGATTGTAATGACGGGTGAATCCTTGAACTTTACAAAGGATACTTTTGTGTAGATAGATAATTGAGGTTATAAGAGTTAAGACTCACATGTATGTATATGAACTCTAACTTGTCATGTGATTTTTGTAGATTAGCTTTTTACAAATTTTCTCAAATCCCCAATTGTCATAATTGTGAAAATTCTAGGTCATCTCTTATTGAGTAATATATATATTTTTTTGGTATATATATATATATATATATATATATATATATATATATATATAGAAGTTAGGTGTCGTGCATTATGTCAAATGAGGATTACAAAGACTAAATTTGTTTTATTATAGTAACATAAGTTCAGTTCAGAGCCTTGAGATTGCTAAGACCTCGTCTAACTAACACATCTTGTAAATAGAAATTGATACAAACATGCTGGTTGTGCTAGACCTTGACATACATCAACATGAGAAGACTACTCAATGTTGCAAGAAAAACAACCAATGAGTCACAACAACTATTGGGCATAATCTCCAGGCATCCATGCTCACCGGTCACTACTCTCATCCTCCAATCTAATAGAATTCTCCTACTGAGCCCATCTATACCTCCCTATACAACCTGCAATATTCAAATGATGTTGAACCTTATGCAGGCTTTGTGCCATGATCAATGAAGTGACATGAGCACATGTAATGTGCCAACTATAGTGGGATCCATGACTCCCTTTCATGCAAGTTGGCATCATGTCAAGGCGAGGGGGAAGGCATGGCGGAATGCCCACTCTTGGGCACCCTTCCTAGGGGATATTTAAATGATATACGTTGTTTCCAATTCTAAAGGTTATTTTCTTCCAACCTACCCATAAGCATTCTCCCATTTACGAAGATGGTCATAAATGTCTAGGTATGCATCCTCTTGCTCTAAAGTATTGGTTTTCTATTGAGGTATTGTATGATTAGGATTTATGTGTCTTCTAAAATTAGGTCTTAAATTTGAATACTCACTGTTTTCTCACAATGCATTTTGGCATAAAGTTAAAATACTTAGTTGTTTATGTCTATCTATTAATGTTCTTTGAAACCTATTTAGTCATGTCCCCTTTCTCATAATCAAAATCCAAAGTAGCTCTTAATCTTTACATTCTTCTTCTTCAACATGTATATTTCAACATACACACCAAGTTAAACATTTCATTAATTGTTTGAAATATATCCATCCTAGCTTCATTGGTGTGATTGTTGGTACCTTTCTATTATCACATTTATACATCTTTCTCATGAAGAACACACATGTCACAATATTGAACTATATTGGGGATGTCCACATTTTCTCCTTCCAAGCACTCTAACTAGATACAATTAATTCATTTTCCCTATTATGTCAATGCCTCAAGTTATTTTCCTTTCAATGGCATGTGTTTGTTGGTTTTCTTCTAAACATTTCTTGGGCTTAAACATATTACTATCTTCAATTAACTTAGGAAACATCATTTTATGTTTTTCCAGTGAGCTCGCTTTATGCTACTATAACTCGATATTTCTCACTCTTGGATGGTTGCCTCTAAATCCAACACTAGATTTGTTTTAAGTTTTACAACTTCTATATATGATGGATATTATGTAGGGACCTTAACTGATCATCTTAGTTGTTTTCCATACATCGTAGAGTTCGTCTCACACAAATTGACAAGGTAATAATTACTCATATGTGGACTTTGGCAAATAGGTGTTAATTGGTTAAGGCCCTTTTGACATTTAGTTCTCTATCCCCTCCATTGCTAAAACTTGATTTATGGTACTAGTTGAACAACTAAACAAGGGAGAATCAACAAACATGAATTCTAATAATGTTTGTACTCATACTAACAAGTCGTTTAAAAATTGTTTCAATGGTTATTGGTTTTCCTCCATTAAACTTTATCCTAATTTGAGCCAAAACTCACCTAGATTTGGTTTTGTATTCACTAACTAAAGGCTTTGTGAAATCCAAATTTTGCGAAATTTCCATTTCTTAGGTAAGTTAACATTACCATTATGAATTACCACATGGCACTTTGTTTTTTTTCTGAATTTATCTGTTCTATTTATAATACAAAAATGAATTACAAAGAGGCAACGACCTCAGAAGAGCTTGTCCATAGTAGTGGCATTCTTACGCTACAAACATGACTTAAAAAGTTTACCAGACATACCACACAAACAAAAACCATCCTGCTGACAAACAAAAACATGCCGCCCACACAGGGGAAACCGGCCTTGGAACATTGATAGATTATCAAAAAACTGAAGCGATGAGAAAGTAAACATGATGAGGTTAGGAGTGTACCCAGCCAAAAACCTGTGAAGAAAGAAACTGCGAGTTTTGACCAGATTAATAATCATGAGAGAATGAGGGGGGTTCCTCAACAACACGACAGCCATAGGCATACGGGTCATCTTCCTCTTCCTTCTTGTTGTCTTTGACACTGTCGCAGCCTCGCTTGATGTCGCCTGGGTTGTCTTCATGGCCAATGTCCCGAGTTTCACTGCAGTTAGGAGCTTTTCTATTCAGGATGATGCTTGGTGGAGTGCAAATCTTGTCGCCGACCCTTTTCTCCAAACTAGTGCCAGAATGCTCCGCTTCCGAACCAAGGGGCTCCTCCTTGAGCTCGATGGTAATGGTGGTAGTTATTGTAGGCCGGTTCAACGAGGACGGGAAGCGAAGATGGGCAGTGTGAAGATGCCCAGGGTTGATAATTGGAGAGACAGGGAAGTGGGGCAAGCCTAATTCAGATTAAGAAAGCGCACGCCCATGTCCTTGACCACGACTACTTCTGGTATCAGGATAACGACTGGTGAAGTTATCCGAGGAGGGAAACGAAGAGTCAAAAGTTGAAGTGGAGGGCTGGCGGGGGAGAGGACCACGACTGCAGCCTCGCCGGCAATGCATACACTGTCGAAGGCGTGGCATGATTCTCTGAGCAAGGTGACAGGAGCGACCAGCAAAATGAATGGGGACAGAGTTCAGGGGAGGGATTTCTCGCATAGCAGGGGAATTCATGTTGGGCGGACTAAGCCACAGATTGTAGAGTGTGCTCTGCGATATGTGAATGCCAGGAGTTAAATCAATGCAGCAAACGATGGAGCAATGATGCCCTGTGCTGGTTCGAGAGCTAGGCTCTGCAGAAACAGGGGAGCAACTAGAACGCAGGGGAGGCAGAGCAGGAATGAAGCTTCCAGAGGTAGCCATTCTCATAATGGACGGAAGCTGGCCCGGGCTTCTGTGCTGCATTAATGCAGCAATGCAAATGACGGTGGGTATATTTATGAGGAATTTATGTGAGTTTGGGTGGCAAAGTATTGAGCCCATGTGCCGACCCATAGCCTCCTCCACGTACGATTGCAACTAATCACCCGCATTCGGGGACCACATGGCACTTTGTTGCTTGAAGTCTGATAAGAAAATAAAATTGGAAGTTATTTTTTTATTTTTTCTCTTATGGGTATGATAGATGAAATTCTTTGATCTTTGTTTAGAAAAATACATGTTTCTTATGTAAATGGAATACTTTTCACTGGTAACTTTTGCTTAATGTCTTTTATATTGGATATGACCCTAATGGTGGCTTTAAAATATAGTCCTAAGTCACTAGAAATTCAGAATATTCTTTTTGAAACGTGAAGGAACAGGGTATACTATTTCAAAATCTCTAAAAAATCAAAACATAGAGAAATAATAACAAAAATGTTAATACAAGAAAATATTACAAACTTAGAACAACTCAAAACATGAGCACACAACCAAAAATGTTATATTGATTTTTCAATTATTAGATATTTTAATGAAGATGTGAGTATATCAAGATAAGTACATCAAGACATTAAGGGTCTAGATGATGATGATGTAGATCATCATTCGTTTAATACCCCTCATTATGCTGGCATTCAGTTTGAGTTTGAGGATACCAATAACAACCATTGCTAATGAACTTGAGTTTGAGTCATGATTTACCATTATTTCATCCATATAACTATCTTTAAGATATACATTTTTTTTTTCCTCTGGAAGATTTCTTGCATAGTTATCTTTCTTCTTATATATAAGGAAAATTTTCCAATGGCACTAGCCTAGATATTCTATCTTCATGAAGCTAAAACTATCATGCTTTCCTAGCTTGACATACTTGTATGTGCTCTAATTTTTATTACATTCCAATGAAATTGGTATCCATCTTAAAATATAGGACTAGTAACCTAAAAAAGGTGAAGTTAAATCCATAAAATTTTTAATGTGTTTCAACCATTTTGTATTTTCTTTGTTTATTCTTAAAATTGTATTCATTTTAAAACATAAGACTTAATAAAACATTGAATCACATAGAAAAATTAAAACTAATCAAACATCAGATAAGACATTTTTAATGAACTAATGCACATGTAATGATGGAGGGATTGATAACAACAACAATGATGGAGTTTAATTCAATAAACAACTAAATTGATTGGATAAATAGATGCATGTAATAAGCAAGGCATATGTGGATTAAATTAAGGAGGCATGGAAAATATGGTTGGGTTGAATAAATAACTACGTTAATATATCAATGAAGCCGAAATCTAGATGCGTTAAACTAATAAATTTATGGGTTAACCATGGCAAAAAAATCAAGGATAAACAAAACTAATGTGAGAATCAGAGCTATCCATACCCTCCACATGCTATGGACAATAGTTGGGACCATCCTAGATAAGTGTAGAAGTTACCATTAGCTCCACTTTAATGTTTTCCCTCCTCCCTAATCCTAATAAGAATGCTATTTTGACATTTTTTATGAGAGGGAGGACTTGATCAGTGTCACTCTACCATGGGTTATCTATTGACAATTCATTAAGGTATACCATGATTTTTCCAAGGGCCCTGATTAGGGAAACTAGAACTTAGGGGCCTTCATTTTCTTCCTTATCATTCCGTCTGGAAATTAATCTTTAATTGATTGGTATGGATTTTTATTTTTCTTTTTCATCCATTGAATTTTTGGCTAGCCAAATTAACCATATGATGTGAAGAGGGAGTCTTTGAGCTCTATTATCACGTATTTTTCTTGTTCAAGCAAATTTTTGAACGCTACACCTCCAACCTCTAACCATCCAAAATAGGCTTAGAGGCCATTAACCTAGTTGCATAACTCTATATTTCCCCAAGCATGAGAAATTCATGAATAAATGAGAGATTGTTTCTATACCCTCCACATACCATGGACAATAGTTGGGACCCTACTAGCCTTTGCACTACAATTCATCCCAAGTTAATATTTTGTTATTGAGTGTCAACCATGAAAATGGTATCACCTTTGGTGGTGCCTAGAACTTCCAAATTCAAACCCACCAAGGATTATGATGGTTTTTCATAATTGATTACTATGAGTGATAACCAAAATTCACTAAGTATGCACCCCATATGGGGTAGACACTCTACCAAAGTGTATTCTCCTCCTTGACAAGCCTAATCCCAAAATTGATGAAGTGGCTAGTAAAAATATGCCATTGAACAACCATCCCCCCTCAAATATCTAGATATTTGTTGAATGGTTGAGGTTTATCCATTGATAAGTGGGTTGATGATAAAACCAAATTTTCTAAGATATGGTAGTTTTGAAAAAACATTAAATATTTAAATTCCCTTGGCATATCAAAGTCCTGATACTTCCCATGTCCTTGATCCCTACCTCAATGAACCATTGTGCCATTCCCACACACCAAAATAGGCATATTCTAATCACAAAAAAATACTCTAGCAAATATTTCCAGAATGAAGAGATCCATTTGTGTAATTTATTATCCTTTCTAATTCATCACTCCATATGCATTAAATTTATTATCTTGGTCAATATTTCTTACTAGAGACCTCTCTTTATGATGAGTTTGAATAACCCATTTTGTGAGATTTTTTAGGCATTTTAATCAACTTATATAGATGCATTTGGTTTATGGGTATATTTATAAATATTATAGCAAAATACCTCTCTTAAAGAGGAGTTTCCAACCGCCATTTATGTGATTTTTTATGTATTTTGATCCATTCTTGAGTTTGTGCATTTCTTGATCAATATTTCTTGTGAGATATCTCTCTCAATAATGAGTTTCCATTCCTCCTTTCGAACCAAGGCCTTTGATAAAAGTGATATGTGCTTTATACCCCAATCATGTTGTTTCTTGGACTATTTCTGATAGGTCCTCCCAATTAACCAATGGAATGCCCCTTCGCTTCTTGTTTCCTTTACAATGATAAAAGAACCATTCATTCCTATTTCTATTTATACTATAATTGGGGATGCATGCTACTCAAAGATAAAATACAAGGATGGAGAAGAGGATTCTTTTCATGAGTTGCACCTTGATATCCATAGAGATCGATATATGTACCTAAAAATTGACCTTCTTGATGTTGTAAATGAGCCACAAGTTACAACTAAAACTTCACTCTATATCTTTGAGGGCTTCAGCTAGAAACCCAAATAAAAATATGCTTCCTCAAAAGGGGCCAATGAAAAGGGAGAAACTTTGAAATCATGTTCTTCTACTGTTGTGATACTATTCTATAGAAAACAAATGACTTAGCTCAATTCACATCCATTTCAATGGCTTTAGAGAAGATACAATATCACTAATTACAAATTTTGGCCTCTTTAGTGTCACCACTCCTGAATAATAGAAGGATCATGGAATAGTCATGATAATTCTCAGGTCCTCTGGAATTTCAAGATTTATCTTATGATATTTAGTTCAAATTGTGTGGTTGTAGATGTGATATTATGCACATGAACTTATAAAAATCTAATTGTAGGTAACCATGGAGCAACACTACGAGCTACTCGAAAATAAACAATATTTCATTTGATTTGGTGATAGTATGTGTTTTTTTGCAAAACCATTACATCTTCATTTTGATGTATATGGCATAATGTATTTCCCTAAGTGGTTCAACTAAGAATTACTTGAAATGGTTACTTCTGTGAATCATCTAGGTGGCACCTACTATGGAAACTTCTTTGAATTGATTATGAATGTTGTATTAGTCATGCATCCTTTAGCTCCCCCCCACACAAATACAAAAAGTTTACTCATTTTGTTACCAAATAATATATTAGCATCCTAGGTGGGAAATAATATATTTTTTTCAAGTTACCTACACCCCATGATAAGATAAAATGTAACAGTTGTTAGAGTTCCAAAAGCTCTATAGTCATCCTAGTCTAAACTTGAAAATAGGGAGAAAGAGAATGGAACCAAGCACAAATCACTAATTTAATATTTAAAATAAAATAACACATTTAAACATAAAATCAAATATCGACATCCAAAAAACAAAATGATTAAATAAATCCTTTACATACTTATAAATCAATGCCGCAATATAGTTGCAAAGGAATCCTTGAGTTCCAAGAATATAACTAAATGCCTCGAGTATCTATCTAGCACCTTGAGATTGAGAAAATATAGATAATTTCTTTAAAAATATGAATTTTACCCTAAATATTTCACTCTGTGATGTCAAATTAATTCATCTAATCCAAGGATCTACAATTTAGATCGCATTCACTAAAGTAAGCATATGATAATGTAGACATAGATAGGATAAAAATGTATTCAAGATTTATAGTTTGTTGGTTTAAATTTGGGGTTCTGTTAGAGATATATTGGACAAATTATTTTATTGTGAAGCCTAAGAGGCACTAAAACATGTGATAAATTGGGTGGTAGAGTAAAAAAGGGAGCCAAATACTAGAGAATTTAATACTAAATAAGGAAGTGGAGGGAATATTTTAGTTTAATTCTTTGGGAAAACTCTAACAACTTAGAAAAAAAAAATCATTAAAAAAATCATGGAGGAATAAATATCCCATGATAGGGATTGATTGAGATTGGAGGTGTGTATAGGTATCACAAAATATTCCATGGAAATATATTTCCAATGGTTGCAGTCCTTCTAAAATATTAGTTTCATTTCATTTTTTCTTACAATCTTTTGATGTAATATTCCTAATTAGCGATAGCTAATTGGAATATTCTATTTTGTTTAGTTTGTTGTCTATAGTTTGTAAATAAATAAAAAGTGAGTGAAGAGGGTCTAACTCACTTAAGTGAAATAAGACATCCACCTAGTAACACAATGTTGTGACTTAAGTAGGAGTCAAGGGGGGACCTAACACCACGTGGTGGAGGGGGCCTATGTACACTCTAGAAGCTTTTGCAAGCTTCTGCGTAGATAAGGATGAGGATGTGGATAAGGATGAGGATGTGGAGGAGAGAGAGAGGCTACGTTGGGTTTTGGAGGGAAGCCAACATTATAAAAGATGGAGGAGCCTCCTCATTTTATTCATGCTTGAGTTGTTGATTGTTGAGTGAGATTGGAGCTTATTTGCAGATCTTGGCACTTGGACAAAGCATTCTATTCCACTCATTGCGAAGTCCCTTTCATTTACTGCGTTATTTTCATGGTGTAGCTACAGTGAGGGTTTGCAGGTTGATTTGAGGGGAAGATCTCAAGTGTAAGGATCTGCCTTCCACTTTGGAGATCCACTAGAGGAGGTATACTTCAGATTTCTCATCATCTTCAACCTTCTCTATTGAGTTCCAGATTTGAGTTGCAGTAGCTGCCCAGCAACTCCGGCATTTTTTCCATTTTTTGTATTTCAGCCAATCCCTTGGAGGATTGATGTATTTTTGCTTATAAGGGTTAGAGCTTTTATCCCCTCATTTATCTTAGATGATATTGTCATATTCAATAATTTCTAATGTAGAGCTTTAGTAGACTGTGTTATCTTCTGCAGTCCTACTTTTTGTCATTCTCTTGTCTTGCAACACCTCAATCTTGAGGGATTTTCTATGTAAAATTGTTGTTTAACCTTGGTGAATGCCTATGCCATGTTCCTAAACTCATCCTCTAGTTTTTCATACTGTTTTACATCTTTTTCCTTCAGAAAATACGCTGCCCTTGCTTCAGTAAATTTCTGCATACTCAAAGTCATGGGAAATCTGGGTTTTTCTTGACTAGTTGGGAAGGAGGAACTGTTTAGCATAGAAAAACGCCTTTTTTTGAGCTAAAATTAGACATGGAAGTCCCTCTTAACCTAATATAACATATTCAAGAACCTTGACCCGTAATTTTACGCAGATTTCCTTATACACTCATTTTAGGGCCAAAATCCTCACTTTTCCCCACCTTTTTTCCCATAAAAGCTGAGTAAAGAGTGTTGCTGTTATTTATTTTGGTTTCTAAGAATTCTCAGACATATTCTATGGTATCTGAAGCCATCATACCTGAATAATGCGGTTTCCAGACATGATTTGCTAAGAAATCCATTTTTGGGATATTACAGTCTGCTGCACTATTATTGTTTTGAGCGTTATAGTTCTATACCACTTGGTGTATTTATCTTTCACTCTTATACAGAGTCTAGAAAGGGCCAGATAGCCTCTGGATCTCGTTCTCCTTAGAGACAACATATCCGGTAAATGCCCTCCCAGTCAATCTCTGGTTGGAGTTTGCCGTGTTTTAGAGATATCCCCAAAATGGGATATTACAGTGGTATCATTTGAACTCTGCGTGCTATATCCTCCATTTTTCCTTCCACTTTCGTCCTGCCTGAGCTGACAGTAATCTTTGAAAGGCAAAGATGCTTTGAAGTCTTCCCCCTTCAACTGTCATTCTCAGAAATAATCTCCAAAGGGTATATGATCATGCTGCCTCTCTTTCTCCCTCGGTACTGGAGGTAAGAATGTAGGCATTGTGATAATGTCCACAAGCTAAGCCAGAACTATGCTTTAATACCACTGGGAGGTCACCTTTTCCCATGTATGAGGGATCCACTAGTCCCTGTGAGTCTAATCCCAAGAAGACTGGAACAATGAAAAAGATGAGTTTATTCTCATCTATTTTCAGATCCAGAGGAAATGCATCCACCGTTGAGGAGGTCAAGAAGATTGAAGAAAAATAAGAGGAATTACCATGCACTCCCTATTCTCATCAAGAAGAAGATATCGAGCATGGAAGATACTTGGATCATCAGATTCTCAGTGATTACCTTGTTGAGTATAGATCTCAACCTAGAGCCTTCAGAGAGACTCTAGATTTTCCTCATTTCATCCAGTTGAAGGAAGAGAAGAGACCATGCAATAGATTTCTGATGCCTACCTTTGATGGGTCATCTAATGCAAGAACTTGGGTGAGGAAGTTGTAGGCATTTTTCCGACTACATCCGGTAGCAGGGAAAGAAGCTGTTGAAATCTCAGCGCTGCATTTGGAGGGTGAAGCCTATGATTGGTGGTGCATCCACTTGAGCCATGCAAGGGTGGAGATTTTTGCAGAATTCACTCAAGGGTTGATCCAAACCTTTGATGGAGAAAGAGCAAAGAAAGAAGAGGTCACATCACCTCTTGAGGAGACTTGTGATAACGTTGTCACTCTCATGGAAGAGCAGCCACATGCATCAACAGTTGGGACAACCAACACTTGTGAGGAAGGAACTCTTGTAGCCCTACAAGAAGTTCCAAATGCACATCAAGGTATGAAAATATTTCCACATTCCATTGTTGCAGCAAATTCTTTTGATCAATGTGGAGATCTACTTTTGCATGACCAAGGGTCAAATCTCATTACTACTATAGAGCAGCTTGGTTGCACTGCGCTATGCAACATGGAAACACTCAAGAAGGAAGCAGGCCATGATTCTCATGAGCCATTGTTCGATTGTACATCACATTGGAGATTGGGGTTTGAAGCCTTGAAGATTGATGGTAGACATCTTGGAGTAAGAAACCTTTTCTCCCTTCAAGATGACACTTTCTCAATGAGCTCTTATCAGCTCAAAGAGGAATTTCTACTTTCAAATCCAAGACCTCATTGGTTTTGGAAGACTATGGATGAAAGAGAAGTTTGAAGGAGAGATCTCATTGGAGATGCACTTCGACACACCATGGGATGCAATGACTTTCTTCCCTTCTCACAAGAGAAGATAGAAGATGGAGGACATCTTAGGATGGATAACATCTCTCATGCTTGTGTTGGACATCCCTTGAACCATACACATCATGATGGAAGGTTTTTTCCTACCACCTATTTGATTCTTAATAGGGTCTCATTGATCCTTGAGAAGCTTGCATTTCAAAATCCCATGAAGTGAAAAGACAGGAATTTGATTTGGGAGGATGGAAACCCTCATGGGAGGAGTACCAGGATGAGGAGAAGAAGGATGCATCCACAAGTGATTGAGTGGATGTGGATGATGAGAAAGGAGCTAGGGAGCTACCTGCAGATCTATGATAGCGGGCAGCAGGAGGCTTGGCTGTGTTGGTTACTCTTGAGGGAGTTTGGCCATCACTTGTACTTGCATATCTATGATACCGGGCAGCAGGAGGCTTGGCTGCACTGGTTACTCTTGAAGGATTTTGGCCATCACTTGGAAAACACTCTTCCTAAGAGTAGGAGGATGGAGAAAAGATGGCTAGATACTTGCATAATTGAGCAACATAGAGTATGGATGCATGGTGTTGATATGATACTCATATCATTCATTGTGTCTTCATCACATGATTGGTATGATGGAGGTATGGGGAGGCAACACAATGTCTTGTTGCTTTGTTTGTTACTGGGAGAGCAAGCACAAATTTTCTCTCACATTTTGTATGATGTTGCAGGAAGAGGGGATGGCACTATCTCCTTGATCTTTGATGATGGCTTGGAAGCATTCCCAACTTGGGAGGTATTCCACACTTGTTGCAGCATTATTAGAGGAGTCTTTGACAAGGATCATGTCAAAGAATGGAGCTTATTTGCATGAGCTCATAGCGTTGTCACTTTGGAGCAGAGCCTTATGGATGAAGTGTGCCCCACAGAGATATGATGGATCCATAACCCACAGGTCCCAGGAGAACTTCATATTTGTTGCACTTGATGAAAAAATATAAGGTAATGATGATAGGGACATCTATGGCATATTTTTCTTGACTTGGATTTCCAAGCATCAGGAGGATTATCTTTTTGCAGCACATGGTTCAGTTTTCTTCATAGCATGCCAACACACTATGAAGAACTCATGTATGGACCCATGTACCATCTTAATTCCAGCATATGGTGAGAATCTTGTTTATACATTCATTGATTTGTACACTCTCACCATTCTCATACAGTGCATTGCTTCACAAGAGGGCAAGCTTGTCAATTTTCTCCATGAATTGTATTGGGCCAATCTACATGATGGAGGCAACCATCTCTTTTGTGGCCTTGGGAAAATGTTTTATCACCACATGTATGTTCATTTGCTGCACTATATCATGTATCATATGAGGACATTCATGATTAACAGAAACATTTTTCCATGTACTCTTATCAAGAAGCAACTTGCAAAACTGCGCTGTCACTACAGGGAAAGTTGTTGGTACCTTCTTGCATTACTTGTAACCTTCAGCGCTTTATTTATTTTGCTGCTGATCATGTCTCCATTTGCAGATATAGATCAGATTTGTATGGGAGGCTTGATTATGAAGGAGACACATGAGCTGGATGTGTCCGTGAGTGGGAAAAATTCTCACAATTTCTGCACTACATGTTCTAATGGGAGCATGAGAGGAGATATGGCCACCACAGCCAAATATTTGTTCTGTTTTGAGGTGGGCCATAAGATTGATATTAATCCATTGTACAACCCTAGGTAAGTGCCTGATCATGTATTGTTGTTGTTACATTCAGCCATTTACTATCCTCTAGTAGATGTGATGAATCATGGACATTGCTTGCCATGTAATTTTCTGAAGTTGCAGTGGATGAGACTGCACTGTATCCTTGTGAGAAATTGTTTGCATCATGTATCATCATGTAAAACCTTCAGCAAACCTCTCATTAGGATGTTTCATGATGACCATGTCCTATTCTTCATGGATAGATTGTTTTGGGCCAGCTTGTTCTTCATTGTTGGAGGAACCTTCTTTGGAGGATTGTTCTTCACTTTTCCATTGGAGGGCAATAATTTTGCAGCCTAGGATCAGCATACACTCTACACTTTTCATGAGTGGAGAGAAGGATAGCATGGGGTAAGATATGATGCTTGCCAAGTTCATATTTTCAGCCCACCTTCATTACCGGAGCTTGAGGTGGAAGGATATTTTCAGGAGTTGCCTTGTTGGGAGGTGGCTCATTTTGTTTGGATGATTGCTTGGGGATGGAGGATCCACATAAGGGAGATATTCCTCATTATATTCCCGACTCCATGCCTTGAGTGGAGAAAGGTGATGAGTTGGTACATAGTCGATGGGACAGCTTACATAGTGGCAGATGCAGCACAACAGGGGTCATGGTCTTCGCCTCTTAGAGCATCAGTCATAACCAGAGGCAGTGTGCAGTCCGAGCCGTGGGACTTGGGATATTATTGGCCATGGTGGCGATGGGATCCGGGAGGATTGTTGGTTGGCTGGTACCATGAGAGATCAGTTTGGGATCCTGGCATTGAGAGATCCCTTCATATCAGGGTGATGTAGAGGACAGGAAAGATTCAGTGGCGCATCTGGGACCCAGGCACATTTTGCAGTATCGGTGGAGAGCATCGACTAGAAAGGAGACTTGTTCAGGCAGTTGCTTGAGGGAAAGCAACATTTTGCCGGGGGGGACTGTAATATTCCTAATTAGCGACAGCGAATTGGAATATTCTATTTTGTTTAGTTTGCTGTCTATAGTTTGTAAATAAATAAAAAGTGAGTGAAGAGGGTCTAACTCACTTAAGTGAAATAAGACATCCACCTAGTAGCACAACGTTGTGACTTAAGTGGGAGTCAAGGGGGGACCTAACACCACGTGGAGGAGGGGGCCTATGTACACTCTAGAAGCTTCTGCAAGCTTCTGCGCAGATAAGGATGAGGATGTGGATAAGGATGAGGATGTGGAGGAGAGAGAGTGGCTATGTTGGGTTTTGGAGGGAAACCAACGTTATAAAAGATGGAGGAGCCTCCTCATTTTATTCATGCTTGTGTTGTTGATTGTTGAGTGAGATATTTGTCTTCTTTAGCACGCTGGCTCTTTAGCGTGTCTGCAGCACTATTTAGTGCAACCGAGTGTCTCCGTGCGGAGATCTCACCCTTAGCCTCGGGGGACTTCGAGTGCCTGCTCAGGCAAGGTTATTTTTTCAGCATCATCCTCTAGGACAACGTTATTGCTACAGCAGCATAATACTGTGTTGTAGGGTGTTTTTGTGGTGACTTCATGACACCACTTCCTTCTCTTGTTTTTAAGAGGGAGAGTCTCTCTTTCCTTTGGAGGATCAGATTGGGAGAGATTAGAGCTTATTTGCAGATCTTGGCACTTGGCCAAAGAATTCTATTATACTCACTGCGCAGTCCCTTTCAGTTACTGCACTATTTTCATGGTGTAGCTGCAGTGAGGGTTTGCAGGTTGATTTGAGGGGAAGATCTCAAGTGTAAGGATCTGCCTTCCACTTGGGAGATTTATTGGAGGAGGTCTACTTCAGATTTCTCATCATCTTCAGCCTTTTCTATTAAGTTCCAGATTTGAGTTGCAGTAGGTGCCCAGCAACTCCGGCATTTTTTCCATTTTGTGTATTTCAGCCAATCCCTTGGAGGATTGATGTATTTTTGCTTATAAGGGTTAGAGCTTTGCTCCCCTCATTACTCCAAGTTGAGCTATCACCAAACATGTTTCTAGTAACATATTCCTTCTTTGAGGATTCAAGGACTAGAATAATTTATATGCCTATTGTGTTAGATTGGTAGACCCCCTTTGATTACTTAAATATACTTCAATTCCTTAACGGTAATATGCTCCCTTGGTGTATAAAAAATATACATTTAATCTATAAATACATTGTTCTAAAACTAATAGGCTTGTGGTAGTAGCTATTTTATGAAAATATTTTCCCCTTGACGAGCCTTTTGTTCAAGGTAAATAATCTACATCAAGTTATATAAATGGAATTTCATTGTCTTGTTTTTCTTCCCCAATTAAGCTATTGTAATATGTTAGCGACTCAACATGAAAATAAGAAGAGGAAACCATCTTACTATTATGTATTGTGTGAGAAAATATGATAATTCAAGAGAATATATGGTTTATTTCCATGATCTCTCAACCTTCATTAAAATTATTTTTTTGTAGTATATGTGGCAATTTTGTCAACCTAAAACTCTTTTGAGACTCAAGTAGCCTCTCCACTACATTTCAGGATTTCTCCCCCACTATGGGTGCCTAACGTTGATGAATGTAATATGGCATTTAGGGCCACAGGAAACCATCAGACATCTGGCCATGTTTCCAATCTTCTAACACGCTTGTATTCCCCTAGATATAATGCCCTCACCAGTAAAATCTTGGTCATCATACTTCACAATCAACCCACCTTACGTGATATAATGGTTCGTCATTTTACTTACAATTTTTTCTTTATACGCAGGATGAGGGTGGTGTCATGGCGAGATAAGACCCTCCCTTGAGTCTATTTCCATCCCCTGCCACCTCCATTAGAGGTCGTTCGTCCAGGGCTAGTTGAGTCTCAAAAGAGTTAGAGTTTAACAGAGTCCAGGGAATATATAATGTAGGGATCCTAGAGTCCAGGGCATAGTTTCTAGGTTGTATGAAATTTTGTTTCCAGAACGACATATATGGGGCAACAAAGGAGCTTGAATACAAAAAAGCAAGGATGCTACTTTGGATGGGTGAGCTTAGATGCATCAACTGCTAGAAATTTTTGAGAGAGATGTTCCACATTGTATTTTCTTCAAAATCGATATGATGATGTTAAGTCCCTATATTAATAGTGTAGCCCCTTCTTATGATAGTGTAGCCCCCATTATTGTTATTATTGTACCCCTGTAACCCCCATATTGTTATTATTGTGCCCTTACATTATTATTGTTAGGTCGGCTAGGATTACATTATGGCCCCACTCGGATTATATTGTGGCCCCATGGACTCCTATATATAGAAGGAGGTTCTGTTCATTTGTATCATCCAAGAATTGTTCATTTATGTAATGTATTGGAGGCTGCCCCCTGAAGTGCTTATTTCAAAGGCGTGAATATCTCTTTTTCTTCTCTCTTTGGAGCTGGTTACACAACATTTGCATCGCAGGCTTAGATTCTAGGGTTTTCGCTGCTCCAAATGTGTCATCGTGGTTCGTAAGAATAAGCATAATTTTTTTTCTACGAAGCTTCAGAAGCTGAAATTTTTAGGGTGCGTTTTGAAATCTTGAGGAAGGTTTTCTTAAAATTCTCAG
Source organism: Pinus albicaulis (assembly GCA_034641835.2). NCBI lineage: Eukaryota > Viridiplantae > Streptophyta > Pinopsida > Pinales > Pinaceae > Pinus > Pinus albicaulis. The sequence continues at coordinate 545,413,614 of CM076579.1, read as the reverse complement.
ATCTTGGTTCGCAATATTTGAGGAGATATCATCTGTAGCTAGGCATTTGTTCAAAGTTCACAAATGTGTCATCGTGGCAATTGCGCTATAAATTTCTTTTGTACGAAGTTTCAGAGTCTGAAATTCATATGGTGCGAAGCTGCAATCCTGAGGAAATTCGTCAAAAAATTTCAGAACTTGTTTCGCAATATTTTTGGAGATATGATCTGTGGAAGGTAGTGCTTTTTCAGGCTCCTGAATTTCATCTCAAAGAGGTGATCGTGGGAAAATTTCAATAACTCTCTCTCTGAAGATTGGATTGGAGTGCAGTAAAAAGTGGTCACAAGTACACTTCCTGTAGTTTCTTCGCTATCAATTTCAGAGACAAAGGACAAAACAGTGACACGTGGCAAGTCGTACAAGTTCGCTCTACTGAACTAGTCCAGAATTAGGTCATTGTGGGAGATTGGACACAAATTTGTCTTGGAGAATCCAAATCAGGTCAGACCTGTGGCATTTGAAAGAAGCTTCAGAGGGATACTACAGGGCTGAATTTGAGATATCGAAGATTTTTAATTACAGAGATAATTCAATTTCAATATCGAGCTGCTAAAAGCTAGAAAAAGGTGTGTATTTGTTTTTTTAAATTGCATAAGGTTTGTTTGAAAAAGCAGTTTGAAGTGATTCCAAGGGCATATTGAAGAATATTTATCAGCATTGGGTTATATAATGCCTCCAAAAAATAATTCCATACCCATTAATCCCTCAAAAAGCTATACTATGACGCATGAAGAGGAAGAGTTGCAGTGTGAGATATCAAAATTACGGTACCAAGTGAAACAAGTTTCAATCTTACGAAGAGCAATTGAAGATGAAATAGATGGTTTAAAAGCAGAAATGGAGGCTAAGTTGGATGGTTTGAAGGATCAAATAATAGCAAATATGGATGATAAATTAATGGAAGATCACATCGAGCATCAACAACAAGTTCTCCAACTCTCAAAGGATAACCCAACTTTGGTGCAGAATCTAATGAAACAACATGAAGATCAACATGACATCGAAATAAGTTATGAAGCAGTCATAGAAACAAGAACTCAACAAGTATGGTCAATTTCAGAGTATCTCAGCAAGTGGAAGAAATTTCCTATAGAATATTTCACATGGGAGGATGAGAATTTTATACAGAAGCATCAAGAAATAATCAAGCGTTGAGGACAACACTTGTTTGAAGGAGAGGGGCATGTTAAGTCCCTATATTAATAGTATAGCCCCTTATTATGTTAGTGTAGCCCCCCTTATTGTTATTATTGTACCCCCGTAACCCCCATATTGTTATTATTGTGCCCTTACATTATTATTGTTAGGTCGGCTAGGATTACATTGTGGCCCCACTAGGATTATATTATGGCCCCATGGACTCCTATATATAGAAGGAGGTTTTGTTCATTTGTATCATCCAAGAATTGTTCATTTATGTAATGTATTGGAGGTTGCCCCCTCGAAGTGGCTTATTTCAAAGGCGTGAATATCTCTTTTCTTCTCTCTTTGGAGCTGGTTACACAACAGATGATAAAATATTCTACTTTGATGAGGAGCTGATGATAGCCATTGATTAATGCTATACAAAGGCCATGTTCTAAGCCCCATAGTAAAAATTCGTTATTAGTGATGAAACCCAACTTACCTGCAAATATATGGATAATTGGACCACAACATTTCCTAAAGAAACCTCCATAGCTAGCTAGTCTAGGGTTTCCTGTGAAGGCGCCACCAAAATTGAGCTTAATGAAACCTTGTGTTGGGGGAAACTAGGAGGAGGGATTGTCAAGGAAAGGAAGAATATAAGTGTTGTGTGGAAGGGAGGGATAAAAGCTTAGTCGCGAGCGTATTATTATGATTTTTTCTTCTGGAGACCATTCCCAATATTGTGTAGTCCATTGTGAGGAGGAAATTGTCGATTTGAGTTGAGAAAGAATGAGGTTCCAAATAATGTCAAGGGAGGCATATGAATTTTTAAAATTCTAGAGTTTTTTTTTCCAAACGTTCCAAGTGAGAAATCTAAGGATGAGAATGCATGCTCTATTTAGAACAATACTTTTAAGAGGAAATTCTTCCCAATTATCCAAGGAGGCATTGATAAACTCAGAGGGTTGTCTTGGGCATTGGAAGAATATGGCTATCAGGTCCCAGAGTTTAGAAGAGAAAGTGAAAGTAAGAAATAGGTGTGTAAGATCCTCAACCCAGTTCATGCATAGTGGGCATATTGATAGGCCCATGAAACCTCATCTCTAAATTTTATCCCATGTTATAGCTTTTTTCTTCAGTAGAAACCATAGGAAAGGTGTTGTTTTCGTACAATGCCTCGTTTTTCAAAGGTTCTTCCAAGTAATATTACAAAATAAATTTGTTATTTAATATTTATTTATGTTAGTTTATGTTGGCACATATAATTCATTAAAGTTGTTTTTTTAATATTTATCAATGTTTAGTACATTGGTGTTCATCAAAATTAATTTTTAATATTTATTTATCTAGTTTTATGGTTGCTACATATTGTTCATTTAATTTGTTCTTTAATATCTATTTATCTAAGTTTATAATTAGTCATTAAAATTGTTTATTAATATTTATTTACATAGGTTTATGGTTGGTATATATTGTTCATTAAAGTTTTTTATTTATTTATCTATGTTTGCTACATATTGTTCATTAAATGTTTTTAATGTTTTATTTATCGATGTTTATGGTTGCACACATTGTTCATTAAAGTTGTTTTTACATGTTTATTATAAGGTATATTAAATAAAAAGCTTCTCTTTGCTTCGAGACATTAAAAATCTCTACTAACAAGGTCAACCACGGGAAGGTGGAATTTGCCCCAAAAACCGTGCATTGTTGATATGGGGTTTTTAACATATCAACATGCCAAAATAATTTTATTATATTGATTTATGAGATGAATGTAATTTTTAATATACTATTAAAATTATTGAAAATAATAATTTTATTAATTTAGTTCAAATGAGAAAGAAAATGATTTTTTTTAATATGTTGATTTGAAAATAAAATATATTAACATTGTTGTTGTTGTTGTTGTTTTGTTTTTTTTTTTGTTTTTTTTGTTTTTTTGTTTTTTTTAAAGTTGGTTGAAAACTTATTGTATTATTATTTCTAATTATTTTATGAAGTTTATTAAAATTTATATTAGTAATATTTTTTTAAAAATAAATTAGAATAATATAATGTTAATAGAAAAAGAAGAAGAAGAAGAAGAAGTGAAATCATAAAATATATAAAAGAAAAAAAAAGGTGAAAAATAATGAAAAATAAAAGTGGAAAATGAAAAAAAATAAGATGGATAAAATTAGATATATAAATATATATAATTAATTAATATAATAAATAGATACATACTTCACAATTTAACCTAAGAAAAAAACCTAATTTAAAAAACATTAATATATATATATATATATATATATATATATATATAAAAGTAAACAAATACTACTATAATCTATAATAATTTAATATAAATGTATACTACTATAATAATAATAGTAACAATAATGTAGTTATAATAAAATAATAAAATACAAAAAATAAACATACACTAATAAAATATAAAACTATTAAATATACATTCCAAATTTATATAATATGATAATAGAGAAACATTATTGGAGTCACACATACACAATTTCAATCTACGTCAATACACACAAGATATAAGTAAATCAATCCATCCATGAAAAGAAATGAGCACACCATACAAATGTAAGTCAAAATACAAACATAAAGTAAACATCTCATTGTAGAAACCAGCAACATGCATATACAAAGAATTTTAATTACTCCAAGCAACGTACAGAATTTGGAAAAAAAATACAATTAGCGTAATACATTTTCAACTTAGAATACAAGCATTATGAAAACCACCTACATACATACACATGTAAATTTCAGATCAACATACAAATTCAATTCATCAAAACATTGCCAAAACAATTCACATACAAATTTTCAAAGCAATCATAATACAATTTCAACTTAGAATACAAGCATTATGAAAACCACCTACATACATACACACTCAAATTTCAGATCAACATACAAATTCAATCTATCAAAACATTGTCAAAACAATCTACATACAAATTTTCAAAGAAAACATAAAGTAAACATCATTTGAAATACTCAACACAACATACAATTTGAAATAAAAAATTGAAATTACCAAACATAATACAATTTCTACCTAGAATACAAGCATTACATAAAATTCAGCTACACACACATACACATGCAAACTCAATTAAATAAATTAGGCACATCATACAAATTTCAGATCAACATACAAATTCAATTTATCAAAACATTGTCAAAACAATTTACATACAGTTTTTCAAAGCACACATACAAACATAAAGTAAACATCATTTAAAATTCTCAACACAACATACAATTTGAAAACAAAACTGAAATTACCAAACATAATACAATTTCTACCTAGAATACAAGCATTATATAAAAGCCACCTACAAGCACATACACATGCAAATTCAATTAAATAAATTAGGTACATCATACAATTTTAGATCAACATACAAATTTAATCTATCAAACCATTGCCAAAACAATTTACATACAAATTTTCAAAGCACGCATACAAACATAAATTAAACATCATTTCAAATACTCAACACAACATACAATTTGAAAAAAATAAAATTGAAATTACCAAACATAATACAATTTCTACTTAGAATACAAGCATTATATAAAAACCACCTACAAACATACACATGCAAATTCAATTAAATAAATAAGCCACTTCATATAATTTCAGATCAACATACAAATTCAATCTATCAAACCATTGCCAAAACTTACATACAAATTTTCAAAGGACACAAACAAAAATAAAGTAAACATCATTTCAAATACTCAAAACAACATACAATTTGAAATAAATAATTGAAATTACCAAACATAATACAATTACTACCTAGAATACAAGCATTATATAAAAGCAGCCTACACACACATACACATGCAAATTCAGTTAAATAAATAAGGCACATCATACAATTTCAGATCAGCATTGCCAAAACAACTTACATACAAACAATCTATCAAACCATTGCCAAAACATTCAAACCATTCATTCAATCTATCAAACCATTGCCAAAACATTCAAACCAAATCATTCAATCTATCAAACGATTGCGACAACAACTTACATACAAATTTTCAAAGCACACGTACAAACATAAAGTAAACATCATTTCAAATGCTCAACACAACATACAATTTGAAAAAAAAAAAATTGAAATTAAAATTTCTACTTAGAATACAAGCACATATGTGCCACTTATACAAATATACACATGTACCCAATTATACAATGCAGCGACACTTATACAATTTATAATTATATATAAACTCAATTATGAAATAAATTAATAATGCCAAAAAACAGCGACACAAATTTTCAAAAGCAATAAAAATAAGCATGAAGCAAAACATCATTTCAAAACATTTCAACTACCCAAATCAACAATGCAATTCCAAATAAAACAAACATAAATACAATTTCAACTTAGAATACAAATGTTATGAAAATCACCTACACATATGCAAATTCAATTAAATCAACATCAGACAATTTCGGATCAACATACAAATTTAATCTACCAAACAACTTAATATAATATAATATAAAGAATAAAAAAGGAAAAAATATAATATAATAAAGAAAAAGAAGAAGAAGGAATCAAGGTAAAAAAAAAAAAAAAATAAAATAAAATTTTTTTTTTTTCTTGTGAGAAAAAGAAAAAAAAAAAAAGAGAGAAAGAGAAAGAGATTTTATGAAATTATTTAGTGTTTTTATTTTATATGTGCAATTATATAATTTATAAAGTAGACATAAAAATTCTACCCTTTTTAACAGAACTGAAGAGGTAATAAATAATTTAAATATAATTATATTTAAATGTGTATACCTGAAATGTATTTTGATATGTATAAGTTCAATAAAAACATGGAAACAATAAATGCTACACTACTCTAAGGAGAATGGGCCCCATACTCCCTAAAGTATTTGAGAGAGGTTTTACCTTTCCCAAAAAAAAAATTACTTTTATTAATACTTGTATGTACATAAAACTCACATTATTACAGAAAAAAAAAGAATAATTATTTAACTACATTCATATTTCTTTTTGAATAAACATATAATCAGGAATCATCCCTGGTCGTCAATCTGGAAATAGACCTACAAAATCCAAATATATTCAATTTGTAAGAATAGTAATACATAATATTTTAAAAATATTGAGATTTTTTACATCTAATTTGTGATGAAGTAGATTTTAAAATTGTTTTATAAATTTATATATATATTTTTTTAAATTCAAAAATAAATCTTATTTAAACACAATTCAATAAATACGTTGATACAAACTGGCTGTTGTGGGGTATAAGAGCCGGGAAAAAAAGAAGAAGAGCCTGAACGGTTCCAATAGAAATCCATTAAGAAAGGAAAAGAGTTTAAAGAGTCAAGATTCAGGAGCAAAGGGCCTGAAGGATGTTCTGCTCAATTTCAATTTCAATTTCCCGAACAACGATTTCTTAATCTGTGTGGTTTTTTAATCGTGAAACTTATTTCAATTTTAATTATGATAAAATAAAAATGCTTGTAAAATATAAACCAGAGTATTTTTCTTACTGAATATAAACCAGAGTATTTTTCTTACTTAAAAAAAATGCTGACAAATTTAATTTAATTTCAAGAGGGTTTATCCATCGATCAAATTTAATAAAATCCTCTACATCATTTGAAAGAGAGAGAGGGAGTGAACACATACCTGGAGCTGGAGTTGATACTGTTGTGGCCGAGAGGGAGTGAACACATACCTGGAGCTGGAGTTGATACTGTTGTGGCCTTTTTCTGCGGAAGAGCTCCATGAACAAAACTCTCCTTTTTTCTGGAGAAGAGCTCCATGAACAGAATTCTGCTTTTTCCTGGGGAAGAGCTTCTTGGACAAAACTATGAACATTTTCTGGGGAAGAGCTCCTTGGACAGAACTATGAACAGTTACAGAAGAACAAATAATTTTGTTTAATAAAAAAATTATAACACAACGGAAAGTCTCATGAGAGATTTCTTTTCATATAAAAGCACAACAACAGAGTTTACATTAATGTACCTGAGGCCCTGAACCAAAAATTTCTGAAGAGCAATTTCAATACAGGACGGTGTGAACGATTATGATATTGTTTATGAGTCGTTCTCACCTGCAAATAAGAAAAGAAATAGACATTAGATTTCTTCAGTCAAATAAGAAATAGACATTAGATTTCTTCACTCATTGTTGTTCTGAGGCTAGTAATTAATGGGAAAAACATATCGGGGGCGAGCCAGGCTTTGAACTTCCTAATTTCCCTGAGTGCCTTAGTTTGCAAACTAGAATCACACAAATTTACAAAGAGTGGGAGAGCCAGATTATTGAGACCTGAAGAATGCTGAAGAGAGATCCCAATCTGGACATTTCCCTAAAAAGAGAGAGCTAAAGAATGGTTGATCTTGTTAATTTAGATCTACAAGGGAAGATGCAGACAAGCGGCTAAGGCGAAGGCCTAACCAATCAGAGGAAGCATGACCCAGTCGTCGATCCAAACCCATTATTTCCATGTGCAGATTGAGTTCCCGGAAGCAAAAAAAAGAGAGGAGCCTGAAGGGTTCAAATCTAGTTTTAAATCAAATTGTAATTCATTTAAAAAAGAAAAGAGTTCAAAGATTTGGGAGCCTGAAGGGTTAGTATTTAGTATTATTTCTTTGCAGGGAGGATGTTCGGGTCAATTTCAGCTTAAATAATATTCCTTAACCAGCGATATCCAAATCTATGTGGTTTTTTAATTATGAAACTTATTCTTTTAATTTTAATTATGATCCAATAAAGTGTCTGGATGATCAGAAATGCTGATATATTAAATTAATCCGTGAAAATTTAATTTAATTCCAGGAGGGTTGATCTACCATTCAAATTTCATAACATCGGTTCCATCATTTGGGAGAGAGGGAACCAGCGCATACCTGGAGCTGGAGCTGGAGCTGGAGCTGGAGTTTAGAGTGGCTGTGGCTTTTTTTTCCTGAGATAGAGCTTCATGGACATAATTTTTAAAGAATTTTGTTTAATAAAAGAATGATAATACAATGTAAATTTTCAGTGTAGTATCAGAGATTGCTTTTCTTAAAAACATACAACAACAGCAGAGTTGAGAAGAAATGTACCTGAAACCCTTAACCAATAATTTCTGAAAAGCAATTTGAACAATTACCCAAATCCTATTTCTTTCAGTCCTGCTGCCTCTTTCTCCTCTGTCACATACACCCACATGACTTAGACACAAGACCAGACCAGACATAGACACATACTCAGACTCAGACTCAGACTCCCAATCCCCACAGACAGGCAGAGCAGGCGATGGACACAAATTTGGGAGGCTGGATGTATATATACCTACTTCTTTTGAACGGATAAATTTTTTGTAATGCATGACTATCCATCTATAAAATTTTTGTAGAGCAGGCGATGGACACAAGTTAAAAGCTAGATACAGCAGAGCGCTTTTTTGAATCGCAGCGGTTCCTCACCTCAAACGGTGGTTACGTCAGCACTATGGAAAAAACATTGGATCTTACGGTTCACCATTGGATCTTGCCTTTTTGGCATGACGGCTCACCACCTCAATAATAAAAAGCATTTCAGTATGTGTGGTCTCATCTAGGTTTGGTTTGGTTCAAGCATTTCAGTATGTGTGGTTTGATTCAATATGTGTGTATGCATGAATGTGTTTATGAGTCTAAGTGCATCAGACTTTTGGGATTACGGTTCACCATTGGATCTTGCTTTTTTGGCATGACGGCTCACCACCTCAATAATAAAAAGCATTTTCATCATGTTTGTGTTTTCTTGAATGGGGTGTAGCATTATTTTTTTGTTTTTTTCACTTTTTACCTTTTTTTTTTCTTTCTTTTATTTAACTCTTTTTAAATTTCAAATCTTTTCTTTCTTTTATTTAACTCTTTTTAAATTTCAAATCTTTTGGAGTGTAGATTCAATTTATTTAACTTTTTAAAATTTCAAATCTAGCATTTTCATCACGCCTCTTTGTGTTTTTTTGAATTCCTTGTAGTATTATTTTCTTTTTTTACTTTTTACATTTTTATTTTATTTATTTAACTCTTTTTAAAATTTCAAATTTTCTAGAGTATAGATTCAATTTTTTTAACTTTTTTAAATTTCAAACTCTCTAGAGTGTAGATTTTAACATGTATGTATATCAACTCTAACTTGTCATGTGATTTTTGTAGATTAGCTTCTTACAAATTTTCTCAAATGCCCAATTGTCATAATTGTGAAAATTCTAGGTCATCTCTTATTGAGTAATATATAATTTTTGTTGTTATATATATATATATATATATATATATATATAGAAGTTAGGTGCGGTGCATTATGTCAAATGAGGATTACAAAGACTAAATTTGTTTTATTACAGTAACATAAGTTCAGTTCAGAGCCTTGAGATTGCTAAGACCTCGTCTATCTAACACATCTTGTAAGTAGAAATTGATACAAACATGTTGGTTCTGCTAGACCTTGACATACATCAACATTAGAAGACTACTCAATGTTGCAAGCAAAAAAACCAATGATTCACAACAACTATTGGGCATAATCTCCAGGCATCCATGCTCGTCGGTCACTACTCTCATCCTCCGATCTGATAGAATTCTCTTACTGAGCCCATCTATACCTCCCTATACAACCTGCAATATTCAAATGATGTTGAACCTTATGCAGGCTTTGTGCCATGATCAATGAAGTGACATGAGCACATGTAATGTGCCAACTATAGTGGGAGCCATGACTCCCTTTCATGCAAGATGGCCTCATGTCAAGGCGAGGGGGAAGGCATGGCGGAATGCCCACTCTTGGACACCCTTCTTAGGGGATATTAATATGATATATGTTGTTTCCGATTCTAAAGGTTATTTTCTTCCAACCTACCCATAAGCATTCTCCCATTTGCGAAGATGGTCATAAATGTCTAGGTATGCATCCTCTTGCTCCAAAGTATTGGTTTTATATTGAGGTATTGTATGATTAGCATTTATGTGTCTTCTAAAATTAGGTCTTAAATTTGAATACTCACTGTTTTCTCACAATGCATTTTGGCATAAAGTTAAAATACTTAGTTTTTTATGTCTATCTATTAATGTTCTTTGAAACCTATTTAGTCATGTCCCCTTTCTCATAATCAAAATCCAAAGTAGCTCTTAATCTTTACATTCTTCTTCTTCAACATGTATATTGCAACATACACACCAAGTTACACATTTCATTATGGGAAATGTGCTCATCAACACCACATTTCTCCTAACTATGAGCCTCACCTCGCACTTCAAAATGTTGAGAATAATAGTGGTTTAGCACACATTTTCTCACTTTTAATATATTTTCCTAGGTATAAGAAAATGGACAATGCATATCGAAATCATCATCATATACTTCAACAAAAAAATATGAATCCAAGCTATCATCAATGTACCATTAAATCCACTCATCCATTATTATCATGCATTTGAAATTCTTCTTCAGTAAAAATGCATGCTAATCGTGTTTAATATTTGCTCTTGTTGTTCTATTTATTACCATGTAGAATGTAATTTAAAACTTTCTATTTTTTTTTCGTAAGATGAGTAGTACCTTTCATTTTCATTCATTTTTCAAAAAGGGAAAATTACAATAGATATGGCGGGGAAACCAGGTCTGTTGGTCATCGAAAGGCATTATATGCCATCCAAAACCGAAATGTGTTTAGTCTACCATACGCAGCTCTATAAGCCAATCTGTCTAATTCCTTAAAGAAGTTTGACTTGCTAACGCTATTGCCTTCTATGTTCTTCATCAAAATATACATAAACATAACAGTAAATTGATAGGACGAGTAACAGGTTAGTCCTCCGAGGACTCGATGGGCGCTAGGTCTCTAGCATTAGACTCGGGCATCTCAGATTGTTGCGGCCTCTTAAGGAGTTGTTCGATTCTTCCCAAACGAGAATTCTGCTGCTGAACTTCGAACTACACCAGCTGGAAATATTTTTGAATTTCCTGTAATGACGGTTCTACCTGCATAAAATTACTGGTGTACATGATGGATTTTGACACCAATTTTTTTATCCTCCAATACAGATGAAGGGCTTTCTAGTACTGTGAAACTCTGCCTCTAGTGTTGCCCGGGTCGGGCACGATAAGTTCTCCTTCCAGAACTGCATCTTCTTCTTCTGCTTGGTGAGTGAGGGCCTCCTCCCACTTCGCTATTAATTTCCTAACCTAACACAAAATATCTTGAGTGTATGCCTGAACGGTATCCTTAATATGTTTGGCTTGAGGGCTGTGGCCCAACCTCCTCGACACTTGGGAGGAGGGCTCTCCTTTCTATTTTTGAGCACCCCGCTTCCAGGTTTGCCTCCTGCATTCTGCCTCTGATTCCTCCTTTACACTCTTTGCACGCACCATCAACATCCTCTTCCTTGTAGCGGTTTGGTAAGCGATGAAGCAATGTTCCTATGTGCCCCCAATTGGGATCTTGAAATTTTGTCTAGACCCTGTGTCTGCGACAGTAATGAGAACCATACAAAAATATATCATATTATCAATGAGTCGTAACAAGTAATTCATAAGCCGAATTCCCATGTCGCGACCATGATTATGACCCACACCCCTACCCAAGGACTGGTGTCGGGATTTCCCCGGTTTCCCTCTTGTCCTTACAACAATGTTGATCCTATCTTGCCCGCACTCCCTAGAGAGGCGGAAAAATTATGTCGTAACCATAAAATGTTCTTTCAATTTAATGTGTAGGTTAGGGTGTTTATGCCAACTTGCATATTGGGTGGCCAACCCTACCAGTTCATGGTTTTTGTAATCACCTACTACCCTACCCATCCCCATATCCCCAATTTTATGAAGCATGATGCCAAAAAAAATGGAAATAGACTTTATAAACCCAGGTAAAACCACATAAAACTTCTCAGGACCCCATGCATCCAGTGGAGCCGTTACACCCAAAAAAATATTCCAATGCAAAGATGAAAGAATGCAATTTCCGGTGATTTCCATACTCGGGAGACATAACAGTGCAAAGGACAAAACAACATACCCTTGGATTGTTGGGTGTCACAGCCTATGGTTCACTGGTCCATCGCTCTGTTGACACTGGTCCCGTTGATCTTCACCCGCGGAGATATGCTCTCACAATACCATAACTAGAGTATAAACTCCTGTTGGAGGCTCCATTCCATTATACCCCACTTACCGTATGATGGCTCACTCGTGAATCCAGCCTATCTTGCAGTCCACAAGGCCTTTCCTTTAATGATTTAATGATGATCCAGCCTAGGAATCAATACCAAGATCGCACCCTGATCAGGGGAATTTAAAACTTTATATTATTTTTTAGCATCAAGTCTTTTGTTTTTGTAAATGAAATTAATTAATTGGGGAAATTCATGCAATGAAAGAATGGTAATTTCATTTTCAATTTAATCTACTTGAAACTACTTTATTAGGCTTGATTTGCCTCTTTTTTCTTGAACCCATCATGCATTTTTCCTCATTTTGAGGATGAAACTTAGGGTAAACTACATTCGTCAAGGCTCAAGGGTTCATTCCACCTTCAACAATCACACCAACGAAGGTGATGGAATTGTTGGTACCTTTCCATAATCACATACGTACGCAACAATTGTTTGAAATATATCCATCCTAGCTTCATTGGTGTGATTGTTGGTACCTTGCTATTATCACATTTATACATCTTGCTCATGAAGAACACACATGTCACAATATTGAACTCTATTGGGGATGTCCACATTTTCTCCTTCCAAGCACTCTAACTAGATACAATTGATTCATTTTCCCTATTATGTCAATGCCTCAAGTTATTTTCCTTTCAATGGCATGTGTTTGTTGGTTTTTTTCTAAACATTTCTTGGGCTTAAACATATTACTATCTTCAATTAACTTAGGAAACATCATTTTATGTTTTTCCCAAAAGTCTGATGCACTTAGACTCACAAACACATTCATGCATACACACATATTGAATCAAACCACACATACTGAAATGCTCAACCAAACCAAACCTAGATGAGACCACACATACTGAAATGCTTTTTATTATTGAGGTGGTGAATCTGAGTGCCTGTGAATCTGAGTGCCTGTCTGATGCACTAGTATGTTTGTGCTTGTATGATGCATGAGTGTGTCTATTCTTGTGCATGAAGAGTCAGAAAGGGGTCGAGCAACTGAACAATCACGTCTTTCTCCATTATTAATGGTTGCTATATTTATTTTAATTTATTTGTGCTATGTTTTTCATTTGCGGTAATATATATTTTTAATTTATTTTATTCATTTTAATGTTGGTCTCTCTTCAATGCTTAGGGATTCAATCACAGGTACATGTACCATGGTCTTTTCATTTCAGATTTCTTTAGGTTAATTTTTTTTAGTTAATGAGTATTTTATTTATTTATTTATTTATTTTGAATGAGTATTTACTTTTAATTGAATAAAACATAAATGATATTGGTTCCTAGTCAATGGTGTTTTTGTTTTTGTTTTTTTCTCTTTTTGTTAATGAGTGAAATCTAAATGTAAAACTAGCCTTGTAATGAGTATTTTTGTTAATTCTTTCTTTCAACTCACTAATAATGAAAACACAAATATCAATCTAATGAGTATTTCTTTTAATTGAATGAAACCAAAATGTCAAACTATCTTTGCAATGAATAATTTGTTTTAATTAGTAATTTCTTTTAATTGAGAGATTTAATTAGAGGTACATTTCCCCTAAATTTTACCCAAAAAAACCTAGTCCTTTCTTTAATTTTCTTTAAGTCTTCAAACCACAAGAACATGAAATTTAATATGCATATACACATTTTCAACACTCCAATGCCTTTCATTTTCCTTTCTCCAATAGTATAATTTCAATGTAATTAATCTATAGTTTTGCATATACACATTTTCAACACTCCAATGCCTTTCATTTTCCTTTCTCCAATAATATAATTTCAATGTAATTAATCTATAGTTTTGGTTGATTTAAATTAATTTTTTATTTATATAATTTGGTGTGACTTGAGACATAAGAACCTTATTTTGAATTTAATTTTTTATTTAAAATATATAATAAATTTAAAAATTATCACCTAAATTTAAATATTTATTTAAAATATAGATAATAAATTTAAATGAGAAATATCATTTAACAATTCAATGTTATTTTTAGTGAATGTTTTCCTTATCGTGATTGAATCATAGCAATATTTGCGGCAAATCAAACTCATAGCACCCTGAGGTTTTTGTAATCAAGGGTGACATGTGATTCATAACAAATATTATAATGATGATTAAGGATGTAGAAAACTTTTCAGACAATAGCATCATTGATGTGTCAAATGATACTTCAATTTTAATTTTAATTTATTATATATATTTTAAATAAAGATTTAAATTAAAATAATGATTTATTTTAATTTCTGGTCTCACATAAGCTCTTTTACTTATTAAAATTAGTGGTGTAACTTAAGCTATTTTGCTTTAAAAATCAATATTACTAAATAATCTTTTTATTAATATTATTCATTTTATTTAATTTTTAATCATTTTAAAATTTAAATTATTAATATTTTATTAAATTCTACATTATATTTTATTATTAATATAAAAATAATGTAATATGCAAAAAAAATGTTTCAACTTATATGATATAAAGTAGTAATGTTTTTATATTTAAATCTATATTATAAAAGTAAATTATCATGTATTTTAGAATAGATTTCTAATATTTGTTTTATTAAATGTCTCAACTACAATATGTATATATTTTTATAATTTTTTATAGCCTAAGTTAAAGCTAGAGTGGCTTAGAGTAGACTAGAGTATCCTAGGCGAGACTAGGTCTAGGCTAAATGAAGCTAGGCTAGGCTAGGCTAGAGTAGGTTAATTTAGGCTAAGCTAAGATATAATATGCTAGTTTAGAGTAGGCTTTGATATGGTAGGTTATTCTAGGCTAGGATAGGATATGATAGGTTATGTTAGATTAGAATATAATAGTCTAGGGTTAGGCTATGAATATATTATGCTAGGGTAGGGTAGGTTAATATAGGCTTGGTGACAAGAGAGTAGGCCAGGATGAAATAGTAGGCTAGGTTAGGCTAGGAAATATTAGAGCGTACAATAAGGTAGGCTAGAGTGGACAAGGCTAGAGTAGGCTAGATTAGGTTAATTAGACTAGGCTATGCTAGTGTAGACTAGTATAGAGTAGGCTAAGCTAGAGTAGACTATACTAAGCAAGGTTAGGTTGGGATAGAATAAGTTAGGCTAGCATAGGTTGGAGTAGGCCAGGCTAAGCTAGGGTAAGCTAGGCTAGAGTGTGCAAGGCTAGGGTAGGGTAGGCTAGAGTAGGCTAGAGTCTGCTAGGCTAGGTTAGAGTATGCTAGGCTAGACTCAGTTATAGTAGGTTGGGAAAGGCTAAGGAAGGTTAGGAAGAGTATGATAGGGTAGGGAAGGCTAGGCTAGAGTAGGTTAAGCTAGATTAGACTAGGCTAGGCTAGGCTAGGATAGATTAGGCTAAGATAGGCTAGGCGGGAGTAGGCTAGGGTAAGCTAGAGTAAGCTAGGCAAGAGTAGGATAGAGTAGGCAAGGCAAGGGTAGATTAGGCTAGAGTAGGCTAAGATATTTTAGGCTACACTAGAGTAGGTTAGGCTAAGGTAGTATAGCCTAGGGTGAGCTAGGCTAGAGTAGGCTAGTAGGGTAGGGTAGGGTAGTCTAGTAGAATATGCTACGCTAGGATAGGCTAGTACACTAGTGTCGGCTAAGAAAGAGTAGGTTAGGCTAGAGTAGGCTAGGGTAGAGTAAATTAGGTCAAGCTAGGTTAGGTTAAGCTAGAGTAGGCTAGTCAAGGCTACGCTAGAGTATGATAGGCTAGAGCAGGCTAGGTTACGCTATGGTAGGCAATTCTAGAGTGGGATAAGATAGGCTATGCTACAATAGGCTTGGCTACACTAGGTTAGGTGATGCTAGCTAGGCTAGACTAGGTGACGTGAGACTAAACTAGGCTAGGGTAGGCTAGAGTAGGGTAAGCTAGGGTAGGCGAGGGTAAGCTAGGCTAGGCTAGAGTGAGGTAAGCTAGGGTAGGCTAGAGTTAGCTAAGATAAGGTAGGCTAGGGCAGGCTAGAGTAGGTTAAGGTATGCTAGCTTAGGGTAGTGTACAATAGGCTAGGCTATGTTAGGCTTAAGTAGACTAGGTTAGTCTAGGCTAGGGTAGACTAGAGTAGGATAGTATAAGCTACGTTAGGCTAGGTTGGGCTAGAGTAGGCTAGGCTAGAATAGACTAGGATATGCAAGGGTAGGTTAGGGTTAACTAAGCTAGGGTAGTCTAGGCCAGGCTAGGCTAGGCTAGAGTCAGCTAAGCTGTGGTAGGCTAGGCTAGGTTAGGTTAGGCTAGGTTAGGCTAGGCTAGAGTAGGCTAAGGTAGGCTACCTTACAATAGCCTAGATTAGGCTAGGCTAGGATTAACTAGAGTAGGGTAGAGAGGAGTAGGCTAGTATAAGCTAGGCTAGGCTGGTAGGCTAGAGTAGGCTAGGCTAGGCTAGGATAGAGTATGTTAGGCTAGACTAGAGTAGGATAGGATAGAGTAGGTTAGGCTAGAATAGAGTAGGCTAGACGATACTATGCTTGGCTAGGCTAGAGCGGGCTAGGCTAGAGTAGGGTAGACTAGAGTAGGTTAATATAAGCTAAGCTAAGATAGTAAGCTAAATTAGGCTAAGTTAGGCTAGGCTAGAGTAAGCTAGGCTAGAGTAGAGTAGGCTAGGCTAGAGGGGGCTAGGGTAGGCTAGGATAGAGTAGTTTAGGTTATGCTAGGGTAGGTAATTCTAGAGTAGGAAGGATAGGCTATGCTAGAATAGGTATGGCTATGCATGGCTAAGTTATGCTAGGTAGACTACACTAGGTGACATCAGGCTATACTAGGCTAGGCTAGGCTAGAGCAGGCTTAAGTAGAGTAGGCTATGGTAGGCTATAGTAGGATAGGTTAGGTTAGCTTAAGGTAACCTAGAGTAGTTTAGGGTTAAGTAGACTAGGTTAGGCTAGGCTATGGTAGCCTAGAGTAGGGTAGACTAGAGTAGGCTATTATAAGCTAGACTAAGTTAGTAGGCTAAAGTACGCTATGTTAGGCTATGCTAGAGTAAGCCAGGCTACACTAGAGTAGGCTAGGCTAGAATAGGGTAGGCTAGGTGTGGATATAGTAGGCTAGGAGAGAGTACTCTATGCTAGAGTAAGCTAAGCTAGTTTAGGATAAAGTAGGGTAGGATGGGTTAGAGTAGAGTAGGTTAGGCTAGGTTATTATAGATTACACTAGGCTACAGTATGCTACAGTAGGCTAGGCTAGGCTAGGCTAGGTTATGGTAAGTAATGTTAGGGTAGAGTAAGCTAGCTTAGGATAGGCTATTCTAAGCTAGGCTAGGATAGAATAGGTTGGGATGTGCTGGGCTAGACCAA
The DNA here is from genome assembly GCA_034641835.2 of Pinus albicaulis. Classification (NCBI taxonomy): domain Eukaryota; kingdom Viridiplantae; phylum Streptophyta; class Pinopsida; order Pinales; family Pinaceae; genus Pinus; species Pinus albicaulis. The sequence goes on along the minus strand of CM076579.1, from coordinate 545,395,990 downwards.
GCTAGGCTAGACTATGTTAGGTTACGCTGGAGTAGGCTACGCTAGGCTAGAGTAGAGTAGGGTATGATGGGAATGGCTAACCTATATTAGATTAGGCTATGCTAGGCTAGGAAAGGCTAACCTAAAGTAGGTTAGGCTAGGCTAGGTTAGGCTAGCCCAGGCTAGTTTCAGTTAGGCTAGGCTAGGCTCGATTAGGTTAGGCTATATTAAGCTAGGCTAGAGTAGGCTAGGCTTGGCTGTGCTAGAGTACACAAGCCTAAATTAGGCTAGGCTAGGCTAGCTAGTTTATGCTAAGTTATGTGGGGCTAGAATATGTTATGCTAGTCTAGACTAAAGTAGAGTAGGTAATGATAGGATATGCTAGGGTAGGATGGAGTAGGCCAGGCTAGAGTATGTTAGGGTAGTGTAAGCTAGGTTATTCTAGGTTAGAGTAGACCAGAATAAGCTATGATAGAGTAGACTAGTCTAGAGTAGGCTAGGCTAGGATAGGTTAGAGTAGGATAGGCTACCATAAGAAAAATAAGGCTAGGCTAGAGTCGTTTAGGCTAAAGTAGGGTAGGCTAGGATGGGTTTGGCTAGGCTAGAGTAAGTTAGGCTAAGATACCTAGAGCAAGCTAAGATAGGTTAGGCTGGAGTGGGATAGCTTGTAGTGGGCTATGTTAGGATAAGGTAGGCTTGAGTGGGATAACTTAAAGTATATTAGGCTAGATTATGATAGCTTAGGCTATTCTAATCTAGGTTAGGTTGGGATAGAGTACACTAGACTTAGCTAGGACGGAGTAGGCTAAAGCAAGCTAGGATCGAGTAGACTAGGATAGGCTTAAGTAGGCTAGGCTAGGATATATTAGGCTAGGATAGAGTAGGATTTGAAAGAGGAGAGGGTAGGATAAGCTAGGTTGTATTAGATAAGTTAGTATAGAGTCGACTATACTACACTAGTCTAGGCTTAGAGTAGGATATGCTAGGCTAGATAAATTTAGAGCGGGGTAGGCTAGGATAAACTATAGTAGGCTTGTCTAGGCTAGGCTATCATATGCTTAGAGTAAGTTATGGTAGCCTAATATAGGATAGGCTAGGGTAACATACAATAGGGTAACATAGAGTAGGTTAGAGTAGGCTAAAGGACACTAGGCTATAGTAGGTTAGAATATGAAAATCTGGAGTAGGGAAGGCTAAAGTATTCTATGGTAGGCAAGTCTAGAGTAAGTTAAGAGAGAGTATACTAAGCTAGAATAGGCTAGGATATGACAAGTAGAATTAGGCTAGAGTAGGATAGGGTAGAGTAGGGTATGATATGATATGCTAGAGAAATTTAATTTAACATAGATTAGGCTAGAGACCAGGGACATACTATATTAGGATAGGCCAAGGTAGGGTAGGTTAATGTTTTCAAGGTGATCTAGAAGGATCCTAATTAAAAGGAATAAAATTTAAATTCCCAAAAGTTAAGGAAAATAGTTCCTTGTTGAAGACCTCGACGAAGTAATTCCAATGTAGCTTGAGTTGTGTCGAACGAAGACTGCATGCAAAAGAAATGGAAGTTTTAAGATTTTGACCAATGGGAAAAAAGTTAAAGTAAAAGGGTGATGTGGCACATTCTAGAACTGACATATGGAATAGTGTGGAGATGACACATAGGTTGAGTCAACAATTGACAAGGTAAGTGCAAGTGGCAACACATGGAAACACATTTGGCATATTAGGTTCTCCAATGGGGGGCTACCACGTGGCATCTAAGAACACAAAAAATTTAATTCGTTCAAACAATTGGCATTGATGGGGTTTAAACCCACATCTTATGGAACAACAAAACAATGAATTAACCATCGAGCCAAAACTAAGACTGTGATATGAAAATGATAAAGCCTATGTATTTGTTTTGAATGTTGTGTATGAAGGAAAAAGGGGTGGGTGGAGCCCACCAAACCTCACAACTCTAGAAAACTAAAGTTTGATAAATTTTCACCAATGAAGGCTGAAAATGATACTGCATGCACCACTATATAACTACAAGATTGGATGACAGAAATTATGGAAAATTAAAAAGGTCCCTCCTCCTCCTCCTTCAAGTCCTCCTTCTTCTCCTTCTCTATCTCCTCATGGGAAATCCACTTCAAAGAAGCAATTGTTGAAGTTGGATATTTAATTCGACTTCTTTGTCTATCATGGTGAGCTTAATTTTGAAAATCTTGATAATCAGATTCACCAAATGGAAGTCTATTACTATGTACAATAGATCATCGATGACTAGGTAGAGATTTAGTTGGCCTCCATTTGATTGGAAGATGCTACGTTAACATTAGAGAACTTTTGAGGTCTAAAATGAGCCTCATAAGAAAAATGTACAACCAAAATAAGCTTTATAGGAACCAATGGGATTCAAGATGATGATGTAACCATGGGGGATGATTCACCATTTTTGGAGTAAAAAGGTAAAAAGATTAAAAAATAATAAAACAATAAAACTACTTTTTAAACTTGTATTTTTGAGTTATATCCCTAATTTTTTACTCAAATTTCAAACGGGAGTACTCATTGTTTGAATAAATTAATTATTCAACCAAAGAGTACCCATGTTTTATACTTGCAATCACATTTTTCATGTATTTCTCATTTTTCGTTTGGTAGGGTCCATCGAAACTATGCAACATGCACACTCCTTGGATTTAGAAACAATTTCTACATCCAACGAGTGTTCCTACTCGAAATTTGAGTAAACCCATAGGAAGATAAGTTGGAATCACAAGTTGAAAAAGTAGTTTTTTCCTTTTCCCCTATTAAATTTGATGATGTAATCTAATATTATTTTATTATTTCCACTATTTTCTTATAATTTCCATAAGAGGCCCATTTTAGACCTCAAAATTCCCTTAATGTATGTTGGGAGACTACAATTCAAGAAGGAAAAACTCTTTCCTCATGGTTTGAATTTACATCAACTTTAAAAAATGAATTACATCCTTTGGCATATGCACAAAAGGAAAAAATAGAATGGAAAGCTATGTAGAAGCATAGAGGCCAAAGTGTGCAAAAATTTACGTAGCAGTTGAAGAAAAAGGAATTGGATTTAAATATTCAACTTAATACACAAGAGACTCTTTTGAAGTATATTGGTAGTTTGCTTGGGTATATCCACAAATACTATTTTTCTATTAAATCCATCTACCTTGGATGAGGTTTGTGTACAAGAAACCTATATTGAAGTAGGTGAACAAAGTGTTGGAGTCATTATAGATTACATTCAATCAAAAGATGAAAAATACAAAGGAAAAGAGAAACCAAAGATAACAACTTTTGTGAAGAAGGGAATTGAGAAACTTTCTTGCATCCATCGTAAGAAAGAGGGACACAATAATGATCATTATTGGAAGCTACATCTGGAGTCGATGCCTAAGTGGTTTTGAGGAAATAAGGGCAAGTATATGGTAGTAGTAACAGTCCAATGGGATCTTAGATCAGACTCTGGCAATCAGGCATAAGTTTTGGTTATGGGTTTGGACGATTTATTGTTTTTAGATGTTGGTTTTGGTTCTTCTGTTTTGTCATTTATTTCTACAACAAAGAGGAACGAAATATTTCCCATAAGGGTATTAACTAACCATGTAAAATAAGATACGTTGTTTGACATTCGTTCTCAAGACAATATGGTATCTGAGGTAGTTGTTCAAAAATTGAATTGGAAGCAACATTGAATCATAAAACTTATTTTATTAGAAAGGTGTGTAACAACACTAAGCTATAAGTAACTGAGAACTGCAAGCTTAGGTTTTATATTACATCTATATTTTTCTATGAAGTTGAACTAGATTTGGTTCCACTGGATATTTGTGGAATAATTCTTAGAAGTCCTTACATGTTGAATAAGAAGGCTATCTACTGTAGAAAGACAAACAAATATCACCTTTTCAAGGAAGGAATAGAGTATATCATCTGGGCTCAGCAAATTAAGGATTATTATTCATTGCTAACTAGAGTGAAGTTAAAAAGACTTGGGAATGTGAGTAACATTTTTTCACTCATAACTGCAAAAGTGGACAAAGAATTTGTTCAAGAGCATGGTAAATATTTGTGGGAACCTTTCAAAAGGATTAAACATGTTAGCTTGTTTTTATTAGTATATTTCTATTTATTAATGCTGCTAATGTATTTTTCATGGAAAGTGGTTTAAGTAACACATATTAAAGGGTGTGGGAAAGAGAAAAGGGCTAAAACTATGGTTTTAGTTTTCATTATTGTTATGTAACATTTTATGAATGATCCAAATAGTTAATATAGGGTGGAAATATAGGAAACATGCAAGGAGTAATATCCCACACTTAGTGTTTGATTAATAACTGTTTGGAGGCCCAAATCCTCTCACTGGAGAGTATTGATCTAAGAGGATCCTAAAGAGTCCTAAATGAATGAATACATTTAATTCTCTTTCCCTTGGTGTTTCCAGTTCCAGGGAGAGAATGCAAGAATTCATTGATGATATTAGAGTGTGAGAGTGGTTTATTTTTTCCTTTGACACATATTTCAAGGTGGGAGATACCAACATATGGTCTCGAAGATGTGGTAGCTTGAAATATTATTACACTCTCTTCAGTTAAAACTTGAGAGTGAGGTTGAATTGATTGTCCTTGATTCCATGCACCCTAATTAGATATTACCCATTTTTTTTCACCCCAATGAACATAGCCTCGTTGATGTGGAATTTTTAAATAAATAGAAAATAAAACAATGTAAACCACAAGCCATCCACATAGGGGAATTGATTGAGTAATCCCCTAGAAAAAATGAATAGAGATTCTTAGAGTATACCAGACACTAACACAGACTTCAGTCTCCCTCTGTCCATAGTACCAAAGGGTTAATGATACTGCCAAACCATAGGAAAATAGACATGGAACATGTAAGAAAAGTGGAGTCCCACCTCCTAGGAAAGAAAAACACCACTACATAGCTAAAATGAGGGGATGGGAGCCAAATACTTGTTGTTTATCTGCTTGGTATAATTCACAAGACACAAACCGATAGAGCGAACATAGTATTGAATGAAAAAACTAAGAAGAGTCAATATCCAACTTTATATGAGAAACGTGTCAGAAAAAAACATTAGAACACCATAAATACTATCAAACAAACTATCAAAGAAATCAATATTACCTCTGAAATCAACCTAAAAAAAATGGGGATTCCATACCGTAGACCAACATCAAATTCATGCACCTGCTTGTGAAGACTCAACCCTTTCTTGACGCCCTTGCCCCAATGTTTTTAGACATGTTTTTTCTCAACCAAAGGTTTGCACCAAAAATAGCCATGTTGATAGGTAACTTCTCACATCAAAATCCAAGATCCAGGAATGTAGAGTTTTCCATAACTCTACCCTTCCACCCTTGAAGATAAATATCAAGATTCCTAGAAAGGTACCAACCATTAAATTCAACATAAAATTTCATTGGGGGGCATGCCACAATGGACCCCTCTTTATTGGAACTGGGATTTTATGGGGTGGAAAACCCCCCCTACCCTTAAGCCCCTCATAAATATGGTCACGCATCCCCGCCAAGGAGATTATTAGTAATATTATCTATATAAATATCACTATATCTATATATAAAAATATTCTTATTTTAATGTCATTAATAACCTTTCACATGTTTTATAATTTATAATTTAATTTTTCTAATGCTATATATATCCTCTAGACGCCAATACATCAAAATATTGATTTTGATTGTAAATGCTAAATTTGTATATGTTTATTATTTATATCTGAATATGAAGTTATAAAATATAATTTTTATGAATATGAATTATTATTTTAATATTTATAATCTAATGAATTTTAATTTATAACTACTATCTGCATTTTAATATATTTTTCATCTATATATTTTAAAAATATTTTTATTAGGTAGCATAAATTCATCTAAGTTTAGATATATCATGTGCTAGGGGAGATATGATCTCTCCAAGTGTAAATCATTACTATTTAAATTTATTTTTATTTTATTTTTGTTGTTTTCAAAGATAATTGGTTTGTAGTTGTATTAAAAATAAATAAATTAGAGTATAATAAATTGAATTGGAAGGAATTCATACTTTTACCACATTTTACTTTTTATTGTCTTTTTAATTTATATTTTTTGATTTCTTCATTCTTAAGATACACTTATATCCTATTATGAGGGAGTTTTAGTGTCCATAAATAAGTGTAAAAATCCAAATATTGACTTAATATGAAAGAGATGCTCTAATGTTTATAAAATGAAATATTAAATAAAAAATAATAATATGAAAGGTTAGGTTGTAGAATAAAAATAAAATAAAATAATAAAAAGTAATAAAATGAAGAAATTATTTTTGTTATATTGTACTTTTTTTTGATTAATAAGGCCATAAGGTGTAGAATAGATAGTGATCCTCTTTTAAGACACTCCATGGTGAAAGATTCACAATTTGAAACTATATGTGAAAAAATCTAGTCACGGCAAGTCCTATTCATCGAGGATTTTGATGAATTAAATGTCCATGGATTGTGGATATTGAGGCCATTCATGGGGGATTTTGATGAATTAAATTCCCATGGGTTGTGGCTATTGAGGAAAAAGGTTAGGTTTCATTCATATGAGCATTGACATTTAAATAAAAAAGAAAAATAAAGAATTTTTTTATTATTATTAAAATTACAAAAAAAATCCCTCCCCACAAATATGCATCATCTTAAATTAAATTTAAATATAAAGATTCATATTTATAACCATGATATTTAAAAATCTATAATTAATAAAAAGATAAATATTATTAATTTTACTAATAAATTTATATTAAAAAATCTATATATATATATATATATATATACACATACATACATACATACATACATACATATACATACATACATACATACATATATATATACATATATACATATATACATATATATATATATATATATATATATATATATATATATATATATGTAGATATGTATATATGTATATATATATATATATATATATATATATATATATATATATATATATATATATATATATATATATATATATATATATATATATATATATATATATATATATATATATATATATATATATATATACGTATATATATATATATATACGTATATATATATATATACATACATATATATATACATACATATATATATATATATATACATACATATATATATATATATATATATATATATATATATATATATATATATATATATATATATATATATATATATATATATATATATACATATATACATATATATACATATATATATATATACATATATATACATATATATATATATATATATATATACATATACATATATATACATATATATATACATATACATACATATATACATATATACATATATATATATATATATATATATATATATGTATGTATATATATATATATATATATATATGTATTTTAGCCACAAGGGTTAGCTTAAGCACTCTAGAGGTAGATGTGAAGTTCTAATATTGTTGCTAGTTGTTCTTGATTACCAAGTTGACTCTATTTAATAACCTTGGGGTGAGGCTCATTCCTTTGTGGTGATGCCCCCTAAGCAAGGCTAATAGTTTACTCTATTTACTATCCATGAAATGGGGGAAGTACTCTTACATTTATGTACCATTCTATTTCATATATAATTTTATTTAATAATCATATAAAATTCAAAAAAAAAAAAAACTCCTTTTTCAAAATTATATTTCTATCTATTTACCTATCTATCTATATATTCAATACTAAAACAAATTAATAACTTATAAAACATGTTAAATAAAAATGATGCATATTTATAAATATATGTATTATGATACATGAGAGAGAGAGAGTGAGAGAGAGGGGTCAACCTCAGGACTTAAATTGGTATAGATAATTTTTTTGAAGTTATTTTTTAAAGAGACATGTCCTTAAATTATATGGCTTATAGCAATTTTCACGTGTACACTCCACTAATCATTAAGGATATATTAGGGATACATAAATATCTCTAAGAGTAATAAATTTAGGGTCACTTAAAATGATTATTAGGTTAAAATTAAATTGATATTAAAAATTAGATTAGATGAAGGCATATAAATGGTTAGATTTGATAAGGAAGATTAGAAAGGGGCGTAAACAATATTGCTAATAATTAGGGTAGATGCATATTAAATCTATATCTACCAAGTGTCCATAGGATCAAATCTCTTGAGGTACAAAACTTTCCTCAAATTTTGGACTCAAAATTATGTTTTTCATATTGACACAGTTGATCCCTCTCCATGCTTGGTAGATCTTGAATTAAGATGGATTTTATTATGAATAAGGTTTTCCATATATTTATATAAATTAATGATTGGAAAAAATTTATGTGATTAATGTAAAAACATTATAATTTATCTTAATTAATTAATTATATTATATGGTTAATATAAAATTTTATCCAAAATGTAAAAAATACAATTAATACTACCAATGTATAATAAAAATGATAATAATAACACTTATAATTTTTTTTTTTTTTTTTCTAAATAAGACTAAATCTATTAAGAAAAAACCATATAGTACAACCAGAGCTTTGCCAGAAGGCAAAGAGAAGAAACAGGGGAGCTGGAAATGATAGATATCAACCTCAGCTCCTAAAAGCAATTTAGTGCAAGCAGAAAGAAACAGGGGGAACAAGGGGAACTGAAAGCATAAAGCGAGACAAAGGGGTCTACCCAGATTGGGTAGGAACCTCCAGACGAAATTTTTTCACTTTTTTTTTGCTGACTTTAACCCAGCCATTGGGATCTGACTGGACAGAAACCAATTGTTGACAATTTTGTTCAGAAGGAGAAGCCTCCTTATCTGAATCCGAGGAAGAGGGTGCTTGTGGGCGTTTCTGCGATATCTGCAACGCCGAAAGATCCATAGGGCTGGCTGAGGGGGGGTCCTTTGCCTGCTCATCATTTTCTTCATTCGCATCTTTTTCCTCCTCGTCTGAGCTGAAGGAGTCAATGTCGTCCATGGGAGGTGGAACGCATGGCTTCCAGCTCTTTGATTTGGACTTCCCTTTTTTATTCTTCGTTTTGTCGAGGAACGTGGCACATGAGTTTTGGAGATGTCCCGTCTGATGGCAGTGACGGCACCGAAAGGCTGTATTCTCATAGTCTAAGGTTTGGGTCCAATGGAAGTCCCCAATTTTGAGATTTATCTTGTCAGGAAGCCCATTACTGATATATATTTCTGCACAAATTCTGCCAAATGTGTATATTCCTTTCTCCCCCCTTGAGGCGTCTGTGGCCAGGAAGCGGCCTAGAGTGTTCCCAAATCCTTGGAAGACTGCGAAGTGCCAGAGGTGCGCAGGTAGATTTGGAAGCCTGACCCAGATGGGAAGTCGGGTGATGACAGCAGTGGAAGGGTCAAAATCTGGAAACCAAGGAGTAAGGAAGAGCCCTGCTGATCCCCAGAACCAGGGGCCTTCCTTTAATGCCTTCTGATAGTCTTCACTGAAGGCAAAGGCCACAATGAAGAAACCTTTCGAGCAAAAGAGAACCTTGCAGTTGTTGGTCCAGTTGGAATGGATCCACTGATAGAGATCTGCAGTTCGGGGCCATAAGCCATTAAACCTGCAAATGATAGCCTTTTCTGCAAATGTCTGAAATTGGTCCTCCAAAGTTGGATGGGAGATCTCAATGGAAGGGGTTTCCTCCCATTTGTCCACCAGGAAAGGCTTGGGAGCCTCAGCTGGTTGAGCGGCTCTCTTGGATGGCTGCGAGTGAACCGCATCCTTGTAGGAGAAGGAAGGAGCTGAGGAGGATTGCCCAACAGCTCCTCCTCTCAAACGAAGGGAGAGCAAAACTGTAGCATCTTTTTTGATATTGTAATGTGATAGGGGGAGAGAATCTACAAGTTGTTCACCTCCGTGAAGCAGCCTCATGAGATTTGAGGGAATCCCCAATCTGAGTTCGAGATCTTGAAGAATGTCCTGCACCAGATTCGTGGCTCGCACCCAGAGCAGTTTTGTTCCTCCTGTTAAAAGAGAGATCTGGATCTGGTAAACAGATGCTGGATGATCTGAAATAGCTAGCTTCCGATCGGAGAAAATTTCTGGATTCCCCAAATCCAGAGGGTTTTTAGCTTTGAGAGCAACTGAATAAGGATTATTGGTGCTTGGAACCAACAGAGCGGAGTGTCCCAAGGCGGCGGTGGCCATACAGGGAATGTGGCCGACTCGCTGCTTTTTCTGTCCTTTCTTGCTGAAAATGGCAGCGCTTTGCTGCAAGTCAATGGAGGTAGCATTTGCATCGGCCGCCCGAACAGAGATCTGGCGCTTGTGTATCTGGTTGATGAGGTCGTGAGGCCCAATCGGGCTCTTCGTGCAACCGTAGACGGCTTCAATCTGCAGATTTGAGGGTGGAACTGCTGTATCAATTGCATTCCACAGCAAGAACGGGGTCTCCTGGCGAAGGCAGAGGAATTCTGGATGCAGAGCGTAGGGAGGCTCTACTGCAACATCCGCGGCCGCAGAAAACCCATTGACGGCTAGGGTTTTGGGGCTGGAAACCCTAAGCTGCTCCATCCGACTCATTTTTTCAAGTCCCAAGTTAGTTATCTCTTCAACCAATAACACTTATAATATTAATAACTTTAATAAAAATATTTTATCAATAAAATAATAATAATAATAAAAATAGTATTTATAATGTTAATTGGCTTAATAAAATTTAATATTGTAATATTAAATATTAACTAAACATGGATAAATATAAATATTTTTTCTTTTGTTTTTATTTGTTTTTTTGGTGTTTTGTAGAAATCATTCTTTGTGTTCAAAGTAATGTACAACTCTCTCAACAAAAAAATCTATGATCACTTATATTCCTTTTTTGAGTAATTAGTATAAGAATTTGACCAACATAAAACAAACAAACAAAAAGATATTTTTAATTTTTCTGAAGTTATGCACTTAGTTTGACATTAAATCAGGATTACATAAACATAAAAATAAAAATGTATTCTCAAGAGTAATACTATATAGACATGATATTTCAAAAATAAATAAAGTTGTACTACATGTTTATGCTTTTATCATCATTATATTTTATAAAAGTTGACATCCTAAGCAAATTTTAAATAAATTTAACTTTGATATTCATATTTTATATGATATATATTTTTATAATATTTTTAATAAGCTTAAAATTAATATTTACTTATACCTTTATCGGGGTGGATCAAGAAAATGATAGTGGATTTGGTGTTGCTCGAAGTTCCCACCACCACGAAGTTCCACCATGTAATTGATGCAAGGGTGCCATGGAGGATGGGAATTAAGGTTTATGTTTGCAAGTTATAGAGTATTGCATCTTTCAGTGTTTGATCATAGTTTGGTAGGAGGTGAGGAATTTGAGATGTTATGTGATCTTTCCTATGTAAAAAGATGCAAATTTCCAGTGTTGGCAAGCTCAGACCAACCTCCCAAATAGTATGATATCAATCCTTAACTATTGGAAAGGGTTCAGTAAACAGTCATCCCAAATAGTCATACCCAAGTAATAAAGAGGAAACATTGAGCTATAACAAATTTCTCAAGTGGAGTTCCATTTCATATAACAATTTAGAAAGATATTATATATAGAACTCAAGGTTGGAAAAAGTAAGGAGGAATTTGGGAATCAAGTGTTTCCTTGGGAAGAAGAGTTCCAAGAAATTTTTAGTGAATATATGAATTTATGCATATGCTATATACGAATATTATATCTTAGAGGGGTGTTACAAGGAAAAAAATTCTAATATTGTGACCTTTGTGTTGACCATGAATCCATCTAACAAAATGAATGTTTTCTTTTGTGTAGAATACAAAGAAGTTCAAAACAATTTTTTTTTTGGCAAAACTACAAGGAGATACCCATATATATGATGAAAAAACCTATGTGCATTTACGTCAATAGGAACAAGTACCGACCATGGAATTATTGAATATGATGAGATACTTGTGGAGAGAGTTGGTGAATATTCATGCCATACATGAACAACTACTAAAAGCTACTGTAGAACAAGACCGATTGATTAAAAATCAGTCAAACAAGATGAATCCAAAAGATTGTAGAAACAATGAGGTAGAATAAAACTGAGGAGAGAAATCAATGTGAAATACCTTTGAAGAGATGGATAAAATTAAGAAAGGCAAATCTAAAAGGGAGAAACATAGTTCATTAATATTTAATTCTAAGCATGGAAAGAAGCCCAAAATGGAGTTACAAGGACAATAAAAAAAAGATCACAGTCCCAACATATGATGGGGAATATAAAGAAGCAATGAAAGCATGTATACCCAATATCAACAAATATTTTAAAGTTTATGACTATTCTACTCAATTGAAAGCCAAATTAGATACTTACCAACTACAACAAAAATCTTCCTCATGGTGGGAAGAAGTGAGAGCAATGTATAATTTATAAAATAAATAATTTAATTAGAAATAATTGCAACGAATCATTAAAAAAAATATTTAACAAAAAATTATTTTAATGATAAAACCAAAGAACTTCATGATTTTAATCTTTCATGTCTCATTGGATGAGTTGATAACAAAATTTACAAATTTTTATGATATATACCATACATAAGGGAATAAAAAGAAAAAGTACAATGCTTTATAAATTGAGTCCATCTCTCTTGAAAGGAATAAATCGAGTACAATAATTGCAAAACCATGGATGAGGTTATTATAAAAGAAATAATTTGTTACTAGAAGGTCAAGAAAAGTGATGAGAGTTTTAAATCATGGCCAAATAATAACAAGGAAATTTTTGTCCAAGGTGGAAAAGGAGGAAAACTTAGGCAATTTAAGCAATCTCATAAGGGGAATCAAAATTAGAGTTTCAATAAAAATAAAAATCAAACCTAAAGGACTCAGATGTAAACTTAGACTGGGTCTAAAAAATATAAATTGTAATAATAAAGGATTTAATTGAGAAGAAAAAAATCCTTTAAAGTGTCAGGGATGCGGTGAACCACACCGACTATGAGATTATCCTGAAGATAGGAGATCTATACAATACTTATTGAACATTCAAGAGGCTTCCACCATCAATGATGTGTCTAGGAATATTCTGCATATTAATGCATCCTTTCAAGAGGCTCCAAGAAATGCAATAATCCCTCCCTAGCCTAGCCTACTCTAGTCGACCCTAGCGCACTATGGGCTAGTGTAATGACCTCATTTTCTCTACTTTTATTAGACATTTGAATAGTCCTAAAGGGTAAAGTGCACCTCAAAGGAAAACAAATTATTGTGAATTTATTTTATTACTTTAATTGAATAAAATAAAAATGGAATTAATTGTGCAAAGACTAGATTATGATTAGAGATCATGAAACAAAATCCATGAGGATGGATAAGGTTCATAAGACTTTCCCAGGTCTCCAAAATCCTTGGAGAAAACAAATTAAATATAAAATTTAGATTGGAGATAAAAATATAAAAAGCTACCCCAGTAAAGAGGAAAGTTACTGGGAAAAGGTGGAATAAAACTAGAAAGAGGAAAAACTAGTTTTAAAGTACGTTTGTGGAAGAAACAAAAGGAAAGCCTAAGAAAAAAGGAAAAAAACATCCTAATTAACTTGACACAGTTATGGAAATAGGTTTATGGGAAAGTAGGCTTAAGCAATAATATTGAGGATAAAAAAATGGGTTGTCTATTGCTGGAAGATTGGATCTCTGCTCAGGGGGATATGTGGAGAAAGAGCTTAACGGTTATGTGGAAAATAGTCTACCTTAAGTGGTATGCACCAATTAATTCATTTTAAATTAGAATTTTAGTATTATTATGCTTATTATGGTGAATTAAACTTGTATACATGAATTTGATTAAAGCTATGCATGAGTAGATGTTGTATAATAAAGACAAGTTAAAATGACTAAGTGTAAGTAAACTTGTAGGTCTCTACATTTAACAGAGTAGCCTATAATAAATATAGTCTATCTCTGTATAGTTTCACAGATATTAATGTGAAGAGTACCAACTCTTAAATTATCTAAACCTTAATGAAGGTTTAAATATGAGGTTAGGTGACTCTCAGAAATTATTTCTGAATAATACTATTGTTTTAGCATTAATCTACCAATCAGGAAATGCTAAAATTAAATTAATATAGAATGGAAGTAAATATGCATGACAGTTACTGTGGAATTAGTACAGTCAAGTAAATTATTATTCTGTAGTATGACTGGACAAAGTAATACAAGAACTGAGATATAATAGACAGTGATAGTAATTATTTCCAGGAAGAACTCAGAAGTTATTACTATAATGGAAATATCAACTTTAAGAAAAGTATTATATAAGAGTTCAAACATAACTTCATTAAAGGAGAAAAGAGTCTGTTCCATACATTAAATAGTCATGTAATTATAAGGATATAAATCAATAGAGTTACACAGTTCAAATTCAATTTGAGTATAACTAAATTATACAAATTTGGGAACTCTGTCCCATTTAAAATAAACTGTAAAGCCTCTCTAGAAATTATGCAGAGATGGCATATCACAAAGCCTAAGTGGGTTACTGGACCAACCTAAAGAGAAACAATCCACAATTATGATTGAATAGAAAAGGCTAGCAGCAGTATGCAAATCCAGAAATATGTAAATAGTACCTGCACAAAACAAAACTATGAATTAGTTCTGGGTCAGGAATATAAACATAACAGGAAATAATACTAGATTTTAAACTCAAAAGGGTTAAATAATTACCTTATGTACAGATGTAGAAAACTCAATATGCAATAAGAAGAGGAGAATTAGTTATTGCAGAGAAGGACATAATGTACATACTAAACAGAAAGGACTTTATTCAAAATTGTTAAAACAAAATATTCGAGAATTTATCAGTAAACATTCAAAATAAGAGGAATGGCATCATTCTGGTACTAAGTAAAAGAAACTAATAGGCATTATGCTAGCATGAAAGTAGTGAAACTGACGCAACAACAGTGCTGAAAGGTCCCCCCAACAAAGAGAGTGGTCCCGTGACTCTTTCAACCAACCCCTATAGCAATTGTATTTATTTATCTATGCTCCCCGACTTGTATACATATATATATAGAGATATATATATGCATATATGAACCCTTGTATTTTTAGAACCTTCGCAAATTGATATCTCGTGCCTATATATATATTTTCGACTTTATAATAGAGTTATAGCCGCTTGTTTTATATATATGTATACATATGAAACCTTATATACATAGTCCAACGCATCTAACTCTATAACAAGTCGCGACCCGAGCCCCACCTTATATTTCAATTGTTAATCAATCAACCGCTCAGACCTTAGGTTAATTCCCATGCTTCTTCATTAAACTTCGCACGTCTTCCTCCCGCTTCCGCCGTCCGATCTACTTCGCCCCGATCAACGGCTCGGGTGCATTTCGTTGCGCGTCCCCCGTCGGACTTTAACGCGCGAAATTTCTCGTTAACAAAACCTGCTTGGGACACGCGGCAGGTTCCCTATGGAATCGCTGCCTGAACCATGAATACCGCTTAACGTCGAGAGGCAGTGCGGAATAGGGCAATCCGCCCTTGGAAATCCACTATGGTTTTTTTTTTGTACAGTGATTAACCACGGCTATGCACTCGGGTTACGCTCTCTCTTGTACGTCTTAACTTGGGTTACTACCTCCGGTTAGTCTTGGTCCCAGCCTTAATTTAACAAAACAAGTTATTCTTTTGTATGGGAATTCCGCGAATATTATTGCGGATTCATTACACAGTCCACACCTACGAGGGAGTTAAATACACAGGTTTTCCAATAATCTTCATGGGAGTTCAAAGGCAATCCAACCAATTCACGAGCATACAAAGACAAAGAATGGAGTTACCAGTGGACAATCGCTTCCGAATCAACGAAGTTCTCCTAACCGACAATTCAAGAATATGGATAGACAACAAAGATTGAAATTCATTCAATTGGAAGCCATTGTTTTTACACAGAGTTTACTGCAGATATTCTCTTTCCTCTTCTAATTCCCTCCCTTTTTCATACATCCGAAGGATACATTTATATACACTACAGAGAGACTCTTCGGTTCTCTAGTGAGGACCGGTTGAAAACCAACAGGTTAATTACAATAATTCAAATAACTGAACTAACTATTTGACTTCTACAACTCTAACTAGTCTAATTAAAACAGTTAGCCAAGGTATTGACACCCGGCTGTTACAATTTGATGAATTTCGAACCCTCAATAGCCACAACATGTGGAAAAAACTCTTACATTGCTGGCTATTGCCTAATGCCCCTGCATCAGACTCCTGAGGGCAATCTTCTTCATGGACTCCTGTCCATGAGCTCCTCCACTGATCTGCCTATCTTCTGCAACATTTCTTCAGTCATCCAAGTGGCATCTTCCTCTGGTTTATCCTTCCATTTGATCAAGTACTGGAAGTACTCTTGTCCTCTGGTTCTTCTGAATACTCTTTTGTTCAATATCTTCTCTAGTTGTAATGGTTGTGCTGGAGGTAGCTGCTCCTTCCACTCAATATGTTCCTTGTCTGCTGATCTGTCCTCTGCACCATCATCTTCATACTTGTACAAATCTGCAATATTAAAAATGGGAGATATTCCAACATAAGGTGGCAATTCAATCTCATAAGCATTTGCAAAAAACTTCCTAAGTATCTTGGATGGCCCAATATTTTTGAACTTCAATTTGTTGTACTGCTTCTTTGGGAACGTCTCCTTCCTCAACTGTGCCAAAACCAAGTCTCCTACTTCAAAGTGAACTTCTTTTCTACTCAATTTTGCCCTGTTTTTGTATCTGATGTTGCTGCCTTGTAGTTTCTGTTTCACTTTTTCATGTATGGCCTGGATCTCTGAAGCAAATTCCTCACCATCTGCACTCCTTAACTCTTCTCTTCCCAGATTTCTTAACTCTGATATTCCTTTGGGGTGCATTCCATAAACAATATGGAATGGAATTTGCCCTGTGCTTCTGTTTGGTGAATCATTATATGCATATTCTGCCTGGGGCAAAATATGATCCCACTGCTTGGGATGTTCTCCTGCAAGACTTCTCAACAAATTTCCCAAACTCCTATTCACTACCTCGGTTTTTCCATCAGTCTGGGGATGATAAGCTGAGCTGAAACTTAGTTTGGTACCAATTTTCTTCCACAGTGTCCTCCAAAAGTGACCTACAAATCTGGTGTCTCTGTCTGAAACAATACTCTTGGGCAACCCATGTAATCTAACAACTTCTTTGAAAAACAAGTTAGCAACATGGGTGGCATCACTAGTTTTGTAGCATGGAATAAAATGTGCCATTTTGGAGAATCTATCCACCACAACAAAGACTGCATCATTCCCTCTCTGAGTCTTGGGAAATCCTAGAATAAAATCCATACTCACCATGTCCCAAGGCCTGTCTGGAATAGGCAAGGGAGTGTACAATCCTGCATTCTGGCTCCTTCCTTTAGCATACTGGAAAATCTTGCAGTTATTCACAAAATTATCCACCTTTGTTCTCATCTTGGGCCAGAAATAAAAGTGAGTGTCCAGCAAGTCCACCACTATGCTTCTCCTTAATCAAATTTTCTCTCATGGAACATTTTGGTACACACAGTTGGTTCTTTCTGAATATCAAGTCTTCCTGCAGAAAAAAATCCAGCCACTGACTTCTATCTGTTAGAACAGGGTTACTACATGCTTCAAATTCTTCTTTAAAATCAGGATCTGTTTTATACAACTCTTTGAGAAAATCGAATCCTGCAACTTCAAAATTAGTCTCTCGAACAAGCAAGTGTCTCCTACTCAAAGCATCAGCTACTTTATTGGCTTGGCCACTTATATGTTTCAAAACAAAATTAAAACCTTGGAGATACTCAACCCATTTAGCATGCTTGTGTTTCAACTTGGGCTGCTGTACAATATACTGCAAAGCATGATTATCAGAATACAATACAAATTCCCTAGACATCAAATAATGTCTCCACTTCTTCAGTGCTTGAAAAATTGCATAGAACTCCTTATCATAAGAGGAATACTTTCTCCTGGTGTCATTCAACTTCTCACTAAAATAGGCTACATGCCTATCATCCTGACTCAAAACAGCTCCAATGGCCTCCCCACTGGCATCACATTTTACTTGAAATGGTTTGGTGAAATCAAGCAGAATTAAAACAGGCTTCTCGGTTATCTTTTGCTTCAAAACTTTAAAATTTATCTCTGCTTCAGCAGTCCACTTAAATGGATGTTTGCTCTTCTTTATTGTCTCAATTATGGGTGCATTAATCTTACTGAATTTTCTTATAAACTTTCTGTAAAAACTAGCAAGTCCATGGAAACTTCTTACCTCAAAAATACTCCTGGGTGAAGGCCACTTCACAATTGCCTTAACCTTTTCTGGGTCCATCTTCAATCCTTTTGAAGAAACAACAAAACCCAAATACACCAACTCTTCCTTCATGAATGAGCATTTCTTCAAATTTATCAGCAATTTCTCTTGGTGCAGCTTCTTCAAGACATGATTAAGATGCCTTAAATGTTCTTCCTTAGTTCTGTTGAAGACTAATATATCATCCAGATATACTATCACAAATTTACCAACGAACTCTTTCAATACTTCATTCATTAGTCTCATAAAAGTGCTTGGTGCATTTGACAACCCAAAAGGCATTACCATCCATTCATACAGTCCTTCATTTGTTTTAAAGGAAGTTTTCCACTCATCACCCTCTCTTATTCTAATATGATGGTATCCACTCTTCAAATCTATCTTTGAGAAATATTTAGCACCACTCAAACAATCCATTAGATCTTCAATTCTGGGCAAAGGGAATCTGTACCTGACTGTGATCTTATTAATTGCTCTGGAATCAGTGCACATCCTCCAGCCTCCATCTTTCTTTGGGCTCAAAATAGCTGGTATTGCACATGGACTCAGACTTTCTCTGATCAGTCCTTTGTCCACCAACTCCTGTACTTGTCTCCTGATTTCTTCATTTTCTTTGGGAGTCACTCTATAGGCTACCTTGTTTGGTAGATTTGAACCAGGGATAAAATCTATCTGATGGATGATCTTTCTCACAGGTGGTAGCTCATCAGGTAAATCATCCACAACAATGTCACAATACTCATCTAACATTTCTTGGATTTCTACTGGCAAATCAGAAATCTTTGTAGAAGTAAGAACTACTTTAGGTTTGCAAACTAAAGCAAAGCTTGCCTCTTCTTCTTCTATCTGCTGCAAATATTCCTTCCCGCTCAACAACAAGGTCTTTGGGTCAATCACTCTGCTGGATGGCTCTCCTTCTTCCATGGGTATCAATGTATGATGTACCCCATCTTTGAAGAACTTGTAGGTGTTCTTCTTGCCATCATGCACTGCTGCTCTATCAAACTGCCAAGGTCTACCCAGCAGTATATGACACACATCCATGGGCATTACATCACACAAAACCTTGTCCTTGTACTTGCCCATTTGCAGCTCTATTTCACACTATTCTTTTACAACCAGCTGGTGCCCTTTATGCAGCCAGGACACACTGTAGGGAGTTGGATGCTCCCTAGTTTTCAACTTTAGCTTCTCTATTACCTCAGTGGAAACCAGATTGTTTGTGCTTCCACTATCAATGATTAGCTGACAACATTTCCCTTGGACTTTGCAAATTCTCCTAAACAAAGTCTTCCTTTGTGCAGGCTCAGTGGCCTCTTTGGCTTGCTTCAACATGACCTTATTTACCACCAAGGATTCTCCCCTCTCTGGAAGAATTTCTTCTTCAATTTATGCTTCTTCTCTTGCCTGGGCAACAACAACATTTCTTGAACCAGCACCCACATTATTTGGACATTCATAGTGCTTGTGTCCCACCTGCTGGCATCTATAACACCTCAATTCTCTACCTCTGCCTCTGTCTCTGCTTCCTCTTCCTCTTCCTTTGTGGGAACCCCTTCTGCCCCTTGCATCATCCTCTGTAGATGCATTCTGAGGTGAGCTACTGTCAGCTCCATCCCTGGGTGTAGGCTTTCCTCTACCACCCTGACTTCCCTTCCCACGGAAAGTACCTCTCTTCTTGGCAGACTATTTTCTCAGGAGTTTCTCCTCTGCTTTCAAGGCCATTTGATAGGCCTCTTGCCTCCTTCTAATGCCTTTGAAGACAGAAGACCCGACCTCATTCGATCTCCAAATGCTCACAACCATCTTTGGCTATTATCCGCAAAATTTGGCCTATCTTGAAATTTCCCGGCCCTTATGCTTACTCTATAAAATTCCTCTGTGTACTCCTTTACTGTCAGCAACCTCTGTCTCAGGTTCTCCATTTGTCTATACAATGTCAACTGGTAATCACTAGGCAGGAATTTACCTTTTAATTTAGCCATCATTCTGGTCCAGCACTTGATAGGTTGCTTTCCAACTCTCCTCCTTTCTTCCTGCACTCCATCCCACCAAAGTGCAACATGTCCCTTCAGCTTTGTTATTGCAAACTTAACCTTTTTATCTTCACTTATTTCTTCATAATCTAAGCATTTGTTCAGTTCATTTATCCAGTCCACCAGCTCTTCTGGATTCAGTCCCCCTGCATAACTCGACACTTCAATTCTGGGCTTAACTGCAGATCCCAGAATAGTCCTAAGGAGCCTCATGTCAGGAGGAATTTCAACATTTTCTTCTGCTTCTTCTGTTTCAGGCTCACTGATGTCTTCAGGATCTCTAGGCTGTCTGCGCTCCATGGCATCTATTCTGGCCTCGACCCTCTGCAACATTCCCAACACATCTGCGTTGGCTACAGGTCTCCTTCTGCCAGCACCTCTTCCAACTCGGACTTCCATGTCAGCAAAAAAACTCCACAACACGCTCTGATACCACAAATGATGCAACAACAGTGCTGAAAGGCCCCCCCAACAAAGAGAGCGGTCCCGTGACTCTTTCAACCAACCCCTATAGCAATTGTATTTATTTATCTATGCTCCCCGACTTGTATACATATATATATAGAGATATATATATATATATATATATATATGCATATCCGAACCCTTGTATTTTTAGAACCTTCGTAAATTGATATCCCGTGCCTATATATATATTTTCGACTTTATAATAGAGTTATAGCCGCTTGTTTTATATATATGTATACATATGAAACCTTATATACATAGTCCAACGCATCTAACTCTATAACAAGTCGCGACCCGGGCCCCACCTTATATGTCAATTGTTAATCAATCAACCGCTCAGACCTTAGGTTAATTCTCATGCTTCTTCATTAAACTTCGCACGTCTTCCTCCCGCTCCCGTCGTCCGATCTCCTTCGCCCCGATCAACAGCTCAGGTGCATTTCGTTGCGCGTCCCCCGTCGGACTTTAACGCGCGAAATTTCACGTTAACAAAACTCGCTTGGGACATGCGGCAGGTTCCCTATGGAATCGCTGCCCGACCCATGAATACCGCTTAACGTCGAGAGGCGGTGCGGAATAGGGCAATCCGCCCTTGGAAATCCACTATGGTTTTTTTTTTGTACAGTGATTAACCATGGCTATGCACTCGGGTTGCGCTCTCTCTTGTACGTCTTAACTTGGGTTACTACCTCCGGTTAGTCTCGGTCCCGGCCTTAATTTAACAAAACAAGTTATTCTTTCGTATGGGAATTCCGCAAATATTATTGCGGATTCATTACGCAGTCCACACCTACGAGGGAGTTAAATACACATGGTTTTCCAATAATCTTCATGGGAGTTCAAAGGCAATCCAACCAATTCACGAGCATACAAAGACAGAGAATGGAGTTACCAGTGGACAATCGCTTCCGAATCAACAAAGTTATCCTAACCGACAATTCAAGAATATGGATAGACAACAAAGATTGAAATTCATTCAATTGGAAGCCATTGTTTTTACACAGAGTTTACTGCAGAGATTCTCTTTCCTCTTCTAATTCCCTCCCTTTTTCATATATCCGAAGGATACATTTATATACACTACAGAGAGACTCTTCAGTTCTCTAGTGAGGACCCGTTGGAAAACCAACAGGTTAATTACAATAATTCAAATAACTGAACTAACTATTCAACTTCTACAACTCTAACTAGTCTAATTAAAACAGTCAGCCGAGGTATTGACACCTGGTTGTTACAATTTGATGAATTTGGAACCCTCAATAGCCACAACATGTGGACAAAACTCCTACATTGTTGGCTATTGCCTAATTCCCCTACATCAGAAACTCAGCTCGAAACTTAGTACAAATATGTACAAAATGGTGAAATGATGAGAAGAAATACATCATAGAAATAAACCAATTGCAAAACCTATTTATGAAAATGGTTTAAAATGATACCATCCAAACACCAGAGTATCATCATTATTCAGAGTATACGAAATTGAATTAAAAATGCAATACATATCTCTATTGAGAATATTGATTAAAGAATCGACTCTCATAAGTATCTTATAAAAACCCCATTTGGTATGCAGGAATAATGGGCATGTGTTTTTCAATTTACAATAAAAATGCTACCACAGAGGGTTAACAATGACCATCAAATACATTCATCAATCGATGGATGTCTCGGTAAAATGAGTTAAGTGAGTACATTCAGATAGTAATTGTTTTAGAAAATTGTTCATGGTAAAGATAAACCATTAAAGGAGGTTGTAGTGGTATCGAGACTACCTGTAAGTTTTGGTAATGATTTTGGGATGGCAATGATGAGACGAGAGGAGGTCCTTTCATCTGGCCATCTGCGTTAACCAAAAACCACAATCACAAAAATTTACCAGTAATATTAGTCAATGCTAAAGCTAAAAACAAAATAAAAACAAAGTGTGGTGTAACCGGAAGGAGCACCATAAACACCGAAACAAACTTTCACATATATAATAAGCATTGACAGTGGATGTCTAAAAGGGACTCCCACACGATAATCTCTCTGCAACATAATTGCTAACTAAACTTAGCAGAAATCTAAACAAGTGACAAAATATTCCTTGAATTACATAAATACCACATTATTAGAACTGGTAATTTGCATTTGACTTGTAGATAACTAATTCAGTGGAAATTTTGGAAATCAAAGACAGTGTAAGCTGAAAACCAATTCAAAGGAATACCTGGAAAGAGGGCGTTCTGTTAAAACACACCTAACCCAAGTCCTGTTCATGATTGAGAGACATAACCCTATGGATTTCTGGTAGAGAAATCAACACACAAGTTAGAAAATAAAATAAATAACTAGAACTATGAAAATAAGAAATAACACAGGTCAAGCTCCAAGAAATCTAGGGAAACGACGTATCTTACCTAGAGAGAACAATGAATGCAACCTCTGTGTAGAAACTAAAAGCTTATCTTTAACTGACCAAAGTAATTTCTCCTCTCACAGATAAACTAAGGAAGAGATGAGAGTAACATTGATGAAATGTAAGTGAAACACGGGTTTGAGGCAACTTGAAGGATGCTCACTAAATGTGTGGAGTGAAAAATAGTCACAAGTCAATACGAAATCATTTATGGAGTCTCAAACCCTAACTAGGAATAGATCCAAACCATCCATGTGTAAGAGATCTGGTGTGTGGAGGAATTCCCATGGATTAACGGGTTCAATCAAGAACCAGAAAAACCATGTGACGCTGTATATCCAATTTAATGTCAATATATCCCAAGGAGAATTACCTTTAGAGATTTGGTGTAAATTCATACGGAGGAACCACTCAAATTAAACCATAGAAATCACTATGCCTCAAAATTCCAATGACGAATTTAATTCTAAAAATGTAGTGAATGCATTATACGAATTAATAGATGTGAATCCAATATAATGTTCAATATTATATGTTATACATTCATATTTGTCACATAGATAGCCAATGTTCAAGTAAACTTTTGAAAAATTAAGTGAATCGGTGGAATGAGGGTTTAAAATAAGATTTGATTTTAAATATATCACTTCAATGGACCAGTAGCATATAAATTGGCTTTACCTAGTCACATTAAGGTTCACAATGTTTTTCACGTTTTGTTATTAAAAAATTACGTGCATGATCCTGCTCATGTTGCTCGTTGGAATGTGATACAGGTGGAACCAGAAGGGAGTTCCTTCCAAAGCCATTTCACATCTTGGCACGGGAAGAAATTGAGCTTCGAAACAGAACAATGGCCAGGGTGGAAGTGCAATGGAGGCACTTTGCACCCAAAGAAGCTACTTGGGAGCGAGAGGAACATATGAAGGAAAAATATCCATCACTGTTTGAAAAGTGAATTTTGTATTTTTGTCTTTGCAACACCGAGGAGGGTGTTTTGTTTTAAAGGGGGAATATGTAATGTCCCTAGTTTCTCTACTTTTATTAGACATTTGAACAGTCCTAAAGGGTAAAGTGGACCCAAAAGGAAAAAATTATTGTGAATTTATTTTATTATTTTAATTGAATAAAACAAAAATGAAATTAATTGTGAAAAGAGTAGATTATGATTAGAGATTAGGAAACCAAATCCATGAGGATGGATAAGGTTCATAAGACTTTCCCAAATCTCCAAAAATCCTTGGAAAAAATAAATTAAATATAAAATTTTAGATTGGAGATAAAAATCTAAAAAGCTACCCCAGTAAAGAGGAAAGTTACTGGGAAGAGGTGGAATAAAACTAGAAAGAGGAAAATCTAGTTTTAAAGTACTTTTGTGGAAGAAACAAAAGGAAAGCCCAGGCAAAAAGGAAAACAACATCCTGATTAACTGGACACAGTTAAGGAAACAAGCTGATGGGAAAATAGGTTTAAGTAAGCAGATTGAGGATAGACAAGGGGTTTTTTATTGTTGGAAGATTAGATCTCTGCTCGGGGGGGGCTGTGGAGAAAAAGATCAAAGGTTGGGTGGAAATTATTCTACCTTAAGTGGTATGCACTAGTTAATTCATTTTAACTTAGAATTTTAGTATTATTATGCTTATTATGTGAAGTAAACTTGTATACATTAACTTGATTAAATCTATGCATGAGTAGATGTTGTATAATAAAGAAAAATTAAAATGACTAAGTGTAAGTCAAGTGGTAGGTCTGTATATTTAACAGAGTAGCCTATAATAAATATAGTCTGTCTCTGTATGTTTGCACAAACATTAATCTAAAGAGTACCAACTCTTAGAATATAGAAACCTTAATGAAGGTTTAAATATGAGGTTAGGTGATTCTCAGAAATTATTTCTGAATAATAGTATTGTTTTAGCATTAATCTACCAATCAGGAAATGCTAAAATTAAATTAATATAGAATGGAAATAATTATGCATGACAGTTACTATGGAATTAGTACAATCAAGTAAATTCTTATGCTGTAGTATAACTAGACAAAGTAATACAAGAACTAAGATATAATAGGCAGTGATAGTAATTTCCAGGAAGAACTGAGTAATTATCACTATAATGGAAATATCAACTTTAAGAAAAGTATTATATAAGAGTGCAAACATAACTTCCTTAAAGGAGAAAAGAGTCAGTTTCATACATTAAATAGTCATGTAACTATAAGGATATAAATCCATAGAGTTACATAGTTCAAATTCAATCTGAGCATAACTAAATTATACAAATTTGGGAACTCTGTCCCATTTAAAATAAACTGTAAAGTCTCTCTCGAAATTATGCAAAGATGGCATATCAAAAAGCCCAAGTGGGTTATTGGACCAACTTGAAGAGAAACAGTCCACAATTATGATTGAATAGAAAAGGCTAGCATGAGTATGAAAATTTAGAAATATGTAAATAGTACCTGCAAAGGACAAAACTATGAATTAGTTATGGTTCAGGAATATAAACATAATAGGAAATAATACAGATTGTCAACCCAAAAGGGTTAAATAATTACCTTAAGTATAGATGGAAAAAATTCAATCTGTAATAACAAGAGGAGAATTAGTTATTCCAGAGAAGGACATAATTTACATCCTAAATAGAAAGAAATTTAGTCAAAATTGTTAAAAAAAAATCTTCGAGAATTTATCAATAAATATTCAAAGTAAGAGGAATGGCATCATTCCGGTACTAAGTAAAAGGAACTAATAAGCGTTATGCTACCATGAGAGTAGTGAAACTGAGCTCGAAACGTAGTAAAAATATGTACGGAATGGTGAAAAAATGAGAAGAAATCCATCGTAGAAATCAACCAATTGAAAAACCTATTTATGAAAATGGTTTAAACTGAAACTATCCGAGCACCAGAGTATCATCATTATTGAGACTATACAATTGAATTAAAAATGCAATACATATCTCTATTGAGAATATTGATTAAAGAATCAAAGGTTATAAGTATCTTAATCAAAGGTCCTAAGTATCTAATAAAAACCCCATTTGGTATGCGGGAATAATGGGCATGCGTTTTTCAATTTATGATAAAAATGCTATTATAGAGAGTTAACACTGACCATAAAATACATTCATCAATTGATGGAGGTCTCAGTAAAACAAGTTAAGTGAGTACAATTAGATAGTAAATGTTTTATAAAATTGTTAATGGTAAAGATAAACCATTAAAGGAGGATGTAGTGGTATTGAGACTACCTGTAAGTTTTGGTAACGATTATGGGATGGCGATGATGGAACGAGAGTGGGTCCTTCCGTCTGGCCATTTGTGTTAACCAAAAACCGCAGTCACAAATATTTACCAGCAATAGTAATCAATGCTAAAGCTAAAAACAAAATAAAAACAAAGTGTGGTGTAACCGAAAGGAGCACCGTAAACGCCGAAACAAACTTTCACATCTAGAATAAGCAATGATAGTGGATGTCCGAAAGGGACTCCCACACGATAATCTCTCTAGGGAATAGTTTCTAACTAAAGTTAGCAGAAATCTAAACAAGTGACGATATATTCCTTGAATTAAATCAATACCACATTATTAGAATGGGTAATTCGGATTTGACCTGTAGATAATTAATACAGTGGAAATTTTGGAAATAAAAGATAGCGTAAGTTGAAATTCGATTAAAATGAATACCTAGAAAGATGGGGTTCGGTTAAAACATGCCTAACCCAAGTCCTGTTCATGATTTAGAGATGAAACCCTATGGAATTCCTGTAGAGAAAGCAGCGAAGAAGTTAGAAAAGAAACTAAATAACTAGAACTATGAAAATAATAAATAACACAGGTCAAGCTCCAAGAAATCCGGGGAAACGATGTATCTTGCCTAGAGAAAACGATGAATGCAACCTCTACGTAGAAACTGGACTAGAGTAATTTCTCCTCTCACAGATAAAATAAGGAAGAGATTAGAGTAACATTGATGAAATGTAAGTGAAACACGGATTCGAGGAAAAATTAAGGATTCTCGCTAAATGCGTGGAGTGAAAAATAGTCATAAGTCAACAACGAAATCATTTCTGGAGTCTCAAACCTTAACTGGGAATAGATCCAAACCGTCCACATGTAAGAGATTTGGTGTGTGGAGGAATTCCCGTGGATTCACGGGTTAAATCAAGAACCAGAAAAGCCATGTGATGATATACATCCAATTTAATGTCAATATATATCGAGGAAAATTACCTTCAAATATTTGGTGCACACTCATACGAAGGAATTGCTCAAATTAAACCATAGCAATCACTAAGCCTCAAAATTCCAATGACAGATTTAATTTTGATAATGTGGTGAATGCATAATACGAATTAGTACATGTGAATCAAATATAACATTTAGTCTTATATGGTATACATTCTTATTTGTCACATAGATAGCCAACATCCAAGTAAACTTTGGAAAAATTAAGTGAATCGGTGGAATGAGGGTTTCACATAATATTCGATTTTAGATATATCTCTTTGATGGAAGGATAATTTGCCTTGGTGAGATGGATTAAATAAAAGATGTGGATACACATATGAACACAATGAGAACTCTTAATAAGAATTTCGTATAGAGGTTCTAAACCTACGTGACAATTATTATCTTTTAGAACGAAGCTAGACCAAGGTCATTTCTTGTATGATGATATATATATATATGTGTGTGTGTGTGTGTGTGTGTCATGAAGTAATGATGGGTTATAACTTTTAAGGTAAAGCTAGATCAATGTGTAGGTGTTTGGGGATGATTTAGGCTTAGAGTATGTATAAGTAGTTAAAATGAGAAAGGAAAGTGTGTTAATAGTTAAGGAGGGGAAGTTTAACTATCACCTTATGATTTTCCATGTAAAATAAAATTAGGATGGTTTCATACAACATATAATTTCGTTGAAGTGGTAGACTTGTAAATTTAGTCCCAACAAGTATATGTGCCATTTAGGAAAGATTAAAAGTACAACAAATTAAAATATTAATGGATGATATACGTCAGAATGTGACGAACAATAATTAATTCATGAGGTGTGATTAGTAGTATTGCTATAAATAGATTTTATTTTATTTTATTTTTATTTTTTCTTTTTTTTCTTTTCTGAAATCGAGATGTTACAACTACCCTAGACTACTCTAGCATAGCCTATCCTAGTCGAGCATAACCCACTCTAGATAAACACAATTTTTCTTAGCTTACTCTAGCTTAGCCTACTATAGCATAGCCCAACTCAGCAAAATGTTACCTACACTAGCCTAGCCTAACCTATCAAAGCATTTTCTAGCCTAGCGTTTCCTAGGAAAGCTTATTCTAACCTAGCCTAGCCTAATCTCTCATAACCTAGACTATTATAGCCTAGGCTATCCAGCTCTAACCTATCCTCGCCTACTCTAGGATAACCTACAAACCAAATATCTACATGTACCTCTAGAAATTCAATATTTTTGAAGAAATTCGTATCCTACATTAACCTAGCCTACTTTAGCCTAGACAAATGTAGCCTAGGTTAATTTGGCTCGCTCTATCAACGTTTAACATGTCCTAGCGTATCCTATACTACTCTAGATTAGAATACTTTAGGCTAGAATAACCTAGCCTAATCTAGCAAACCCTAGCCTAGAAAAGTATAGCCTAGCCTTACATTAAATAGCCTAACCTATCATACTATAGCTCATCTTACTCTACTCTTGCCTAGCCAAGCCTAGCCTATCCTACTTTCGCCTAACCTACTCTAGCCTAGCTTAATTGACTCTAGCCTAGCAAACCTACTCTACCTTAGCTTAAAATACACTAGCTTATCTTATCCTATCCTATCCTAACCTATTCTAGCCTAACTTAGTCTAGTTTTACATAACCTACACAAAGCTAGCTTATTCTAACTTATCCTAGCCTAGCTTAGCCTAAGATATTCTAGCCCAGCATGGCCTAGCCTAACCTACTCTAATGTTGTTAACCCTACTCTAGGATAGCCTATGCGAGGTTAGCCTACTCTACCCTATCTTAGCCTAGTTTAGACTACTCTATCCTACTTTAGCTTAATCTAGCCCAACCCACTCAGTATGAGCCTAGTCTAGCCTCGGCTAGCCTACTCTACCCTAGCCTAGGCTAAGGCTCACCTAGCCTACTAAAGGAAAACCTAGCCTACTCTAGCCTAGCCTAGCTAATCTAGAATATCCTAGCCTAGCCTAGGTTAGCCTACTTTGTACTAGGATAATCTACTTTAGCCTACTCTAGCCTAACTTGGCCTACAATGGCCTAGCCTAATCTACCATGGGTTACTATGAAAACTCAAAGGCATACCTAATATATATTCCTGGTCAAAGGAAGGTTGAAATTAATAGAAATGTAACCTTCGATGAAGATGCAAGGCTTTATAAAGTGAGAGACCTTCCTCTGCCTTCCAAGGAAGATGGTGATGATAAGGATATTCTAGGTATATCTTCTATGCCTGAGTTAGATAATGATGATACACCCATGGAGCTTATGGAACCTTTAGATCCACCTCCCAATGATCCTCCTTCAATGAAAATACCACTTTGGCTTCACGACACTCTACAAGACAATGAAAGGAGTATTCTTGTTTGTCAATCATTCAGAGAAAGGAAGGAACCTTACAGGTATTAGGGTTATGTTGCAGCTATGAGTACCATGATACAAGTCGAACCATCCTAATTTAAAGAAGTAGTCAAAGAACAAACTTGGAAGGATGCCTTGGTTGAAGAATATGAACCAATTGTGAAAAAATATGTATGGGAAGTTGTGCCGAGACCTCATGGGAAATCTATTGTGACTTCAAAATGGTTGTTCAAAATCTAGCATGGAATAGATGGCAACATTGAAAAGTATAAATAGAGGTTCACAACTCATGGTTTCTCTCAGAAAGAGGGAGAAGATTATGTTGATATATTTGATCATGTGGCTCGATATAAAACTATCTGCTCGATAGTTACCCTTGTTGATAGTCAAGGATGGACACTTCATTAGATGGATGTAAAGTCCTTCCTCGATGGTATGTTACATGGAAAATTTTATGTGGAACACATTGATTTGAAGCATAATATAGCACAACACATGTTTGCAGGTTGAAGAAAGAATTGTATGGATTGAAGTGATTTCCTCGAGCTTGGTATGCTCTCATTGATAGCTATCTAATGAAACTGGGTTTCACTAGAAGCAGTCCTGATACCAACCTCTATTTTAAGGTTGTTCATGGCATGCCTATGATTCTAGTTCTATATTTTGACGATTTATTCTTAGCAGGAAGTGAAACATTGATGATCGAATGCAAGAGGAAGCTAGCCTCCAAATTCAAGATGAAAGACCTTGGTCTCATGCATTACGTTTTGGGCCTTGAGGTATGGCAAAGCCCTAACGACATATTTCTCTCACAGGAAAAGTATGTGCTAAAGCTACTGGAAAGGTTTGGTATGATTGAGTCCAAAACCATGGTTACTCAAATGGAAATTAACTTCAAGAAGTTGTGCGGTAAAACAACTAGACCTGATCTAGAAAATACACCCGAGTATAGACAATTGATTTGGGCTATGATGCTCTATGTGAACACCCGTCTGGATATATGTTATGTAGTAAACACATTGAGTCAGTTCATAACTGAGTCCCTTCATGCACATTGAATAGAAGCCAAGCATGTATTGAGATACCTACATGGATCAATCACACTTGGTTTGATATAATCTACTGGAGATATCCAACTTCATGGATACATTGATGTTGAATGGGCATGTAATGTCACCAATAGGAAGAGTAAATCTAGATACTACTTCAGTATTGGTTTTTACATGATATCTTGGATGAGAAAGAAGCCAAAATTGGTAGCCCTGAGCACTGCGGAACCAGAGTACATTGCTGCTAGCACAACAAGCTCTAAAGTTGTGTGGTTATGGAAGCTCTTTGGTGAGCTCCTTGGTCAAGTGTTGGAAACTTCAATGATATACTATGTTAACAAGAGCGAGATTCGTTTGGAAGAGAATATTGTATTTCATGACAGGTCTAAGAATATCGAGATTCAATATCACTTCATCTGTGATATGATGCAGAAAGGAACTGTTAGACTCCAACACATTGCGATTGATGATCAAACTGCATATATTCTCACCAAGGAATTACCAAAAGGGAAGTTCTTGGTTTTCATATAACATCTTGGAATAATGGATGTAGCCCCTTGGGATAAGGGGTAGTGTTGATCGAGGACATGGAGCAAGCTCTTCCTACCCTGCTTGAGCTCTCCGGGTGAGGAATTCACATGAAGGGCTCCTAGGGTTGAGGGATCTCTAGAAAATATGGCATTTTCCTATATGTTACCCAGGGTTGATAATGTTTCTCCCCTATATTCATAGGGTCAGAGAATGTTGATCCCCTATATTCTCTATGCAGAGTATACCCCATTTTTCATCATACCAATAGGCAGGACTTGTGAGGAATATCGCTCCTCATTTGGCCAATGAGTTGAGAGTGTACTTGGGGTGTACAAACCAAGTTTATTATGATGTAGGTGTTCTTCCACTTGAATGATGAGATTCATTGGTGGGAAGGTTGGTAAGCTACATGATCGAGTTGATATTTTCTCCCCTTTTGTGATTTCGGGTTGAGACTGAGCTCCTCGATGAGATTCCAGGGTCGGAGATGTGCTCCCCTGTGTGATGAGATATCTTGTTGCTAGATGCCGGTGGAAGATATTGCTCCCCAATTGAAATTATTCTTCTAGATTCAAGAAAGTTTCAACAAATGGAGTTGAGCCGTGATGACACCTTGATGCAGATATCTACAAGCAAAGATTGCAAAGTGGAATTCTTCCTAGTTGAGAAGGGGTGTTAATTTTTACAACTAGGGTCAAATTCCAGATTGGACAACCCAAAGATTAAGATAATAATTTAATTAGATTCCTATTTTTGAGAGGATCAAAATCGACCTATAGATCGTCCGAATCGGTTAAGTGGAAGTTAAGTTATGAATTATTTTATTATTTTATGGGTCAACCTAACTGCATGTTGATTTGGTCAAAGCCCCAAGCGGTCCCTCAAAAATTTATAAATAGAAGCAACCCCAAGTTCATTTTCACACATTCACTCATGAGATCTTCTTCATGCTATTTTGGTTTTGGTTCATATTTTATGTTTCTGGCTCACACAGGTACGTCACAGGAGGCTCGCACAGTGGATCGGGATCAAATTTAGAGGCACGCATCAGATCTAGGTCTCTTGGACCAGAGACGTGGGTAGGAAACACTGAGGTAGTGGCCCAACTGAGGTAAATCCATGAGATAGGCTTGTTGAGGTTGTGACTCAGCTGGTAAAGCCACTGACAAGACGACTTCAGGGTGCAACTACGGTTCTAGGGTATTCAGACCCTTAGCCGCGGGCACATAACGTTGAGGTAGTGGCTCAGAGCCCTTCAGCCGCAGGCAAAGCGAGTTAAGTCCGCGGGTCAAAGAGTTACTAGGAAGATATGATTTGGTTCATAGTCTGTTTCTTGCACAACATCATCACTCATCTGTCACGTAGTCACAGACGCATCAGAACAATCATTGGAGTCACTTGGTGATCTACCATATCCGTGGTTTGGTATTGTAGATCTACATATTCGTATATCAGATCTGTTTATTTTCATTGTATACATGTACTCAAATCATTGTACTCTTTGTTGAATTCTTTTTATGACAATCTATTGAAGAAGAAGATTTTAAAGGGTTTCCCCCATAGTGGGGATTTTACCTAGTCTTGGACCAGTCTCTGTGTCTCATGGTTGTGATATTGTCTTCTCTTTCATTACATGCATTGTTCTATCTTCAATTAAATTTTATGGTTATTTAAATTACATAGATCTGAATACAGTCTTAATGAATATATAATTTGGGCTTAAGTAACTGATACAACATAGAACAATATTGAAAAATTAACAAGCAACGTATTATGTTTTTCCAGCAATTGTAAAAGAAACGTAGCGTAACTAAAATTATAAAAGCGACAAAACCTAACCTTATTTATGCAAAATAAAATGAAAAAATATTTATAAAAATTGACAAACCCTCTTTTTTCATATTTCTAGTATAAGAAATCTGAAAAATTGACTGATATTTTTCAACATGTATCAAACTGGAAAATTCCAAATGCAAGGTAAGGTTGTGACAAAACTTAAAATATAAATTTCTTTAGAGTACCAACCTCTTTCCAACCTTCTCAAGGGTCTTTATGAGTGATTTCAATAGAACATTGCTTTCCTGTAGCGAACCCTATGTCTCTTATAGCATTATGGGGCATGTCTACTATAGTTATATAACTCGAGTCTTGAAACCTATAGCTTCTTTTTGTAGAAATGGGCACTATCATCATAGGATTTTTATGTTGAAAAGTCAATAAGAAATGTGTGTCTAATTTATTTTTCCTTTAATTAAATTGGACAATAAAATGTAATCTTATCTCATAATCACTTCTATAGCTAAATAAGTGTGATAAACTTAGTTAGCTCATGAATTTCGATTTGAGGGTGGCTAGTGAGGCATGTAGATTCATTCTATTAGTTATGGAGTTTGAATTGCAGTTATTGAATTAGTTTAATGCATGAGAAATCAGTTAACTCAACTTATTGAGTTAATGTCAGTTGGACTAGTTGTAACTGTTTGTTGCACTAGTGAGAGATCAAGTGAATTAAATCAAATTTAATTCACATGCAATGATCTGCCATGCTACTGATGATTTACTATTAATAGCTACATGCATGTTAGTTCCATTGGAGACCAAGTTGAGATAAAGGTTAAAGGGATGTTAACTATAAGTTGTATCATTAGTAGGCTGGCCGCATGCAACAAGACATCCATTAGATTGGCCATGAGCATTGTGCAGTTTTGGAAGGCTCAAATTCCTAAAGAATAAGGATTGCATTCCACATGAATTGCATAAGGCAAGCATGCTAATTAGAGGCAGGGAATTGGCTAAGTGTTGGTCGATTTTTTACGGTTCAGTGTGAGACAGTTGGGAGAGTGCAAGAGAATCTTGTGATAAGAGTGCATTGTAATTGTTTCATGATTCCATGGTGAATATAGAATAGAATATAGAGGAGTTTTGAGCAGAAAGCTTTCCCTAGGAAAATATCTGTGTTGTGGTTTTATTTTCTTCTTTCTTTAATTTTTGAGATTGGTGATCGTGTTTATTTTTCACACTTGATTTGTAGAAGGATTCAGTATATAGATTTAGTACATTTCTTGATAAGATTGAATCCATTTATGTACATATGTTTGTATAATTTCTACATTTTATTGTTCATTTTCATGCACATCATTGAATGGAGGATAGGTGGTGAGCATAAGTTAAATCTCAATTTAAGTGGAGATGAGTTCATGTGGTGGAGAAGTAGGGATCAAGATAAAATAGTGAGTTGGCCCACCTACCCTCATAACCTCATGTTTCCCATATTTCCACCTTATCCTATCATCATTAATGATAACGACTACCTTTTTGAAGGATAGTAGGCCTATCTCATTCTCTTTTCTCACAAATTGGAGAAACTTTAGATAAGGTGGATTTGACTGCTAAATTGGTTCATATTGTTGCTAATTAGGCCAGATATATAAACTAATCATTTTGCACAAAAAACATTTTATCCTATGCTCAAATGAATTCACAAGGTGAGTGTTAGAGGCTTCTTATCTTATGCTTACCTTTCATGGTGTTGGAGGTTGGTGTTTTTCTAGTTATAAGTGTGTTCAATGTGTTGTGTGGTAAGTAGGAAATCTTTTATTACCATATAAAGAATATTATAGCTACTCAAGCCTCTTTCATCAAAGCTTGAGTGAGAATCTAAAGTTGTGGATGTTGTTGGATGATTTGGTCTTCATATTTAAGTGGCAGGATG
Organism: Pinus albicaulis; assembly: GCA_034641835.2. Lineage (NCBI taxonomy): Eukaryota > Viridiplantae > Streptophyta > Pinopsida > Pinales > Pinaceae > Pinus > Pinus albicaulis. The sequence goes on along the minus strand of CM076579.1, from coordinate 545,360,780 downwards.
ACTTGGTAATTTATGGAGAAGTTGATGACATTAATGGAGAGGGCTCCTACTGTGGTTATGATGGAAAAGAAGGAGAAATTGGCATGTTGTAGGGTGAAATATGGTGAAAAATAGGAGATAAACTAGAATATAATGCATTATGATGAAAGAAATAAGTGTTATGGCTCCCCTAGGATCTTTCTCCAGTTCATAGCCCAAAAATTTCCTTGATCTATTGTTTTTTCTAATAACTAGGCTATTTTGTACCTATTCAGGACTTTCCTATAACATTTCAGGGAAGTTGGAAAAAACATATGGGAAGGAGATGCCGATTGATGTTTGATGTGGTGGATGATTAAAGTAAGTGGGAGATGGTGAAAGGATTCCACATGGGTCCTCCTGGATGATTTTCCTCATAACTTGGATTGATGATGCAGGTTGAACTATCAATATATTTTCTTATATCTTTTCATACTTGCACATTAATCGGGGTTTGAAAAATATAATTCTTTAACATCCTCTTTTCCTTAGTATCCCTTCCCAAAGTCGTGAGATTTTATTGGCTTGATTTTTTGTTTGAGAATTTTTATCTTCAGGAACTTGAAAGATCAGGATCTTTTGGAAACAACTTGTTTCCTTAAAATATTGAGCTATAATGTGAATGATCATGTTATTAGAAGGGAGGTATTTCAAAACCATTAGATTGATTAATAAACTCAAATTCCTAATACCACTAGACTCCTTATTCTGTGTTCAAATGAAATGAGTAGGCCCTAAAGAAGAGGCGTACCTTCAACTTGGTTATTCAAAGATTCTCCAAGACAACATGTAAAGTTTGTTTCCAAGCTTCCTCCAAAGTGAAGAATGACTCTCACCCCCACATGTTACCCCTCCATATTTTAGTATAGTTAACAACATATTTATAAGCTTTTGAGAAACTGTTAAGCATTGACAGATATGTCATATGAACCTCAACATTTTCATATCAAGATTATACAACAAACATATTTTGTGGCATGTTTGTTTGGTGCTTAAAACTTGTTAAATCTTTTGTAAAAGTAAGCTAATTTTGTAGTGAAATGATTTTTTCTTCTTCTTATTTTAATGAAATGAGGGCCCAAGGAAAAATCCCATTGTACTTCTCCTATTTTGAGGATGGTACCCAAGGTAGACCCTAGAGTCTTCATTTATAGATTCACAAGGAGAAACATGTCACAATTGTGTGATTTGAACTTGGGTAGATAGAATAATAAATTTTCCTTTCCCAGCCACTTGAGCTAAACCCACTTGATGAAATGACCTCATTTTTTCCCAAAATTGATATAAACGTGGTAGAAATTTCAAGTAGGTGAATTTTTTAATCAATAATTAGAGGTTATTGCAAGGTGGAACAATGTCCTTGGGGATTTTGAGTAATTCTAAATTGATCAAAATTATAAATAGAATAAAATAAATGAGAACTTTGATTTTTTATTATTATTAGGTATCAAGTAAGTTTATTAGAAAAATAAATAAACCCACACACTTATACAAAATTAAATAATCCCACACACACACACACACACACACACATGCATATCCTAGAAGAACCTAGTATATAGCTCACCCACAATAAACCTTTGGGGGTCTACAACCTTTCCCTTTCTATATTAACCACGTCACAACCAGGGGATTTGAAAATTCTATGTCTCAAATTTTCACAGATCACCATTTTCGCTACCCTTAATTCATATAATTTTAGTTTTCATTTTCTTCGATTTTATTTCATAAAAACTTAACACATAAATATATAATAAACCTCTTCAATGCAAGTGAGTTGAGATGGAGGTGTGGTGGGAGAGGAGCCTGGACACAAAGTAGGCTTGGGGATTCAGTGCAGAGTAGAAGTTCAGTTTTATTATTGCCTATGGATGTAGAATCCATGGATGGAGAGGGTTTGGAGGAGCCCTGATGTAGAGAGAAAGCTTGGGGACGTAAGGCAAAGGCCAGGATAAGTGGAATTGGGTGAATTTGTTCTTCTGATGTCTTGCAGGATCATCCATCCATGTATCTGCATTCCTGAGCCCATCCATTATGACTTCTGTAAAGTATTCACTCCATATCTACATTCAAGTTAGGGCTTTTTGATATTCGTTTTATATTTCCCAGGGTTTTATTTTTTTTCATCTATGATTGTCAGATCATGGTTGATTTAGCAGACATAGTTACAAGCTGCAGGGGAGGGCGAAGGGAAGGTTACAGACTCAGCCTTAACAAGTCAGTTAATGGATGATTTCCGGCACAGTGGGAGTAGTGGAAGACAAAAGGTTACATACTCAATCTTAACAAGTCAGTTAATGGATGATTTCACAAGCATAGTGGGAGCAGGGGAAGACAAAGGTAAGGTTACAGACTCAACAACCTTGTTGATGGAATATTTTACTTGCGGAGTGGGGGAAGGGGAAGGGGAAGGTGAAGGGATTCTTCCATGTGTTTGGAAATGATGCCGGAGCATCCAAGCCAAATTTTCATTATTTGATTATGTAATAAGGGGGATGAGACATTTTAATTATTTTATTAATTAAATTGCTTATTTTTAATAAATTAGCAGAGAAATTATAAATGTGAGGATTTTTGTAAATATTCTAAAGGATATGAGTGGAATTGAATTAGGTAGATAAACTAGGGAGTAGGAATTCCATATACGGGACTTTGTTGAGTCCAAAACTAAAATAAATCTAAATTAGATTTTAAGTTGAGATTTGTGTGGAGGAATTTATGGAGTGAAATAAATTCATTATTTATGTATATATAGGAGGGTTTTGTGAGGATGAAATATAGCTGGAGAGCACTGAGGAGTACAGTGAGAGTGAAAGATGATTTGAAGGGCCGAGAGCCAAGAGGCCGCCCAATTTAATATTTGGCCAAAGAATTTTTGGTTTATTGTCAGTATTTTTTTTTTTTATATGGCTCTCTTTCCTTCATGTGTATTTTGAGCTGAATATTTTTATGGTTTTAATAAAGAATTATAGAGAGTTTTTATGCTGAGTGAAGGAGTGTGTGTTTTATATGCTCGGATCTGTTCTATTGCAGAATCCCTGCATCATTTGGTATCAGAGCAAGAAAGATTCCTTTTTTGAATCTAAAAGTTTGTATATACATATATTGTGTGTGGAAGTTGTGAATGCAGGAAGGAATGCAACACGTCCGTTAATGCAGCTGGATCAAAATTTTAAACGTAGTGTTAATACCCACAAAGACGTGTTAGTCTGAGGGAGACACTCCACATACGTTGAGAAGATGTGACTCCACAACAAAGGAGGGACCGCACCCAGCAAGTAGAGGGAGCCAACGAGCCAACATTAAAATTGTTATTGTGAAAATTTGTAGTGTATGGAATCGAAGTCACAACTGTTAGAAGGTTGTGTGAATTTTGTTAGTGAATCACCATTCGGCATGAAGACCTGCTATGTGCATAGCCGTGAAGTGTTTGTTGTGTGCAGAGGTGAAGTGTTTGCAACATCCGTATTAAACTGCCTGATGAAAAATACAACGCAACATCGTGGGATGCTTGCGTAAGTGACTTAGCCACAGAGTAATTGCTTGGATTACATAGTCAATCCTACGTCCTGAGATGAGTTGCAGCCAACGTTAAAAGTTTCGATGTGCAGATTGCCAAATGACAACATTGCGGTTTTGTGAGATTGGAAAAGGCTGCATTTGGAAGTGGTCAAGCCACCATATGAAAGCGGTTTCGTGCCTGAATAGTATCACACTAGTGTAGTGGTAACGCAGCATGGTAATATGCTTGCGTAGGTGGGTTAGTGACTATTGTCAAATGGTGGTATGGATTGATGGTTTGCATCATATATATACATACATACATACACACACACACACACACATATATATATATATATATATATATATATATATATATATATATATATATATATATATATATATAAACATGATTGTAAAGAGTGTAAGTGAAAGTTGAATGAGTTGTGTTATTCATTGGTTAGTGATTTGCATTATTCATTGTTTATAAATAGTGCGAGTCAACATTCAACTTATGTAGTGTAATATGAAATCTTTCATTTGCCCAGTAGTGGTTTAAATGCAATGTTGGTAGTGATCAATAACCATATTAATGGAATAGTATGGATAAAGGAATGTTTGTATTGAAAATACAATGATAGAATAACGATTTAATCAATTCCTTTGGATATGAAGATAAGCTTGGACCTTAACAGAAGCGGACAATTTCAATTATGTCTGCAAGATGCATGGGAGAACGAGAAGGTTGTGAAAGGTAACTTTAGTTTGGGGTTTTTAATTGAAAACGCATTTTGCGTGAAGTTGGGTGAACGTGCACAACATTGAAGCATGATGCATTGATTGTAATGTATCATACCAGCACCCAAATCCATAATGTAGATGTTGTTATGATTTCTTTTCTATGAGTATTGAATGGTAATGGCATCAATTGTGATGGATTAATAGTTGGTTTGAGTGGTATGACATGAAACTTCAGATTTAACAAATAAGTATGTGGTTTAAATGTGATTCTAATTGTATTACATAATTACAACGGTCCTTGTGGACTAATGAACATGGTAGGGGAGATTGCATGTTTTCAAATAAAGGAATTGAAATTGAAGAGATTGAGATAAGGGAACTTGGCTTAAATTAAAGGGGAGAGTGTGCGTACATTGAAGGTTTCTAACATTAATTGTTGGGAAAAGATTTATGTTAGAAATTTGCTGGGAAGAAATTTAATTGTTGGGGAGAGATTGTTGGAGAATGGACCTTGCACATTCAAAGTAAGTCTGTAGAGGCTTGAATGTATTCCTAAAATAATACACGAGAGAAGGGTTGGATTATTTCAACCAAAAGAAGATTCAAGGTAAGTGCTCATTGAATGAATAAATATTCATTGAGCGGGGGTATTTTAAAATCTAGATGATTAAATTTCCTTGCCATACTTGAGAAGATAATATTTTGTAAATGTTATGAAAGAGTGGAAATGTTGCAAATACAGAAGTATAAATGAATGGAAAATGAAGGGTAAAATGTACTAATCTTGGGTGATATGAAGGGAAAACATGCATGTTTATATGAGGAGGTTTATTATGCATAGTGTGATGATTTATTATGCATAATATGGATTCTTCACAGTTTTGGTTAAGTCATTTTGGACCAAGCTTGTAGTTGGGAAAATAAGAATTCTTTTGATTGATGATTGAAAACATAATTGCTTGGTGTTGTAAAAGTTTTGTTTTACCATCATGTGACGACATCTAAGGAGGTAATATTGAGGATGAACACAATGCATGGATTGTACATCGAAGAGGTTGAAATATGAATAGCTTTTTATCTATACACAGGTGAAGAGATGTGCATTGATGTTGCATGGTGTATATAAGTGTAGGAAAATGTTTGCATTAAGATGACGAACTTGTGAGCATGCAAGTATTGACAGTGAAAAAGATGGCACAGAAGAATGGGAATCAGAGAATTGAAACTGCAGAGAGAAAGGTTTATTAATAACCTTAACAGGAGCATGAGGTATGATAATTCAGGAAGGTATTTCTGAACATTGAAGATTGAATGGTTTATTTATTTTCACCTTAAAATAAATCTTGGAAAACTTGAATTGAAATTCAACTAAGGACTTCAGTATCATGTGAAATGATAAGGAAAACTAATGATTTTTCATAAGAATGAAGTATGAAAGAGAGTGAATATTTTACATCCTAAAAATGTATTAGGGGTGTATGTTTATTGAAGCATTGTATAACTTCAATTACGTCAAAATATCCACTATCATTGTTATTGGGACAAAGTTTCAAGTGAAAACAGGTGTTAGAGTCAAATGAAAGTTTGGATAGTTTGAGTTGAGATTGAGTATTTTTCATCCAAGATGAGAAATTGGTGTAAGTCTGAAGTCGAAGAGTCGTAAACTAAGTCAAGAGTTTGAATGTAATGGGGTGCATGATCGGTAAAGCCCGACACCCAAAGAATTGGTTATTGTAACACATGTGTTACTAAAGTGTTTTTTGCAGCAAATTGCAGCAAGAGGGTTGCCAGAGATTGGTTCCAACACAGAGAACCAAGAGAGACCAAGCACAGGAGGAGAACTTGCATTTTTTATGAATGGCAAGTGTGAAGGATTGCTGAGAGCTGGATTAAATTAAATCGACACGTGAACAGATGAAGTTCGCTAAGGAGGGGAAGACGACTGTTGATATTCATTTCCAAAGATCTGATGAAGATCACAGTAGAAGGAAGAAGAAGGAAAATGCCAAGGTAAATGGCATATGTGAATAGTTAATGGATGAAGAGTACGAGCAGGAGAAGGCTGAGATACTAGTTCACCTTGAATTGTTAATGGAGTTGTTGTGGGAAAATGTGAAAAACCAGACACATGGTTGGACCATGAGAAAGAAGGTAAAGTGGCAGAAGCTACACACAAAGAGGGAAAAGCAGGTAAACATACAGTTGACGGAAGAGTTGAGAAAGCTCGAACAGATGTTGAGTTGTGACGAACTCATAGAGGCTGAGTTAAAAATTGATGTTTCCATTTGTGGCCCAGAACAGGGTGAAATTTTGGGTGAAGAGATCAATGAGGAAGATCTCATGAACTATTGGGATAGTTCAGTAGCATCTGAAGATGTGTTGGCAAGAGAAGTAGATGAGGCTAGAAGCCTTGCAATTTTTCTCACAGTTTATGTATTTTTACAGGATATGTGAGAGATGGTGAGTAGTCTAATGGAACTTTCATAGAGATGAAGGAAACTTTTGAGGTAAAGTCTAGTGGAGAATGCCTTTCAAATGGGGAAGGTAATGATTTGTTACAATAGGAAGAAATCATAAATGAATTCTTGGTTGGGGTAAAACAACATGTTGAAGATGTTATGGAATAGAAGCATACTGAAGATGGCGAGGATATATTCCAAGGAGGTAAACAAATGTATTTTTTTAATGAAATTGTTGACAAAATTTTGCAGTGTGATGAAACAGAAAACATGATAACTCATGAGGACTTCCAGAGAAAGGATGAAACTATATTGAGTGGAGTTGAAAGTTTCCAAGCAAAATATGATGATGACTATATTTTAGGTGAAGATCAAATTGAATTGTTGCAACAAAAGTATTTCATAAATTTCTTGTTTTATGAAAGAAATTGTTTCAGTGGAGGTGAGACAGTTATTTCTTATGATGAATAATTTATTATTGATAATGACAGTGAGAAATTGATTTTCTTAAAAGGCCAAAGGGAAAATGATGGACAAACAACTAAAAATATTATAGAGATAGAAGATCAGAATCCTATTCTGATGAAGAATGAAGAGATAGTATCAACAAGAAACTTGACTCGTGACAAAGAAGAAGATAGTGAAGAATGTACAAAGATTTTTTCAAATGAAATACAGATTTGTGGCAGGAACTGAGTATTCTAGAGAAGAGGCTAGAAAAATAGAGGATAAGTGTTCAAGTCACAAAGTCAGAGCTGAATGAGAATGAAAAAGTTCATTATTATGAACCAGAGCAAAGAGACATCCTTGAAATAGATGATGTGGAGGAAAGACTAACTGATAGTCTTGAGAATTCTTTGTAGAAGTTGAATCAACATACTGATGTGTTGATAAAGGAGAAAATATTAGAGCAGCAAATCAAAATGTTTCCAGGAGAAGGAGAAACTGAAAGGTCTTATCTTTTTAAAACTAACAGTTTGTTGGTGAATGCAGGTACAACACCAGACGAGGAAATTGTTGCTATAAAAGCAATCAATGACTATAGTTATGATCAAGAAGAGATTCTTGATTTTTTTCCATTGCACAAAGTTGAGAGTTCAGCTCAGTTGGAGGTGAAAAAATTTGACAAAGAGGAATCACTCCGAGGAATTGGCGAAAAAAAGTGTTGGAGAAGCCGATGGAATCTGATCGACTGAGTGGACAATGAGTTATCAAATCAAGTTTATACTTTGAAGGACCAACGATAGAACATAGTTTTGAATCATGGAGGGAGAAAGTCATCAGGACTTGTGGCTATCGCAATATAACAGAAAAGCGATGGACCTCATAGACAGAAGTCTATGGAAACTTCTCTACATGGGGAGTTTGATGCAGGAGCATCCAAGCCAAATTTTCATTATTTAATTATGTAATAAGGGGGATGAGACATTTTAATTATTCTATTAATTAAATTTCTTATTTTTAATAAATTAGGAGAGAAATTATAAATGTGAGTATTTTTGTAAATATTCTTTAATAATTAAAGGATATGAGTGGAATGGAATTAGGTAGATAAACTAGGGAGTAGGAATTCCATATATGAGACTTTGTTGAGTCCAAAACTATAATAAATTTAAATTAGATTTGTGTGGAGGAATTTATGGAGTGAAATAAATTCATTATTTATGTATATATAGGAAGGTTTTGTGAGGATGATAGACAACTGAGAGCAGTGAGGAGTATAGCAAGAGTGAAAGATGGTTTGAAGGGCCAAGAGCCAAGAGGTCACCCAATGTAATATTTGGCCAAAGAATTTTTGGTTTATTGTTAGTATTTTTTTTTTTATGTGGCTCTCTTTCCTTCATGTGTATTTTGAGCTGAATATTTTTATGGTTTTAATAAATAATTATTGAGAGTTTTTATGCTAAGTGAAGGAGTGTGTGTTTTATATGCTCAGATCTATTCTATATTAGAATCCCTGCATCAGGAAATCACATATACTCTATATGGCAAGATCCCATTTATGAATTTACTCGTGGGGAAACAAGAACTTGCACTGGTACATTTACTGTGATGAAAATTTCGATAACCCTTCCTGAAGGATATATATATATATAATTTTTCATGAGAATTGGTGGTGTTTTAAGATTTATCATAAAGTTTTATTCTTTGATTTTGTGTTTTTAAATTATTTCTCTGTTGAACTTGATTTTATTTTTGTTGAACTTGATAGATTAGGAAATTAATGCAGATCCAAACAACTGAGCTATGTAAATTCTACAAGTGTAGTGGGTGCAATAAAAAATAATTAGAAAGTATGTGTCGTTTAATTTAATTCATTTTATGTTACAATTATATTTATGTTTGCAACTACTCATTTGAAATTTTGGAGTGTTGTGGATTTTTTTGTTAAAAATGTTTTTTTGAAGAGAATGTAATGATATAGTGGTGTGTGAATCACATATATATTTTGGGGATAATTTTTTTCTATACATGCATATTTAAATATTCATTGAATTAAGTTTTAGAGTATGTTAGTTGATTAACAATATTTTTTTTCTTTTGTTTGAATTCCACAAAGCAACATGAAAGTGAACAATGCAGTTCATAAACAATGTATATTTGTAAATTTATGCTTGCAACTATAATTAATATTAAATATTTTTTTATGCAAGGTGAACAATCAATTTATATTATGTAGATTTCTATCTTATTGAGTAAGAGTTAGAAATGCTATGATGATCTTTGTTAAAAATTAAAACCATATCAACAAGATTCTATTTTTTATTTGTATGGGAATGCACATGAAATTAGACTTGTGGTGACAAATATGGTGGATAAGTATCTAAAAAAAGTTTTATATACCTTGGTTTTTGGTTTTTTGTTGTATTCTTAAGAATTGTGTTACAAAGGATAGGGACAACCGACTAATTATTATAAATATCTTTGAAACAAATTCCACTAGATGGAGTGCATCATTGGAGCATGTTGGAAGAACTAACAACTAAACATGTGATTTTGAAATCAAATGATGTAACTCGGATATGCTTTATAAATACATTAAAAATTTCTAATGATAATCCATGCTTGATTGTTATGGATCATTCATAGGCTTGGGTATGGTGTATTGCTCATACAATAATGATAAGTTGACTTGGTTGGTTAATAGATTATTTAGAATTCTAGTTTTGGTCAGCTTGGGTACGGTGTATTGTTCATACAATACTGATAAGTTGCATTAGTTGGTTAATAGCTTATTAGATTTTGTTGTGGTAAATGTGATTAGAGTACTTATTACAGAGTTTTTGGTTGGTAAAGTAGTTGTTAGATTTTTTTTGGGGAATGTGATTAGAGTAGTTATTACAGAGTTTTGGGTCAGTAAATTAGTTTTTAGATTTTGTTATGGGAAATGTGATTAGAGTAATTATTACAGAGTTTTTGGTCAATAAAGTAGTTTTTAGATTGTGTTCTGGGAAATGTGATTATAGTACTTATTACAATTTTTTTTCGTCTGTAAAGTAGTTTTTAGATTTTTTTGTGAGAAATCTTATTAAAATACTTATTTCAGAGTTCTTATTCAGTAAAGTAGTTTTTAGATTTTGTTGTGGGAAATGTGATTAGAGTACTTATTACAGGGTTCATGGTCAGTAAAGTAGTTTTTAGATTTTTTTTTGTGGGAAATGTGATTAAAATACTTATTACAAAGTTCTTGGTTAGTAAAGTAGTTTTAGATTTTGTTGTGGGAAATGTGATTAGAATACTTATTACAGATTTCCTTTCAGAGTGTTAGTGGGGATTGGTCAAGCTTGTTTTGAAACATTAAGGCCATTGGCATATATCTTTCTTGCAGAGCATATTCATCATGTTCGTGTGGAGCTTTCTCTTAGCCAGATAAAATGTTTCTCTTCATTATATTCTCTTTTGCTAATATTAACTTGTTTTTAGTAGTGGTAGTGTTTATTTTTCCTGGTTAGCAGTTTTTATTTTTTAATTTAAGTGCTTTTACTTTATTGTTTATATTTATGAGTTATTTGATGTTATAAAGACCTTATAAATGTGCCTTTGCATATTAAACATTATGAAAGCTCTTAAAATCCATCAAAGTTGTTTCTGAAATTGAATAATGTGTATTTGAACTTAAAAAGTATTTGTTAGTCAGAATATTATATTGGTGAGGAATTTGAAAAAATGTTATATAGATAAGGAATTAGAATAGTACATGTGTTTTTTTATACTTCAAAAAAATAAAATTGATTGAGTATTTATAATATGATTCTTAAGTGGGATTTGTTTACATTAAATAATAAGTATTGAAGTTTAATGTTTATCTCCTCATCATAATAGGGACGGGAAAAGAAATTCCTCAATAGCTTAGGTCATGGGGTATGAAGCCCTTTTTAGTATGATTTGATTGCAATAATATGCTATGGTTGAAATTATCAAAATGAGCCATAAGGCCAAATTCATTGTATTTTCCAAGAATTACATAATCAAATATCCTTTGGTAGCATAGTTCATGATTTTTTGTTCTCATGAGGACATTGATCATTAGGGTAATTATAACCAAATTCACAATTTTCTTTGAAAACCTTAAGTAACAAGGAAGAGAAATTTTGTAATGAAATTTCCAAATTACAGTTGAGGTTATGATGTAAATGTAAATTTCCCATTAATATTTGTTGGCAAGATTGAAATAATTACTTTTGTGGTATCATAGCTTAGTTATCTATTATTTCTATAGTTATAGAAACATTTTGTTAACAATATATGTTATTGCACTGGGCGAAAATTTTATTAACAATATACAATGAGAGAAATCAGGTGCTTTACATTTAAGCTGGGGGAGATTTCTTCTTGTGTGTATCTTTATATATAACATTACATTAAAAAAAATGAATTAAATTGGGATTTTCCTGGTACACATGTTTCTCATGTGATGTAACTATTTTTTCCATGATGGAATTACTTGTTCTATGAAATAATATATGCAACATTTTAAAGAAAAATGGGCTAATCTCTTAGTTCTCTTTATTTCTTCTACGTAGCTTCCAAGTAGAAACTTGCAATATTTTTATTTCAAGTAGAAATTCTAAAATTACATTTAACATGTATTCGTATAATGCAGGACCAAAAGGGAGTTAACCGGTAACTCAACCATGACATAAGTATGAGAAAAAACCCAGGGAGCTCTATTAAAAGCATTTATAATTAAAATAGTGAACGTTGAGAAATATTCTAGTTTCAACCAACAAACAAAATAAAATTAGGGCCTCAGTGACACCTATTAAGTAAGGAAGTAGCACTACGTTGAAATGTGGACAATTATGCCATCTTACAACCCTCCAAAGAAAATAGTCCCATATGTGCAAGATTTAGTCACTAAGTGCTTAGGGTTGGCCCCTCAGATTATATTTATGTGTCATTATGTTACAAAGGCTGGATCCCACAAAATTGTATTTTTTTATATATACCCCATAGGTTGGCTTCATCATTTTTCATCAAAGAAGAGTGCATAACCTTCTCGAAATAATGTTGGTCATCTTCAACATATGTTCCAAATGTAACCCACACAAGTTTTCCTTGACCTTTGGCATAGGTCAGGCTAACTAGAATTATATTTTTGTAATATATATATATATAATTTATAAACAAAATAACTTTTTTTATGGGAATCCAACGATACAATTTCAAGTAAGAAATTGATTTGTTGTTGCTTAAAACACATATTTGAATGTATAAAGGGATTCAACACTTTGAAATATCCCTAAGGAACTTGAATTCTATAGATTAAACAACTTAAGCCTTTAAAAATATCTGTTATATTTTGGTTAAAATTGACCAGAAAAATGTATCCCAAAAAGGGTCATTTCATCTATAAATTAGAATATATATATATATATATATATATATATATATATATATATATATATATATATATATATATATATATGTCACACATAGATATATAGAAATGTCATACCATAGATTCGTTGGCACTTTATTCAAAACCTCAGGTTGTACTATAATACATCATTTTTTGCTCATTACATCAATCCACCATGTTATGTTCTCTTTATGGAGTTGTTATGAGGTAGTCCTAGCCCAACCCTTACAACATGGAATACTATAGCAACCACTTCATTATTGTATAGGTTATCAATTAGACCATTTGTACTAGAAATAAACAACCTTGGGGGCAATTTGAATGTTGAAAACCTTAGCAAAGTCGGGGAGATCACATTGTTGCTGGTGGCTAAAACTCAGGCCAATGATCCTCAAAAGGAGTAGGTTGAATCAAACCTTGAACATGTCCTTTTGAACCTCATTTTATACCAAAGGAGACTTCAAGGGAAGCATGTGGATCTTTTAGGGATCTTGGACATATGTTGGTATGAAATATTAAGGGTTGACCCTTCAAGAACAACAAAAACATCCATATCATCGATTTAAATGCAACATATTTCTAACTGGAAATACCCAAGAAATATTTTGTACGTACATTGTTTAAGGTCTTAATGTTGCTGCAAAAACAACATTGTCCCAAACATGTGTCCTCCAGGTGTCTTTAGATGACACAAAAATTAACCATATAACCTACAAGCCAGTGTTGTTTCATGTTGCTCTCGAAACATACTTTGTGGTTGCTCATACGCATCCAACTGATGAGGCTAATATTCTCCAACTGTGTCCAAAAATTGATGTAGATATCTTGGGTAATATTCTCCAACTATGTCCAAAAATTGATGCAGATATATTTTCCCAAACATGCTACAGATGTAGGCTTTGAATATACAAGTTTTTTAATTTAAATCTGGTGAGATTGCTTCAACACGTAAACATACATCAGGTCTCCCAAGGACAGGAAAAATGCTACCATATTCATATCTAAACCTAGATAATGAGAACTAGGAAATTTTTTCCTCCAATATTATTCATTTTGAGTCATCCTATGCTTCAACATCTACATTAATTAACAATATGTCATTATCATAATCAAATTCCACCTTCACATATAAAAATTCATTCAAGTCGGATTACTTTGCATTGTTGTCCAAACTGTCACCACAATCATCAATGCATATATATCCATATAGTTCCACCACTTTAATGAAATCTCGAAATCATTTACTTGCAATTCATCATGATCATGTATTTTAATCTACCCAGGAATTTTCTAATCTGACCAATTCTCATGTATTGAAGATCCAATGCGAAAACTTATTAAAGGTAAATTTGCAACAAGTATGTGAGTAACCTCTGGCTCCAACATGGGGATAATTGTCCTTGCAACACTTGAGAACTCCAAAATATTGTCCTCAACATGTCACTAAGTCTATATAACAAATTTTGTGGACCAGTGTAGCCATCCCCTTATATCATTTGTACAATGTCCTTTTCTTATGTTTTATTTCCCAATAAAACATTGAAATGCTAAATTTTGAGCATTCCCTAGCTAGTTTCCTCATCATTTATAGGTTGTCATCAAAATGACAGTTTTCATGAGCTCCAAAATTATCACCAACATAAAAAATGAGATCTTCCATCCATGAACAATCCCATGTTTAAGATCAACGGTTATGATATTTCCCCCATATTCAACATCATATCCTGGACTGTTAACCACATGATTGTAAGAAAAGTGGTTCACCTTTTAAGAAGAAAAAAATCCTTTTTTTCTCGGGAAAACGATATAATATTATTATCAAGAGGATATAAAATTACATACTGTTTATACATGACATGCATGTATTTAGGTAAATGAATCCCAAAAAAAACCTTACATAAATAAGGTCATGTCTTTACATAAATTTATTGTTATATATCATATGAAGAGCTTGTAGCATCCCCTACTTTCAGAAAACGACTAGTGAGCACCGTATAGTATCATAGATTGTGCTTGTATAGACAACATGTAGGCCCATGTCACTTAAGAGTTCCCAAAAAGAGAGTAGCAAAAAATAGTAGTATAAGACAATATGGAAGCTATGTGGTATAATAAAATGACCAAAAATACCATAAATTAGATCAATTCGTGAGATACCTATCCATGAAAGGGCGATGATAAAATGCATTGAAGTCATTTTGTTCTAAAATGCATTGAATTCTTCATTTTGTTCCTGCTTAATCTTCCAGGTTCCTGGATCCATTTTGATGCCCTCTTTTGATAGAGCATCAAAAGTGGTATTTAATTCCTTGTAGATATATGAAATGGAGAAAATGTTTAAAGGAGTTTTAAGTTTGTTGATTTCAGTCACGATCAGAAATAAATGAGGGTTGTGGGATTGATAGATTCAATTGATCTATTTAGTGTAGATTTTAACCATGTACAAAAATTATCTGCAAATGAATCTTAAAGATAGAAAATAAACAATAGCGAGGGCATAAAACATAAAATAGATAAACACAAAGATTTTCCCCTGGATCCCAAATCGGGACGACCAACTTGATTTTTCATTATATTCCTGTTAGTGTTACAACACATATATATACATGCCGAAGCATACATAAACCCCAATCCATTAACCCTGGATTAGAACATAACCGCAGTTCCCTTGACTAGATCTACAAAATACCAGGGGCCGAAAACCATCATACCCCAAAACCATGTGTAAAATCATGCACAAAACCATGGGCAGATCCGTCCACCGGAAAATAAGAACCAAATTTTTTTTTCTGGCTCGCTGCCCCAAACCCTGACAGGGGGGGCTACCGCCCCCCTATGACCCCCCTGTACGTTGCACCCAATGCAATGTACCGGGGGGACTATTGCCCCCATGTTACCCCCCCGCGAATGACTAGACATGGAAAGAATATAATACAAACCCAAAATTCTCCCACTTGTTGTTTTCTTTTCGCAGGGGGCCACAGGATAGTTGAGTCATTAGCCCATCTTTGCAACAACCATTGTTTCTCTACACCAAGAGAACTTCTGAGTGCTCATAGACTTTGTCAATGCATCTGCAACATTCTTCAAAGTGTCCACCTTTACTAGCAACACCCTTTTAGCTTCAACCATATATCTCACAAAGTGATATTGAACATCAATGTGCTTTCTCTTTGAATTATAGGCAGGGTTCTTAGCCAATAAAATTGCACTTTGGCTATCACGGTCTATCCTTAGAGCTTGTTGCACCAACCCCATACTTGAACACAATCTCTTCAACCAAACTGATTCCTTGCCTGCATGAGTGGCTGACATGTATTCTGCCTCTGTAGTTGAAAGAGCCACTAAAGACTGTCTTTTACTCATCCAACTGACTGCACCTCCAAATAGGCTAAACACATACCCACTTGTAGATATTCTTTAGTCCAGATCTCCAGCCCAGTTTGCATCAACAAAAACACAAATGTCCAAAACTCTTTCCAATACTTGTCTTCCCTGGTAGCACAAGCCATAATCACTAGTACCACGCAAATATTTTAAAACCTGCTTCACTATTGTCCAATGCTCCTTCCTTGGGTTTGACATAAACTTGCTCAATACTCCCACTGCATGTGCAATTTATGGTCTAGTACAGACCATTTCATACATCAGGCTACCCACTGCACTTGCATATGGAACATGAGACATATCCTCCTCTTCTTCTTGTGTCTTGGGACATTGTTCAACAGACAGCTTTGTACCGACAGGAATCAGAACATTCACTGATTTACTATCCTGCATGTTGAACCTCTACAATATAGTCTCGACATACTTCCTC
The DNA here is from genome assembly GCA_034641835.2 of Pinus albicaulis. Lineage (NCBI taxonomy): Eukaryota > Viridiplantae > Streptophyta > Pinopsida > Pinales > Pinaceae > Pinus > Pinus albicaulis. The sequence continues at coordinate 545,344,381 of CM076579.1, read as the reverse complement.
TGGTTTAACCAAAGTTTCCTCTTTGCCTGATCTCTCTTAATTTCCATGCCCAAAATATAGTTTGAAGCATCAAGATCCTTCATGTCGAATTTGGAGAACAATTGGGTCTTCAAATCTTGGATAATTTCTTTGCCATTTCCAATCAACAACATATCATCCACATACAAGACCAAATAAATAACACAGTCACCAATTAATTTAAAATAAACACAGTGATCCTCCTTGCTTATGGTGAAGCCAAGTCCCCATATATAGGTATCAAATTTATTATACCACATCCTTGGCGACTGTTTTAACCCATACATAGACTTCTTTAACCTGCATACTAACTTTTTCTTCCCTTTCACCATAAAGCCTTCAAGTTGTTTCATGTAGATCTCCTCTTCCAGATCCCCGTGAAGAAATTCTATCTTCACATCCATATGTTCTATGTCAAAATCAAATGCATCAACAACAGATAAAAGTAATCTAATAGAAGTAACTTTGGCAATAGGAGAAAAAATATCACCAAAATCATTTCCTGGCACCTGGGAATAACCTTTTGCTACCAACTGAGCTTTGTATTTCTCCACCTTGCCTTCTACATTTATCTTCTTCTTAAACACCCATTTTCTCCCTATGGGCTTCCTTCCAACCGACAACTCCACCAGATCCCATGCCTCATTTTTATGCAAGGATTCCATTTCATCAACCATGGCCTCCTTCCAGAGTTTTCCATTCTCTAAATCTACTGCCTCCAGGACGGATCTGGGATCATCATTGGTTATAGTTAAAGCAAAATTTGAATAGAAAGCAGATGGATTATACCTTTCTAGTTGTCTTTTTTCCCGATCTGATCTTCTCATAGCTGGAGTTTGTGGCTCTTCCTCTTCTGAGTCTTCTTCTATTGTAGAGTCTGATTCATCCTCCTTTAGCTCAAACTCTATCTTCTCAGGTTCCTTTGGTAGGAATTCATGTTTAACAATATCTTTCACCTCTCTAAACACCACATCTCGGTTGTACACAACCTTCCTTATTTCCGGGTTTCAAAGCTTGTAACCCTTTAAACCATCCTTATAACCAATAAAGATGCACCATTCAGATTTATTATCCAACTTGCTCCTTTTCTCCTTTGGAACATGTACATATGCATCACATCCAAATAACCTTAAATGTGAAAGAGAGGGTTTATTACAAGTCGATACCTCATGTGGATTCTTATCCTCCAACGTTGATGAAGGTGATCTGTTAACCAAGTAACATGCAATCTCCACTGCCTCTGCCCAGAATTCTTGTCCTAACCTGGTACCACTGAGCATGCTTCTTGCCTTTTCCATCAGCTTTCTATTCATTCTTTCTGCAACTCCATTTTGCTGAGGTGTGTATGGAGTACTCTTCTACCGTGCTATACCACACTTCTTACAGAACTCTTCAAATTCCTTCTTACAGAAGTCCCCACCATTATCTGTCCTCATCACCTTTATCTTCTTCTCTATCTGGTTTTCCACCGGAGCCTTAAATTCTTTCAATATGTCAAAGACTTCAGATTTCTTCTTCAAGAAATATATCCATGAATTCCTTGAGAAGTCATCTATGAATGAAACATAGTACACAGTCTTACACAGTGATGGAACTGACACAGGTCCAAACACATCACTGTGCACAAGCTCTAATATCTTGTCTGCCCTCTTAGCACCAAAAGGAAAACTCACCCGATTCTGCTTCCCATATACACAATGTTCACAGAAATAAAAATCTAGAGAGCTATTGGACATACCTTCTACCATACAATTTCCATGTAGTATTCGAAGGCCCTTCTCTCCAATATGTCCAAGCCTTTGATGCCATAGCATGGTCTTTATCTAGAGACCGCTAGGTTTTCCGCTCCACTTTCGGGAACCACAAAACTATTGCACCCATCAATAATAGTGCTGCCTTGAATCTTGTACAAAGTTCCAATCCGAACTCCCCGCATTAATACCAGTTCTCCCCGAACCGTCTTACAGGCATCTTTCTCGAACACTATTTTTACACCTGCATCATCCATCTTGCTTACAGAAATCAGATTTCTGGCCAATGCAGGAATGTATAGAACACCAGGAAGTGTTCTAATCCTTCCACCTTGCAGCTTCAGCTTGACTTTTCCATGTCCGACGATTCTGGTCTTCCTATCATCACCTAATAAGACATCACCATCATCATATTTCTCATACGCGCAGAACCACTCCCTATGAGGAGTGAAGTGAAAGGATACACTTGAGTAAATCAACAATGATTCATGATCTACATGTGTATTTGAAGAAGAAGCCAAATACACATTCCCACCTTCATCCGAGGTGGTTTTTGCCTCTGTAGAAGGTGCATCATCAGATCCCTTTCCTTTCTGAGGAGCTTTAGATCTACAGTCATTTTTGTAGTGCCTTTCCTTTCCGCATTTCGAGCACACCTTTACAAACTTTCTAGGAGATTTAGATCTCCCACTCGAAACCTTATTCTTGTTTATGTTTTGGGACCTTCCTCATACAAATAAGGCATCTCCATTATGGCCCTCCATATTTATTTGTCTCATTTCCTCTGACAGCAAGGCTGAGACAATGTCATCAAAATTCAAGGTAGTTGTATTGCTACCTATTTCAATAACCAGACTGTCCCACGAATCTAGTAGGGAACAAAACAAACTGATGCACTTATCTTCATCTGAGATTTTAATATCAACATAGGATAGCTAACTTACCACAGTATTGAAGGCGTTCAGATGCTCTGTCACCGAGTCTCCATCCTTCATCCTCAGGTTATACAACTTTTTCCGCAGGAAAAATCTATTCACCAGAGACTTAGATTGGTACAAAGTCCCTAGCTTGTCCCACAAGGTCTTAATCGTAGCTTCCCAAAATACATTCAACAATACTGACTCTGAGACACACAACCGTATTGTGCTCTTTGCCTTCCGATCTAGTTTCCTCCAGTCTTCATCTAACATTGTCATTGGTTTAGTACTCGAATCTACTGTGATGCACTGGTCTTGATCCACCAATAGATCCTCCATCTTGAGCTTCCAAAACTCAAAACTCTGACCATTAAATTTCTCGATCTCTATCTTCCCGCTGCTCGCCATCTTCTTTCACTATAAGAATTGATCCTGCAGATCTCCCATTGAACATGGTCTACCTCAGGCCCGAGAAAAAAACCCCTTGGCAGCAAAGGCATCCCCTTGAAGCCAAAACTGCTCTAATACCAAATGTAGGTTTTAACCCTGTACAAAAATTATCTGCAAATGAATCATAATGATAAAAAATAAACAGTAGCGAGAGCATAAAACATAAAATAGATAAACACGGAGATTTTCCCCTGGATCCCAAATCGGGATGACCAACTTGATTTTTCATTATATTCCTTTTAGTGTTGCAACACATATATATACATGTCGAAGCATACATAAACCTGAATCCATTAACCCTGGATTAGAACATAACCGTAGTTCCCTTGACCGGATGCACAAAATACCAGGGGCTGAAAACCAGCATTCCCCAAAACCATGTGCAAACCCATGCACAAAACCATGGGCGAATCTGCCCACCGAAAAATTAGGACCGAAATTTTTTTTCGGGGTGCTGCCCTAGACCTCGATAGGGGGGATACCACCCCCCTGTTACCCTGCCCGTGCATGACTAGTCATGGAAATGATATAACACAAACCCAACATTTAGACACCAATTGAGAATCACCATGGACATAAGGACTGTAACAACAATCTCAAGAGCATAAATCAAGAGAAGATTTATAGCTAACATATTTGCATAATTGTTTGTTCCATCTCCCATTCCCATTTTTCATCGTGTAAAAATGTGTCTCACTTAGATGTAGAAGTGCCCAACCACCACATGAATAAGGAAAACCTTTCAAGGCATAGTTGAAAAAATCCTAGGGAACTAGTTTATTGATTATGACCCCAACAATATCTCTATGAGACTGTGTAGACTTCGGCTTGGGGAGGAGGTCGAATATAGCTAATGGCTTGGTAGCAATGATCAAAGGGGGCGTGAACTTGTCACAAAATATGACTATGTTGCAAGTAAGCCAAAAGCCCCAACAAACTAATAATGTAATAACCTTATAAACTTTCACATCTCGGGTAGAATACCAATGTTCCCATAAATCAATGATAGAGGTCCCTTGCCAGTGATACACCGACCCAAGTTTAGCTACATTAAATGACTAAAAATCCTTGTGTAGAACTCATACCAAATATATTCCTTTTCTGGATAAAGTCCTAAGTAGGAACCCTTTTCTCCAGGATGCACCACACGAACAATTGATTTTTAACTGGAAATTTTATTCTCCAAAGAGATTTCCACCATCCAACATGTTTCTTTGGAAAATGATCAACAATGAGGAAGGCGTATCCTATTTTTGGAGTACATAGCCCATTTATAGAATGAAACTAGACCAAATGATTCTCATCCTCATTTAATATGATATTGCAAGCAGCTAATGCCCTGATATAATCATTCCAAATAACACTATATTCTTGTGGAAGGTCGAGTTGATGTGACAAAATCCACCTATGTGGTCTCAAATTATTTACTCCCCCTACAATCTGTGCCAGTGAAAATAATCCCCTATGTTGTAAACCCACTATCAATTGTGAGGAATCCTGAAACTGAGCTCTACAAGCTCCAAGGTACTAATGGTTCCTAGATCAAGCTCCCATTTAATGCGCTGAAATTGATAGGAGATTATTTATCGAAGGAGGGCCTTGATGTGTCCCCCATCAATTGACATAGAACATACCTTAATGATGTGGTGTATGGATGAAGTCATGAGATGATGAATTACAACTGACACATGAATGACCGACTCAAAAAGGTCAACAAGCTATTGCAGTTGGCCAACACAGGCCGAGACTTCCCTTAAACACATAGCGGCATAACACAAGAGTGACCTCGAAACATGACTAATGAGTACCACATGATATCATGAAACAATGTAGGATGCATTGGAGCATGCTCCATATGAATAAAAAAGTAACCAACAGAAGGAGTAAATAGACTCATATGTATGGTACCACTCCTAGGAAAGCTAAAACTGGATTGCGAAAGAATGATGCGAACAAGTGCCATGTTCAAGGGTGATGTGATTGATACTGCCATTTTTATGACTAACAAAAATACAAGTTCCTTTCCCTTTTCTCTTTTTAGGTTCCCTTTGCATAAATTTATGATAAAGTAATAGAGTGGAGAACCTTCTAGCCATAAATTACTAGATTATTTCTTTTTCATAACTAGTTTGCTCAATTTATAAAAATTTAAAATTATATTGAATAGACGTCCCTTCCAGTACTTTAAAGACTGTGAAGGAGAAAAGTTCACTCGACAATATTTTCTAAATTAAAGAGTATGAGAAGAGCTTAAAGGAAAATCCCCCTGGAGGAACGAGTGGTATAAGGGGTAGAAAATAGTTCCATTCATGGTGGAACTACTCAAAACATACATGAGTCAAGAGATTAGCTAATAGGACCGCTCATTACAATGGTTCCTCCAAGAAAGGGTAAAAAACCAAATGAAACTGAATGATAGGCCAAGTAGATGATGATAATGGAATGAAGAGGCCAAGGCTCATAGTGAAAAAATAAGCTGAAAAATGGAAATCGCAAAGGATAAAAGTTGTGGAATCCTCCTGGGGTATAACTAGAAATATGACGAAGAAGAGGACATGAGGCTCAGATTCTAGGCCATAGTGGGTCAAAAGGAGGGATTCTGAAAAGGATTAAAAATGAAGGAATGGACACCAATAAGAAAAAAAAAAGGGTGCTATAATAAGGTATCCATGATTAGGTAAGCTCTACCTCCAAGTGACAATATGCATAAAGGAGAGTGGCTAAAGTCACAACTTGACGGGGTCAGACATAAGGCATGAATATGGCACTAGCGTTAATAATGCAATGAAGATGACGAGAATGACTTACCCCTGTATTCTAGTAAAAGAGACGTACCTCAGCCTCATTATTGTAACTGGGACCCTCAAAAGGAACACTAATAAAAGGAAACTCCTCATAACTCCACAAAAAGTAACTAGAAAAATATTATAGATAAAAACCCTCATAATACCAAAGAAATAAATAGAGAATATTCTCTAAGATGCCAAAAAGGTTTATAAAAAGAAACACATAACTCCTCATTTGTTCATTGTGAGTTGAAGAAGAGGAGAAGTGAGTTCTCAAGATTTGGAGACCATGGGAATAGAGGAGCAAGAGCATTAAAGTAAAGGTCATCCCCCACAAGGTAAGTCGATTTCTTCCCCCTTGATAGCGATTTGGGCACGGGTTTCTCATGGTCATAGTAGTTTTTCAGGCTTTTTTTTTGTTATAGAATCTCCTAGCTGCATGCATGAAGCAACAAATTTTTGGTTGAAAGGCTCCAACTGCTAGAGCCGACAAATGTGAGTTTCAAGGGTGCAGTGAGAGTATAAAATTTATTTTTTATTTTTTTCCCCCAAAATCAAATTTAATAGGGTTTACAGTAATTATCCTATTTTTTTATTGTGGCCATACCTAATAATTAAATATATGTGGTGTAGGAGAAACCATGGTGGAATGGAGGGAAATGGAGCATGTACCCAATGACATGTAGGCCATGTCTCATCAGCCAAAATTGAATGCACTGAGAAATTGTGCTTTGTTAAAGTTTTTCATGATTCCCAGCATGGCCAACCAACCTTTTGTTCTTTCATAAATCATTCAGTGGTGGGATGTGGAAACTCAAAAATTCATAGTAAAGGCCTGAGTCACTTATGCTAGAGCTGGAGGACATATAATTTCTCCCTATGATCAAGGCACAAAGCTCTAGTTGTGTTGGCTGGGGTTTGAAACATGAGTGGAGAAACAATGCAAGGTTACATGCAAAGGTATTGTAGAGATGGCACTTAAAGGGATAATGAAAAAAATCTTGATTGAGGAACTCAAGGATATCACAATATGTACTTTGGCTTACACTGTGACTCAAGTAGCAGGGACTAAGACACCCCATTCGGTGAAAAAACCACATTTTGAGTTGGTAATTTGGTGTATGCAATCCACCTTGTTCAACTAATGTGAGGGAATGTTGACCAATGTCAAAGATCAACTAGCAAAGATAAGAAGAGGGAGGATAAAAAAATTTGGCTACTAGAGGGAGTTTGCAGGTGTCGTTATTTTTGGAGAAGATATTGGACATGAGGTCTATGGCACCAGATTATGAGATATATTCGTCGACCACAGAGCCTTGGATGATGAGGTGGTGTAGCCTCAAGATGAGGCAAGAGGGTGTGCATGATGGAGACTAATTTTTGGCGCAATACTTCAAATGGTTGAGAGAAACAACACTAACAATGGACAAATATGGCAGATGATGGGTTATAATTTCAGGGAGATCTAGATCTAGTCTTTCCCCATGGAATGTAGTGGTATGCCAAACGTAAAATGTTTTTGGATCTTGTATTTTTTAATGTTTTTGGGTTTTTGGATTTTTTTATTTTCATTTTTGGTATGGGTACAAAGTTACTAACATGTAGTACATGTGATATGAAAATGTGGTGCCAACATACCCAACATGTTCTTATCCACTCAGGAGAGGTGTACCACCAGCCCAAGCCCAAACAACACAAGTAGCATAAGAGGACAAGAATGAGGAGTTGTGAGATTTCACTCGCAATGTTGAGGTTTTAACATTAGGGGTTACACTAAGGAGAATTACAAAGACACCTCGACATATTGTGGGAGTAAATTTAGCTCATTGTCGTGGTATCCTCCGACACATTCTAAAGTGGTGTTATGCTGTCATGAGCACCATTGAGCTGGGATAGTGGTTTACCTATGGTTGTGTGTTTGGGTGTGATTGCATATGTATGGCGGGATAGGCTAGACCTCTATTGGCCATATTTTTAGCAATGTACACAAACTTATGATAATATAATAAAATGACAACTTATATGGTGTGTTTATTTGAAAATCATGTGTACTTTACAATGTTTTATCGTGCGCATGGTTAAAACTTCTAATGTGAAAAATGTCAATCTAACACATAATGAACTAACGAATCAACCAATGTGTTTTTCACTCGAGGAGTTCAAACATAAGAAATGTAATTAAATATTTATTCCAATAGACGTACCCTAAAAAGGTAACATAAAATGGTAGGATTCCTTATAGAATAGAGACGATTGAGCTGGGACACTATGAGCTGATATTTTAGTTGAAAAAGTTGTGTATGCTAAGGTGATTAGCCTCGGTCAAGAGCTCAATGACAACACTATGTTATGCCACATTGTTAGTAACCGATAAAATTTAAAATACCATTGAACTCAACAAACTCGACAGTGGGAGAGAAGATGACCCAAGTAGCAGAAGCGATGTCCAAGTGTAATGAATTGCACCATCTGCAAAGCCTACATAAGGTAGAAAGGGTGTTGACATATGTAAATGGAAGACCAAACATATGAATCACACACACAAATTATGGAAAAGCAAAGACAAGAAAATAAATCTAGCAAACCCATACCTATAAACAATATGTACATGTGGTTGTGCCAAAAAACTAAGCATAATAGTGTTTTATATAGATTCCATTACGAGGCTTGGACAATGGATCCCCATCACAATCAACTAACTCATAGGCCCCTCTTTTTTTAACACTTTTAACAATCTGAGGGACCATGCCACAAGGGTTCAATTTTACCAGTTCCTAGCTTATCATGGTCATGATCATACACCAAAGCTAGATCACCTTCAAAAAAGACATGAGGTCGAATGGATTTATCATACTGGGCCTTTACACATTTATTATGACTTTCGTTATTGACCAGGGCAAGAAGTCATTGTTCATTTATATGGGAAAGTTGTAAGAGGCATTCTTCCTCAACTTAAGTTTCATGAAGTAGTTATATGACTAGTTGACATGAAGATATTTCACACTATATGGGAAGGAAAACCTCTATTTCGTAAACCAACTAGAAAGGAGTAAAGCCGATAGCAAATTTAAACGAGGCTTAATATGCACATAATGCGGAAAAGAGAATAAGATGCTAATTTGACTTGGGACTCCCTACCATCCATTGTAACATGGTTTTTAAGGTGCGATTTACAACTTCGACTTGACCATTAGCTTGAGGACAATAGGGGGTTAAGTTTTCATGATGAAAAACGAACTTGGCAGCCGATTCTTGCATCATATCATTTTGGAATTGTTTACTATGATCGGTTACAATTCGTTTAGGGACACCAAACCTCAAAATAACATAGTTGAATAAAAATAAGGCCACAATGGTGCCATCATTGGAATGTGTAGTCATGGCCTCAACATACTAGGTAAAATAGTCAACAACCACAACAATGTAGTGATGGTCATGAGTTAAGGCTGGATTGCATTACATGAAATCAATACCCAACTACAAAAAATGTATGAAAAAAGCCACAGGGTGTAAAGGGGCAAGATGTGCATGCATTTTGTGAGAAAATATTTGACATGGATGACACTTTTGGACAAAATATATATAATTTTTAAAGACTGAAGGCCAAAAGTACCTAGCGTGTAATATTTCTGAGTAGTGGCAAGCCCAGAGATATTACCACCAAATGCCCCAATGTGGAAATTATTTAATACATGTTGGACTTCTTCATGAGTAAGGCATCAACGTAATACAATGTCAATACCATGAAGGTATAAGTTATCACCAATAATAAGATAGTCTTGACATTGATGGAATATGTGCCGATGGTCATCACAAGATAATTTAGGCTGGAAATGATGGGTTTGGACATAAAAAATAATGAATTTGTACCAACGGTTAGAATAACTAATGAGGAACAAAGATTCATTGGGTAAAGGATCTATGGCCACGACTTCCTCACTAGCCTGAGGAAACTCAGAAAGTATTTCTGTGAACTCTAGGGATTTCTTGGATTTAGCAATAGCAAACTCCAAATCGAACTCCTTAAGGATAACAATGCATTTGGAATAATTTCCCAAATGATTCGATGGCTAAGAATATTTTTCATGGTGTTGAAGTGAACAATGATGAAAGTCTTTTGTAATAGTAAGTAATGCCTCAATCGTTGGACAACGATGACAGTTGCAAGGGCCAACTTTTCAACATGGGAATAATGAAGCTCCCTACCTAAGATAATTTTTCTAATATAGTAAATGGTGTGTTCATTGTGCATATCATCCTCTTGGAAAAGAACTGTACTGAGGGAAAAATCCAAGGCTGCAAGATATAACAAGAAATCTCAGTTGAAATCAGGAGGGATAAGTAAAGGTGCATACAACAAAGCATGCTTTGGAACATCAAAAGAACATTGGGCTTGGTCATCCAAAATTAAAGGTACTCCTTTTTTCAACAGATGCATGAATTTTGAGCATAATTGGCAATGAATTCTCATAGGAAATTAGCTTTTCCCTGCAGTTTTTGAAGTTGGAAAATAGTATGAGGAGGAGGGAGGTTAATAATAGCCTCAACCTTCAAGGGATCAAAACAAATACTTTATTATGAAAGGATGAAGCCTAGTAATCTCCTAGATCATACACGAAAGATACATTTTTGTGGATTAAGCTAGATTTATAATAACAACATCAGAGAAAAACTTCTCGATCGTGTGAAAAATGATGCTCATGAAGAAACAAATGGGTGAAAAGCTCATCAAGATAAACTTCAACGATGTGTTTGATGTCATGAAACACATAAGAAATTTCCCGATGGAAAGTAGCACTAACATTTTTTAGACAGAAAGGCATTTTGCGATAGGTGAATGCTCCCCATGAACATATAAACGCATTCATGTGCTAGTCTTTTGGTTTGATCTCAATATGATTATAGCCAGAAAAACCATCCATAAATGAAAAGATATAATTGTCAGCACACGCACCAAGAATCTGGTCCTTAGGGTAAGCCATATTAAAGTCATGGTAATCGATGCAAACTCAAATTGTCCCTTGATTTTTATTCATCAAATCAGGGTTATAAACCAGCTGCGTCAAGGCCATGAGATAAATGAAACCAACATCTAAGAGTTTTTGGACTTCAGCATTAATAACAACTACATTATGAGGGTTTAATAGCCAGAGTTTCTGTCGAACTGGCTCTGCTAAAAAATAAGTCTTAATCTCATGTTGGACAATCTCGAGATCAATGCTAGGCATTTCATCAAAAGACTAAGGAAAAAAATCATGGAATTCTTTGAAAATGGCAGTGTAAATATCAACTTATTGAGTACAATCAGCCACAATCAAAATATTTTCCACGATATCGGGCCTCACGAAAATATTAATAGCAATATTAGTTAACATATTAGCTAGGTTTTTGTTAGAAGAGATAGTGAAAATATAACTAGGGATCATGGAACAAGGGTTTGAATAGACACATCCATTATCTATATAGGGAATAAATGAAGAACAGTGATGAAGATCTCCCGAGGGATGATCTAAAATCAACATGAAATCTCAAACAACTTCATTTGATGGGAGTTGTAAGTGAAGAAATTCAAAATACAAAGGACGATCAACAACCCAAATATGTATAGGGTAATCGTCAAGTGGCGTAGAAATAACATCACTTGACTCATCAAATGTAGATTCCCATTGAATGGTTTGGTAAGAAATTTATGTTGGACTTAAAGGCATATACTCACCATAGTGATCAATATCAGATTCAGATGGAAACACCCAAGGATCATAAGGAAGCCAGAGTCCACAGGTGCAAGAAGAGATCATATGGATGAAAGCAACAATAGGTGTGGAAGGAGTGCTAGGCGAGGGAAATTAAGAAAATACCCAAGTAAGATATGAACATTTTAACAAGCCTGCACTAACACTCTTATACAGACCCAGGTTATCTACAACAAGTGGGACTAAGTTCCCGTAGTGGTAATTTGGGTTTATGGCACACAATAATGAAGTTGCTCAATAGCGACAATCTTTCCTTCATGAGTAAATCAAAGGACACGAAATACAGAGGAGACAATCGTGGTCATGGAATAGAACCAACTATGAATTCAACATCGGAAAATTTTTTTTACCTCCTATCTCAATAGAAAACTTGTGAAGAACCCCCTTAGGTACAAAATTATGTTCATCAGTCTGTAGAGTAGTATTAGACTTAGCGAGATTTGGAGAAACAAGGATTTTCTAGTATGAAGCTGACATGATACAGGTAGAAGAGCCTTTTTCCACTAAAGTGTGATGAATATTATTATGGTAAATTCGTACATTTATGTGAAAGGAAATTTGGTGGGATAGTAAAACATCAACTATATGAACATTAAACATGATAAAATTCAGGCTTAAGGGGTCCACTTTGCTGATCATGGAGAAAAAGGCCTTGAATTGTTGAGGAAACTTTGAAAAACCTCCAAAGAAGACATGGCATAGGGAGCTTGGGGTAAGTATTTGACAATATTGTGGTCTTGTGCATCCCAGACAAATGGATAGTGTGTTGTCTTATGAACAAAATCCTCAGGTGTGAGATAAAGAGGTTCCACATGATTATCTAACATGAGAGGTATATTGGAGGTAGTTGGAATGGTGGAGTCCTTAGGAGAAGAACTTGAATAGCGAACATCATATAATTTGGATCACATGGTCACATTGACTTCATCTTGGAACATAAGGATTGACGAATTATTTGCAGGATTGAAATATTACCCCTCATTTCCCCCTAACAGAGGTGGACGTGGTTGTGAAACCATTTGTTGTTGAGGTTGAGAAGGGAGTGGATGAGTTTAAACAACAGGTTGTTGGGTAGTAGGTGGGGGTGCAAGAAGCCTATGAACTTCATCCATTCGAGAGCATCTGTGAGTTAAGTGTTCATCTTGAAAAATTTTACAAGGGAGCTTGATTTTACGACATTGTTTAGATGTACCCCTTCCTTGATTAGTCAGGTTTGATTGAGTCTTCTAAGAAAATTAATGCTTTTTTTATCCTTTTTATTCCTCTTCCAATTAGTTTTTATTTTTATTTTTTCTTACGTGTTGTGGAATTCACCGTGAAAACATCGGTGGGATACTAAAAATGGGGTTCTTTTCTAGAGCCAAGTACTAAATGTAAACCCCAAATTTATAATGTGAACCTAGAATGTGAACCTAGAATTCACTAAGTACTAAATGTAAACCCCAAATTTATAAATATGTAGGCCCAAAAGAGATACTAAAAGGAGGCCAAAAGAGTCCCCAAGCTAAAACACAGAGCATTCAAGAATGTCAAACCTAGGTTTTCAAAGCCAAACAAGTGCTCTTAAGCAATCAAGAAGAAAACCAAAAAGTGAAAAAGAGGAAGGCAATGCCAATAAGCTAGGGTTGTAGCACAATTTCTCAAAAAGAGGAAATGTTGTACAACGGTCAAAAGAAAAACCTAGAGGCAAGAAGGCCTTAAGAAGATTAAGAGGGAGTGATAATAAATATATAAAACATACTCAAATATTTTTTTTTAGATGACAACTACACAACCAAAAACAACAAACCACCACTTCCAATCACAAGCAAGCAAACAAAAAGATAAATCACTCAAGTTCAGAGCAAAAAAGGCTAAACAAAGGCAAAATGGTTTCCAAACTAATATAAAAATCAGATCAAGTATGTCACTTAATCAACCATAGAAATTTGAAAATGAGATTGCAAAATGAAGTCAATATCCCCAAGAAAAGAACTAAGAAAACTCAAGGAAAAATTTGAAGAAGATGGGCAATGGAGGACCCCAAACAAGCCAAAAGAGGTGGATTCAAAATAGGGGCATGCAAAAATTGATAGCAAAAAGAAAAACCAATTAAAAAAAATAGAGGAACTAAGAGAGAAAATGAAATATTGAAAGCTAAAAATGAAACAAGAGACCCTTTCAAAGATGAATACTCAAATCCAAATAAACCAATCACCCATAGTCAGATCTAGCACAGATCTAGACTCTAGATAGAAGGAAAAAAACAAATAAAGTTTTAGACTGAGGGTTTTTGAAGGATATTTGAGTATTTTGGGGTTGCAATTGCAACCACACGAATGAGCCATGCTCATTGCAGTTATAACCACATGCTTGACACTGCAATGCAGTTGGGAGGATTTTTTATTTATTTTTAAATGTCTATGTAGCAAACGAATCGAAGGGACAAATCAAGGAAATTAAACCTAAAAAAGAATCACAAATGGTTAGAAAATATTTAGGGATCTCTAGGAACCATAATAAGACAAAGATGAAGGAGATTCAAAAACAAAGAGGGCATAAAAGAGGAATGCTCTCATTGAAAGAACCGGTCCTATTGTGCCATAATTTACACACAAGGGGCCATTTCTCAGTAATCCTAGGCCCTGACTAGGATCACCAGAACGAAAAAAAAATCGCTAAGTAAAGACAATAAATAATTCCTAATTCTATGATCATGCAACCATACATTCATGAAATTCCTAATGCTATAGGGTTTCAACTAATATCGACCCCCCTGATAGGTCGGTGAGGTGTTTTATATCTAATGCATAATTGTCTCGCTCTAATCATAATATATCTCTCTTCTGCTACCAATCCAAACCTACACACAACCAAAAACGATCGGAGACGACAAATAGTCCACCTGCAAACACCGTTAGCTCAAAAAAATAAGTAAAACATGAATATAAATTGTTGCAAACATGAATATAAAGAGAAGGAACATGAATTTTCATTAACCATAAATGAAAAGTACATCATATACCTCCAGCTCTATAATTCCTCTCCAAGCTCTAGGACGGTCTCCCAAATCAAAGAAAAATGTTCTGAAATAAAGTATATGACTCTCAAGGACTAAACAAAAAAAGCAACAACTTCTTAATAAGTATCTCCGTCTGTCTCTTTAGCAAAAATGATCCTTTAGGATAACCTAGTATTAATAGGAAGAAGAAAACTCCCAAGAGGATCAATGTAGACACCTAGGACAAAGAGAATTTAAGAAGCTTCTTCAATAACGTGTCCTAGCTAGCTCGAATAGTCCTGATAGGCTAATGAGTTGAAATGATCTCATAGGAACCATAAGTATCTAGATTAAGTCCCTAACCATACAAAAAAAACTTAATAATTTCAATTAGCATATCCTAACCAAACCTAGCGTACTTTCGCCTATTCTTACCTAGTGTAGTGTAACCTAAAATAGCCTAACCTATCTTAGCCTTTTCCAATCCTATCCCAACCTCCTCTACTCTATCCTAGCTTAATCTAGCCTAGCCTAATCTAGCCTATCATATCCTATCCTAGCCTATCCTCCTCTACTCTAGCCCATCCTAACATAACCTCTCCTCCTCTACTCTAGCCTAGCCTATCCTACTCCAGCATAGCAATTAATACTCTGGTCTAGCCTATCATGCTTTGGTCTAGCCTATATTACTTTAACCTAGACTAGCTAGATTAACCTACGATACCCTCTCTTAGCTTACCATTTCCCAACTTAACCTATATTGGATTACTCTAGCATAACCTAGCCTAATCTATTGGCCTAGTGTAATCTAGCCTACCCTAGCCTAGCTAGCCTACCCTAACCAAGCCTACCCTAGCCTAGCTAACCTACCCTAACCAATCCTACCCTAGCCTATCCTATCATAACCCACCCTAATATAGTCTAGCCTACTTTGGCCTCCTATCCTACCATATCCCAACCTAGTGTACTAACCTAGCCTACTCTACCCTAATAGCCTAGCCTATCCTAGCCTACTCTAGTTTAGTCTACTCTAGGCTACCCTAACTTAGCCTAACCTAGCCTATTCTAGCCAAACTTGGCCTAACTTACTCTAGTCTAGCCTACTCTAGGCTACACTAACATAACCTACCTTAGCCTACTTTAGCCTAGCCTAGCCTTTCCTACTCTAGCCTAGCCTACCCAACCCTAACTTAGCCTACTCTAGACTAACTTAGACTAGTCAAGCCCGACCTCGCCTAGCCTAACATACCTAGCATATCCTAGCCTAGGCTAGTCATGCCTACTCTAGCACAACCTAGCTTATTAGCTTACTCTGACCTAGCCCACCCTAGCATATTGTGGCATAACCTAGCCTAACCTACTCTATCCTAGTCTAAAATAGCCTACTCTAATCTACTCTAGCCTAGCCTAAAGTAGCCTACTCTAATCTACTCTGGCCTAGTCTACTCTACCCTAACTTAACATAGCCTAGCCTAGCCTACTCTAAGCTACTCTAGCCTAGTCTAGCCTATCCTAGCGTAGCCTGCTCTAGTCTAACCTACTCAAGCTTACCCTAGCCTAGTGTACCTTAGCCTATTATATAATACCGCAACCTACAAATATCTACTCTAGCTTACTCTAACCTTTCCTACTCTTTCTTGGCATTCTCTAACCTTTCATGCTCTTTCCTAACCTACTTCACAGTATCCTAGCTTGCTCTAACCTTCTGCCTAACCTATCCTATCCTACTCTTAGCTTAGCCTAGCCCATCATACTCTACCTTAACCTATCTAACCTACCTTAGCCTAATCTATCTTAGCTTAGCTCTAGCCTATCCTACCTTATCCTACTCTAGCCTAGCCCACTGTAGCTTACTCTAGCCTACCTTATCCTACACTAGCCTAACATACTCTAAGCTTGCTCACTCTTTCCTAACCTACTCTAGCCTACTGCCTATTCTGTTCTAGCCTACTCTAGTCTAGCCTATTCTAGTCTAACCTACTCTAACTTACCCTGGCTAGCATGTCTTAGCTTAACCTAGCCTAGCCTACTCTAGCTTAACGTATCTAGCATATGTTAGCCTAATCTATCCTAGCTTCGCCTAGCCTAGCCTAACCTAATCAAGATTAGCCTACTCTAGATTAACCTATCTAGCCTACCTTTGCGTAATATATCTTAGCTTGGATATAACCTAGCCTACCTTATCCTACTCTAGCCTAGCCTAATCGCCCTAGCATACTCTGACTTTTCCTACTCTTGCCTAGCCTACTCTACGTTAGCCCAACTTACTGCAGCTACCATGTCTTAGCCTAGGATAGCCTACTCTAGCTTAACCTAGCTAGCCTACCTTAGCCCAATATATCCTCGCTTAGCTCTAGCCTAGCCTACCTTATCGTACTCTAGCCTAGCCCATTGTAGCCTACCCCAACCTAACTTATCCTACTCTAGCCTAGCCTAGCCTACATTAGCCTAGCTTACTCTAGACTAGCCTAGTCTACTCTATACTAGCCTAGTCTACTCTAGCCTAGCCTAGGCCTAGCGTAGTCTACTTTAGCCTAGCCTAGCCTACTCTAGCCTTTCCTACTCTACCCTAGCCTAGCCTACATTAGCCTAGCTTACTCTAACCTACTCTAGCCTAGCATATCTTAGTCTACTATTTTCTAGCCTACTCTACCTATCTTAGCCTAGCCTACTTTTTCTTAGCCTATTCTAGCTAGTTTATTCCATCATAGCCTATCCTATCCTATTATAGCACTCCTACTCTACCCTATCTTATCCTAGCCTACTCTTTCCTAGCATAGCCTAACCTACTCTTTCCTAATGTTTCTTAGCCTACTCTAGCCTAGCCTACTCTTTCCTAGCCTAGCCTAGCCTACCTTAACCTAGTCCTAGCCTAATGCTAGACTATCATATGCTAATCTAACATACCTTACCATTTCCTATCCTAACCTAGATTAACCTACCCTATCCAAGCCTACCTATTGTAGTGGATACATCTAGTTAAAACACACATTCAAAAACACTCTTGAATTTAATAGAATATTAATTATGAAATTTTAAGATGATAAAAAAGTTAAATTATATTAAATAATTATATTAATAAAGAAATCATTTAAAAATAAATTAACCTACAAGATATTAGTAAAATATTAATTATAACAGAAAAAAATTAAAAAACTATAAATACTAATATCCAATTTATTGGGAAATTTTTTTGATGTTAACCCTAATAATATAAAAACAAAATCTAGCTGAATAGATTAAAAAATATAAGTAAAAACATATTTATTAGATGTAAAAATATAACACAAAACATATTTATAACACAAAGTATAACATATTTGTTAGAAGAGCATCCATGAAAAAATGATTTTTAGAGTGGTGAGATCAGAAATCATCTCCTAATTTAAATCTTTATTTATAATATATATAATAAATTTAAAAATCATTACTTAATTTAAATTTGAATTTTAAATGTGTATAATAAATTTAAATTTAAAAGAAAGTACAATATGCTATGCTGCAAAATGCTTTCTATTTCCTAATTAAATCATCGCAATATAAAAAATTCATGGACCATAGCACACTTTTGTGAAAATATGATTTAAATTTAAATTTATTATATATATAATAAAAATTCAAATTCAAATCAATTTTCTAAATTTGTTATTGCGCCGAGAGGCGCATCTACAGCCCAGTATGACCCCGATGTCAGGTTTGTCACGTCCTTAATATCGGCTCAAATTTTAAATTAAAATAATAAAAATAAAAAATAAATGTCGGCTTAACAAATAAGTTTTAATAATTATATAAATAAACCAAAAAAAATTAAAACAAGTCAGCTATGATCGAACATAGTTCGTATAAAATGATTCCCAGTTTTCCTTAATGCAAAGAAACCTCTCATACTTATTCCAGAAATTTTCACACGGTCCTTTTAAAGATATCACATCTATCTTTCCGAAATTTTACATAGTTCGTTCAAGAATTTTCCACTGAGACTTTTTTGAAAATTCTCAATTCCTTATTAATATTCAAACAAATTCAGTATCTTACCTCTTCAGCAACATTCAAATAAGAAATTCGAAGTTACACGGCAGTGCTACATGCTCATCTGTAGTTTAAATCCAGTGGTCTGCCACAAGACCACAGAAACGAAAATGTGCCACCCAACCAATGAGACCTAGATTAATATTTTCTTAAAAAATTTTATCAATTTGCATTCTCTCATTGTTCAAGTCCTTTTCCTGTTGTAACCTGTTAATGAGCACTTTTTGACATCATGCTGTTGGAACCTGTTAATGGGAAATTTCGACATGATGTTTTCTTTAGAAACGTGTTCTTTAAGAACGAAGTTTTGCAAAAACAATTTATCAATCAACTTTTGACCTGAAACATAATATGTACAGAGATATAACATTCTAAGTAGCTATCTTCCCATTTAAACTTCAAAATTTCAGTGCCAAAAATTATAATGCAGCTTTGAAAAATAAAAATCATTACATTCAATATTGAAAGTTTGTTATATGTAATCATTGAATGGAATGCATTGAATGGAATGGTTTTAATATGTAATCATTGAATGGAATGTTTGTTGAATGATTTTTAAGGGAAAAATTTATATCAACATGTAAAATCACAAGTTTTAAGTTGTAGAGTTTTCTTGTTTTATCTACTGAAGAATAATTACCCTAAATAGCACAACGTTATTTAAGATGCATTTCACTGATTTGTATATTATAATTATGACTTTAACACATATATATAAAAAAGATGAGCTACTATTTTTCAAATTTTTTTGCCCAAAAGTTTTAGCACTGATTGAGATATAAAACTTTTTATCTTTTATGATTGATATATTTATTGTTCATGGTATATACTAGGGCATCAAATTTTGACTGCTTAATACAAAACATTTTGTATCTCATTAGATCTTTGCATGAAATCCTTGCAATCTCGCCAAGGCAAATGGTTTATGGGAAATATATTAATATAGCAAATCACAATTCCAGTTCTATTCAAAATTTGTAGTTTCAGAATCTTTATATTTATGTCAATAGTATTTAGAGTAGAAAGATTTATTCTACAATCCAGTATGAAAAAAAATTGTAAGTATGTCATGCTCTAAAAAAATAATTTAAACAATTAAAAATCTATTAACACAACAATTAATTATTGATATTATAATTTAATACAATTATATATATATATATATATATATATATATATATATATACAGAAATCGTTTGAATATCTATATTAACTAATATATTTCATTATGAACTTTCACTCTCTACACAAAGTGTGTATTTATATATATATGTGTGTGTTAATCTTAGTTGGAAAATAAAATTTTATTTAAAGTAAAATAGAGTAGTTGCGTTTTAATAATAAAAAAAATGTATGACTAATTCAATTTTTAATATAAAATATTAATAATGATAAAATATCAACTTATACAATTTAAACAATAAAAAATTACCACATAGATCTATATTAATCACATATTTAAGAATCAGTAAAATATATTAATTGATGTGTAATCTTTTTTCAAGTTTGAGATTTGATTTGTGTAGGTTTTAAGATGTTTAAACTTTCTGTTTTTCAAAAAATATTTAACAAGTGATATCAACTTTATAAATTTATATATAGAAAAAATGTTAAAAAAAAATATTTTAATGTATAATAGAATTAAATATCCATTATGAATTATCAATAAAACTAGCACAACCACATTATATTTACTAATGTGGTTGATATACGCCCATAGGCCTATATCCACTACCCATCACATTAATTTATATATCAATAAATAAATATTATATATAATAATTTTATTATATTATTATATTAATATTTATATTAATATATTAATATAAATATTATATATTAATAAGAATATTTATCAATATGTTAAATTTGATTAAAATCAGAAAAATAATTTATATATATTAATAATATTGATTGATATTTTTTTTCCTCGAGAAAAAAGCGTAATTTTATTTCTTCAGGTGAGAACAAAATTACAATGAAAAACACATAGATATGTGTTCGATAGGGACAAACCCCGAAGTTTGTTTACAAAAAACAGTGCCAAAGTGACACCAAGTCAATGCAGACCCAGAAATCTGTCAAATACAAACTGTACCTAGAAAAAAAACTAATCATACAGTCCCATTGTGGACCAAAAACTGTTCAAAGGCCCAAATAATACATTTGCACCTTCAGATAGACATAGCTCTGTCCACCAAGAGGGCCAGCTGTAAGCACTCAACTATTATGGCACAAATAAATTGTAATACAACGCTCCAGTCTTCACTGAATGACGATTTTATTTTGACAAGCCCTCAGATTTAACCATCAAAAAGAAAAGCTGAGAATTAAAAAACAGCTCCCCAAGTGTAAGCGCTCCCCAAGTGTTTGAGTCAATACTGTTTGAATCAATACTGTTTGATTCAATACTGTTTGAATCAATACGACCTGAATCAATACTGTTTGAATCAATACGACCTGTAGCTAAACACAGATCAAAACTGTTTGAATACGACCTGTAGCAGGCTAACATCGCGAAAGGAGCCCTGTAGCAATCTATCCAACGCACAAGGAGCATCAACATAAAATGTAAAGAATAAAACACAGCCCATGTATATGTTCCAGTAGGCATAAATGTCCGGCCTACCAAAGAGACTCTGAAGCCACACCTTCAAAAATAAATGGATGTTAAAAACAGTGATAAATGCCTCCAGTAGATCACTGAACCTCCAGAAGCCTACAACAGCTGAAAGCTCGATCAAAATGTGCAGCCCATAGAAAAATTCATGTAAAATTGGAACCAGCCCAAAGCATACGAGCCCACCAACAAGAACACCCAAGAAAAAACGAGTGATAAAACACACCCACCATCATCGACCTGTTGAAGATCAAATAGCAGTTTGTTGTCTGATCAAAAGTAATAGATAATTCCAACCACCCTCACCCAGCTGTTGACACAGCACATAAAGTGTAATAAAACTGTTTGCAATGCAGACCAACACATAAACGAGTAGCCTCTTAATCAAATAAGGAAGGATGGAAGTATTCGGAAGTTTCACCATCCAGATGTTCCCGAATCCTCCAGATACCTTCATCCAGCAAAATCCCCCTCTTAGAAGCATGGTCAGCCTTTTCATTATTTTCTCGATAGATATGCTGGCATGAGAAGGATAAAAAAGAGTGGAGGATCTCCCCAACAGAGCGAAACAGATTTTGAAGATGATGAACTCTACAAATTTGAATACCCTTAACCCAGTTAATCACATTCAAGGAGTCCCCAAAAACCTTTAAATGCCGGCATCCTTTCTCCACAGCAAACAAAAGAAGAATCTTGAGGCTCAGCAGTTCGGCAAAATTATTTGTCCCTTCCCTAAGCCCAGCAGAGATCTCATACCAGTGAGATTCCGAGAGAAACAGCAGAGCTCCACCACCACAGACATTTTGCTGCATCGCACCATCAAAAAAACCCCAAGGGTTCCTACTATCAATATCCAACAGAAGAACCTCCCTCTGATTGGCAGCACGGATATGAATAGGAAAGGCAGAGTGTAAACCAACAGACATGGCACCAACGATCTCCGGAGTACTGACAGAACCATCAAAAAGAAGACGATTACGAGCCAACCAACAACCCCAAATAACGAGGAGCGGTAGAGCTTTAAGATTCTGCTCAGCAATAGATATCCACCACGATTCCCAAGCATGAGATACAGTAATGCCCTCCCACCTAAACTGGATACCCAATAACCTGGAACACTCTTGCCAAGTACCTTTAATAAAAGGACAGCTGAGGAAAAGATGATTAACCGATTCTTCTTCAGATTTGCACAAACAGCACCATCCAGGGCCCTGAAAACTTCTGTTTTGCAGCACATCCCAGGTAGGGACTTTAATTTCAAGAACACACCACATAAAAAGCCGAGTCTTACGAGGACAATGCAGTTTCCAGAGTTTCTTCCACCACCACCGCTCCTCACCCAGGACAACCCCAGCACTTAGTTTTGTGTAGCCAGCCCGGGGAGAATAGTTGAAGATATTGTGTATAATCCTGGAACATCACCTCCTAATCCTCCTACATATGTTTTAGTAACATTTGATAAATATGTCGGAGTTGCGTGGGATGAATTATTCCCTCATACTATTCCTATTATACCTATTGAAAGAGGCAATAATAAACAAATTCCATTGCGACTTGCTTGGGGATTAACAATTCATAAGTCCTAGGGATTGACACTAGAGAAGGCAACTATTGATATTGGAAGGACAGAGCGACAAGGTCTCACTTTTACTGCAATATCTCGAGTTAAATCTTTGGATGGTCTTCGATTTCAACCACCATTTCCGTATGATCGATATGAAAAGATGGCAAAATGTGCCGGTTTTTCTAAGAGAAAAGAAGAAGAAGTCAGGTTAAGGTTAAATACTAAATAAATTATGTATTTTTCATGTATTTTTCAATATATTCTTCATATCACATTTCAATGATATGATAGTTGTATTTGTTATTTAATATATTAATTAGTTCATTTTTAAGATCACCAAACATATTTATATTAATAACATTTGTTAGAATTTTTATTTCTAATCTTAAAAATTTCAAAGTATGATGTACATCTCAAAAATATACAAAAAATTTAATAATCTGAAAAATAAATGTCGGCTTAATATAGGTGTATTTGATATTTCAATGATATGATAGGTGTATTTGTTATTTAATATATTAATTAGTTCATTTTTAAGATCACCAAACATATTTATATTAATAACATTTCTTAGAATTTGTATTTCTAATCTTAAAAATTTCAAAGTATGATGTACATCTCAAAAATATACAGAAAATTTAATAATCTGAAAAATGTGACGTTGATGCCACCGACTGGAACCAGCATAGATCCATCTAACTCCGGATCTATCATGCGCCTAGAGGGATCAAATCTCTCGAGGTGCAAACCTTTCCTCAAGTTTTGCACTCAAAAATAGGTTTGCACCTCGAGAGATTTGATCCCTCTCGGCGCATGATAGATCCGGAGTTAGATGGATCTATGCTGGTATATATTTTAAATAAAATGTTAATAATTCTTGGACCTCAACTTATACCAAATTTTTTAAAAATAAAACAAACTAAAAAAGTAATTACAATAAAACTACACCAATTAGAAACCAAAGTTAATCTCATTGGAGAACATGCCTACAAGCATATAAAACTTCATGTAGATTATTGGATAAGTAGAAACAATAGGAATGGATTTCATAAGCTCCAAATGGATAGATGAGATAAAATAACAATTGGAAATCAGTAGAAATCTAGCTAAAGAAAATACACTCACTCAATTGAAAGAAAAAAAAAAAACTTATTAGATGGCTGGCTTGACATTTCTACTTGCTTTGAAATTGCTACTCATTAAAACTAAAATAAAATACTTATTACATAGCTTGTTTGACGTTTCTACTCATTATAGGGTTGGTTTGATATTTAGGTTTCCAATGTTCCAGCACTGAAAGAAGAAATTAATAGAGTAAAATAAAGAAAATAACCTATTCTTGTTGTGGTTTAACTAGGAAGAAATTAAATAAAAGAAATCTGAAAAGAAAGAATTGGAGTTTTTTTTGGGAGAAAAGTTCAGGGAAATGTACTTGTAATTGTAACTGAATCCCTGAGCATTGATCACGTTTTACAGAATTTTCAATTAGAGATTGGTGTCCTTGAACCTATTGAATACACTGCATCAAATTTGAGATATATGGACATGCATTCAAATAGCTGAAATGATTTAAAAATATATTAGGGCAAGTGAAAAACAAAGCA
The DNA here is from genome assembly GCA_034641835.2 of Pinus albicaulis. NCBI lineage: Eukaryota > Viridiplantae > Streptophyta > Pinopsida > Pinales > Pinaceae > Pinus > Pinus albicaulis. The sequence goes on along the minus strand of CM076579.1, from coordinate 545,319,909 downwards.
CAAATAAATTAATGATAGTATGTACCTGAAATTAAAATAAGTCATTAATGGGAGAGAGCAGAGCCATTATTGAGAAAGAGGAGTGATTGTTGATTTGTTCTACCACCCTTCCTTTGACGTTGGGAAGCAAACAGACTCGCACTCACGTGATTCAGATTCAGAGGCACAGAAAGATCCATGCAGAGGCACAAACACACTCCTGCAACTCATGCATTAGACAGACACTCAAATTCACAGGGACAAACACACTCATGCATGAGGTAGTACATGAGCTACATACTTGGACTTAGACTCTAGCATACACAAAGAATGAGATAGACATATCACAACAGAGTACATGAGGAGGAGGAAGTAAATGTGAAATTTATGCAAGCTTCTATGGATATTAATAGTGTTTATTTGAACGGATACATTGGCCTCCTTAACAACCTCCCTTTTTTGAAAAATTGGTTCACCCCACCATCCAAAAAAGCAAGTGCCTTTAAATAGATGACACACTTTTAAGGAATTACCCCAATAATATATGAACATTTTAACAAACCCACACCAACACTCTGATATGTATAGGGTAATCATCAAGTGGCACAGAAATAACATCACCTGACTCATAAAATGTAGATTCCCACTGAATGGTTTGATAAGAAAGTTTTGTTGGACTTAAAGGCATATACTCACCTTAGTGATCAATATCAGATTTAGATGGAAACACCCAACGATCATAAGGAAGCTAGAGTCCACAGGTGCAAGAAGAGATCATATGGATGAAAGCAACAATAGGTGTGGAAGGAGAGCTAGGCGAGGGAAATTAAGAAAATACCCAAATAAGATATGAACATTTTAACAAGCCCGCAACAACACTCTGATACAGACCCAGGTTATCTACAACAAGTGGGACTATGTTCCCCGTAGTGGTAATTTGGGTTGATGGCGCGCAATAATAAAGTTTCTCAATAGCGACAATCTTTCCTTCACGAGGAAAGAAAAGGACACGAAATACAGAGGAGACAATCGTGGTCATGGAATAGAATGAACTACGAATTCAACATTGACATAAATTTTTTTACCTCCTATCTCAATGGAAAACTTGTGAAGAACCCCCTTAGGTATACAATTATGTCCATCAGTCTGTAGAGTAGTATTAGACTTAGTGAGAGTTGGAGAGACAAGGATTTCCAGCATGATGCTGACATGACACAAGTAGAAGATCCTTTTTCCACCAAAGTGCGATGAATATTATTATGGTAAATCCGTACATTTATGTGAAAGGAAACCTGGTGGGATAGTCAAACATCAACTCTATCAACATTAAACTTGATAAAATTCATGTCTAAGGGGTCCACTCTGCTGACCATAGACAACAAGGCCTTGCATTGTTGAGGAAAACTTTGAAAAACATCCAAAGAAGACATGGCATAGGGAGCTTGGGGTAAGTCCTTGACAATACTGTAGTGTTGTGCAGCCAAACAAATGGATTGTTTGTTGTCTTACGAACAAAATCCTTAGATGTGTGATAAATAGGTTCCATGGGATTATCTAACATGAAAGGTCTAGTGGAGGTATTTGGAATGGTGGAGTCCTTAGGAGAATAACTTGACTAAGGAAAATCATAGAATTTGGCTCAAGTGGTCACATTAACTTGCTCTTGGTGCATAAGGATTGACGAATTATTTGTAGGATTGAAATATTGCCCCTCGTTTCCCCCTAACAGAGGTGGATGAGGTTGTGAAACCATTTTTTGTTGAGGTTGAGCAGGGAGTGGATGAGTTTAAACAACAGGTTGTTGGGTAGCAGGTGGGGGTCCAATAAGCCTATGAAATTCATCCATTCGAGATCATATGTGATTTAAGTGTTCACCTTGAAAAATATTACAAGGGAACTTGATTTTATGACATCTTTCAGATGTTCCCCCTCCTTGATTGGTCAGGTTTGGTTGAGTTTCCTATGAAAATTAATTCTTTTTTCATTCTTTTTATTCCTCTTCCCACTAGTTTTTTTATTTTTTCTCACGTGTTGTGGAATTCCCCATGAGAACATTAGTGGGATACTCAAAACGGGGTTCTTTTCCAGAGCCAAGTTCACTTCCTCGAGCTTGTGATGTCACGATTAATTTCTCAACTTAGGCATGAATTTAGATCACAAAAGTGGAAATGGAACCAATCACATAATTAGTGTGTGTTCCTGGGGTTGGTTTAGGTGGTTCAATAGAAGGGCCTAGAGCATTCAAAAGTATCTCATAAAGCATTCATGACTGAAAATAAATCTAATCCGATTGTTGGGAAACCAATATGGCTTGTTCCTTGCTAACATCTCTGAACATGGATACATCTTTGGCTATTTAGGTCGTAATGACCGAATGAACCATTTACGAAATATCTCATCAGGAAGTTCGGTTCTAACAACCTCTTGCGACTTCGTTGTTCATGGATATGATCAATAATCAAGGTGGTATCATATTTTTTAAAGTTAGACAAGAGGTCAAAGTCGATTCCATACCTCTTGGGTAACTGGAAATGAGTAAAAAAAGTTTGATGTAGACCCCAAATTTAAGTACTAAATGTAAACCTAGAATTCACTAAGTACTAAATGTAAACCCAAATTTATAAATATGTAGACCCAAAACAGATACCGAAAAGAGGCCAAAAGAGTCTGGAAGCTAAAACAGAAAGCATTCAAGAACGTCAAAGCTAGGATTTCAAAGCCAAACAAGTGCTCTTAAGCAATCAAGAAGAAAGCCAAAAAGTGAAAAATAGGAAGGCAATGCCAATAAGCTAGGCTTGTAGCACAATGTCTCAAAAAGAGGCAATGTTCTACAATGGTCAAAACCAAAACCTAGAGGCAAGAAGACCTAAAGAAGATTAAGAGGGAGTGATAATAAATATATAAAACATACCCAAATTTTTTTTTTTTAGATGACAACTACACAACCAAAAACAACAGACCACCACCTTCAATCACAAGCAAGCAAACAAAAGAGAAATCACTCAAATAAGAGTGAAAAGGGCCAAACAAAGCCAAAATGGTTTCCAAACTAAGATGAAAAACAGATCAAGTATGTCACTTAATCAACCATAAAAATTTGAAAATGAGATCGCAAAATGAAGTCAATATTCCCAACAAAAGCACTAAGAAACCTGAAGGAATTTTTTGAAGAAGATGGGCAATGGAGGACCCCATACAAGCCAAATGAGGTGGCTTCAGATCAGGCGCATGCAACAATTGATAGGAACAAAAAAAACCGATTAAAAAAACTACAGGAACTGAGAGAGAATAGGAAATATTGAAAGCTAAGAATGAAGCAAGAGACCTTTTCAAAGATGAATACTCAAGTCCAAATAAACCAGTCAACCATAATCAGTTATGGCACACATTTAGACTCTAAATATAAGGAAAAAACAAATCAAATTTTATACAGAGGGTTTATGAAGGATACTTTAGGAATTTTGGGTTGCAATTGCAATAACACGAATGAGCCATGCTCATTGCAGTTATAACCACATGCTTGACACTGCAATGCAGTTGGGAGGATTTTTTTTTTTTTAATGTGTATGCACCAAACAAATCGAAGGGACAAATAAAGGAAATTAGACCTCAAAAAGAATTACAAATGGTTAAAAAAAATTGAGGGATCTCCAAGAACCATAATAAGCAAAGATGAAGGATATTCCAAAACAAAAAGGGCACAAAAAAGGAATGCTCTCATTGAAATCACCAATCCTATTGTGCCATAATTTACACACAAGGAGCCATTTCTATGTAATCCTATGACCTGATTAGGATCACTAGATCGAAAAACAAATGGCTAAGTAAAGACAACAAATAATTCCTAATCCTATGATCATGAAACTAGAAATTCATGCAATTCCTAATGTTATATGGTTTTAAATAATATCGACCCCCATGACAGGTCAGTGAAGGGTTTTGGATCTAATGCATAATTGTCTCTCTCTAATCAGAATATCTCTCTCTCTTATTCTACCAATCCAAACCTACACACAACCATAAATGATCGGAGACGACAAATAGTCTTCCTCCAAAGACCGTTAGCTCAAAACATTAAGTAAAACATGAATATAAATTGTTGCAAACATGAATATAAAGATAAGGGAACATGAATCTTCATTAACCATAAATGAAAACTACATCATATACCTCCAGCTCTTTAATTCCTCTCCAAGCTCTAGGAGAGTCTCCCAAATCTATGAAAAATGTTCTCAAAGAAAGTATGACTCTCAAGGACTGAATAAAAAAAGCAACAACTTCTCAATAAGTATCTCCCTCTGTATCTTTGGCTTGCATGATCCTTTAGGATAACCTAGTATAAATAGGAAGAAGAAAGCTCCCAAGAGGATGAATGTAGACAACTAGGATAAAGAGAAGTTAAAAATATTCTTCAATGATGTGTCCTAGCTAGCTCAAATAGTCCTGATAGGCTGATGAGTCGAAATGATCTCCTAGAAACCATAAGTATCTATATTAATTCCCTAACCATACACCAAAAACTTAATAATTTTGATTAGCCTATCATAGCCTGACCTAGCCTACTTTCGCCTACTCTTGCCTAGCCTAGCCTAACCTAGACTAGCCTAGCCTATCCTAGCCTTTTCCAATCCTATCCCAGCCTCCTCTACTCTATCCTAGCTTAATCTATCTTGGCCTAATCTAGCTTATCTTATCGTATCCTAGCCTATCCTAGCCTATCCTCCTATACTCTAGCCCATCCTAGCCTAACCTCTCCTCCTCTACTCTAGCCTATCCTAGCCAACTCTAGCATAGCCTATCATACCCTAGTCTAGCCTATCCTGCTTTTTTGTAGCCTAGCTTACTCTAACCTAGACTAGCTAGCTTAAAATTCTATACCCTTTCTTGGCTTACCATTTCCTAACTTAACCCAGATTGGATTAGTCTAGCATAACCTAGCCTAATCTATTAGCCTAGTGTAATCTAGCCTACCCTAGCCTAGCTAGCCTACCTTAACCAAGCCTACCCTAGCCTATCCTATCATAACCTACCCTAATATAGTCTAGCCTACTCTGGCCTCCTATCCTACCATATCCCAACCCAGTGTACTAACCCAGCCTACTCTACCTTAATAGCCTAGCCTAGCTATCCTAGCCTACTCTAGTCTATTTTACTCTAGGCTACCATAACTTAGCCTAACCTAGCCTATTCTAGCCAAACCTAGCCTGCTCTTGCTAAACCTAACCTAGCTTACTCTATTCTAGCCTACTCTAGGCTACACTAACATAACCTACCTTAGCCTACATTAGCCTAGCCTAGCCTTTCCTACTCTAGCCTAGCCTAACCAACCCTAACTTAGCCTACACTAGACTAACTTGGCCTAGTCTAGCCCGACCTCTCCTAGCCTAACATACCTAGCATATCCTAGCCTAGGCTAGTCCTGCCTACTCGAGCACAACCTAGCTTATTAGCTTACTCCGACCTAGCCCACCCTAGCATAGCCTAACCTACTCTATCCTACCCTAAAGTATCCTACTCTAATCTACTCTAGCCTAGCCTAAAGTAGCCTACTCTAATCTACTCTTTCCCAGTCTACTCTACCCTAACTTAACATAGCCTAGCCTATCTTACTCTAAGCTACTCTAGCCTAGTCTAGCCTATCCCACCATAGCCTGCTCTAGTCTAACCTACTCTAGCTTACCCAAGCATAGTGTACCTTAGCCTATTCTATCCTACTGTAACCTATAAATATCTACCCTAGCTTACTCTAACCTTGCCTACTCTTTCAGGGCCTACTCTTGCCTAACCTACTTCACGGTAGCCTAGCCTACTCTAGCTTACTGCCTAGCCTATCTAATCCTACTCTTAGCCTAGCCTAGCCTAGCATATTCTAGCTTTACTTATCTAGCCTACCTTAGCCTAATCTACCTTAGCTTAGCTCTAGCCTATCCTACCTTGTCCTGCTCTAGTCTAGCCCACTATAGCTTACCCTAGCCTACCTTATCCTACACTAGCCTAACCTACTCTAACCTTGCTTACTCCGAGCCTACTCTAGCCTATTGCCTAGCCTATTCTAGCCTAGTTTACTAGCCTACTCTACCCTAGCCTATTCTAGTCTAACCTACTCTAACTTACCCTAGCTAGCATGTCTTAGCTTAACCTAGCCTAGCCTACTCTAGGTTAACGTATCTAGCCTACCTTAGCCTAATATATCCTAACATAGCATAGCGTAGCCTAGCCTACCCTAGATTAACATATCTAGCCTACCTTAGCGTAATGTATCTTAGCTTAGCTCTAACCTAGCCTAGCATGATCTTCCTCGCATACTCTAACCTTTCCTACTCTTGCCTAGCCTACTCGACATTAGCCTAGCTTACCCTAGCTAGTGTGTCTTATCCTAGGCTAGCTTACTCTAGCTTAACATAGCTAGGATACCTTAGCCCAATCTATCTTAGCTTAGCTCTAGCCTAGCCTACCTTATCCTACTCTAGCCTAGTGTAGCCTACAGTAGCCTAGCCTACTGTAGCATAGCCTAGCCTAGCCTAGCCTACATTAGCCTAGCTTACTCTAGCCTAGCCTAGCCTACATTATCATAGCTTACTCTAGCCTAGCCTAGACTAGCCTAGTCTACTCTAGGCTAGCCTAGCCTAGTCTACTTTATCCTAGCATAGCCTACTCTAGCCTAGCCTACTGTAGCCTTTCCTAATCTACCCTAGCCTAGCCTACATTAGCCTAGCTTACTCTAACATAGCCTAGTCTAGCCTAGCCTGGCCTAGTCTACTATTTCCTAGCCTACTCTAGCCTTTCCTACTCTACCCTATCTTACCCTAGCCTACTTTTTCCTAGCCTATTCTAACCTATTCTAGCCTAACTTATTCCATCATATCCGACTCTATCCTAGCCTAGCCTACTATGGCATTTCCTACTCTACCCTATATTATCCTAGACTACTCTTTCCTAGCATAGCCTAACCTACCCTTTCCTAATGTAGCTTATCCTACTCTAGCCTAGCCTACTCTTTCCTAGCCTAACCTACCCTACCTTTGGCCATAGAAGATATTTTCTCCATCTTCTCCATGGAGCCATCTTCACCATGGAGCCTTGAAATTCATGCAACAGATTTTTATTGGTCTTCCCAGGGGTACACTTGCACAGTGAGACACATACAAGGGATGTACTATGGGAAAATATGTAAAGCCACCTTTCATGAGAAATAAAACCAAGCTTTAGGGATTCTTGAGAGAGTTCACATAGAAGTGTGTGGTCCTTTCTCGATTGGTTCAACAGTAAAACATAATTTCTATGTAATATTTTTTTATGACTTTTCTCGTAAGTTCTGGACCTTCTTCATGCAGAAGAAAGATCAAATATTTTCCAAGTTGTGTGAGTTTAATGTACTGGTGGAGAAAGAGTTGGGGAAGCAACTGAAGGCTCTTAGGAACAATAATGGTGGAGAATACATCTCTAACGAATTAAATAACTTCTGCAACAAATAAAGAATTTGAAGAGAACTCATAGTGCCTCATAACCCACAACAGAAGGGGTCGCGGAGAGGAAGAACAGAACTATTATGGGTGCAGCATGAGCGATGTTGCATGATCAAGGCCTACTGAAGCATCTGTGGGTGGAAGCATGAAATATAGTGGTACATATGAAAAACCATTGTCCTCATAAAATACTTGGCATGAGTGCTCCTAAAGAGGCTTTCATTGGTAAGAAACCTGATGTTTCACACTTTAATATTTTTGGCTCATCTGTTTATTTGCATGTGACCAAGGACGCTAGGAAGAAGTTGGAACCAACAACTGAGGTTTGGATTTTTGTGGGGTACACTAAAACACCCCATAATTATCGTGTGTATTTTCCAAACAATAGAATGATTGTTGTGTGACGGGATATCAAATTTGATGAGGAGAAAGCGATGTTGTTGTCCCTTGAGAGGGAGCTGGACTTCCATGCAGACGAGGAACTACTCATTCCCAAGGATGACTCTTAAGATCTGGATCAGCAACATGAGTAGGTTCATGGAGTGGAGGAAAACAATCATGTAGATCCATCCATCATAAATGGCAGAAACCACGGAAGTTGATAGATTGATATTTGATGTTATAGAGAATGTAGGAGCCCCTACTTCACAGCGCAAACAAAGGTAGTCTCTTGACTGATTTATAGGATACATGGCTCTTATGGGAAAATGTATTGTGACTGGACCATATTCCTTTGAGGAAGAAATGCAGCAACCAACTTGGGTTGATGCAATGGTGGAGGAGTATGACTCCATTTTCAAGTACAGTGCATGGTGAATAGTCCCAAGACCGGTAAAAAAATCAATGGTTGGATCGAGATGGATCTACAAGGTAAACCAAGATGCTAATGGGAATGTGGAGAAAAACAAGGGCCAATTTGTCGCCCAAGGATTCTCACAAATCAAGGGGATATGTTATGATGAGACTTTTTCACCTATTGCAAGGTACTCTTCCATAAGATACATCCTTACACTCTCAACGTAGATGGGAAATCGCATTCATCGTATGGATTTGAAAACTTTGTTTCTCAATGGGATCATTGAGGAATAGGTGTACATAGAGCAGTCTGAAGGTTTCGTGATCTTCAATAGTGAGTCGCATGTGTGCCGACTCAAAAGAGCATTGTATGCGCCGAACCAAGCACCTTGTGCTTGGTACACTCAGATAGATAGGTATTTCACTGGACTGGGCTTCACAAAAAGTGAAGCAGATGCAATAATGTACCATATTTTGGTTGAGGGTAAGCTATTGATCATTTTTCTTTATTTTTATGATCTAATTGTGACTAGTGATGAGCAGCTGATACACTCATGCAAGGAGGATCTTGCAAGGGAGTTCAAAATGAAGGACATGGGACTCCTTCATTATTTCCTTGGATTGGAAATATGGAAGTGGGATGGTGAAATTTTTGTGTCTCAAGGAAATTATGCAAAGGAGATATTGGGTAAGTTTAACATGGAGAGCTGCAAACCCATGGATACTCCTCTTCTAGGATATTAGAGGAAAGAGGATGCTACTTCTAGAGAGGTTGTGGATGCTATTATCTATAGGCAGTTAGTGGGTTCACTGATGTATTTGGTGAACACAAGACCAGAAATTTTCTACGCAGATAATGAGATGAGTCAAGATATGGTTAAGCCTACCAAGCTCTTTTGGAATGTGGGGAATCATGTCTTGAGGTACTTGAGGGGCACATCAGAGTATGGTCTATGGTACAAACGAACAGAAGGAGTGAAGCTACATGGCTTCATAGATGCAGATTAGGCTGGCAGTCAATCGAACATAAAGTGAACATTAGGGGGGATCTCTAGCATTGGATTGACAACAATTTCCTGGTACAGCAGTTCAACGGAAGCGGAATACATGGCAGAAAGTAAAGGTGTATGTGAGACTATCTGGATGAGAAAGATCTTGGTTGTTTTGTTTGGTTCTCAGATGGATCTAACAGTGATTCATTGTGATAATCAGAGTTGCATTAAACTCTTGATTAATCCTATGTTTCATGATAGGTCCAAGCATATAGATATCTGGTACCATCATCTCAGAGATTGTGTGCAGAGAAGGATAATATTTCTTCAGTACATGCCCATGGATGATCAGGATGTAGATATTCTGACGAAGGCGCTCACCAGGATAAAATTTGAATACCATAGAGACAAGATCGGGGTGAAGGATAATACCTTTCTTGTTGAGAGGGAGTGTTGAGATTCAACAAGAAAATTCAGCACCCATGCCTAGTGCATTAAGCACCCAGACTAGGTTGGGGCCCACAGTGCTATTTTTTGGTGAATTTCTATTTTTCTTATCCCTTAATTAAGATGGACATTAAATTGTAATCTATTCTCAATGTGGACTTGAATTAGTTAACAAAAAGTGATAAAATCAGTTAGCTAGTGGATTTCGAGTTAGAGGTAGTTGGTGAAGCATGCAGAATAATTCTAGTCGTAACTGAGTTTAATGTGCAATGGTGCATAAGTTAATGCAAGTTTTAAACAATTTAACTCAGTTAAGTGAGTTAAACTCATTTGTGCTAGTTGTAACTCAATATACACAAGTGATATAGAAAGTGAATTAAATATTAATTAATTCACAATCAATGATCTCACATGCAACTAAGGATTTAATATTATTAGCTACATGCATGTCAGATTCAGTGGAGACCCAGTTGAGTTCTAAGTGAAAGGGAAGTTGACTATGAGTTTTAGGATTATTGGGTTTTACACATGAAACCAAACACCCATTAGAGTTCCCATGATACGTACGCAGTCAAAGCAGGATAAAATTCCTATATTTTAGGGATCTTTACCATCCGGGATTGCGCAAGCAAGGTAGGGTGTCTCGATGCTTATAATTGGCTATGTGTTGTTAATTTTTGCATATGACAGTGTGAGACAATTAGCTGAGTACTAGAGGGATCTTGCAAGAAGAGTTTGCATGTAATTTTTTCATGATCCATGTTGAATATACAATAGAAGATAGTGGGGTTTTTAGCTGTAAGCTTTCCTTGAGAAATTATATGTGTTGTGTGTGATTGATTTTTCTTCATGTTCATGTGATTAGCTATTGTGCTTTTAATTCCACAAAATATTTGTAGAAGTGATTTAGTATTTAACTTTAGTACATTATTAGATTGGGTGAATCCAAGATATAGATGCATGATGTATAATTTATACATCTACAACCCCTTGAAAAACTCAATTTTACAAGGACTACACACTTAAACTATGAGGAGAAGGAATCCTAAGACAAAGGTATGCAATGCATTACCCACATATTTATTGAAAATACTTTAATCCACTATAGACCCATGTATTTTCCCAATGTACATTGAAAAATGAAATCCTTAAAAGCACTCACACCAACTAGAAAAATAAGGATAAAGCTTAAAAGAAAACCTTATATAAATGAAAATAGTAGAGGCACAACACTAGGGTTAGACTCCCAAGGTGATTTTCCATATTTTTATAAACAAAATGAATAAATTACAAGGGGCTATTTCTTACTCGGTTTTTCCAAGAACCCACTAGGCTTTGCATGTGGAGAAATCAATAGAATCCCTTAAATGTATATCACACTAAAACATAAAATTTCAACCAAATATCTCAAGAAATTTCACTTTAAACCTAGTAGGTAAATGACTAATGTTGAATCTCAAGCTTTCACAATAGAACCTCCTTCTCCTGAAGATATTACTCTTAACACTTTCGATACAAAACTCTAGCACACATGCATATCTCAACAAAACAAATTTTCCTTCATTAGAAGAAAAAATAGCATGAACAAGGTGTTATCACTCAGAAAAAGTGAAACATCATTTGACATAGTATTAGGGGTTCATTTGTCAAAGGTATGGTCATAGACTTCATTTGTCATTAGTTGGTAAAGGAAAATTTTAAATTTTTTCTTATTAGCCTATCCTAAGGTCCAAACACACCACCATTCAAGTATTTCCATGTCACATCAGTCATTATTTCCTGACATATTCCATTTCCCAAGCTTAGAAATCTGAAAAGGTAATTTTAGCCAAGATTTCTTGTTTTCATAGCGAATTGCATAGTAAAAACACAGTTTTCGCTATGAAACTGTTGATACTTTCATAGCAAAACTACAAAGAAATACACTAAGTACATTACGAAAAGAGGTATTCCTATATGTATTTTAAATTTGGTGTAAGGTGTCAGTTAATGATTAGAAGTGTTAGGGCGAATGTCATTTGAATCAGTTAGGGTTAAATCAAAGTACAATGGTCATGTCTGAGGTCATCACTTATGTTTTTAACATGTATGAGTCATGATGAAGGCATAAGTTGTCATCGAAACTTTAAAATCTTTCCAAATTGAGTCTTTGTCATTCCCCGCTTCATCTTTTGATGCCATTGAGCTCTGAAGAGCTATTTCACCAAGCCAATCTATTTGCTGGCATTTTCAAGAAATTGCAGGGGTCATTGATCAAGTGATGCAGAGAAGGTATAAAAGCACCATGGTTGCAAAGAGGAAGACCAACAAAGGAGGCCACTAACTCAGATATGAGCCATCAGACATGAATTTTCTAAATGAAGACCCAACTGCCTTAGAATTTTTTAGAAGAACAGGGTGTTTGCAGTTTTTCCAAAGATTGCAAGGGTTCCATGTGTAGGTTTCTAAGGAGTTTTCCATCAATTTCAATGGGAAAACTTCAAAGGTGGGGATGTTGAACCTTATAGTAACACCAGAGACCATTGTAGCAACAACATGAATTACTAGAGGAGGAGAACAATGGTTTAAATTTTTCAAGTTCACTATGTAGGAATGTAAGGAATCTCTCAAGCTAGAGCATAGTGAGATTGATATTACAAATTCCATCCCAAGGAGCTACATGAAAGACAACTTCTCAAAGTTGTTACTAATAATTTAGAAATGCTTCACTTGTGAAGGGAGGTACCACATGGTTTACTCATACCTTTTCAAGCTTCTGCTACATTTTGTTGGCAAGAGGTTGCTTGATTTACCTTTTTACTTATACAGAAGGTTAGCCAAAATTTCAGACAAATTTCAAGCTAAATCTGAAGGAAATGAAACCTCACTTTTTCATCATGGTTTAATAAATTTGCTGGTTTTAGAAGAGTTAATGATATTAGGCAAATACTGGTGATATTTTCTATTTGCCAGTGGTTTTGAAGTAGATTCCATCACTCCTAAAAGAACTCCTAAACCTAGAGGTATAACATCACCTTCAGTGGCAGAGAAAAGTGAGGCTTTAGTGGCAGACCAAAGTGAACCAGTAATCATGGAAACAGAGCCATTGCAGAAAGTTGATACACCTGATGTTACACCTGCAAAACAAAAGCCATAAGTGAGAAAACATGGTAGGAAGAGAGTTACAAGAAGCTAAACAATGGCTAAGTTTAACTTAGAAGAAATTATTGCCTCCTATTGATCATTAGGGGAATTTTGAGGTCTAAAATGGGCCTCCCTAAGGAAAATGTACAATCAAGATTCACTTTATGAGAACCAATCACATTTTAGGGGATGACATCATCCCTAATGGTTGAGGTGGCATTGCTTGAGTTAAAGGTACTTACTTGTCACATTCTCAATGGTGGATAAAAAATCATGGTTAACCATGGTAGTGCTCTAAGTACTTTTAAAGTCAAAGTAAAGTACTCATAATAAATGCCATTTCACACTTTTTGAATAAAAATATATTATTGTCATTTCATATTTCTTGAAAGAAACAATGCATATCCCTATACATTTATTATATTATATTATATTATATTATTTTTATATATTATATTAATTACATGTTATTATACAATTTAAATAATATAAATTTTAATTAATAGCATATAATATAATTAAGAATTTATAAATTTATATTTATATTTTATTTTAAGTTATTTAAGTACAAAGAACAAATGCATTAGTTGTTCAATTATAATGACTTTTTCTTGAAAAACTCATTCTTATTTATATTCAGATAAATACAATTTTTTTATTAATAATATTTTGGTACAAATTTTAAATTGAATTTAACTATGATTACATGGATTGTGGTGCAAAAAATGAATCAAAATTTCATAAATATTATTTTATTGGTATAGCTATTATTTATTACTTTCTTAGGAGGCCTCATTTTAGACCTCAAAATTCCCCTAATGATTGAGGAAACTCCTAGTCCAAAATGAAGATATAGATGAGGCAGGTGTTAGCGCTCGAATCTACCTTAGGCTGAAATAAGGTAAAACTCAAGGCAACATCAAACCAAGCTTAGCCTCGTAGCTAGCCCTACGAGGACAGGAGAGGGCTCTCTCCTGGTCTATCTCGGCAAAAGGTCTTCAAAGGGGCTGAGATGACCTATAATAGATACTGATTTTAGGCTAGGTAAACAAATGGAAGGGTTTGATTTAAATTTTTTGGGTTTTTTGTTGGAAAAATGGGAATGGCAATTTTGGGCTTGGGGATGAGGCCAGATCTTCGCAGAATTCGAATTGGGGCAAGGTAGGCAGTAGTATTGATGCTTTTGATTATGTGTATGGATGGATCAGAATGAAAAGGAGCTGAAGAGGGCAAGGGAGAACAAGGATCCTCTCCAAACTGGCGAAAACATATAAAACTAAACAAATTTAAAGGCAGAGCACTGGAATCAATGAATTCTACCTCATTTACTCATTCATTTAGTTTCAGAAGAAAAATAAGGGAATGGCATACATTAAAAATTAAATAACTTACAAATAACTGAGAGAACACACCATCAAAACTGAAAGCCACAAGAATCCCAACAGGTGCTGCAAAACCTCTGATCTTTCCTTAGCCAAAATGTAGAAAATATGTATAATAGTGTGCCAAACTTTTCCCAAGAGTCCAACCCTGAAAGTGTCTCAGAAAATACAATAAATAGACAAGTATAACCCCTTCCCATGTCTCTAGGGGTCGAGCTCATGCTTCTAGGAGCAGTTTGAACCAATTCTAAACAAAGAGCTAAAATCTAGGCAGCCAAACAACTTGCCTCTATAAGCTAGGAAATTGATCCATTCACTTGATTTTCACTTTTTTGTGAATGAATCATCTAGAACAAGTAAATACATGCCAAAATTACATCATGGTTACCAAATTACATCAAGCTAGATCAAAAATTACATCAAGAGGTGAAACTAGTCAATACTGGCCGAATTTCTGAGCTCGAAGGTGAAAAATAGGTTGAATTCCTCTATGCGCCGCGCTCCAAAGCTATATGCGTTGCACTACTTTGGACCTGTTTTTGGAGCACTTCCTGAAGTTAAAAATTGAGCTCATGATAGCTCGTTGTAAATCCCTGGATGTCTTCTATCCAACCCAAGTGGAATTTTTCAATTTGGAGCTCATTTGCCCCTCCAAAAATTCAATCTCCCAAAAGTACTTCCTGCTGGTGCAAAAGGTGGCAGAAAGGTGATTTTCATGGTGTTTTTGGCCCTTTTGATCATCTAGAACTTGATGAAATGCTTCAGCGATTTCTGAGCATGCATAACTTACCATCAAAAATCCAAAAATGCAAAGTTTTCCTCCAGAAGATGTCCCAATCATAAGCGCGCGTCGGGTGGCGCGACGCGTCGGGCGAAAAAACCTGTTTTGAGACCAAAATTTTCAAAAATGACAAAAACTTCTCCAAATTTGCTGAAATTTGGAGTGAAGATCCCCCATCATGCCTCATGCTCAGCCAATGAAGCCTCGGCCAAGATCCGGAGTGGATCAGGCCTCTTTCGCCGTTTCAGTGCTTTGCTCAACCTTGCCTTTAGGATCTTCATTTTTGCTCTGCAAACGTGCGTGCGGGCCCAATAGTGATTTTTCATATGACGGAGCATGTCTTTGTCCCTATTTTCCTTCGCCAAGAGCTTCTCCAGATGAATTTTGACATGCGTAAGGCAAGTTTATCGCTCAAATGGTGTCATGTCACCTGGTCTCTTCCGGGCCAATTGTCGATCTTCACGGATTTGCCGCAACTCTACAAGTGTGTGCTGATCCTCCAGCTGTTTATTATGATGCTCCAAGTAATCTATCACCCACTGATCTCTCTGCAATTTCTCAGTCAGCGTGTCAATCTCGGCCTTTTTCTCCTGGATGATCTCTTTCAGTTTCGAGCTAGGAGAGCTCGCATCAACATCGATGAGTATAAAATCAGTGTCTCGGCCTCCTGAAGGGCCCTCATCGTGCATAGGCCTCTTGCCTCTGTCCTGAACCTGTACCTGTGCTGATGTCGAAGGTGAGACCCCTTCCACACCATGTGGAGATAGTACTCGCGCTGCTGATGAAGTCAACGAGACCCCTTCCACCCCGGGTGGAGATAGTACTCGTCGTGTAGCTGCAAATAAGGCTCTGTGGCCTCGCTGATATGTCACATACACTGGAGCACTGATATGCTAAATCTCAGGAATATCAAACTGGTGTGAAGGCTCTCCCTCATCATGAACTACCTCGGGAGGCGGCTGTGGCGCTGCAAAGAAGTCACGGGAGATGAACTCCTCCCAAGCAATGCCCTGCTGTGCGAGCTGATGTACCACCATGATTTTGATCAGCGCGTAATGATATATGTTGTTATGCTGCTGTGCTGGGGTCTTCTTCTATACAAGAAATTTCATCCACTCTATGTTACGGTACATGAAGTATGGAATGCTCATCAACCGCACTCTCGTGAAGTGCATCAACAGCCGGATGTGATATGCATACAAGCGTGAAAAGCGCCCTTCACAACTGAAATAACGAATGATGAGTTTCATCAATGGTGCATACTCATCCTTCAGAAATCGGAATGGAAATACCCTGCTCAGCTGCCTCATATATCCAGGTCTGATATATGGCTCATAATAGGCTCTCTCCAACTGCTGCCGCTTATTCCACTCTTCCCCGATGTTTGGTATCCCAGTCGCCTCTGAAATGGTCTCTGGTGACAAAGTAAAATCCACCCCAGCAAGGTTTACATGACCGTTATGCAAATGTAAGACAAATAGGCGAGCTAACTCATGATGATGCTGAGTTTGGGAAATCATCTCACAATAATGGAAACATGACTGACGCTGAAAACAATCCATTGCAAGCGAGCAAGCCTGCAATTGGGTCAAAGAAGTGGGCTCCTCCCTGACATGCCTGCCACTTTTGTGAGACCTCCTTGGCACATTAACCTCTGTAGATGAATCACTGTCCTGCTCATACCCCTGCTCATAAGGTGAATCTATCTCTGACATGATGCTGAAATGTGTTTGTCAACTGTATGCTTGGTTGGTTAGAAAATGAGAAAATTGGTGTATTTGTTTCAATGCCCAAATGGGTCACATAAAATGGAGATGCTGCAAGGAAGTGTCAAAGTGAACACAATGGACTGTCAAGTGGCTTTGGAAAAGACAAACAATTTACTTACTGCTTTGGAAAATGTTGAGATTACACACCTTTACAAATGGTATGGGAATGGGTGATAGTAATGGGACTTGCAATGTGATAGACATCAGAGTTATTCAAATGGAAAAAGTACAGTCAAAGACATGAAAAAAACCATTGAAGCTTGTGGAAATTTAAGTTTTAATCAATGAAGGGAAGGAGGAAACAAGTGATAGGGTTTGAGAATCTATTGACATGGGAACAAAGGGTAAAGGGATATGGGGACAATGAATATGGGACTGTGGGACTGTGCTATAACAACAATGATAATAGCAGTGAGACAATGATATGATAATAACAGTGACAAAAACTCCAATAACAATGAAATGAGATTGTTTTGACAAGTTGCATCTTTGACACCCAAATTCAAATTACAATTATCTCTTCCTCAAACCCTATGGAGCAGATTTTGGAATGGATGTAGGGTTAAATATTTCACCATTAAACACTTGTTTTCTCCACGTCTAAACCACCATAGCATATCCCAAAAATCATTGAACAGGCGTTAACACACTTACTTGGAGCGGGAAGATTATTTGAATTTGAAAAAACACTGAACGTTGATGAGTTTTGGGCTGGAGGGCTCAATGCGCCGCGCGCAAACCCAATGCACCGTGGCCTTTGGGTGCGCCGCGCCAGTTAAATTTCACACTGTAAAAATTTTCCCAGTGCGCCGCGCCTACTCCGTGTGTGCCGCGCTAAAACTTCCAACACAGTCACGACCCTTGCAAACTGCAATTTGTTCTTCCACTCCCAAATTCGACTTTCCAATGAGAATTTATGAATGTAATTTGACACAAATGATTTATATAGCCTTGGAAAATATCTTGCAAGAGTTGGTTTCGATTTTCACTTCCTCCACAACCCATTTTATAATGTTTTTCATTTGGCAATTTGTCATTTAATGAAACTCTGTCCTTTGGCTTTTCACTGATTTTCTGAGTTTGGACTGATGAAATTAGTTGATTTTTGCAGGGATGTTGGAGTTTAGACTTCGGCAAAGACCAGAGGCTGCATTGAAATTTTTATGGCGGAAAAAATACATGATTATTACAATAAATGAATTATGAATTCGACAATTTCTTATTCAAAACAGAGTTTTGTACAAGAAATGTCCTCAAATGTGTTTGATGATAAAAATTTGAACTAAGAACCTCTTCGAAAACCATCCTCATGGCCTGCGGGCATTTATTAAACATATCAAAAGACTGAACCCTAGACTCTAAAACTAAAAGACTCTTGTTGACCAAAATAATCATTTATGACCATGAATGACGTGAACTGAACTTCGATGAATTTTGAGGAGTTTTAATTAGCCCAGCAGGTACAAGCATGAGGGAATACAAGAAGACCAAACCCTTTCGTCAGTCAATGGCATGCCCCTAGCGAAATGCAACGAAGTGAAGTGAGCGAGACACCTAAAAATGATATGCAAAAAGCGAAATGATCTTTGACGGAGGGCTGTGAAATGCAGAGCTCTAACGGGAGGAAAGAAACTCAAGAAATCCGAATCAACTAAGAAGTTAGAGTTTGAGGGTATAGATGTACGTTTCATGTTTCGAGCTAGGAAACCAATGACAAGACATGCTAGAAATCTCTTGTAAAGCAGTAAAGAAGCTCATAAGGTCACTGAAACTATCTAGCCACCACTAAGCATCATTGACCTTTCCTCACCTGCAAAAGAAGAATCAGTCATTAAACAAAAGAAAGGAAAAGAGAAAATTATTGACAAACAAAGATTGAGGTCCTTAAGGAGAAGTTGAAGCTGGAAAATGATGAGATATCAGTCTTGAAGAAAGAAGCAAGGAAGCACAATATTCAGAAGGTACAGTTTGATAAAATGAAAGAATTTTGGGAAGAGAAGGTTCATAGTGTGTCAAAGACCTTAGATAATACACAACAATTGATCAAATGGAACCAACCATTGAGAGGAGAGGTCAAGCGTATCAGAAAAATGAACCTGCACTTGAAATCTAGGAACATAAAAATGGACCAAGTCAAAGACCTCCAAGAGAAATTAGAATTGATCCATGAGGAATTGGAGAAGAAGGGCTTAAAGATGACTGTGGTTGAGGAGCCCATAGCTCAACTCCTTATTAATGAAGAGGAAACACCTCAAGAGTCTTAAGTTGAGTTTTATTATGTTTTAGAAGGCTTATGGCATGTTGAAGAACAATTTTTTGTAGTTGGAGGTTAATTTTTTGAGACAGTGTTAAAATCTGGAATTTTTGCAGTTTTTCACAGTTTCGTAGCGTTTCCTATGCTTAAAGCCAGGAAAATGCTACGGAAATTTTTGTAGCAGCTTATTTGTTTCCAAAACCACTTTTTGCAGCTTTCAAGAAGGGACAATGCTGGTGATTATGTTTCATGTCTTGGTTGACACCCTGGAATAGCCAAAGAGAAAAATTTATAGGTGCAAAAGCTATTTTTACGACGCTACAAAATCTCACTACGAAATTGTCATGTTTTCGTAGCGAGCTACTTTTGAAGGTTTTGAAGTAACCCAGTGGCATTTTTGGATAGGTGGACACATCCAACTGGTCAAGGAACCTTTCCGCCAAACATTTATGACTTCAAGACAATGTAGTGGAGACAGCTCATCACCTAAAGCTTTCGTTGAAGATAATGTCTTGTACTCCTAAAAAATAGGGTTTTGTTCCACGTGATTAGGAGGGTTTTTAATATGTCAAGTAGTGATGAGCTATGTCATAGCCTATTCGAACATGTGATGTTTAGTTGAAACTGATATGAAACTGTATTAAAGATAAGGTAGACTGATGTAATAAATAGGAGTTTGAGTCCTATTAGGAAAGGTCATCTTTAGGGTGTAGCTGTCATTTTCTTGTTAAAAGACTTGTTTTTTCTATTATATGAGGTGTCATAGGAAGATTTTGAGGAATATAACCAAGAGGAAGATCATCCCTTCTATAAGAATATCTATTTAAAGGAAAATTATCAAAGTTGTAAAGGATTGGAGATTTTTTGCACCATACTGTTGCTTTATGTAATTTGAATTATATCAGTAATACAAAGGACTTCTTCTTGATAGACCTGAGATTCTCATGGAGTTTTGAATGCCTTTCTAATCTATATATTTATGTTTACCACTTGCAGTAGCTTTCATATTTAATACTCAGAATTCATATGTTTTCGTAGCGAGCTACTTTTGAAGGTTTTGAAGCATCCTAGTAGCAGTTTTGGATAGGTAGACACATCCAACAAGTCAAGGTACCTTGCCGCCAAAAATTTATGACTTCAAGACAATGTAGTGGAGACAGCTCATCAGCTAAAGATTTCGTTGAAGATAATGTCTTGTACTCTTGAAAAATAGGGTTTTGTTCCACATGATTAGGAGGGTTTCTAATATGTCAAGTAGTGATGAGCTATGCCATAGCCTATTCGAACATGTGATGTTTATTTGAAACTGATATGCAACTATTTTAAAGATAAGGTAGAGTGATGTAATAAACACGAGTTTGAGTCCTATTAGGAAAGGTCATCTTTAGGGTGTAGCTATCATTTTCTTGTTAAAAGACATGTTTTTTCTATTATATGAGGTGTCATAGGAAGAGTTTGAGGAATCTCACAAAGAGGCAGATCATCCCTTCTGTAAGAATGTCTATTTAAATGAAAATTATCGAAGTTGTAAAGGGTTTGATATTTTTTTCACCATACTGTTGCTTTATGTAATTTGAATTATATCAGTAATACATAAGACTTCTTCTTGACAGACCTGAGATTCTCATGGAGTTTTGAATTCCTTTCTAATCTATATCTTTATGTTTACCACTTGCAGTATCTTTCATATTTATTACTCATAATTCATATGTTTAGCTCTGACTTCCTTTATTGATGAAATGACTATGTTTCCCTACGTTCTATGAGTGATTTTCCTTTGTTAAAGACTCTTATCTGCCTCAGCTTCCATGTCAAGAAACCTTGCCACTGAATCTACTGATTTGTTGACTCCATTAGCCCAACGGTTGCAAGCCTGGATTCTTTTCAACGTACATACACAAAAATCAAGTTACTCTTGAAATAGAGTTAGCCATATAGTACTATAATTATCTAATATCATAAACCCCTTTGAGATAGCCCTCTTAGACTGAAGAGGCTAATCTTCAGTCAAAAGCTGGTTTGAAACAGTTACATAGAGTTGTCTGATCAACAACCAATCAAGTGTAGTTTTGTGTTAACACAAGGTATAAAAATAAACCTGATAAACACAAAATATAAACAAGGAAAATCATAGGATTTCATAGATAATTTGAATGAGTACAATATTGTTGGAACCACGATTTACCTTGTAATATCCCAAAATGGAATAATGCATTGATACACAAACACAATATTTGATACATAGAAAATATTCATGTAAAAGTATTCAACACAGATATACAAAGAATAGACGAGCCATTTTATTTATAGGAGATGATTCAGTTACAACAGTGTACAAAATATAAGGTAATCTAGCCAAAGAGATGGCCTAGAATGACCCTGAAAGCACGCTACAACAAGCACTGCATAACTGGAGAGTTGTTGGAAGGAAATACTGCGTTGTCCCTTTAGCAGATGATGTACATATGACTGTTGGCTGAATATAGAAATTCAGATCTATGGAAATTTGGACCTCTGATGATGTCAATATTCTAGATTTGGGGTCTACGATGGCAACCCAAGATAACCTAGAAAGGAAATTCCAAATCTATGAGATTGGAAATTTACCCTTTTGGGGTTTGATCCCTGGTCTGTTGGGTTATGCATCTGAAGCTAGATATAACAAATAAATTGCTGAAATATGTCACAATATCATATCTAATCTTGAAGGGATGATCCATTCACTAGATCCTCAAGCTAGAAGCTCAAGATCTAGATCCTCAATCTTCCTTTGAAGATTGCAG
Organism: Pinus albicaulis; assembly: GCA_034641835.2. Taxonomy (NCBI): domain Eukaryota; kingdom Viridiplantae; phylum Streptophyta; class Pinopsida; order Pinales; family Pinaceae; genus Pinus; species Pinus albicaulis. The sequence goes on along the minus strand of CM076579.1, from coordinate 545,298,138 downwards.
TTGTTGCTACACAATTGCTCACCAAAACTGCACTGTCAAGGATGGAGGCTCTCTAGCCTGCTGTAAAATATGGCTATGAAGCTCAAAAATGATGGAAACAATGCATACAATGTGAAGGAATGATCCTCTAGTCGATAACTAGCTGAAATTCTAGCAACTTCCCTTCTCCCTTGGATCTACAGGAATGGACTGCGCAGTTCCTGATCGAAATGTTGCTACTATGAGATGAATAATAGACGGCCTGATGCCTGATATGGATATAAAGCATTGGAAGGCTTATCTTGAAGCTTAAGGTGACAGGATGAATCCTTCACCGATTCCTCAATTGAAATATTGAAGGACAACCCCCTCCTCTCAGTCCCTGATGCAGAAATGTGTTATTTCTAAAGATGTATGGGCTACAGAAAGTAGGAATAATATGGCACCAATACCTGATGATGAATAAATATGAATATAAAACATTCCCAGAGTAGGCACTCAAAGTCCCTCGTGGGTAAGGGTGGGATTTCCTCTCGGAAACACCCTCTGCTAAACAACACTGCAGAATTAGCTAAACAGCTCAAGCATGCTTGGAATGTCAAATAAAAATTCAGATCTAAAAATATCACACATCAATAATAATATAAAGCCTCCCTCTAATGTTGCCTTCATATTCATTATATAGTTTATGAACCTTTCCATGCCTTGCCCCACCTCATAATTGCGATGTACATTTGGATATAGGCCTCCATGTTGACTGTGTTGCCTCTCCATGATCTCCATCATGTGTGAAAGTAATGATCACCCTCTCCATCATGTGTGCATTAAATGAACTTGTTGGAAAGGGGCTACCTAAGCTGCAAATTTTGTATATTTTTGGTGAATTTTGTATATTTTTGTATTAATTAGTCTAATGCATGGGTTTTGGGGCGGGTCAAAGCCCATAACGCATTTTAATGGGTCAAAGGGTAGACCTAGAGTCCGCAAACCACGGTTTTAAGACCACAGGATAGCGTAGGCTACATCAATATAAATAGATGAATAGTTTGAGTTTAGAGGTAGGCATGAACTAAGATTGATGTTTCGTGCGAACTGTTAGATCTGTTTTGGGTTTTTTCTGGTAAGGACTCCTACTGGATATGTGCGCAGAGATCCTCAGTCTTGTTGTGTGCGTACCCTGCTAGGCTGTGTGCGTGGGCTGGTTTTGGTTGTAAGAGGATCTGAATGTTAATGAATGTGAAGTATTGTTAGAGTATCTATGTGTTATCTGGATCTATTGCGTTTATTATTGATGTGATTCTATGGTATCTGTTAAGCTGTGAATACATCTTTGCTATCTGTTTATGCTGTGAATGTATTTGTAACTGCATTTATGATATTATGTGCTGGTAATTGTTGATACACACGTGGATGCGAAGGTATTGATTAGATCTGTGAATGGTAATAGCTCTGTTATGGTTAATAACTGATTATAATGATAAAATCCTATGAATAGACTCACTCTGTGTGAATCTGATAAGTTGTAAACACAGATCTGCCTTGGCTTACCTACTCTCTCTCAGGGTGAGGAAACCTGGTTCCAACACCCTCCTATACTGCTTCGGGTGAGACCTTGGCCTGCGCAAGTAGGTCATTGCCGAAAGGGCCAGTAGTATAGGGCTTTGTTGGCAAACCTTAACCTCTAAACCTGGGTTAGGACCCACACCTGTAGAATATTTGGTACAATAGAAGAAAGAATTGGTAACCTGCGCAACAGATTTTACCATCATCGCAGGCCATTTCTATAAGCTAGGAGTTGACGAAGTGCTGCGAAGATATGTATTGGAGCATGAACAACACACCATCTTAGTAGAAGCTCACGGGGGCGTAGCAGGAGGAAATTATGCAGGGAAAGCGATAGCACAAAAGATCTTCAGAGATGGGCTATGGTGGCCTACACTGCATAGTGACTCTCACGACTATTGCAAAGCCTATGATACATCCCAAAGGACGGGAAGGCCATCGCGCAGAGAGGAAATTCCCCTACAACTGCAAATGGCCCTGCAAGCATTTGAAAAATGGGCCATCAACTTCGTTGGGCCCATCAACCCTCTAGGGAAGAAGACAGTTGTGCGCTGCATCATCATCACAACTGATTATTTAACCAGATGGGCCAAAGCACAAGATGTGAAGGATTGCACTGCAGACACTTCTACACACTTAATTTTTGAGCAGATTTTGACCAAGTTTGGCTTTCCGAAGATCTTAATTAGTGATAGAGGTATGAATTTTTTTAATGAAAAAACATAGGCCTTCACTGAATAATTTCAGATCCACCACGCAAAAAGCACCCATGTCATCCTCAGGAAAATGGAGTTGTAGAATCATTTAATAAGATCTTGCAACAGGCATTGACCAAAGTCTGTAATGCTGATCGCAGTGACTAGGACGTCCACATCCCGTCAGTTCTTTGGGCCTATCGAACCACCTGTAAGAAGTTGATGGGGAAGACACCGTTAAGGATGGTCTATGGTAGGGAGGCCATATGACCATAGAGTATATTATTCCTAGCCTACGCATTACAACCTTTACGAATGTGGAGGAGCCTGATATCATGGAGGAGCATTTAGTGCAGCTTGTGGCATTGGAGAAAGATCGTTTCATTACTAATTTCCATTAGCAAGTTCAGAAGGTTCAGGATAAGGCATGGCATGATCGACATATTCAACAAAAGACATTTGCAGAGGGTGAATTGGTCCTACTGTACGACAACCGGTTTGCAAAACACCTGGGGAAGTTCCAACAGCATTGGCTAGGTCCCTATATGGTAAAATAAATCACTGATGGAGGAGTTGTTCGGCAAGCTACCCTGCGCTGTGTGATATGGTACCAGGATATGTAAATGGTAGCTGGCTCAAGCCATATCGGATCAAATTACTATATGGTCAGAGTAGCTATATGGGGCGGAATACGTGCATAACGAGAGCCAATTACAGACAGGACCGTGATACGCATAGGGATCAATCGCCGGTTTGGAGGCCCAGAGAGGTGCATTGGGAGTGTAGGGGTGTGTTCAGAGCACAACAAGTGCACTGGGAGCGTAGGGGTGCGCTGGGAGCATAGAAGGTACGCTGGGAGCATAGGGGTGCACTGGGAGCATGGGGGGCAAAAAAACTAGCCATTGGAACAGTAAGATTGGGTAAAGAGAAAATTTTACTATTGAAAGGAGCGGGTAGGTAGAAATTAATGAGGCGATTTCTGAAGATTTTTTACCGTTTACTTGATGGTAAGTTCTGGATAAGTTTCACCCAACTGTTGGTTGACATCCAAGGCTATAAAAGCAGAAGGGTAGCTCAGAAGAGGGTTTTGTGTATCTTGAACAGTTGGTGTTCTATATGAGTCCGTAACTAGTGCACCTTGTTCATGTCTGAGCGTGCTTCCCCCTTAGATAGTAGCCACCATGAGTACATTTTTCGCACCAGAATGATTGCACCTAATCCCGCCAAATCTTCCCAGCCAGTGACCTCGATGGAGAGAGAATCTGAGGAAGTGTTGGAAGTTGACCCTGAAGTGGAGGAGGTTATGTCCACACCAAACCAAGGGAAGCAGAAGGGGAAAGAAAAGGTGTAAGGGTCAGGGAAACCTGCAAAATGGGTTGGGGTGAATCCCCACACCTCTCCTTGAAATGTGAATTCCCCGCGAGCGGTGCCCCAGGCACATTCGCCTAATCCATTGAAGAAACCCCTATCAACTCAAGAAGAGGCCCAGATAGCTGAATTGATCAACTAGATACTGCCCTATGTCTAGCCTTTCAAGCCCTCGACACGCATGCCTAAGAATCTCGATGGCCTTCACACCTATCTGCAAATGCCACTAGCTTTGGGCGAGGTCCCCATCATTGGAGAACCCTTTGGAAAACTCCACAAGGTAAAATTTGACGACCACGACCTGACCAATTTGGAGGCCTTCCGTAATTAGCACCGGAACTATATCTCGAAAGGGTCTTGGAAGATGACGTGATAAAAATATTCCCCATGCCATGGGTGCATGAATTGGGTGGTTCTGGGCTTCTAAACCTGCTGAGGATGCCTTATTTTGGCCACTACAATGTCACAGACCGACTTTTGCACTAGCTGCTTGCTCTGTTCCATGATGGCAGCTTGTGGATCCAGGATCGAATCCCCATTGATGCCACACTTATTCACCATATTTCTGGTCTCCCCATGGAATGGCCAGACCCTATGTTGCGCATCGACAAAAAGTGTGAGCAAAAGATTTCCGAAAAGGTGCGCAAGGATTACCATGTGGAGCGGAACACTCGGGGGTTCATGCTCAACACCATCAGTGACCCCAGTGCGCAGATGGGTACCTTGTTTCTAGCATCCAAGATGATGTGCAAATTCTAGTTTTCCACCGTCCTTGCGTATGTAATTCAGCTAGCAAGCCGATGTGAAAAGGGGGTCTGCTACAATTGGTCCCAATACGTATGCAATGAATTTCTGGCGAATGTATGTGAAGCCTAGGATTAGGGACGAGAATTATGCTACTCCTGGCTACTGCTTCTCATCACATTGGTCACATGGAAAGCCCTTGAATACTCGATCCTCCCTGATATCACCCCAGATATGTGCGAGGAGGCGTGACATGCGAATTTTTGGGACTCAAAGGACGCGCAACGTATTGAGGAAAATAAAGTCTTCTGGGACCTATTTCAGAGCGGGCTCGCAGCAGCAATCAATTACCAGTCGTGCTTGTCACCAACAGTGTATGATAGGTACAAAAGCAACACAACATTTCAAGTAACCATGCATAGTGTACATATAAGAGGCTGCAAAGATCCAGCATGGGTTTCACTCCCATACATGGTTGTTGATGAGGAAATTGACTGCCTAATTGCGACTTGGCCTCCCCACTGGAAGCTTAGATTCAAATCAAGTATGAAGGAAACTGTAGGGACGAGCACCAAAAAGTTCAGCCCGCTCAAAACCACCAAAGAAACTGGAGGACAGGGAAAGAGTACTGGGAAGGGTGCAGAACGAGCATCACAGCAGGGTTTGCAGCAGGGAAAGAGTACTGGGAAGGGCGCAAAAATGGCATCGCAGTAGGATTCGTAGCAGGACCTGGGTGTAGAAGGTCTGCAGGAGGAAGGTGTTGACTCCCCTTGAGGTATGAAGCGAACTGGTGACCCTATTAAAGGGCAACTGAAGAAACAACAATATCAACAGCCAGATGTGACACATGAGTTACGCTGACAAAAGAGGACCTAGAGCAGATCGAAGAGGTGGTCACCCTACCTGCAGAAGACAAATGACTGGCTCTAGAAGAACAATAGAAAGCCACATTTCATCCACTCCAGGCTGAGCTCCAAGCTCTGAAGCTCAAGACTGATACATTGCAAACTAGTATGATTTAGGCAAGGTCAACCCTGGCAACAAGCAGCACTGTAATCATTGTGTCGGAAAGCCACCTCTGCCCTCTATAGGGTGAAACCCTCAAACTAAGTCCACCTGACTTAGGAGTGCAAGTCTAGGCCTCTGTAGAGGTATAATTAGATCTCGCCCGCCTGCCACATGAACCGTTGCAGATCCTTCATGCGTCCCTGTTTGAAGAGATTTAGCATAGAGATCGTCAAGTGCACCAACATCTTAGTATAGTTGAGCAGACCATTGAAGAAAAATCTGTTGAAGTATCTCAGGCACAGGCTCCATGTACCCTTGCCACCACGCAACAGATAGAGTTGGAGCACCTAATTACTAGGCTTTGTGCAGACATCACCAAAGATATCTCGGCTTCTGCCACCCCCCAGGCCAAGATTGAGGAGTTGGTTGTAGTGCTCAAAGCCTCAAGGACTGAGATCCAGGCGGTCAAGATGGAGATGGAACAACATATTGCGGCCTTGTAGGCCAAGTCACAGCCATAAATTCCACCTGAGGTAGGGGCCCAATGAGCTACGTTGGTTACAAAGCCACCAATGTCATTACAGGTCAAATTTCTCAGGGTGCAAAACTGTTGGAAACAACTATGCAGTTGTGGACCAAGGTGTAGTGCAACCCTCTCTTGTGAAAAATCAACCAAGCACTGCATCAAAAGGAAGAAGAGTTTTAACAAATGGAGGCTACACTAACCACTCTGGTCCCCGCTCAGCGCTTGACCCGACTGTGCGCCAGCCATGCGCTCAGAGACAACATGGAAGCTCTTCGGCAACGGAAGAAGACTTTGAGTGATCACCTCAAGCCATGGGCCCATGAGGCCCTCAAGCTGTCTTAGGATGTTGACATCACAATTAAGCAACTGAACAAAATGTTGGAGAGTGTCACTGTTGCTACAGAAGGCCCAAATTTGCAGAAGTTAGTGGAGATAGCCTAGAATGCCACTGCACAAAGTGTAGTGCTTCTCCTGCTGGTGGATGTGATCAAGCAACTTCAGGAAAAGATGAAAAAACCATGGCCACAGTGACTCGGGACGAGTCACAAGATTGTGTTGGGGGCCTGTTTCAACGGGCTACCTAAGCTGTGAATTTTGTATATTTTTTGTATTAATTATTCTAACGCAGGGGTTTTGAGGTGGGTCAAAGCCCTGAACACATTGTATTGGGTTAAAGGGTAGACCTAGAGTCCGCAAACCAAGGTTTTCAGACCACAGGATAACATAGGTTGCATCGATATAAATAGATGAATAGTTTGAGTCTATAGGTAGGCAAGAACTAAGACTGATGTTAAGTGTGAACTATTAGATCTGTTTTGGGCTGTTTCGGGTAAGGAATATTGTTGGTTGTATGCGTGGAGATCGTCAGTCCTGCTGTGTGTAGACCCTGCTAGGCTGTGTGTGTGGGCTGGTTTTAATTGTAAGTGGATCTGAATGTTAATTAATGTGAAGTATTGTTAAAGTATATGTGTGTTATCTGGATCTATTTTGTTTACTCTTGATGTGAGTCTATGGTATCTGTTAAGCCGCGAATACATCTATGCTATCTATTTATGTTGCAAATGTATCTGTAGCTGCGTTTTATGATATTATGTGTTGGTAATTACTGATACACATGTGGATGGGAAGGTATTGGCTAGATTTGTGAATGGTAATAGCTCTGTTATCGTTAATAACTTTTGGCTTGAGGGGTCCAGACCCAGGTTTAGAGGTTAAGGTTTGCCAAAAAACCCCTATACTACTAGCCCTTTTGGCAATGACCTACTTGCACAGGCCAAGGTCTTACCCGAAGTAGTATGGGAGGGTGCTGGAACTAGGTTTCCGCACCCTGCGAGAGAGTAGGTAATCAAGGCAGATTTGTGCTCACAACCTCTTGTAAATGCACAAAACAGGTTTATTCGTAGGATCGTTAATAGTATAATCTGAAATTAATCATAACAGAGCTATTACCATGCATAGATCTAGTCAGTACCTTCGCATCCACGTGTGTATCAGCAATTACCAGCACATAATATCATAAACGCATCTATAACAAATCACATATATACTTTATACCATAACACAGATATATTCATAACATAAACAAATAGCACAAATGTATTCACAGCACCAAACAGATTTCAAATATTCACATCAATAGTAACACAATAGATCCAGATAACACAGAGATATTTCAACTATATCTGCATATATTAGAATCCAAAAACCTGGTTACAACCCAAAATATAGCCTGCACACATAGACAACAGGGTCCGCACATAGCAGGAGTGAGGATCTCCATGCACACATCTAGCAAGAGTCCTTACCCAAAACAACCCAAAAAATATCTAATAGTTCACACGTAGCATCAGTCCAAATTCCTGCCTACCTCTAGACTTGTACTATTCATCTATTTATATCGATATAGCCTACGTTATCCTGTGGTCCCTAAACCATGGTTTGTGGACTCTAGGTCTACCCTTTGACCCATTACAATGTGTTAGGGGCTTTGACCCACCCCAAAACCCCTGCGTTAGACTACTTAATACAAAAATATACAAAAATATACAAAATTCGCAGCTTAGGGGGCGTCGTTCCAATAGGTCCCAAACACAATCTTGTGACTAGTCTCGAGTCACTGTGGCCGTGGGTTCTCCATCTTCGCCTACAGCTTCTTGATCGCATCCATCAGCAGCGGTAGCACTCCTTCACTTTGCGTAGCCACATTCTGAGCAATCTCCACCAATTTTTGCGATTTGGGACCCTTTGTAGCAGCAGTGACACTTTTTAGAGTTTGGTTCAGCTTCTTTACTGCGATATCAACATCTTGGGATAGCTTGAGGGCCTCATTGGCCCATGGCTTGAGGTGATCACTCAAATTCTTCTTCCTTTGTTGGAGAGCTTCCATTTCATCTCTCATCGCATGGCTGGTGCGCAGTCAGGCCAATCGTTGAGTAGGGACCAGAGTGGTAATTGTAGCCTCCATGTGGTCAAAATATTCTTCTTTCTAGCACAGCGGTTGGTTGATTTCATGCAGGAGAGGGTCACGCTGCACCTTGGTCCACAACTGCATAGTTGTCTCCAATAACTCTATACCTTGAGTGATTTGAACTGTAATAACATTTGTAGCCTCTGTAACCACCGTGACTCACTAGGCCCTTACTTCTGGTTGTGTTTCTGGTTGCAACTTGGCCTATAAGTCCGCAATATGTTATTCCATCTACGTCTTGACTACCTGAATCTCAGTCCTTGTGGCTTTTAGCGCGGTAGCTAACCCCTCAATCTTGACCTAGGGGGTGGCAGTAGCTGGGATATCTTCTGTGACATCCACACATAGCCTACTAATTAGGTGCTCCAACTCTGTCTGCTGCACGGAAATGAGTGTACATGCAGCTTGGGCCCGAGACACTTCAGCGGTTTTCTCCTGAATTGTTTGCTTAGCTATGCTGAGCTACTGGTGAGCTTGTTGGTCTCTGTGTTGAATCTCTTTGAATAGAGATGCGTGAAGGATTCACAATGGTTCATGCGACAATCTAGTGAGATCCAACTTTACTTCTATGCAGACATGGACTTGCACTCCTAAGCCATGTGGACTTAGTATGAGGGTTACGCCGGGTAGAGGGCAGAGGCGGCTTTTTGACATACTGATGACTATGCTGCTCGTTGCCAGGTTTGATCTGGCTTGAATCATACTAGTCTACAAGATATCAGCTTTGATCTGCAGAGTTTGGAGCTCACCCTGGAGTGTCTCAACTCTGGATTTCTTGCTATTCCTCCAGAGCCACCCATTTGTCTTCGGCGACCAGGGTGACTGCATCTACGATTTTCTCTAGGTCCTCTTCTGTCAACGTAACTTTGGTATCACGTTCAGGCCACTGAGCGCGTTCCTTCTTTCGTGGCCGAGGGGAGTCAACACCTTCCTCCTCCTAACCTTCTGCACCGAGATCCTATTGCAAATCCTTCTACGATGTTGTTTATGTGCCCTTCCCCGTACTTTTTCCCTATCTCGAACCCTTCGACGATGTCGATTCTATGCCCTTCCTAGTACTTTTTCCCTGTCCTCCAGCTTCTTTGGTGGTGTCGGGCGGGGTAACCTTCACGGTGATGGTCCCTACAGTGTCCTTTGCACCTGATTTGAAACCCAACTTCCAGTGTGGAGGCTAAGTCACAATTAAGCGGTCAATGTCCTCATCAGCAACCATGTATGGGATTGAGACCCATGTTGGATCCTTGTGGCCTCTAATCTGTACGATATGCATGGTAACTTGAAATGCCGCGATGCTTTTGTATTTATCATAAACAACTGGCGACAATGGTGGCTGGGAATTTATGCTTGATGCGAGCCCTCTCTGAAATAGGACCCAGAAGACTTGATTGTCCTCAATACGTTGCGCGTCCTTTGAGTCCCACAAATTTGCATACGTTTCCCCCTCGCACATATTTGGGGTGAGCTCATGGAGGATAGAGTCATCAGGGGATTCCCATTGGACCAACACAATGAGAAGCAGCAACCAAGAGTAGCAGAATGCTTAGCCCTGATCCTGGGATTCACGGACATTTGCTAGAAATTCGTTGCATAGGTGCTAGGACCAATTGAAGCAAACCCCCTTTTCGCATCGGCCTACCAGTTGAATCACATATGCAAGGATGGTGGAAACCTGACATTTTTTCATCATCTTACATGCCAACAACAAGATACCCATCTGCATACCAATGTTGCTAATGGTGTTGATCATGAATCCCTAAGTGTTCTGCTCCACATCGTAATCCTTACGCACCTTGTCAACGATATTTTGCTCATACATTTTGCCAACGCATAGCATAGGGTCTGGCCCTTCCATTGGTAGACCAATAATTCGGTGAATAAGCATGGAATCAATGGGGATTCGATCCTAGATCCACAAGCTGTGATCATGGACTAGGGAAAGCAACTGGTGCACAATTCGGTTAGTGATATGGTAGTGGCCAAAATGTGGCATCCTTAGCAGGTTTAAGAGCCCAGAACCCACCAATTCGTGCACCTAGCGCATGGGGACTATCTTTATCCCATCTTCTTCCAATATTTTTTCAAGAAATACCTCGAGTGCCAACTTGGGGAAGGCCTCCAAATTGGCTAGGTTGTGGTCGTTGAATTTTACCTCATGGAGCTTGCCAAAGGGTTCTTCAATGACGGGGACCTCACCCAGAGTCAGTGGCATCTACAGATAGGTGCGCAGGCCATCGCAATTCTTCGGTGTGCACGTTGAGGGCCTGTGGGGCCGAACCTAGGGCGGTAGCCAATTGATTGGTTCATGTATCTAGGCCTACTTTTCTTATGTTGTCAATAATTTCCACAAGCTGAGCCAAAGGTCATGCTCTGATACCACTGTAACATCCAAAAATGGAATAATTCATTGATACACAAACACAATATTCGATACACAGAAAAATTACATGTAAAATTATGATCAACATAGATATACACAAAATAGATGAGCCATTTTATTCATAGGAAATAATTCAGTTACAACGGTGTACAAAATATAAGGTAATCTAGCCAAAGAGATGGCCTAGAATAACCCCAAAATCATGCTACAACAAGCACAACATAACTAGAGAGTTGCTAGAAGAAAATACTACATTTTCCCTTCAGTAGATTATGTACATATGACTACTGGTTGAATAGGGAAATGTAGATCTATGGAAATATGGAGCTCTGATGATGCCAATATTCTAGATCTGGGCTGTATAATGGAAACCCAAGATAACCCAAAAAGGAAATTCCAAATGTATGAGATTGGAGATTTACCCTTTTGGGGTTTGATCCTGGTCTGTTGGGTTATGAAAATCTGAATCTAGATCTTTCAAATAGATGGTTGAAATATGTCACAAGATCAGATCTAATCTTGAAGGGTTGATCCCTTCACTAAATCCTCAAGCTAGAAGCTCAAGGTCTAGCTCCTTAATCCTCCTCTGAAGATTGCAGCTGCTGCTACGCAACTGCTCACTGAAACTGTGCTGTCAAGGATGGAGGCTCTCTGGCCTACTGAAAAATATGGATATGAAGCTCAGAAATGATGGAAACAATGCATACAATGTGAAGGAATGATCCTCCACTGGATTATTAGCTGAAATGCTAGCAACTTTCCTTCTCCCCTGGATCTACACGAATGGACTGCACAATTCCTGATGGAAATACTATTGTTGGGAGATGAATAATAGATGGTTTGATGCTATATATAGATCTGAAGCACTGGTAGTCTGATCTTGAAGCTCAAGGTGATAGGATTAATCCTTCACCGGTTCCTCAACTGAAATATTGAAGGACAACCTCCTCCTCTCAAACCCTGATGTAGAAATGTGTTATTTTTGAAGATGTATGGGCTTCATAAAGTAGGAATAATGTGGCACCAATGCCTGATGATGAATAAATCTCAATATAAAACCTTTCCAGAGTAGGCACTCAAAGTCCCCCATGGGTAAGGGTGGGATTTCTGCTTGGAAACACCCTCTGCTAAACAGCACTGCAAACTTAGCTATACAACTCAAGCATGCTTGGAATGTCAAATGAAAAATCCTGATCTAAACAGATCACACATCAATAATAATCTAAAGCCTCCCTCTAGTGTTTCCTTCATTTTCATTATATAGTTTGTGAACCTTCCCATGCCTTGGCCCACCTCATAACTGCGTTGTGCATGTGAACATAGGCCTCCATGTTGACTGCATTGTCTTTCCATGATCTCCATCATGCATGAATTTAATGATCACCCTCTCCATTATGTGTGCATTAAATGCACTACTCCTCCATCATCTCATCATAAATTCTCTATGATCTTACATTTGATTCCTTCCATGATCTTAGTTGACTGCTTCAACCTCCATGATCCTTCTCATTAATGAGACATGATCTCCACTCATTTCACATTAAGTAGTTGCTCCATTACTCCATTATGTAGATCTAGATCTAAAATATCCACACACACACATAAAAAGTGGATTATATTTATCCTTAAGGTTTTTGGGTCCCTCCACCCTCTTATTTACTTAATTAATTAAGTTTACTAATAACTCTAATATTCCAATTATCTTGTGGAAAAATTGGGAATGTTACAGCCGTTAGAAAAAAAACCCACAGGCTTTAGTCTCTGCTACAATCGTCAGAGTTAGGATCCACGAGAGGCGGTTAGTCCATGTTGCAAAACACACGGGCAACATCGAACCCAATGTCCAACAATATCTACCCCAATGCGAGCCGGGTAAGTTTCAAACTCGATATTTGTCACTCTGATACCACTTGTTCAAATCACGATTGTTGTTAGGCCAAAACCCAGAGGCTTTAGTCTCTGCTACAATCGTTAGAGTTAGGATCCACGAGAGGTGGTTAGTCCATTTCGCAAAACACACGAGGAGCCTTGAACCCAATGTCCAACAAATATACCCTTCCTCCTTAGCCTATGGACTCAACAATATGGAAAATATTTATCACAATTTCCAACTAAGTCATTCTAGATCTAAATGGATCAAGGTGCATCTAGCCCCTTTCCTCTTGATAGGGGAATATTATATAGGTTCATTCTATCCTCTTTGTATATGTACAATTAGGGGCTTCAGAAGTTTGGAAATTTATACAATAATTTATGGAAAAGTAGGTTTAACAATAATTAAAAAATATATAATTTTCAACAAACTTTGTAGATTGTAAAAGGGAAACATATGTCCTAAGACTCACGATGTATGCTATAAAATAGAGTTTGGACATAGTATTTTGGTGTAGTACTAGAATCTCTAATCTAAAAGAGGAAAAAAGAAAAGAAAAGGTATGCATCAAGGTCACTATGTCAAAGGTATCTCCTAGTGACTCAATGTGGGTAAAATAGGCTATACTATTTGTATCTCTTATCTTAAAAGGTTTGGTTCATGTGAATACACTTGGAAAGGTTCTTATACTATTCCAATTCTACTTATGTTAAATTAACACTTGAAAGTGTGTTAGCCAATACCTCTAAAGCATGTATAGAAACAATTGGTTGTTCAATATAGAAGAAGAAGAATATACATAATATATATAGATTGGGACCACCTATGCTAAGTTTTGAACATGTTATTGGAGTTACTAAATCTCCTTGTTTCTCGTTTTTTTCTTTCTATAATAATAGATAAAAGGAATTGTGTTTATTTAACCACCAGAACTATTTTAGGGGTTAGTGCATGCTCAAAATTTAGAAATTTCAATATTTTATTTATTCTGTGCATTTAGATCTCTTTGGGTATAGTAATCCTTTGAGAGAATTTCTATATTTAATATCTACCTAAAATTTTATAATCCATTCATGTAATTTTTCTATTATCAATTTCTTGGCCCTAGTGCAAAACCTTTCTCGCTTCAATTTATCTATAACTTTAGAAACTAAAAGCTTGGCATTATAAATATATGGCTAAATCATTTTAAAACATCTATTTAATTTTCCTATACAAATATCTTTTGACCAAATTATATATTAATATCCATCAAATTCATAGAAACATTGATAGGTTGTCAATTTGGGGTTCCCTACATAATATGTGAATTAAACTCTACGAGGGCCAATTAGAATTGGTAATTTTCAAAATATAACCTTGACTTGGATTGATAAGTAATACATGACCATATTTGAGGTGATAAATTGGTTTTAACCTCCCAACTCTTCCTTAATATCTAGAAATTGTGAATGAATCTTTTATGCTAGCTGATTTTTCGATGTTGAAGTTCCCTTTCTCCATTCCACTAGGGAAGAAGATGTTGCTTCATGACTTAGAAATTTCAACTAAAATCCATGTTCTTTTGAAATTTCTTACAGCACACATTGATTTAAAATCTATTTTGCATAAAATTTTATCTCTACCTCTTAAGTCCTAGGTGTTTTGGTAGATTGGGTATATGATACAATTTTATGAGTTCTTTGTGTTTCCCAATTTTGCGTATTTCTCCATAGGTAGAGGAGTATTAATGGACATATCTTGTTTTTAAATGTTCATTTCAATAAATAGATGTTTTCATACCAATTAATCTTCTATCCATGAATTCATATTTACCCATTTTTTAATGTTTGGTTGGTTTTCATGTTGAGATGGGGTTGATTGGGACTTTGATATATAATATGAGATTATGTGGTGAGGATCATAAGCCCACACTTTCCTTTAGGGAATTTCATAGAGGCTAGCACTTGACCCACCACCTTAAAAGCTATTATGGTGTTTACAATAAATATACCCTAAGCCTATCTCCTACAAGAGCTTGAAATTTACCTCTTACTAAAAAAAATGAAAAATATTGGATAGTATATAGTACTCTATGAAAATTTCTCTTCACGACAAATTGGAAACTGGTAAGGAGGTATTTATAATTTTATGATTTCTCTATAATATTTTTATATAAACCAATGTTATGTCTACCTCTTCAATTCTAGGTGTTTTGGCAGATTGAGTATATGATACAATTTTCTGAGTTCTTTTTTTTGCCCAATTTTGCATCTTTCTCCTTAGGTAGAGGAGTGTTAATGGATATATCTTGTTTTTACATATTGATCTCAATAGACGGATGTTTTTGTACTAATTCCTCTTCTATCCATGAATTTATATTTACCAACGTTTTAATGTTTGGTTGGATGTCATATTGATATGGGTTTGATTGGGACTTCGATATTTTATATGAGATTATGTGGTGAGTATCATAAGGCTGCAATTTCCTTTAGGGAAGTCATAGAGGCTAGAATTTTTCCCACCACCTTAAAATATTTTGTGTTGATTACAATAAATAGACCCTAGGACAATCTCCTACTTGAACTTGAAATTTACCTCTTACTTTCATGAAGAAAAATGAAACATATTGGATAATATATATCTTATATGAAAATTTTGGTTAAAAATAAATTTGGAAATTGGTATGAGGTATTTCTAATTTTATATTTCTCTATAATATTTTTATATAAACCAATTGGTTAGGACTTAGCTACAAGATATATTTAGTTTTCCTAAAATTGGTGTGTATATTTAGTTTTCTAAGGAGCTCATCAAGTATGAAAAGTGGTGTGTATATTTAGGTTTCCAAAAAATTCCTTTAGAGGATCTCATCAAATATGACCAAAAATGCTATATACTTGAAGCAAGGTATTCAGAAAACCCTTCATTGTTATTCCTCTTCCAAATTATAGCTATAGAGTAAATCACTAAGTGTTAATGAATTCAAATCTCATACAATTTCCAATTATAAAATTAGGTAACTTTGGCAAAAATATGTGATATACCAAAAAGGATGGATATTGGAAATATCTTATTTCTCTGAAATTGGGAAAATGAAAATTAATGGTCTGTGACATATATGTGGCAAGGAAAAAACTCTCTTTAATTTTTATATAGTGAGAAGGGCACTGAAAATTTCCAAAGAAGTCTCATTAATATCATTTGCTGCATCATGGCCTAAAATACAAGCAATACAAGAAAAGACTTAGGTGGACTCATAGAAAAAGTTTAAGGGAAATTTAGGGCCAATTTAGAAACTAGGGTGCCATAGACTCTTGCATGTCTTTCTTTTGAGCCTATAAACTCTATATATAATTGAGCTAATTATATTTAGTGAGGATGTGAAGGTTTTTGATAGGTTGTAGACATAACATGTTACAAATACAAAGGTGAAATTTGGACAAAAATGTGACCACCTCTACATATGACCTCTAGATTGTTGGATATATTTAACATCAGACACCAGGAAATAAATTTAGGTGAAATTTGGAACACCATGTGATCTTCTCTAGATATGATGTCTTTACTAGTGGATACATTTGACATTCCACACCAAGAAATAAGTTTAGGGAAATCATATGCTTGGGAATGGTAACAAACTCCAAACTAGTATCCCATAGTAGGAAAGAATCAATTTGGCCGATAAGTTTACTATATTGTTCCTTCTCACATTTAAAATAAGTCAAATTTTCAAGAGTTTTCTTAGATATTTGTCTCATTGTGGCATGTTTTCAAAATTTACAAGATCATGGTGTGTAGGGTTTGACCTCATATAATTTTTCATTGTTTTAAAAGGATAGAGAATAGTGAAAGAGACTACATGGATTTTTTGTTGAAAATTTTGTTAACCTAGAGATCAATGTACAATGTTCGGAATGTGTTGGTTGTACAATGTTGGGAATGTGTTGTATGAGGTGTGAGTGGATCCATTGTGTTCTTTGTTCATGGTAAAATAATATTATTTTCCCTCTTTTTGTTAATTTTGGGAAACTAGGTCCAAACTCCATGTTGTGATGCTCAGATGACGATGACAATATTTTTATTCGATTCCTCTTTCAAAGAGGTGCAAGATCGATCTAAAGATCATCTTGATCAGATGAGAAGAACATGTATTTTGAATTTATTCCACATGTGCAAGGTTGCACTAATTTATCCCACATGCATAAGAGATGTATCACACACCCGCACAGATGGCTATATATTGGAGAGACTTGGAGTTCATTTTACACACTCATTTTTGTGGAGACATTTTCTTCTCTCATAGATGGTGATGGAGAAACGTTCTTGGTTCTACATTTAGGGATTCATGGTGCAACATCTTGGTGGAATATTATTGATGTGACATCTTGGGGTTGTGTGACACATTGGTTTGGCTGACCTTATGAATAATTTGTTGGTTGAAGCATCCTGTTGATCAATGTAACGCCACCATTCTTTATCTATGTTTTTGGCTTGTCTTCCATTGATCTATTGGTATGTTCTATCTGCATCTTACTTTTATCAAGCCCTAGAATTTTAAAGTATATTTGCATCTAGCATAGAACATATTCAAAATTTAACATGGTATCAGGGCTAAGGAAAAGACAAAGCCTAACTTGTGTTTACAGAAATCATCGATCTATTGGGAAAGATTTAAGGTGCAAAACAAGCATAAAGAAGCTCATTGAAGGAAGAAATATCTCTGTTTGGTCGCAGATTTAAAAGGAGGGCCAGTGAAGAGGGAAAATACTTGAGAAGCACTTTTCCATGACTATTTTGGCACCATACCTATCTATCAGAAAGGTCAACTAAGAGAAGGTAAATTTGGATTCCTTTTGGGTATCTCTATGTGTGGGTGATCCTGTGAAATTATGCCGCAATTCTGTACTATAATCTGATGGAGAAACACAACCCAAACAGATGTTTATTAGGTGTTAAACAAGGGCTGGAAATAGCCTAGAAATTTAGCATATGGAAGGAACCTATCATATGATGGAACCCACAACTAATAGGAGGGCTTAAGTGCTATAAACAGGGGCTAAATTGGGAATGGTTTCTTTCCCTAACCATGCTGTGGTCAACAATAGTGAAACCTACCCCAAAAAATGAGCAATTAAATGTGTAAATTTCCTTGTGTTAGGTATGGAATTAGACCAATTTGGATCATAATTATTGCAACTTGTGGAAGCCGAGGGAGGGTTGACATGGAGGTTAGAAGCCATAACTAGTGCACATGCACTGATGAACAAAATGGTAGCTGAAATTTTTGCTCCTAATGTGGTCACTTGTGGTTGTTTGATTAATGGCCATTTCAAAGCTGGCGAATTGGATGAGGCCATGAAGTTTTTTGAAAATATGAAAACTGTTGGCATTCCTCTGGATGTTGTAATCTACACTATCTTGATTTACTGTATTTGCAAGGAAAATAATGTTGGCACTACAATTTCAATGCTTGATGAGATGATAGAAAAGGGTTTGGTTCCAAATGTTGTTACATATAACACATTACTCTGTGGCCTTCGCAAAATAAATGCGTTGAAAAATGCTTACCTGATAATGGATCAAATGAAGAAATAGGGTTGTGCTCCAGATTGTAAAATTGTTAAATTACTTGGGGAATGCTTGTTTGATGTTGGTAAAATGGAAAGACTAATAGAGTTTGTAAATGATGAAAATTTCATTATTTTTAGAACAACTGAATATTCACTCTCGGTTGATTTTATAATATGAATTTATATGTATGTGAGGGTTTTGAATATTAGGGTTTCTTCTATGCATACTTAGCCATGTTGGAAGCCTGTTCAGAGGCTTGATGTATTCATCCTAATGTCTATGCCCTAAAGAGGGCCGAAAATCCTTAATCACATTGTGCACAAGGGTGAGTCTTCCTTAGTCCTTAGAAGAGGTCAGTTAAGGAAGTATTGAGCTGATTTTTAGGATGTGCCTTTGTTTTGGATGATTGCGTGAAGGAATTTTAAGGTATTTTCTACTAAGTGAGACTTGGAGAAGAAATCCACTGTTAGAAGGCAGATCCGTGGAGCCTAAGATCAGTGACTCGGTAGCAGTTGAGTTATTGTATGCAGGAAGTTTTTTGAAGACCATATGAACAGTTATTTTGATGTGGAACACCACTTTTAGAGGGAAAACTAATATAGGACTATGTTTAGTGACCTTGGTGGAGTTTCATAATTTATAGAAGGAAAATTAAAGAGCTGGTTGTGCAAGTGTATCTGAAGCAGCAGAGGACCTTGTGAACAACTGAGGTAGAGGTATTGGAGAAGCATATTCTCTATGTGTATAGGTGGCCAACGACCTGCCAAGTGTTCAAGGGAAGTGGAAGGAAAGGACAAGAGACCAAAGGGATGTAAGTGGAATGCATCTTCAGCAAGTAAGTCATTTTATTTGTTCTTGATTTGTAGGAAGATATGGATAGTGACATATGGTAGAATCTATACGGTCTTGATTTGTGATATCTTTAGAGGAAGATGGAAAAATATATAACCATGAAGTTTGATATCTTATGTTATATATGGATGTGATAAATAATACTATGGTAACATTGTAATCATTGATATGAAAATATATGATATCTGTCAAGATGTATGATAGATATATGGAAGTATATGGCTATGATTCTTGAATGGCCTTGATAGTGGGTGAGTAAGATTCAGGCCCATGATTAGAAGCCCTTTTTGAGTTGGTGTCTTAGATGCCTAATCATGAGAGAATTTGTCAGGGTTGTGAAAAAGGAAATCATAGGGACTTTTCCTCATTCCTCAAGTATCACAAATACATCTGATACATTCTGACTTATCTAATATGTTGCCTTGGGAGGATGTTCCTATAGATGTCTTCTCTCACAAGAGGAGATCACATTAAGAGGGAGACACAACCGTATATGCTCCTGAGAATATAACATTGTTGGAAGAAACAAGAAGATACCCTCATCGCTCAGAGACACTCTCAAGGATGCCAAGAGTGATATGGCCCCAAAGGGGGACATTCCAGGAAATCAAGAAGCCATATAGATACTAAGGGTATCTCGCAGCCATGAGTACAATATGAGGCTGGATCATTTGGAGAAGCCATAAAGCATCAAGTCTGGAAGCATGCTATACACAAAGAGTACAAGTCCATTATGAAGGATGATGTCTGGGATATAGTCCCCAGACTGGAGGACAAAGCTGATGCCACCTCGAAATGGATCTATAAGATCAAGCATGGATCTTATGGGAGTGCTGAAAAGTACAAGGCAAGATTTTTTGCGCGAGGCTTCTCTCTAAAGGAAGGTGTAGACTATCATGATATACTTGCACCTATGGTCTGATATACTACCATCCGATCTATTATTGCCCTTACTGTTATGCAAGGATAGAGTCTACATCAGATGGATGTGAAGTCTGTTTTTCTACATGGTTCAATATAGGAAGAAGTGTATGAGGAGAAACCTCTCAGGTTCAAAGTCTAGGATTGAGACTCTAATGCATGCAGGTTGAAGAAAGCACTCTATGGGTTGAAGCAAGCCCCCAGGGCTTGGTACAAGAGGATAGATAGCTACTTGATGAAGCTCGGCTTCACTCGAACTAATGTTGATCTGAACCTTTACTTCAAGGTTGATAAAGAAAAGACTCTCATTATGGTTCTCTATGTGGACGATCTCTTCCTGACAGGTGTTGACCCTCTCATTCATAAGTGTAAGAGGGATCTCACTTCCAAGTTCGAGATGAAGGACCTAGGAATGATACTTTACTTCCTAGGTGTGGAGGTTTGGTGGAGACCTCACGAGATTTTCCTCTATCAAGGAAAATACATTGTGAAGCTGCTGGAAATATTTGGTATGGTGGATTGTAAGTTCGTGTTGAGACTGATGGAGCTTAACTTTAAGAAGTTGAGTGGTAGTGCTATTGGGCCCATGCTAACAAATCCTACTAAGTATCGTCAACTCGTAGGGGCCCTGATGTTCTTAGGGAACATCCGTTCAAACGTATGTTGTGCAATGAACACTTTGAGTCAACACATGGTTGATCCTCATAACTTTCACTAGGTTGGTGCCAAGAAACTCTTGAGATATATCTGGGGCACGATAGACCATGGGTTGAGATACACTACTAGGAGTTTGAGACTCTGTGTATATGTCAATTGGGTTGGTAGTGTGGTGGATCACACGAACACATTTGGATTTTTCTTCACACTTGGGTCTGCTTCGATCAGGAAGCAGAAGTTGGTATCTTTGAGCATTGTTGAGGCTGAATGCATTGCGGCGTTTATGGCATGTTATGAAGCCACTTGGGTTCAAAATCTCTTCAATGAGGTGTTTGAGCATGTGTTAGATACCACCGTTATCATTTCTGATAACCATAGGGGGATTCGTTTGTCAGAGAATCCCATGTTCCATGATCGATCCAAGCATGTTGATGTATGGTACCATTTTATTTGGGATATGGTACAATGAGACACCATAAGGCTAGATCACATAGGAACTGATGAGAAAGTCATGGATATTCGCACAAATCCCTTGGAAAAGGTCATGTTCCTAACCTTCTATGAGAATCTTGGAATCGTGGAACGACCCTATTTGGAGGGTCATGTTGGACGATGAGATCTGGGAGCTCAAGGGGGGATTTGGGGATAGCTCCTTGGAGCTATAAGCAACCACAAGGCTAGGCTTACCAAACCTTGTTGGTGTGCTTCTACCCCACTGTGATGATTTTAAGTTTTTTTACCTCTCTTTGATCTGTGCCTCGTATGCTTCCTACCCATGGAGTTTCCGACTCATCGGAAGTACCTCTAATTTGGTCAATGAGGTGGGAAATGTGAATAGAGACCATAGAAATACTCATGGATGCATCAGATATTGTCATACTCTCTATGTCTAGGATGGCCCGTGTCCAACCACTTGATCTAGGATCAAGTCTAGTGAGGTTTCAGACCTCCAACCCACTTCAGTTCAATTAAACTAACTTCAGGTTAGTATATGTCTCTCTCGAGTCCAAGTGAGGTTTCAGAACTCCAACTGACTTCGGGTTAGTTAAACCAACTTCAGGTTGGTATGTGATTCCTTTGAGTTCTATAGAGGTTTCAGACCTCTGAGCTGACTTTAGGTTAGTCGTGAGTGATGTCTTTGTGACTCACCTTTTGTTTTTAAATAAAGAATCCAGCGAAGCAAGTTACAGCAGGATGATGCACGATGTTTGGATGGAACTAGTGGATGGAGTTCTCCCTAGTTGAGAGGGAGTGTTAATTTTGGGCAAGTAGGTCCAAAATCCATGTTGTGATGCTTAGATGATGGTGCCAATATTTTTATTGGATTCCTATTTTGGAGATGTGGAATATTGATCTAAAGGTCATCTCGATCGGATGTGTATAACATGTATTTTGAATTTATTCCATATGTGCAAGGGTGGCTTGATTTATCCCACATGCATAAGAGATGTGTTACACACCCCCACAAATGCCTATATATTAGAGAGACTTGAAGTTCATTTTACACACACATTTTTGTGGAGACATTTTATTTTCTCTTGGATGGTGATGGAGCAACATTCTTAGTTCTATGTTTAGGGCTTCTTGGTGCAACATTTTGGTGGATTATTCTTGATGTTACATCTTGGGGTTGTGTGACACATTAGGTTGGGTGCCTTATGAAGACTTTGGTGGTTTAAGCATAACTCTAATCGTCATAATGCCACCATTCTTTATCTTTGTTTTTGGCTTGTCTTCCATCAATCTGTTGGTATGCTATATCTACATCTTACTTTTATTAAGCCCTAGAAGTTTAAAATATATTTTCATCTAGCATAGAACATCTTCTTAATTTAACACTTTTTATCTAATCAAGGGTTGTTTCCTTTTTTTGGATACAAATTTCGAAAATTCAGTGATGTCACTCATGTTGAGCTAAAGTGCCACATAATCCATCCACCTCACCTCAACTATACGTCAATATATTACATTTTTTCAAGCATATGTGGTTATGCTTACCTATTCATATGCTTGCACAATGGCAAGAAACCACTTTTATTAAACCAATGGTATCACCTTTCTTGAACTCTACTGAATGAGGGCCCTCAATGAATTTAAATAGTTGATCAATGATGAGTAGGCAAAAAAAATACTCTTATTAAACCAATGGTATCACTTTTTTGAACACTAGTGAAAGAGGGCCCTTAATTAATTTAAATAGTTGATCTATGATGAGTAGTTTGTTGCTAATCTATACTTTCTCCCCATATCCCAACCTCAAGAAAGTGTCAATCCATTATAATATAATTTCATAACCATGCACTTTTTTAATCTTTGTCTATATATATATATATATATATATATATATTCCTTTTTCTTTTTCTTCACACTTATCTACATATTCATAAAATTAAATATGTTTTCTCCAATAAGCCACCTCCTAAAAATGAATCCTTCCATTTCTCTTTGGGGCTAATATATATATATATATATATACCTTTTTCTTTTTCTTCACACTTATCTACATATTCACAAAACTAAAAATTGTTCTTCCCCAATAGGCCGCCTAAATATGAATCATTTCATTGCTATTTAGGCTAAGATAATTAATATTTTTTTTATTCATATATGTAATATTCCCAAATTTTCACATGATATTTGGAATATTAGAGTTCTTAATTTTCTTAATGAATTAAGTAAATAAAAGGGTGGAGGGACCCATAATCCTCAAATATGAATAAGATCCACCTTTGATGTGTGAATGTGGATTATTTAGACATAGATCAACATAATGGAGTAGTGGAACATATACTAATGTGAATGGAGTGGAGATCATGTCTCATTAATGAGATAGATCATGGAGGTTGAAGCAGTCAACTGAGATCATGGAGGGAATGTAATGTAAGATCATAGAGCATTCATGGTGAAGTGGTGGAGGAAGTAGTGAAATTAATGCACACATCATGGGAGGGTGTACATTGCATGTAGATGTGATGGAGGACTTGGAGAGATAACGCAATCAAACATGGAGGATTATGTCCACATGCACAACGCAGTTTAGAGGTGGGCCAAGGCATGGGAAGGCTCATAAACTATATAAAGGAGATGAAGGAAACATTGGAGGCATTCTTTTGATTATTAATTTAAGATCTGTTTAGATATGGAATTTTCATTTGAAATTCCATGCATTCTTATGTTGTTTACCTAAGTCTCCAATGTTGTTTAGCATAGGGTTTTCCCGAGCTGGAATCCCACCTCTTTCCTTGAGTGATCTCTAAGGAAGAGGTTTTTGGTTCATTCATCATCAGGCATTGGTGCTACACTATTTCCATTCTCTGCATAACACCTACCTTTAGGAATTACACAATTTCTGAAGATCAGTTGGGAGGTGGAGGTTGTCTTCAGTATTTTAGCTGGAGAACTGGTGAAGGGTTATTCCTATCACCTTGGGCTTTAAGATCAACATTCCCAGGTCTTCATTTCAGATCTAACATCAGGAAAAAATTTATTAACCTCCTATCAGTAGTATTCCCATCAAGGATTAAACAATCCATCATTGCAGATCTAGAGGAGGAAGGAAGTTTCTATCATTTCAACTTATAATCCTGTGAGGGGTCTTCCCCTCACATTTCCAACACCATCTCCATCAGCCTAGAGCTTATTGCAACATGTTTCAGCAAGTATAGAGTCTCTCCCTCTTGTACAGTGCAATTTATATTGCAGTTGCATATTCAGTTGCTACAACTTGAAGGCAGAGGAAGAAGAGGCAAGATCTCAAGCTCCTAGCTTGTAGATATGAAGGAGGGATCAACCCTCAAAGCTTAGATCTATTTGTGTAACATATTGCAGCCATCCTTGGATTAGATCTAGCTTCATATCTACATAACCCAACAGTCAAAGGATCAAATCCTAGGAGGGTGATTTTCCAAAGTTGTAGATCTGGAAAATACTTTCTAGGTTATCTTGGGTTTCCATCACATTGGCCAGATCTTGAATCTTGGCATCATCAAAGCTCCTGAGCTCCATAGATATGCATTTCCATTTGCATCAAATATATGTACATCAACAACAATATGGATAGCATATTATTTCTTCATGCATCTCTCTAGTTACGCAGTGCCTGCTTAGGCATGTTTGCAGGGTCATTACTGGCCACTTCTTTGGCTAGAGTACCTCTATTTTTACACTGTTGTAACTTTAATCCATCTCCACATAATAAAATGGCTCAGCTTCTATGTACATTCTATTGTTGTCTTTAGATTTATTGTTTACTTTTCTGCAATTCTTATATTGTGTTTCAGTACTACTGCATTCTCCCTTTTGGGATATTACAGTGGTATCAGAGCACGATCTTTGGCTCAGCTTGTCGAAACTTCATATTTTGCATCAAAGGAAGAAGAAGATAGTAGAGATATACTATAATATAGGGATAAAATTTTTCTACACCCTTCTTGATAACTAATAATAATCTCCCTAAGGAGATCAAGGAGAAGGAAGAAAGGCAGAAAGAAACCCCAAGAAGGTTTCAAGAGGAAGAAGGTCCTAGTACCTCTTATCGGCAACACAGAAGACCAAATAATCATAGATCTCATCATAGATATACTATGCCCACTTTATTTGAAGAAGGTGAATGGTATATAAATGAAGAGTACAAAGCATAGTCTAGAGCATTCAAGGAGAATCTAACTCTCCAACAATTCTTCAAAATCAAAGAAGAAAGAGGATCCTATAGCAGCAACAACAGAAACAGGCACAATAGATTCCATTTTCCTACATTTTATGGATCTTATTCAAGAACTATTAAGGCTTGGAGGAAAGATCTAGATACATTTTTCAGGATACATCCTATCGCTAAAAAGGAGGTTGTCCAAATTGCAGCACTTCATCTTTAAGGTGAAGCCAATGATTGGTGGTTTAGCCACATGGAACATGAAAAGGTGACTAAATATTTAGATTTCTTTCACAAGTTGAGGAAGAATTTTGATGTGAGAAAACTAGAGATGTGTCTCAAAGAGACATTTCCTAAGGAAACAAAGGAGGATGTCAATATTGTCACTCTGGACAAGCAGTCATAACATTCACCACCAGCTACAAAGGTACTTGTATCCAAAGAAGAGACACTTGAAAATTTACAATGTAGTCTTGAGCTCTTCACAAATAGAGTCACATGCATGATTTAGGAGATGCATGAAAAAGAGGAGGTAGATTCCAACGCTGGTACACTTGGAAAAGAGAAGCCATCACTCTTACCAGTAGTTGGAAAGATCATTGCACCGACTGAGGAAACTCTTGTGATCTTGCAAGATGTTTTTGAATATTAGTTGATCCAAGGTATGCATACATTTTCATCTCATATTGTTTCAGTACCCCTTATTGAAACTTAGGGGGCATGCCATCAGGGCCAATGCAAAACTAAGGGTTAGAACAAAATGTTGATTTGGAGTAGCAACATATCACTACACAGAGGACCCTTGATCTAATCAAGGATGAGATGATAATATATCCCATTTTATTATTGATGAACTACATTCAACCCTTTGAGTTGAAGTGTAGAATTTTAGAAAATGGGATGAGCATGATCCTATGTAAAATGAATGGTTATGAGATCAGCATTGTGCCTTGCTTTGAGATAGCATATACATCATCTTGCAGATCTACATTACCGTTAATGAGCAGCAGTGAGAAGGAAAGGACCCATTCCTTATGGGAGCAATCATATGGCATCTTAATTCATGAAGCAATGGAGGTAAAGATGATAAATGGTAGACATCTAGAGATGAGGAATATGTTCTCATTTCTAGATGACATTTTCTCAATGAGCATCTCATAGCTCAAAGAGAAACTTCTACCTGCAACAGATCCATAACCTCATTGGTTTTGGAAGGCCATTGATGAGAAGAATTTCTCACTAAGAGATCTCATTGGAGGTGCTCTTCAAAATTTCATGGAGTGAAAAGTTCTTCATCAGTTTAAGGTGGATGGTATTCTACAAAGGGAGGATACCATGTTTATGTATAATATCATTCATCATCCACATTGGGATGAATGGGCGAGGATGATAAGAAATGGGTTTCATGACCACTTGCAAATATATGACATGGGCCAGTAAGAAGCTTGGCTATGCTGCTTGCTCTTGGATGAGTTTGGTTACTACCCAAAGGCTCATATTTCTTTGATCCATGCCTTAAATAACAATCATGTAATGAAGAAGGAGGCATGGCTGCTCTGGCTGCTCTTGGGTGAGTATGCTTACCACCCAATAGCTCATTTTTTCCTAATTCATGCCTTTTGTATCAATGATAGAATGCACCAAAAGAAGGCATGTTCACTTGGTTTTTCCATGAGATATTTTGGCCACCACATGACATCTCCTATGTCTATGTGTTTTGTATCATGTAGAACTTGGCATGATGCTCTCATAATGTGTATTGATGGTGTTTTCTTGTATTGGGCTGATGTGACATTCCACATGTCTATCAGTATTTGTGTACTCCATGATGCACACGAGGAGGTGAGAAGGAAACAAGATATTTTGTTTCTTTTGTTTCTTTTGGGGGAGTTTGGCTTGTCCATCTTGCATGGGGGAGATGGAGGATGGCAGCAAGAGGCCCTACTCCGGTGGTTACTATTGGGAGAATATGGTTTGATATCTTTGTCCACTAATATATATCTATTTCTTCTTTTTCATAATTTTGGAATGATGCTTGGAACCAACAAGGCCAACAGGGCTAAAGATGAGGGCATGTCAATGCTCAATTTACTTCATGAAGCTTGGGATGAAGAAATACTTTATGAGATGGGACTTTTCCTTTGTGGGAAGAACCATTTTATTTTATGTATCTCATGTATTAATGATGATGTTGGACATCATATGGTTGTCACTTGGTACTTCTTGGATAAAGGAGGACATCTAACTATATAGTTGGAGGTCATTCTATGCATTGTTAAGAGACAAATTTGGAACCAAACAGGCATAACACATTGCAACAAATGGAGGAGGCCTTCCTTATGTGGATTCAATTTGGAGGGGAATAGGTGGCTTTGAATCTACTTTTTCAATTGCTTGAGGACAAGCAACATTTTGTCGGGGAGGACTGTAATATTCCCAAATTTTCACATGATATTTGAATATTAGAGTTCTTAATTTTCTTAATGAATTAAGTAAATAAAAGGGTGGAGGGACCCATAATCCTAAAATATGAATAAGATACACTTTTGATGTGTGAATGTGGATTATTTAGACATAGATCTACATAATGGAGTAGTGGAGCAGCTACTAATGTGAATGGATTGGAGATCATGTCTCATTAATGAGATAGATCATGGAGGTTGAAGCAATCAACTGAGATCATGGAGGGAATCTAATGGGAATCTAATGTAAGATCATAGAGAATTCATGATGAAGTGATGGAGGAAGTAGTGCAATTAATGCACCCATGATGGAGAGGGTGTACATTGCATGTAGACACGATGGAGAACTTGGAGAGACAGCGTAGTCAAACATGGAGGATTATGTCCACATGCACAACATAGTTTAGAGGTGGGCCAAGGCATGGGAAGGCTCATAAAATATATAAAGGAGATGAAGGAAACAATGGAGGCATGATTTTGATTATTCATTTGAGATCTATTTAGATCTAAAATTTTCATTTGAAATTCCATGCATTCTTATGTTGTTTTGATAAGTCTGCAGTGTTGTTAAGCATAGGGTGTTTCCGTACGGGAATCCCACCTCTTTCCATGAGTAATATCTAAGGAAGAGGATTGTACTTCATTCATCACCAGGCATTGGTAACACACTATTTCCATTCTCTCTAGAACACCTACCTTCAGGAATTACGCAATTTCTGAAGATCAGTTGGAAGGTGGAGGTTGTCTTCATTATTTCAGCAGGAGAACCAGTGAAGGATTATTCCTATCACCTTAGGCTTGAAGATCAGCATTCCCAGGGCTTCATTTCAGATCTGGTACCAGGAAAATATTTATTGACCTCCTATTAGCAGTAGTCCCATCAAGGATTACGCAGTCCATGATTGCATATCTAGAGGAGGAAGGAATTTGCTAGCATTTCAACTAGTAATCATGTGAGGAGTAATCCCCTCACATTTCCATTAGCTTGGAGATTATTGAAGCATGTTTTAGTAGGCATAGATTCTCTCCCTCTTCTACATCATAGTTTCTGTAGTAGCTTCATATTCAATTGCTGCAACTTGAGGGAGGAGGAAGAAGAGGCAAGATCTCAAGCTCCTAGCTTGTAGATCTAAAGGAGGGATCAACCCTCAAAGCTTAGATATATTTTTGTAACATATTACAACCATATTTCGATCAGATATAGCGTCAAATTTGCATAACCCAGTAGTCAAAGTATCAAACCCTAGGAGGGTGATTTTCCAAAGTTGTAGATCTGGTAATTCCTTTCTGGGTTATCTTGGGTTTCCATCACATTATCCAGATCTTGAATATTGGCATCATCAGAGCACTTTAACTCCATATTTCTGAATTTCCCTTTGTAGCACCTATATGTACATCAACAACAAAAGGGCCAACTCAGTATTTCCTCTTGCAGCTCTCCAGTTATGCAGTGCTTGCTTTGGCATGTTTGCATTTTCATTCTAGGCCACTTCTTTGGCTAGAGTACCTCTATTTTTACATTGTTGTAAATATAATCCATCTCCACATAATAAAATGGATCAAATTCTCTATAAATTCTATTGTTTTCTTTAGATTTATTGTTTATTGTTGAGATTCAACAAGATGATGATCCTAGTGAAAAATAAGAACCTACACTAGGTGGGGCCCGCAGGTTATTTTTATGTGTATGTCTATTTCTAAAATGTTGAGAAAAATATATTTATAGCAGGAGTCTATTTATACATGGTTGATCAAATTCTATTTATAGATGAGTTTCTATTTTTTGATGCATGCTCGAAGTCTATTTATAGATCGCCTGTCTAAAAATAGAATTCATGTCGATTATTATTAGCCCTTAATAATAATGAGACAATAAATAATAATCTATTATCTTGAAGCACTTGATTTCAATTAAATGATGTGGCAAACATTTTGATTGAAGGAATTACGTGTTCTAAGGTTGGTTGGTGGGACATGCACAGTGGAATTAGTTGTAACTGAGTGATACAAAGTTGTAACAAAGTTGGAGTAGTTATGTGAGTTGTTATTTATTTTAACTCAGTTAAGTGAGTTAAACTCAATTGTGCTAGTTGTAACTAATGATACACTAGTGAGAGATCAGTGAATTAAATATTAAATTAATTCACAAGTAGTGGTCTCACATGAAATTGAAGAAATACTATTGTTAACTACATGCATGTCAGATCCAGTGGAGATCCAGTGGAGAGATAGGTGAAAGGGTCTGTTTGACTACCTGTTGTGACTATAATCATGCATTCAATGCAACTACACACACATTGGAGATGCTAAAGAGGATTGAATAGTCAAGGAAAGGCAAGATTGAATTCATTCAGGGATTTTCTTTAACAGGGATTGCGCAGTGGAGGCACGTTGTTAGGAGGTGGTAAATTGGTGTATGTGTGAGACAATTTTTGTATGACAGTGTGAGACGATTGTATATTGTACTGAGAGATTTTTGAGTAGAGATTTGTATGAGATTGGTTCATGATCCATGATATACATAATATATGATAGTTGGGGTTTTAGCTTTATGCTTTCCCAGTAAAAAAATCTTGTTATGTGCGATTTATTTTTCTTGATGTGTTTGCGATTGGCGATTAAATTTCTGCAAAGAATTAAGTAGAAGGATTTTGTATTTAACAGTGGCATATAATTTTTATATCAGGATAATTTGGTAATACATCACAATATTTATTAAATTTCTACATGGTATCGGAGCGAAGAAGATTGCAACATTGAAGCAATAGCTGAGTTTTGTTGGCGTAAACAATTTGAATTTGTTGCAATAATTTCTTGGTGCGATAGTTGAGTAAACATCAAAATGGATTTCAATGGTTTGTGGTTAGAGTATGCACTCAAGGGAAACTTGAACTACATTGCATGGAAGGATAGGATGGAAGCAGTGCTTGAATATAATGGCTTGAAGGAATTCATCGACAGTGATGTTCCTAAGCCCACTTTGACAGATGCTACATTACTTGACACCACAGAAAAGAAAGTAGTGAAGAAGAGAAGGATTTTGTTGGAAGGTGTGCGAGACCATATTGTCTCAAGCCTTCATGGGAAAGCCACTTAATTTGAAATGTGGAAGGCTTTGACGGATCTTTTCCAAAGCAACAGTGACCATAGGAAATCAGTGCTAAAGGATAAACTCAGAAAAATCAAGATGGAGAAGGGTGACAGTATTCCAAAGTATCTCACAAAGTTTCTCCAATGTCAGGATGAACTAGAGAGTGTGGGAATCATGGTTTTTGATGATGATTTGGTGAGTTTGGCTCACTTGGGACTTCCTAAGAGTTGGCATAGTTATCAAGACTCTGTCAACAAATGGGAAAATCTGCCATATTGGGAACGACTATGATCAGATCTAGTGTAGGAGTTCAGGTAGAACACTAGGGATGGGTCTTCATCAAAGTATGATGATGAAGATGATTGTGATTTGGCTGCCAAAGCAAGGAAAAGGAAGGGGAATAAATTCCACTCAAAATATGAGGCTAAAGGAAAGAAGCTTAATTTGTCTAAGGTGATGTGTTTTCACTGTGACGAACATGGGCATCTAGCCACTAACTGCCCATAGAAAAAGAAGAACAAGAAGGATGTTGGATCTGCAGCTGGTGAGGCCCTTGCCTCGTAATTTGAACTTGATTTCTCTTTGATCGCATGCTTGGTTTCAAGAAAAATTGGATTGGTGTGGTATCTTGATAGTGGTGCTTCCTTCCACATGATGGGAGATAAGGATATTTTCAGTGACTTGGAGGAGAAAGATCTCCAAATGCATATAGAGATGGGCAACAATGAATGATACAATGCGACCATCATTGGTGCCATTACCTTTGAGAGGGAGTCAGGTAAATCATTTATCATGAAAGATGTTATGCATGTTCCAGGTCTAAAGAAGAACTTGGTCGCAGTTGCAATGTTGGAGGACACAGTTTATGACGTTGTTTTCAGCGATGGAAAATCTTTCTTGTGGCATAAAACAACAGGTCAAACCAAGAAGATAGGGATTCGAGTTAAGAATCTTTACAAGCTGAAGGTAGATGGTTGCGCTGCAATGGTGGGCAAAGTAGAAGAAGTGGTGAGCCAAGATGAGGATGAATTATGGCACAGGTGATTCGGCCATCTTCACCCTGGCCCCCTGAAAATTTTGCAGCAGATTTCTACTGGACTTCCCAAGGGTACACTTGTGCAGTTAGATCACTACAAGTGATGTACTATGGGTAAGTTTGTGAAGACCACCTTTCATAAAAAGGAGAATCGTGCTTGAGTGATCCTAGAGAGAGTTCACACAGATGTGTGTGGGCCATTCTCGGTTGCTTAAACAACAAAAGATAGGTATTATGTTATTTTTTCTTATGGATATTCTCGTAGATGTTGGATCTTCCTCATGCAGAAGAAGGATCAAACATTCTTAAAGTTCTAGGAGTTTAAAGCATTGGTGGAGAAAGAGTCAGGGAAACAAGTGAAGGTTGTGTGGAGCGATAATGGTGGTGAATATATCTCGAACGAACTCAAAGAATTCTGTAGAAAAGAATGAATTCATAGAGAACTCATAGTGCCTCATAACCCACAGCAAAATTGGGCCACGGAGAGGAAGAACAAAACAATCGTGGGTGTTGCACGAGCTATGCTACATGATCAGGGCCTACCAATGCAATTGTGGGCAGAAGCATGCAACGCTGCGGTTTATGTGCAAATCATTGTCCTCATAGAGTACTTGGCATGAGTACACCTAAAGAAGCTTTTACTGGTAAGAAACTGGATGTTTCACACTTTAAGATTTTTGGCTCATCTGTTTATGTGCATGTGACCAAGAATTCCAGGAAGAAGCTAGAGCCGCTTGCTGAAGTTGGGATATTTTTGGGGTACACAAAAACACCCCATAATTATCATGTGTATTTTCCAAACAGTCGAATGACTGTGGTACAACGGGATATAAAATTCAATGAGGAGAAAGCCATGAAGTTTTCGCTTGAGAGGGAGCTAGAATTGCATGCAAAGGAGGAACTTTTGGTTCCCAAATATGAGCCTCTAGATGTGGATCAGTCATAAGAGGAGGATCATGGAGTGGCAGAGTCCACTCATGTAGATCCAAACATCAAAACAGGCATAAGGCATACCACAGAATTTGAGAGGCTGAAGCTTGATGCGACACAGAATGTAGGAGACCCAACTTCACAGCGCAAACAGAGACAATATCCTGACTGATTCTCTAGATACATGGCTCTCATGAGAAAATGTATTGCGACACAGCCATCTTCCTTCCAGGAAGAGTACGGGAGCCCACATGGGTAGATGCAATGGTGGAGGAGTATGACTCCATTGTAAAAAACAGTGCTTGGGAAATTTTTCCAAGGCCGGTTGGTAAACTAGTGGTAGGTTCAAGATGGATCTACAAGGTAAAGAAAGTTGTTGATGGGAGTTTTGAGAAGTATAAGGCAAGATTTGTGGCCCGGGGCTTCTCACAGATTGAGTGGACTGATTATGAAGAAAAATTTTCAGTTGTCACATGGTATTCTTCCATAAGGACCATCCTTGCTCTCTCAGCGCAGATGGGTTGGCACATTCATTAGATGGATGTGAAGATTGCATTCCTTAATGGGATCATTGACGAAGAAGTGTACATTGAGTAGCCTGAAGGATTTTATATCTTCAGTAGTGAATCGCATGTGGGCAGACTCAAAAGAGTGCTATATGGGCTAAAGAAAGCACCTTGTACTTGGTACACTCGGATCGATAACTATTTCACTCGACTTGGCTTCACCAAGAGTGAGGCAGATGCAAACATATACCAGATTGTGGTGGAGGGTAACCTTTTAATTATTGTTCTTTATGTTGATTATTTAATACTAACTGGTGATGAGCAGCCGATACATGCAAGGAGGACCTTGAAAAGGAGTTTGAGATGAAGGATATGGGTCTCCTTCACTATTTCCTTGGATTAGAAATATGGCAGCGAGATGGTGAAATTTTTGTGTCTTAAGGAAAGTATGCAAGGGAGATTTTTAGTAAGTTTCACATGGAGGGCTACATTTAACCCATGGATACTCCTCTTCCAGGAAATTGGAGGAAAGAGGATGCTACATCAGCAGAGGTAGTGGATGCTACTCTCTATCAACAGTTGGTGCGTTCGCTCATGTATTTATTTAATACAAGACCAGACATATGCTATGCAATGAACCAGCGTAGTCAAGTGATGGTTAAGACTACCAAGCTCTTTTGGAAGGCGGGCAAGCATGTCCTGAGATATCTGAGGGGAAAATCTGAGTATGGCTTATGGTACAGACAGACAGATGAGGTGAAGTTGCATGGCCTCATGGATGCAGATTGGGTAGGCAGCCCAACGGACAAAAAGAGCACACCAAGAGGGATTTTTAGTTTCGAATCTACAGCTATTTCTTGGTACATAAGGAAATAAAGATCCATGGCACTCAGTTCAACAGAAGTGGAATACATGGCAGGAATTCAAGCTGCATGTGAGGCTATCTCGATGAGGAAGATCCTAGTTGGTTTTTTTGGTTCTCATTTAGATCCTACAGTGATTCGTTGTGATAATCATAGTTGCATTAAACTCTCGATTAACCCTGTGTTTCATGATAGATCTAAGCATATAGATATCTGGTATCATCATATCAAATATTGTGTGCAGCAGAAGATCATGTTGCTTCAGTACATTCCTACGGAAGATCGGGATGCAGATATTCTGACGAAGATGCTCACCAGGAGAAAATTTGAATACCATAGAGGCATGAGGGGTGAAGGATAATCCCTTTTTTGTTGAGAGGGAGTGTTGAGATTCAACAAGATGATGATCATAGTGAAAAATAAGCACCTACACTAGGTGGGGCCTGCAGGCTATTTTTAGGTGTATGTCTATTTTTAGAATGTTGAGAAAAATCTATTTATAGCGAGAGTCTATTTCTATATGGTAGAGAAAATTATATTTATAGATGAGTTTCTATTTTTAGATGCATGGGCGCAGTCTATTTATAGATCGCATGCCTAAAAATATAATGCATGTTGATTATTATTAGCCCTTAATAATAATGAGACAATAAATAATAATCTATTCTCTTGAAGCACTTGATTTCAGTTAACTGATGTGGAAAACCAGTCGATTGAAGGAATTACGAGTTCCAAGGTTGGTTGGTGGGACATGTATAGTGGACTTCTTTGTATTTGAGTGATACAAATTTGTAACAGAGTTGGAAGAGTAGTCATGCGAGTTGTTATTTATTTTAACATAGTTAAGTGAGTTAAACTCAGTTTTGCTAGTTGTAACTAATGATACACTAGTGAGAGATCAGTGAATTAAATATTATATTAATTCACAAGCAGTGGTATCACATGCAACTTAAGAAATACTATTGTTAACTACATGCGTGTCAAATCCAATGGAGACCAAGTGGAGAGATAGGTGAAAGGGTCTGTTTGACTATCTGTTGTGACTACAGTGGTGCATTCAATGCAAGTACACACATTGGAGATTCCAATGAGGTTTGAGCAGTCAAGGCAAGGCAAGATTGAATTCATTCAGGGATCTTCTTCAACAGGGATTGCGCAGTGGAGGGAGGCTGTCATGAGGTAGTAAATTGGTACATGTGTGAGCCAATTTTTGTATGACAGTGTGAGATGATTTTACAATGTAATGAGAGCTCTTGGAGTAGATATTTTTATGATATTGTTTCATGATCCATGATATAAATAATATATGATAGTTGGGGTTTTAGCTTTATGCTTTCCATGTAAAAAAATCTTGTGATGTGCGATTGATTTTTTTTGATGTGTTTGTAATTGGCGATTAAATTTCCGCAAAGAATTAATTAGAAGGATTTTGTATTTAACAGTGGAATATAATTTTTAGATCAGGAGAATCCATTAATACATCACAGTATTTATTAAATTTCTACATTTACTTTGCTGCAATTCTTATATTGTGTTTTAGTATTACTACATTCTCTGTTTTGGGATATTACAATATATATGAGGCATTAGCAAGGAAGTGGGTTAGGTTGGGGGAGCTAATGACTAGACTATGGTTAACAAAGAAATGGGTGAGGGAGGGATACTGAGGGAACTATGGTTGCAGTTTCATTTATTCCTACTAATTTTTTGCATTTTAGCATGATTGGGAAAATGTTTTTAGGGCCATATAAAGAATGAGAAAACATGTACTAATAATGCTAAAAAATATAAATCAACCTAAATATGGGATGTGAATATACAAGAGAGGTGGAAAACCACCTTATCTATGGATTACCATACACATGCAATGTCAATTAGAAACTCATATTTGTGCCCCTTCTAAATAGGGGAAATACCAAGGTGAGTCGTAGGATCAATAATATAATGAAAAATAAGCATTTTCCAATTCAACTTATGTTGATATACTTACCTTAAACATTTTATGAAAACAATTTATTAAAAAAACTAAGGTACCTCACATATAGTGACCCAACTTCATATGATTAGTCTAGATGTAAAATAGAACTAATGTGAACATGGATGGGATTCATGTCAGACTAGTTGTCCATAAATCATCATGTTGGTTCTAGCTATCAAGCTAAAACAATAGGAGAATTTTTTTCTCCTAGTGATTAACTACATAAGAGGCTAGATGGAAAATGTACAACCAAAATAATAGGAGAATTATTACCTACATGGGTGGGTAAATGGAAATATATCTATGTAAAATTTTATTCCTAGTTATCATAAATTTTATATTTATTGATTAGATATGGTTCATTTTAATGTATTTCAACATGTTAATGTTCATTCATTTTTTAATATTTATACAATGTATTGTGCATGGATGATTACAATAAATTAACATATATGTATTATATTTTAAATAAAGGAAGGATATTCATTTGGTTTATGAATATGTTGAAGACTAATAAACATTATATATATATATATATATATAATCAAATGTTGTATAAGGATAGCATAATACAAATTTATATGCCCCTTAGAAAATTGGAGTGGTAGAACACACCAATAGGAATTTTATGGGGAGGTTTTAGAGTATGTTTATAGAATCCAAGTTAAAGTAGAAATTCTAGGCAGAGGCCATTTATATCGTATGTTACCTACTTAATAAGTTTTTTACACTATCTCTTTAGGAAAGAGATAGGAAAAGAAACATATTAGGGTCTTGAATCAAATAAATTCATTCTCTTAATTAAAATAAAGCCATAGATTTAGCATATTCACATTTTATTAAAATAAATCCATAGATTTAGCATATTCGCACTTAATTACAAGAAAGTCATAGATTTAACATATTCGCATTTTAGTTGCAAAGTTTACGATGATGTGCCTAACGATAAAAATTTGAAGTTGGATAAGATAATAAAGTCGTGAAAGTTATATTCATTAATTAAGTGGTTGGTGTGGAAGCATATGTAGACTAGAACATTAGGTATAAAAATATTGTTTTACTAAAACTAAAGTCTTGTCCTATAGGTGCATATATCTAGAATAAGGTGAGAAGAAGCTAGTTTTTTTAGCAACTAGCAAAGATTATAAAATTTGAAGTAGATAATAAACCAAAGTTTCATGAGTGTAGTAATGAAGAGGATGCCTAAGAAAAAATTAGCAGAGGAACTTAGAACTCCATGTTAACCTTTGAGAAGGTGAACTTGGAAAAAAAAGGCCACTAGATATATACAATTATAGTTTTCTAATTTCAAGTGTATATTTAATTTTTTCACTTGAAAAAATGAGCCTATATCTATAAAATAATATGAAGAGTGTATATTTCATTTTTTCACTTGCAAAAATGAGCCTATAGCTATAAAAGAATATGAAGATCAAGGACTGCAAGAATTGGGTGTGTATAAGGAGATATCTTCATTTATTACCAAGAATGATATCAAACTATGGTTGCTTAATGGATAAAAATCATGTGTTCAAGGAAAAGATCAATTCAATAGCATCTTTGAAAAGTGCAAGGTGATATTGGTTGTGAAAGAATATTTTGAAGTTGTAGAGAGTGAGATATTTTTCCAGGCTATTAAAATTATATCTATCAAGTCAGATATTTTCATTGGAAACAAGAATAACATCTATCAAGTTCTTATTATAGGTAGGAGCAACTTAGTATTTAGAAATAGGATAGGGGAATGTGAATACATCATTAGAGTATGGTGACTTTAGAGGAGGAGATATGTTTGACCCAAATGTATGTCTATTTTGGAAAACATAGTGACTTTAGAGGAGGAGATATATTTGACACAATTGTATATCTATTTTGAAAAACATAAGTAATTCTTGAAAATATATATTGTCCAAAACATACTAGATTTTTTTTTCTCAACTTTAAAAATTTTAAGATCCACTAAGCATATTAGAGATAAGATTATGGTAATTTTCTTTTTAACATTTTTGCTCATAGTTATTTTAACAATTTATTTTTTATAGGACACATTTTGGGAGAACTTCCAATAAACTAAGAATAGACTAAAAAAATTTCTTAGCAAGACCCCTTCAAGATTGCTTTAAAAAAGAAAAGAAAATTTAAAAAATGGAGGAAGTAAAAAAGGAAAATAAAATTTAAAAAATGAAGGACTTAATTGACTAAAGATGCCATATGACTCAAAAAAATTACAATATGGCCAGCATAAATATTTACATAATCTTACCATTCAAGATCACACTTATAATAGGAGTCCTCTATGAAAAAATAATTAATTGTAATAATTTTAACCACCATTAAGACAAAATTTATGTGATAAAAAAATCCATTGGACCCTTGTTTTGGTTATATACATTATATATGCTATTAATAATATAAATAATATAAATAATAACATGTTAATATTAATAAATATATTAATAATGACATGTTAAACAATGTAGTCTTTTTCGAATTTTAAAATGTGGCCATAAGACCGAAGGTGAAGTACCAAAATTTGCTGGCACAAAAGGTTTAAACATCAAATTTGGGAATGCATTTTTTCTCTTTCCATGTTTTGTTCGATGATACACAGCTGGCCAAAACTTCAACATTAAAATAAAATCAGAAATATTTAAATGCTTAAAGTATAAGCCCTTATTCAACATTAATCCTTGCCACGTATTCAATTTTGGGAGTTAATTTTGATTGGTTTTTGGGGAAATATTTTGATATGGTTACTAGGTTTTCAACAACAAAATATTTTAATATTGCTGCTTTTTGTTATTACATGACCAATTTGGGCACAATAAATATATGATACTGAGCTCAGAGGAAGCAAGTTGCATGGAAAAGATATGAGCCAAGAAAAAATGACAAAAAATATTTTCTTTGTTGGCATAAGAAAATGAATTTAGTTGTAGAATTCTAAAAATGGGATTTTCCAGTTGATGAATTTAGTTGCAGAATTCTAAAAAATGGGATTCTCCATCTATACATATGACCTCTAGATTGTTGGATATATTTAACATCCCACACCAAGAAATAAATTTAGGTGAAATTTGGACTACCATGTGATCTTCTCTAGGTATGATGTCTTTAATGGTGGACGCATTTGACATTCCACACCAAGAAATAAATTTAGGGAAATCATATGTTTGACATGATGTCTTTAATGGTGGATATATTTGACATTCCACACCAAGAAATATATTTAGGGAAATCATATGCTTGGGAATGGTGACAAACTCCAAACTAGTCTCTCATACTAGGAATTAATTTGGCCTATAAGTTTACTAGATTGTTCCTTATTAGATTTAAAATAAATTGAATTTTCAAGAGTTTTCATAGATATTTGTCTCATTGTGGCAAGTTTTCAAAATTTACAAGCTCATGGTGTGTAGGGTTTGACCTCATATAGTTTTTCATTGTTTTAAAAGGATAGAGAATAGTGAAAGAGATGACATGTATTTTTTGTTGAAAATTATGCTGACCTAGAGATCAATATACAATGTTGGGAATGTGTTGGCTAAGGTGTCAGTGGATCCATTGTGTTCTTTTTTCATGGTAAAATAATAATATTTTCCCACTTTTCTCCCTATAAAGGGTAGTTTCCTTTTGTTGGATACAAATTTTGAAAATTCAAGTGATGTAACTCATGTTGAGCTAAAGTTACACATCATCCATCCACCTCACCTAAACTACATATCAATATATTAATTTTGTTCAAGCATATGTGGTTATGCGTACCTATGTGCATATGCTTACACAATGGCAAGAAACTAGTTTTATTAAACCAATGGTATCACTTTTCTAGAACTCTAGTGAAGGAGAGGCAAGAAACTACTTTTATTAAACCAACGGTGTCACTTTTTTTGAACTCTAGTGAAAGAGGACCCTTAATTAATTTAAATAGTTGATCTATGATGAGTAGTTTGATGCTAATCTAGAAATTCTCCCCATATCCCAACTTCAAGAAAGTTCCAATCCATTATAATATACTTTCATAACCATGCACTTTGCTATTATATATATATATATATATATAGTCCTCTTTCTTTTTCTTCACACTTATCTACATATTCATAAAAAACTAAAAATTGTTTTTCTCCAATAGACCACCTCCTAACCTCCTAAATATGAATCATCCCATTTATTTTTAGGGCTAAGATATATATATATATATATATATATATATATATATATATATATAACTTTTTCTTCACACTTATCTACATATTCATAAAATTAAAAATTCTTTTTGTCCAATAAGCCAAGTAAATATGAATCATTCCATTTCTCTTTAAGACTAAGATAATTAACTTTTTTTTATTCATATATGTGAGGAATTAGAAAGTAAGTGGGTTAGGGAGGGATAATGACTAGACTATGGTTAAGAAGGAAATGGGTGAGGGAGGGATACTCAAGGAACTATGGTTGAGGGAGGCATACTGAGGGAACTATGGTTTAGGTTCCTATGCAGTTTCATTTATTCCTATCAATTTTTGGCATTTTAACATGATTTCAAAAAAAAATTAGGGCCATATAAAGAATGAGAAAAACATGTACTAATAATGCTAAAAATTAGAAAGCAACCTAAATATGAGATGTGAATATACAAGGGAGGTGGAAAACCACAACTTTATATGCCTCTTAGAAAATTGGAGTGATAGAACACATCAATAGAAATTTTATGGGGAGGTTTTAAAGTATGCGTAGGAGATCCATGTTAGAGTAGAATATCCAAGTTAGAGTATAAATTCTAGGTAGAGGCCATTTCTATTGTATGTTACCTACTTAATAGGTTTTTTACACTATCTCTTTAGGAAAAGAAACATATTAGGGTCTTGAATGAAAGAAAGTCATTCTCTTAATTAAAAGAAATACATGAAGTGCCTAAGGATAAAAAATTGATGTTGGATAAGATAATAAAGTAGTGAAAGGTATCTTTACTAATAAATTGGTTGGTGTGAAAGCATATGTAGACTAGAACATTAACTATAAAAATATTGTTTTAATAAAACTAAAGTCTTGTCCTATAAGTTCATATAGCTAGAACAAGGTGAGTAGAAGCTATTTTTTTAGCAACTAGCAAAGATTATAAAATTTGAAGTAGATAATAGACCAAAGTTTCATGAGTGTAGTAATGAAGAGGATGTCTAAAAAAAATTGGCAGAGGAACTTAGAGCTGCATGTTAGCATTTGAGAAGGTGAACTTGGAAAAAAAAGGCCACTAGATATATACAATTATAGTTTTCTAATTTCAAGTGTATATTTCATTTTTTCACTTGCAAAAAGAAGCCTATAGCTATAAAAGAATCTGAAGATCAAGGACTGATAAAATTGGATATGTATAAGGAGATAGCTTCATTTATTACCCAGAATGATATCAAACTATGGTTGCTTAATGGATAAAAACCATGTGTTTAAG
Source organism: Pinus albicaulis (assembly GCA_034641835.2). Taxonomy (NCBI): domain Eukaryota; kingdom Viridiplantae; phylum Streptophyta; class Pinopsida; order Pinales; family Pinaceae; genus Pinus; species Pinus albicaulis. Next base: position 545,256,595 of record CM076579.1, on the reverse strand, counting down.
GAAAAGATGAATTCAATAGCATCTATGATATAAAACTATGGTTGCTTAAAGGATAAAAACCATGTGTTCAAGGAAAAGATAAATTCAATAGCATCTTTGAAAAGAAAAAGGTGATATTGGTTGTAAAAGAATATTTTGAAGTTCTAGAGAGGGATATTTTCCATGGCTATTAAAATAATATCTATCAAGTGATATATTTTCAATGGCTACTAGAATAACATTTATCAAATTATTATTATATGATATATTTTCAATGGCTACTAGAATAACATTTGTCAAATTCTTATTATATGTAAGAGCAACTTTTAATTTAGAAATAAGATAGGGAAATGTGAATAACATTTATCAAATTCTTATTATAGGTAGGAGTAACTTTTGATTTAGAAATAGGATAGGGGAATGTGAAGACATCATTAGAGTATGGTGACTTCAGAGGAAGAGATATATTTGACACAATTGTATATCTATTTTAAAAAACGTAAGTAATTCTTGCAAATCTATATGGTCCAAAACATACTAGATTATTTTGTTTCAACTTTAAGAGTTTTAAGATCCACTAAGAAAAGCATATTAGAGATAAGATTATGGTCATTTTCTTTTTAACATTTTTGTTCATAATTATTTTAACAAATTTTTTTTTTTATAAGACACATTTTGGGAGAACTTCCCATAGACTAAGAATTTCCTTACCAAGACCTCCTCAAAATTACTTAAAAAAAAAATAAAAAATAAAAATAAAAAAATAAAAAGTAAAAAACTAAAATAAAATTTAAAAAATAGAGGATTTAATTGACTAAAGATGCCCCATGACTCAAACAAAGAAAATATGGCCAAACATAAATATTTGCATAATCTTGCTATTCAAGATCACAGGTATAATGAAATATAATATGAATCATTTATGAAAAAATAATTAATTGTAATAATTTTCACTATCATTAAAGAAAAATTATCTCCTAGAAAAATCCTTGCTGGCCTTGTTTTCATTATATACATTATATCTACTATTACTAATATAAATAATAATAATGACATGTAAATATTAACAAAGATATTATTACATTTTATTTAAATCTTTATATTTATATTATATATAAATATTATAAATCTTATTGGAACGGAATGGGAACATAAAAATTTAAACAAAATGTAACGCATTGGTTGATATAAAACGAAAGATAGACAGATTTGTAGCAATAAACCTAGCCAAAACATCGACATTAAAATAAACCTAGAAATATTAAAAGCGCGACAGAACAAGGCCATATTGAGCACTAATCTTCAACATTAAAATAAACCTAGCGAAAACATCAAACCTAGAAAACCTAACTTCAACATTAAAATAAACCTAGAAATATTAAAAGCGCGACAGCATAAGGCCCATATTGAGTCTGCAGCTTTGGGAGTTAATATCCATTGATTTTTGTGTAAATATCTTGATATGGTTACTATGATACAGGACCAATTTGGGCACAAGCAAGATATGATACCATACCAAACTCAGAGGAAACAAGTTGCATCTAAAAGCAATAAAATCTTTTAATGTAGTTGGTTTTTGTTATTGCAGGACCAATTTGGGCACAAGCAAGATATGATACCAAACTGAGAGGAAGCAAGTTGCATCGAAAAGCAATGCTGGATAGCTATGAGCGAAAGAACAAATGACAACCAATCCTTTTTCTGTTAGCATAGGGAAATGAATTTAGTGACAGAATTCTAAAAATCGTATTCTCCAGTTCATAAACCTAAACCCCATATAACTGAGGTGTTCCGAAGTTTGCAATGAGTGCGTAAACCCGATAAACCACAAACCATGTACCGTTGGCGCAGAGGTCGAATCTCTCGCAGGGAAGAAGAGAAAATAGAAGGCAATATATATTGAAAGAATCTTAGTGGATATTTTGATGCAGAAGATAAAACAACCCAGAGATATCAAACCCCTAAATATCCAGAAAATTTGGAGATGCGGTGCAGAAGATAAAACAGCTCAGAGATATGAAAACCCTAAATATCCAGAGAATTTGGAGATGCGGTGCAGAAGATAAAACAACACAACTCAGAGATATCAAAACCCTAAAAATCCAGAGAATTTGGAGATGTGGGGAATCGAAGATGAGTAGCTAGCCCTTCGCATATGAGCTGCATCCCCTTTCATGAAACAGGGTAACATGCCTAATAATAATGTGCAGCTGAAGAAGGTTGCCTAATTTCTTGAAAATTATAACTCAACCGGCAATTGACAGAAAATCGAAAGGAGCAAGTCGTGGTTCTCACAAATGTATGTATCCACCATTGCGGGGAGGCGAGATGCAGAGCTATGGGTGAAAGGTTAAGGTTCGATAGAGTCACGTTTCGAGCTTGTCTTTTCTTTGCTTAGGCGAGATAATTTTGTTTATTTCCGGCGAGATAAATCGTGTGACTAACCACGAGCGAGCCTTATTTTAGCTGTTATTGACCCATTAATGCTCCCCATTGTACCAATGCCATGCCATGGCCATGGAGCATGGTCAGCATGGTCATGCGAGCCATCGCGGATTGGAATTGGAATACGACGTGACAGGTTTCGTTGTAGCTCCCGGCCATGAATTCGTTCGTCGGGCATTAATTATTGAGTCGTTCAGATGTTAAATCTCAATACAAACGGCGGCATACAGCGGGCAACCGTGCTACTCGGCTCTGACAAATTCTATGGGAAGAACATTCAAAGCAAAGAACATCCCTCATCTTCGAGACAACTTATCCTCCAGCACAAAATGTTGAGATAAAGAATTGAAGAGTGGGTAGCCAAGTATATATGAAGGAATGATTATGATACTTAAAGTTAAATATAACATTTGAAGGAATGATTATGATACTTAAAGTTGTGTATAAATAGCGTATGATGGTCTTAAAGGTTATTTTTTATAACCTAGAATATCTTATGAGGATATTAAAAGCATTTTTTTTAAGAAAGTACTTGGTAACATTTGAGAAATATTTTAATATTTGAATGACAACTTTTCCCTCCGGATTCAAAATCTTAGTGTAATATGATGTTTTATTGAGAATTACTTAGGTTGATTTTTTCTTAATTTTTGTAAATAATAATAATTATGATAACATATTTTAGAAAAATAATAATAATTTCATGATATATTTTAAAAAATAATAAATTAAAATATTTAAAAATCTATTTTTTAAAAATTTAAATCCGGAGTTAGGTTTTAGAGGAGTTTTCAATTTATTTTCGGGTTTAATTTGTTTAGAATTTAATAGGATTGGTTGGAATTTTAATTTTTTTTAAGTTGTAAATTCTTTATAATTTAGAAAAATTAGAAAAATTTTAAGGATTAAATCTATATATTTAATCAAAAACTCATTTTAGAAAAACAAAGATTATGATTTAAAAAAAAAAACAAATAAAAAACCAAAAAAATCAAGTTAATTTTCTAAAACAAATTAATATCTGAATTTTCAATCTAACTATTAAAACTTTCAATGAAAAATGTAATATTCACAAAAATGTAACATAATTTTATAATTAAATATTCTTGTTATGTGTAAATATTTCATCATTAAAATTTACACAATTAGAATTTAAATAAACACTAATTTGTGTCTATGATTTTTTTGATTGGTGATTTTTTTTCACAAAAACATTACACAACTTTATATAGAAGGTATTTTAAGGATATGGCAATTGTTTGTTAATGGTTCTTCTAACTTGTTATCCCTACTTTTTTTTTAAAGTGAAGTTTTTATTCATTTGATGATTGCAACAACATTTTCTTCGTAATATATAATGTGAGTAAAGTTGACAATAATTTTTGTAATAATTTTTTTAATTGAGTAAATTTTATTTTTATTTATATCTAATATTTTAATATTTTATTAATTTAATTATTAATATAATATTTTTCTACACAATTGACTTTATACTTATTTTTAATTACATTTTAATTAAATAAATTTTATTTTTATTTTAAATTTTAAAATTAGATTAATTTGAGGATTAATATAATATTTTATTTTATTTATAATGTATATTTGTGTTGAGAGATGCTTTCTAGTGGAATATGGTAATAATGTTATAATGTAATATTTAGCATTTTCACTGAGTCAAATTAGATAAAATTAAAAATTAAATTAAATTATAAAAATAAAATTAAATAAAAAAATTAATATAATGGAATTTAAATATTTTAACTTGGTCAAAATAAAATAAAAATAAAAAATATAAATAACCCTATAAAAATAACATAATAATAACCCAATGGGGAAGGATATATTTAAATATTTTATTTATTTTTCATTTTATTATTATTGAAATTAAATTTTAATATAAAAAGAATAAAATGATAAAATTTTAATATTTAAATTGTATATATATTTAAATTTTAAGTAAAATTAAATGAAAATATATAATGAGAATGGAAATTAAATCATGCTCTCGGATGGCATTTGCCAACGCAGAATATAAAGACCACTGGTTTATCCCATGCTCTTTGAAAAGCATATATTTAAACATTTTATTTATTTTTCATTATTTTATATAGATATTTTTTTTTAAATTTTAATTAAATTATATATATATATATATATATATATATATATATATATATATATATATATATATCAAAATAATATTTCTAATGTAAAATAATATTTCCAATTAACTTTAATTAAAAAAAAAAATAAAAAATATAAAAATCTCTTTAATGAACATAAGCCATGAGATTCATAACATTATAAAGTGATTTAACCACATGGATTTAGCTACATAGTTTTCATACAAGGTTTTCTGATTATCTTTTCATTTGAGGTTGTGGTGTTTCTTTATCCATAAAGTTAATTATCAATGGTTTTGGTTGATGGATTTCTTTAAAAATAAAATATAAAATAACTTTGTGAAGTGATTTAGTAATAGTGTCTTGTCCCTTCATTTAATAAATCCTTTGGATGGTTTTAATTTGAGGTTGTGGTGTTTCTTTATCCATAAAGTTAATTATCAATGGTTTTGGTTGAAGGATTTCTATAAAAATAAAATATAAAATAACTTTGTGAAGTGATTTAGTAATAGTGTCTTTCCACTTCATTTAATAAATCCTTTTAAGAGGGGATTGTCATTGTGTTGCCGGCAAGTCGTTGTAGGTTACACTCAAGACAAAAGTGGTTTATTAGTTGGCATGTTGTATGCTTTAAAGTCATTAAAAAGAAATAGAAAAGAAAATTTGATTTTTTTTTTTTTTTTTGGGCATAATATCTATGTTGGTGAAGCCAGTGGATTATAAGCCTTTTATTTATGAATAGTTGAATTTCTTTGGAAGTAGTTGCATGAAAATTCCATGTCTCAGCACGGGTAAAGGAAATAGAAAGAGGTTGGAAAGCTTCAAGGTCACTAATGCTTAACTCTAAGAAGAGAACAATTGCTTGAAAGAGAAGGATTGGATGTATGACCAACAAGATAGACAATAGGCTAATGGTAAGGGAAACTACAATGCAATTGTTGTTTCGATATTTCATCTGAAGAACCTATTTTTGAAAATATGTCTAAGATTGATGCAAAAACATCAATGACCTTAACAAAGAGTTTTTGAGAACTCCATGATGTGCTTGCAGGCATGTATAGACACCACAGAGTTGTTTGTTGAGAAATACAATAGGTTGGCAAGTTAATTGATTTCTCATATTATGACATTATCTTGTGATGTTTCATTATTATTGTTCTTTCTTTCGATTTATCTTTTCCTTATCATCAAGACTAATGCCAAACAAGAAATAGAAGAGGACACGAGATGTAGGTACACAGCCAAGGGAAAACTTCACTCTAGGGGATGTTATCACTGTAGTAATTTCTAAAGATTGTGGGCTCTTTGAATTTTTTCAGTTTTAAGAAAACTAGGGGTAACCACAAACCTTCTTTGGAAATTTAGGATCTAGCCTTCCTAAATTTCAGAGAGGGTTGTCTCTTTTAGATTTAACTTTTTTTTTTGTTTAATATTTTAGGCTAGGTATGATTGGGCACTTGGTTTTTTATTTGAAAGTTTGGAGATGGAATTCAACAAGGCTTTTCCCACCAAAATTAATTTGACGATTCAAAATTGTGTTTGACTCCAAAAGCTCGACTATGAAAATGTTTCATTCCATTGTAGAGCATGCTATGAAACATGGTATGTAATTAAAAACTGCCCAAAATGTTCACAGAACAAAAAATATTAGAAAAAAAATTGAAGGCCCAAATGGTGGAAAGGAGCTCAGGGTGATCTCAGGGTGTTATGTTAAGGCACTTCATGGCGTAAAAGTTACCTGCTCGAAAATACAAATTCAAAAAATATATTATTATGTTTGTCATATATTATTTTTTTTATAATTAATAATGATAATAATAATTTTTTTTAAAGTTTTAATTTAGTTAACTTTTAGAGTAGATGGTGATAGGGTGTTATTTTAAGGAAATTCTTGGTGTAAAAGTTACTTGTTCGAAAATATGTGGGAAAAAACCCATCCACACTAAGGTGAATCCACATCTCAAAAAAATCTTACACACTTCTTTGTATTCATACCACAAATATTGTTTGTGCCCTATTTATAGATAAATAAAGGAATTGTTAAAATATATATAAAACCGAAAAAAAACTTAAATAATACTACACCACTTATCAATAAAGTTTTCATCTTTAAATGTTAGTATTGAACTGGTAAAGGCTCAAAACTTTATCAGTTTTTGCAGATTTTATTAGAAGGCATGTATGTTGTACTTTAAAACTTTAGTTTTCCATTTCATAAAATTCAAAATTAAAATAAATTTGAATCCATATATATGCTCTCTTCATGTACATGATACATCTATTATTATAACTAAGCAAAGTTTCATGGTATGATATGGTTTTACATGCATGCAACATTGAATAAGATATAAATTTAAGTAATTTAACTTGCAAACTTTATAATTTGTAAATGAAACAAAATAAATCCATTCTAACTACATTCATCAACAATAATGTAACATTGATAGAATATAACATTAAATCCACATCATGAATTTAAAAGTCAATGAAGGCATTGTCATATACACAAGTTCACATTCTTGTACTTGTATTCCAAATTGGTCTAGTTATACATTTTTCTCTTTTACAAAATGGGCCCATGGCCCATGGTATTCCCAACATAGATAATGGAAGGTCGCGCCCATAAATGAAATAATGGAAAAATGACATCATGACTGATTTATAAATGGGGTCTATACGTCACCCTCGTCGTGCTTCGCACTCCCAAGTGCATTTCAAAATTGATATTGCTGCAAAAATTAAATAACTAATTAGTTGTAAAATCCAAAATGCATAGAATCAATTGTTGTTAATTCATGATAAGATTTTGATCAACTACTCATTCTCACCATGAAGATCTAAGGCAATGGAGAAGATTGTCCTTCCTCGGCAGATGGTGGAGCTGTTGTTGATGGATATAGGCATGGTTCATGGGTGATGGATAAAGGCATAGTGGAAGTGAAATCGGAAAAAGGTAGTGGGTGTGGGCGGTGATACACCCCCACCGGTTGTACGATAGTGGGAATCACCCTAGGGCGAGGGATCACCCTAGTGGGGGCAATTGGAATGTCAAAGGTGGATGATTGAAACAATGAGAAGGGTGGATGAATAAATGGTAGGGGTGGGGATTGGGAAGAGTTTGGGGAGGTGGTTATAGGCATGGGAGAATTTATGATGGAGAAAGGTGGTCGGTGTGGGTGACAATAAATCCCCATTGGTTGTACAAGAGGAGGAAGCACCCTCGGGGAGGAAATTGGGATGTTAATGAGTGGAGCAGTGTTCAAACTGCTATAGTTTTTTTCACCAACATGCTCATCAAATAATTGAATTCGACAACCTGGAACGTTGTGAGATGTGGGTCCCTCGACTGTAATAATAAAAAGTTTCATATAGTTATGAAAATGCATCGAAAATGATAATATATCGTATTTCACATAAAAAAAATGCATGCCATCAAATTTCCATACCATTTTTCTGTATAATAGAATGTTGCACTAACTCAGGTATGTGGCCCACACTTCTTTGGTGTTGAGAAGATAACTCCAGTTGCTCATCCATGTTTCTTTTTTTTGAACGAACTCATCCAACCTTTTCAAAATGTGGATTATCTTTCCCTGATTTTGACTTGCGCCCACATTGCCTTTTCTTTTTTACTGGGCTCAAGAAACTATGTTTTCTTTTAGTAGTGATCTTTGATGGATTTATATTATTGAAAAACATTCTATTGTAATCTTGACATGCTTTTTCTACCAAATTGTTCAATGCCTTTGCTTGCTCCAAATTTGTAGGTATTATGGATCTCAATTTCTCATGAGTTGATAAGTTAACACGTTTCATCTCATCATCTTCAAATAATGCACTATCTGGTCGTACATTGGTTGATTGAACATTATCAATGCTTGTTTCATTATAATAACTTATATTTGGAGGAGAATCAATGCATGGCAGAAGCTCTGTTTGGATTTCTAGGCCCACTATAGGTGTTTCATTCAAATCAAATGAAATTGTAGGCCTTTTTGTGGTAGGATTAGTGATATTAGGCAATACATTTTCACCCAAAGTAATGTTACTCACCAACATCTCAACTTTCAGTACATGTTTACAAACATTTCCATTCAAGGCCCAATTGCAAGTACAGAAGTGTAGATTGGAACCTTTATATATGACATTGTACCAAATATCACGTGTATCCTTATTTTGGCTACGAACCCAATAACCATTGTTACTCTTTTCATCAGGCACGCAATCTTCATTTTGGATTTGTCTAGCTCTACACTTGGATGAATTCAATTGTTCCTCAATTTTTCTAGGCCATACAAAACCAGCTTCTTTTAAACGTTGCATATGATTGTAATATAATACAACCTTTGTCAACAACACATATATTAACCAATCGACACGTCTATGACATGCATTATTCTTTTCACTTAGGTACCTTTCCTTGATATGTCGATGATAAGATTCAATGGCATTATTTGTATCCTGATTGGAATGTGGAAAATTTCTGTATGCTTTTGCCCACGTATTTGTAGAAAGAAATTTATTAGCTATGAATTAATAATACATATGACATGAAAAATAGTCATTAAAGTCACTTACAAGAAACTTACATATTTTGTTGTTGGCTAACCAAGTTGTTTTAAAATATTCCAAAAACCTTGGTTGGTCCCTGAATCTTTCAAAGAATCTTTCAACTGTATTTTTTACAGATTCATCATCTTCACATGTGTGCATGATTTCTCCTAAAGAATGAAAAATGTGGATTTGGTTTTCCCTTCCTTGGACTTTATTTCCAACATTCTTCAACCATGCACGACGAACATGCCACACACATAATAATATATTACACTTGATTGAAGACCTAGAATAACACAATTTATTAGAGGGAATATACATTAACAATATTTTTATGTCTCTTATAAAAGAATAAACACATCACCTTAACGCTTCAATTTCAGTAGTAGCATCATCTGTGATGAAAGCTTGAACCTGCCAATCTGGTCGCTCTTTCTTCCCAATGGAAAAGAGAGTTGACATCCATTTAGAAAGCTCAGCTATAGTATTGCGTGATGATATCACCCAAGCTACTGGAACCCCATTGCGATGTTCGTCGAAAACCATTAAAGTGTACAGTTGATACTACATTACAAACAATGTACATAATTATATTTATGTAAGTTACATGCACTAAAATGAGGTTGAATAAATAAATCAAATTTAGAATAAATTTGTACTCACCCCATACTTATTTGTACTAAATGTTGAATCCATTGAGATTATATTATTGTGAGAATATTTTAGCATCATTGAGTGCATCCACTTTGTTTGTATGCCTATAATAAAAGGGATGTTTTCAACAAGATCTTGTTTCTGGTAGAAGAAAAAGCTCTCAGGGTGTTCCTTATACCAACATTCTACATTGTTTGGATCACTTTGATCTTTAACATACTCTAGCCTTATAGTATCATTGTAAATGTTTAATATATCTTGTCTTGTCATATATGTATCTCGAGATGTCCCTGTGTATAACTCACCAAATCCATCCTTCACATCAGAGATGAACTTGTCCCATATCATTGTAACATTAAATCCTCTTTGGATTAAATGTAGGACAATAGATCGCATATCCCTTGTTAAATGTGGTGCATATTTGAATCTCATAGGCCTGCCGATTGCATCTTTTCCATGACAAACAACATTGGATTTATCAATATGCCTACATGAAGTATATATTATTACAACATCGTCTGGTCTAAGTTGAAGTCGTCGTACAATGAAGTGACATTGGCAACCAACTTTAATACTTTCTTGTTGATTGCGTTTTTTAGTTATATCTGAGGATGCACTCATACTTTGGTTTTTGCAATCCGGACCATATGCACACCAATACTTGCATATAAATGTTTTACAACAAATTAGATATAACATATATGCATACTGTAACAAATTATACGTATATTGATAAATATATAAAGACTCACATAGCGTACTCCAAATATGTTGAACAATATGTTTGTTTGATATCCTCTACTTTTTTACTTCGATGAGTACGAAGATGAAATTGAGTGGGTGCAGATTCACTCGATTCCTCTCCTCTTATAAAATCATCAAGTCGAAAATATGGAATAACTGCAACTTGGTCCCCATCAATATTATCCCATGTTAAGTCTTCTGCTGAAAATTCAATCATATCCTCCGGGTCTTCAACTTCCAACTCATTAATCCTCTCCCACTTACACATTCTTCAAATATCTGTACACATTCCATTGAAAACGATTTGTTTTGAGTAAATATTATGGTCTTGATTAATGCATATCACTAAGCATGGAAATCACATTTTTAGGTAAATATTTTATGCTTTTCAGATAAACCACTTTGGAAAAAGTAATAATTGGGTCATTAATAAACTTAGATATTTCTCACAAATTTAGACAAACCATGTATGACATATGATGTATTTATGGAGGTGGTGTCACCAACTTAGTGTCATGGGGTGACTTGTGATGAGTGGTTGAGGGAAAAGGTGATTTTGATGCCTCCCTTCACATAACCTACATGGAAACCTAACTTTACCCTTTTCCCCAGGAACTTTAGAATCACTAATCAATAGGAAAAACATAGGCAACAACATAGGTGATTGCCTTGGAACAATAGGCAAAACATTCTAGAAATGGGGTTTGCCTAACTACGACGCCTCTGCCATTCGTGGAGATGGTCTGAGATATGGACGGTGGGTGTTTGCCTAAAGTGGGTCAGTAATTTCATTCCAGAATCGCGGTTGATGGGTAACTGAAAATAGGTCAGGAATGCAGTAGTGAGGGCACTAAAGGTTCCATGTGTAGCAGATGGCTACTCCACATACCATTTCGTGACTATTCCAATTAGGGTGCGTTGAAATAGTCTTAGTCGAATAGTATCGTCAACGATGTTGTTCAATGAATACCATAGGTGGAAAGTCCGAAGGGAGTTTCGTGGGCATGGGAGTCCATGTAGGGTTGTGTGCAGTGGGATCATTTGTCAACTTAGTTAAATCTGGTAAATTTAATGAAGCTAATAAAAGTGACTGAGAGTTTGTAGCCATTGCCCCTTGTGAAAACACAGTGTTCTGGTTAGGTATAGGGTTTTTCTATGACATGCCCTACTGTGAGTTCACCTGACTTCCTGATGCAGGGGCATTAGCTTCAGAAAATACCTTGTATTTTATTAAACATGGGGGGTCTTGTGTTTTTTAGAGAATATTGATTTTTATGTAATTATTAATGGGTTTTGAGTGATTAAATGAGATTTTAATTAATGTGAGGATTTTGTAATGTTCCTGGATGATTGGAGAACATGAGGGAAATCAAATAGTTTAGATTTGAGATTTTTAGGAATTGATTGTAAATCCTAAGTTAGATTCAGTTTCAACTTAGGATTTACAATCAATTCCTAAAAATCTCAAATCTAAACTATTTGATTTTCCTCATGTTCTCAAATCTAAAAATTATTATTATAAATAACAAATTTTATTTTTGTTAATATTGTTAATTGATTTTTCAAAATACAAATATTATTTAATTATAATTATATATTATTATATTAAGAAAAAGAACGTTTAAGAATATAAGGCAGGGATCCAACACCTGCTGATATTCCAACCAATATCTCTATTGAGATTTATGGGCCTTTTTTCAATTTCAAGGGCCTCTCTTAACTTACGATGATGAAAATGATCAATCCTGGCTAAGACCTTAGCCTCTTCGATGCAAATATGATGGTTAGTTTTTTTCACATGATCAGCGAGGGCAGAGGTGCGGGACCTGCCATGTCTAAGGTCAGCTGCATGTTCACATATCCTTTGGCTAATGGACCTACCCGTTTCACCAATGTAAGGCGTCCCACATGAACAAGGAATAAGATAGACCCCTTTTCCATCCCTAGGGTTCACAGGATCTTTAACTGAGTTAAGAGAGCTGCGAATCATGTTAAGGGGTTTGAAGGAAGAGGAAACCCTATGCTTCCTAAGAATTCTAGCAATCCTATCAGTGGTACCCTGAATGAAAGGAAGCCTTACATTGCAGGACCATTGATTAGGATTTGTATTATTAACCAAGGAACCTCTTTCAGCTTTAAGAAAGGCTTTAAGTCCTTGAGACTTACTATAACCATTAGAACAAAAAACATCAAGGAGATGGGTCTTTTCTCCCTCAAAGTGAGACTCATCCAAGATTCTCAACGCCCTAGTGGCTAAGGTGTTGAGGACGCCTAACTTTTGAGCAGGGAAATGATGCGAATAAGCCCGAAGATATTGTTCAGTATGGGTTTTTTTACAAAAAAACCTGATGAGAGAAAGAACCATCATCTTTCTGTCAGTGAAATCTGTGCTTTAATGGCTTTGGGAAGGTTTTGCAGAGTTTAACCCTGTTCCTTTAATGAAAGTCATGTCATAACACCTTCCTAGGCCTTTCCTCCTAATTTTGATCTCTGCACATGGTTTTCCCTGCGTCCTTTGCCACTGTAACAGTGACTGTGAACCATGGCGATTTTTTGCCTGTCTGTAACCCTGCAAAACACGTAAACTCGTTAAGAAAACCATGCATGGGGAGGGTGGATGCAGCGGGGACAATGAGAATGGCAGTACAACTTGGTTGGATGGTGGAACAGTGCAGGGTGATGGCGAAAAAACGCAGCGAAACAATGGAGGATGATTTGGAGAAGGTTGGCAGAATGCAGCAAATTTTAATGTGAAACTTTGACATTTTGACCTTTGAATGAAATATAAAGGGAACGGAAAAAAATGCGACAAAAATATATGAAATGGTGACGTGGTGGGACCAGAAAAATGGCGGGGTATGCCTTTAATCCGGACCGTCCGATCTCAGGAGGAGATCGACGGTTGAGAATGCATCGGAGGGTGACAGATGGTGGGCCAGGGGTTCCATTTGCCTCGGATAATTCCCGAGCATCTTTGTGGCGCGATTACCGTTGGATGGACAACGCATATCGCGTCGGGTCCACATTCGAATGTTAATGCACGATGGGGGGCGGTTTTTAAATAGTGCTCGAAGACACGTGTCTTGCGGTGAATGGCATCGCTGCGAAATGAAAAATACCGCCCACCTTCCAAAGACGGTGCGATAGAAACTGCCTGTTTCTGCACAGGGCGTGGCGCAGGGACCACCGGGGCAGATGAACTGCGAGCCGTCAATCTGCGGGTCATATGGACGGTGGGTATGCGTTCGGAGGGGTAAACGGGGGGGCCACGGATGCTACGGAGTTTGTGAAGGCCGTCCGATCTGTACAGATGGATGGTTAATAGCGCTCCCGACATCCATTTGCAATAAGCGCTTTCTGGGCTAGCGTCTGGTTCTGGCGCAGGGTTACGTGGGGAAATGGTTTGAGGGGGCTGAGCTGAATGGGGCTAGGCCTGATATGTGTTAAAATATGGGTTTTCGGCCTTTTTAATGCAATTTGTGGTCAGAAAGGGATAACGGTAGAGGAAAAAGGGGAAAGTAAACCAAATAAGGGGTGCGTGTAGGATTAAAGGGGATTTTGAGATAATTTAGGGGAACAAGGGAGGGAAAAAGAGAGGGAAACAGAGGCTAATTGAGGATGAAATAGGAGGGGAGAGGAGGCCTTTGGGCATTCTTCACAAAAAGAGAGGCTTTATAATGGGAATCAACAGAGGGGATTTTATCGATGGACAGAAGGCACAAGGAGGCTTCAAGGATGATTTGTTTAAGAGGAAATGCATTCCTTGAAGGCTCAAAAACATTTAGCCCCCTATTTGCTTGTCAAAAATTTATAGGGGGCTAACAGATACATAGATCAAGAACACTCGACAACAAAGGATCCAGCTATATTGAGTTGTCAAAGCAAGCCAATTCTTTCACCAAGGCAAGTCGCTCACCAAGGACCAAGTTCAGCAGATTTTTCCTCATCTCATGGAAGACCTCAACGTAATGGGGACCATTGATTCCTAAGGGGAGAGGAATGATCCAGGTGGATATTGGTGGCCACCCGCATCTACCACTTGGACCCCCACCATTGCTTCTTTCATTTTTTTTAGTTTCCTTAAATGTAGCACAATTTATTATTTTTAGTGGTTTTTTGGCTCTTAAACTTCCGGTGCCGTTTTGAGGCCCTAAACGACGTATTTTTGGGGAAAATGAGAGAAACAAGGGTATTAGATTGATGTTTCTCACTCAAAATTTGTAGTCCTCGGATAAATCTTTCTAACGAGATATTGTGTGTGTCAAACAGTGATCGTATGCCAAAGTTACGTCCCCGAGAAGTTGATGTACCAATTTACCGAAACGAGGCCCATATTTTTGGCGTTTCATTTCCTAAGGTTAGGTTTTTGGATGTTTAGGGTTTTCCATTTTTTCTCAATAATAAATAGGTCTTCAATCCTCATTGTACCATAGTTCAGAGTCCTGTAGCCACCACATCTATTCTCAGAGATAAGCTAATAGTTCCCTAGCTAGTTTATTTCACTTATTTGTGTAAGCATATTTCAATCATTTGATATTAATGAAATTAACTTATATTTCTACTGCATCTATGCGTTTATGTTTATTTCTATATTTTATTGTGTTCCTGCATAAGTCTGAATCACTTATATTATTATTATTATTATTTTAAAGTCACAGCCATGTAGGACATGAAATTGGTGTATGAAAACCCTTTTCTTATGGTACAAGGGACCTTCTTCCATACAATGATTTTCCTACTAATGGATATAGAGATGTACATACTCTAACCCCCTCTAGGTTTGTACTTATGAAATCTTGCGAGGAAGCATATGATATTAACTATTAGGTCCACTCAAGTTGTCTATAAAGAAAAATTACATGCAAATATACTAAATTCTACAAATATGTACATACTCTACCCCCCTCTAGATTTCAAGCCATGACCTCTAACAAGGAAGCACATAGTCTTAACCATTAGGCCCACTCAAGTTGTAAATAAAAAAAAACTTTCTCTAAGTATGACATGCAAATATAACTCAATAAAGAGCAATTTATCACATATGCATGCTTAAAATGCCTTATGATTGATGTTGAAACAAAGTGGAAAATAATATTTAAAGGAACTATATTGATATAATACCCAATTGTTAAGAATTTTCCTTTTTAAAACAAGGTTAGTGTTTTCATTTCACTCATAAAACAAAGTAGAGACATGGTTTGGAAAAAAAATACATTAACAACAAAATGGTTGCACTTATTTAAATGGCTATGCAATCTCAAGTGATGAAACAAGTGAAAGGGGAAAAGAAATGCAAAATCTTAACAAAGTGTTTTCCATACATGCAACATTCTTTTCTTTTACTATGTTCAAGAGCCCACCTTTATTTCATTTCTATTTTCGTGAGAAATATTAACAATGTTATCTCATAAGTGCGAGTCTTTTCAAATACATGGGTATGTAATACATTGTAACATGTAGAGGGAAGAGACGACAATAACATATACTTTGTTTATATACGTGTTACACGGTAATTTGTCACGTCCGCCTTACCATTCCCCATCCCCGCACAATGGAGGACCCATTCTGTGACCTGTGAACATTGTCATGCCTTGGAAACATCATCAATGCATCCCTCTGAACATGAGCTTTATTTGCCCTTGAGACATCTCCTTGCAAAAGTCATGAAAAACATCCCTTTTGGCATTGGTGCGGGCAGGCAGTTCAGTACTCGCGCCAATGGGGAAATTACTGCAAAGAGGTCGCGCCAACTGGCGCTCTGTCATAGAGCCGTAGTCGCGCCACCCAATTTGGGAGTTGTTTTTTAAATAAGGATGGCGGAAGTTGAGTTCTAACAAACTCACAAACCATTACCTATCTTGAGTTGGGAGGTTTGGCTGCGGGAGTTCTATGGAAGGGAAGTGGTTTTGCCACCTCTCATGGAACCTTCCTTGTTGATAGGGCCAATCCCATAATAATAGGGATCCCAACTCCTCCTTCCCCATCTATAAAATCTTGCTCAAATCCATGGCAAGCTAGTCTTGAAGTGCCTAAGCTCTGAATCTCCATATTCCCAAGAGCCTTTGTGTTGTAAAGAATCCTCTTTTTCCCTTAAGGATGACTCAAGTAAGGAGACCATTGTCACGAGACTCTGGAGAGGTTTTCCCTTTCCTTGGCGAGCTTTGCGAGACGTGGACGACTGGAGACCCATCCGAAGGAGACCGCGACGTCAGAACGTGGTTGTAATATCTCTTCGCTGGTTATTTAATAAATGATTATGATTATGGTTCCACTCTATTTTCCATCATGTTAATGTGAGTAACGTCCTTTCTGACTGATGTTTAGTTACGTATGCTGGTTTCTATGCTTGTATCTGTTCGTTTCTTCCATGTGCAGGTGTTCATCCGCGGAGATCGTGGAGGGATTGTGATCTGCCAAGCTTGAGGAACGGGGACGCTTCTTCTTCGGATCCTAGCGTTGGAATCCAGGTAGGCTTCTATCTCCAGCCTTTTCATTCGTAATTAGGAACCTGCGTCATGACATTGTTTGTTTGTTGCTAGACCCCTGCTGGGCTAGTAGGGATCGCCTCTGTCCGCAGAGGGGATTTACCTCCTCAACAAATTGGCGACTCCGCTGGGGACCCGGCTTGTTGTTTGATTTGTAAACTATAGACGGAGTCTGAAGTACAGCCAGATAGCCTTCGAAACGCTTCTGCCTTGCATTAGCGGAGTAGATCAACGCTACTTCAGTCAATCTCCGGTTTGGTTTACGGACTGAACAACTTGGAGTCTTTGTCTTGCCTTGCCGTTTGTATCTTGCTTTTCCTTGCTTGATGAACCTTCTGGGTTGGGTTCTTTGTGTGTTTTGCTTCTTGGATTGCTTGGCTTGCATTGGTCTGTTTCTGGAGTAGCTTGTTTTTAATTTTTGGCTGAGAAACTCGACTGGCGCGGTTTTTAACCCGACAGTCGCGCCAATTGGCGCATGTTGCCTTTGTTCAACCCGCACCAATTGCTTTCTGGCGCCAGTTTCACACTTACAGTCGCGCCACCCCTGTAAGTTTTTTGAGTTTTCTCATTTTTGAGCTCTCTGAAGTTGATCAGTGTTTTTCTTCTTGATTTTCCGACTGCCTGAGTGTGTTGGAGTCTTGTTTGGCTGGGAATTCACCTCTATCCTTTGGTTGTTTGCTTCTATCTACCGATTTCACGTTTTAAGCCCTAGGTCATCTAGTGGCTTAGTGTATCGAGCCCTCCTTGGGAGTTTTGGTGTTTCGATTGTCCTGTCAACTATCTGATTGATTCTCCACATTCTCTAAGTAGTTGTTCATTGTTTTATTGCGATTTTTGGGTGATTGTTCATTTCTTCATTCGAAACTCGTTTGGTCTTGCTTTGGACCTAGATCACACGGTCCATCGGAAGCTTTTGAGTCTTTTCTTCGCTTTGAGAGACTTTGGTCGATTTGGGGATCTGATTGCTTGTGTTGTTGAGTGAAATGTGTTTGTTTCGCTCTCTTGAATATCGTTTCTCAAGTTGCTCCATTTGTTTTCAAGTTTGATTAGTGCATATTAGCCATTAAACATTGAAAATAAAAAAAAAATCTCTTTTGCTTTTGTTAATTGGTGCAAATTGTGATCTTTTCCATATCACTAGTGATTAGTGTTTTGAATGAAAAGTTGTCAATTGCGTTAGTTGCATTAGAGATCTCGTTGCTTGGTTTCCTTTCATTTCGTTTGTGTAAAAGCTCTCAACTCTTCTCTAATTATTTTTCATCGAACGAAATGTTGCACTGTGGCATATAGCTTTGCATTTAGGAGACACTACATACGATAGGGCCTAGAAATTGAAACTTAATTGAAGATCAACTGTAAAATTTATTCAATTAACCTAAGGCGGCATTGGAACTTAACGAAACATATTTAGAAGGTCTAGGCTAGAGACGTGTTCCGGCGTCGTTAAACCTAGCAGCTGTCGTTCGCCTGTTGGCTTTAGACAGCGCTAGTACGGACTTGCACTCCCCGTACCGTCGCGTATATAAAGGGAGACCCCTATATGTTTTCAATCCTTTATCCACAGGAAGCCGAGTCTGCCGCCCTATACCCGTGATACACCGAACACAGCATTCGGGGAGACTACCTGCACGTACGGAAAGTCCTTGGTCGATTTCTGTTTCATTATTGAAACCAAGGTGTATATTGCAATTCACGGATATTTGGTACACCCTTTGTGCCTAGTTTTTCCTGAGCAGTCATTTGGTCTTTTCTGACTCCCTAAACTTGAAAAGACCGTCAAGCGCTTGTCCTTTCACGCTTGTGTCAACTCTGAAAGAGATAGAGTCATCTTTTTATCATTTCTCGACTCTTAAAATATGAAACGGTAGAATTTCTTACTTTCCAATGTGGTAAAATTAATCGCCCACGATTTCACACCTATTTAGACATTGCTTGTTGACCGTTTGATCGTGTGTCTTAACTCATTTTCAGCCCGTGTGTGTGTGTGCCCTTTTCTTCTAGTCTTTTGCCACGGTGGCGGAACCATCGGTTTCGTCTACTGGTAGTCCTTACACGGACGATTCTTCAGAAGCTTCTGAGCCTTCTGTTCAACCACAGCAGCCTGTTGTTTCCGAGTTTCCTGACGGGGGACCGGTTCTCGCCGAGCAACCCTTTGGAGGACCAGTTGAGTTCAATTGGCCCTTTTCGGACCCTGTGTCTGAATTGAGATTAGGAGCTGATTTCCTTTCTCTTACATCGGGTTCACCGTTTGTTGCTGTTGTTTTTCCTCCTAGTCCTCGCCGTCTTTTGCGTGATTTAACGGCAGGATCAACCATGAGTGATTCTGGTGAGGAAATTTCGGGGTCTGATGACTATCAGCGCATCCCTCGTAGATTGTTTGAGGGAGACGGCTCCGAGCTGGCTACCACATCGTCAGCCAGTCCTTCTTTACCACAGGGATACAGATCTCTGGGTCAGATCATTTCAGCTGCAGCCTCTATGGGGATATCATCTCCCACGTCGAGACCAGCTGCCACTACACCCGGGGTGTCCCCTTCGACACCTGTCACTTCTGTTCTCGTTCAGCCCACTGTTTGTGTGGCTGCCTCTTCTTCTGTTGTCTCAGCATCTGCTACTAGGGCTGGGCCAACTCCTGAAGACATTTACCTAGCTACTACTATACCGGAGAATATCTTTCCAGAGGAGTATCGGTTGTTTTTGCAGCAGCCGAACGCTGGAGCTGGACAAGTTCCCCAAGATCCTTACCGATCCTTCTTTTCGCACTATGCACAGGATGGCACTCCCGTGTATGCGTTCCCAGGTCAGTTCGACGAGCACGGGGAGGTTTTGCGCCTTCCTGCTCCTGAGGCTTATCTGTATGCTCAAGGTTTACCATACAACCGGGCTTACAACCCGCAGGGACAACCCTTCCAGGGCCAACCTGCGGGGCAACTTGGCTATTTGTATGACCCACAGGGACAGCCCATCCAAGGCTACCCTGCGGGCCAGCAAGGGCCATTGTACAATCCGCAAGGACCATATTATAGCCCTGCTGGTCAACCTGCTCAACCTCAGCTAGGGTATCAACCGGGACAGGCCTATGGTCCTGGGGGGCAAATCCAGCCTTCTTTACCAATGCAACCGCAGTATCCTGTCGTTTCTAACGTTGCATATCAGCCAGGACCACCCTATGGGTTGCAGCCGGAGTCGGCGGTTTCCGACAAGTGCACAGTGCTGTTCCTCCACCGAGCAGCGGTTCATGCGGGTGCAACCGTGTCCGCCTCCGGGCCGGCCAGGCCCCATCGACGGCACGGGGCTCGCCTGGCCCGGTCGGCACTGCGCAACCAGCACGCGGCCACCGGAGGACCGGCCTGTTCATCCAGGGCCGCCCCCTCACTCGGGTCAACATGTTCATTCAGGGCAGCCCTCTCATTCCGTTCACTCTGCTCAGCAGCCTGCTCACTCAATGCCGCAGCCAAATCAACAGCTGCGCCCTACGTACCAGGCTCCGCAGGGTTCCACTTATCAGCAGTCTACTCATCCTCAGAGTGGTTATTATCCTCATGGTCAGTCTCAACCGAACTATAACCACTCTGGAGGCTCTCAGTATCCTCCTCCTCCACCCGGTTCTACCTACGCTCAGCAGCCAAATCCAAACGCTGCTTATACAGGGCAGACACCTAATCAGGGGCCGAACCCTGGTTATCAAGCCCCACACAATGGTTACCAGCAACCAAATCAGTCTGGTTATACGAACCATGCCCCCTACGGTCAGAATCCTCAGGGACGGGGCAGGGATATTCACAACCATCGTGGAGCACGGGTACCGGACCTTATCCTGGGACTGGTATGGTAGTTAATCCTCCATTGCCGTTCCTGGGTACCTTGGAACTACCGGACGTTTCAAAGTTGACCAATGATCCGATTTCGAATAATCCATATTGGCCTCCGGTTCCGACCAAGATACCAGGTGACTGTCCCAAGTTTGAGGGAAAAGCTGGCGAAGACCCCCGGCGCATGTGATGACGTATCACCTCTGGTGTTCGTCTAACTCTTGGGTCGACGATTCAATTCGTTTGCGTCTTTTCCAGTGTACTTTAACGAGGCTGTGTAGAGTGGTACATAAACTGTCAGTGGTGACCACCAGGATTTGACTGCGTTAGCCATGGCTTTCCTCACGCATTTCCAGGTTGCCGGTCGATGAGGCGGGACGCACCTCCGACTTCTGCGAAGCCGAGGACAAGAGCACTCACATTGGATCCGTTCATCGGTGGCGGCGCGGCAAGTCGGCGGTCAAGTTTCCCGCCACGATGAGATTTTCCCGGCCTCCTTCAGTTCACCACCTCCCTTTGTGAATAAAATCGCTCGGGATATCGCGATGGGAGCGTGTGACGGAGGAACAAGCTATCGCGCGTGCGATGCTTGGATCTTGTCCTGATAACAGTGCGGCACGCTTTATGACATCTTGACTGATGCTCCACGACCCGGAACCTCTAAGGCTCCGCCTACCCCTGCGGTGGATGGTGTCATTGGTTCCGTCTCTCAAAATTCGAAGAAGTCTTCGAATGGAAAGCAGAAGGCTAATTCTTCCAACAATACCTCTGCTAATCCCGCCTCATCCGATTCTGGTAAAACCGCGGAGGTGAATGCCGTCCAGGCCAATCCTGCGGACAAATCCTCCAAGGGGAAAAATAAGGGCAAAGGCAAATCAAAATCTGATGCCCCGAAACCGGAATCCAAATCTTGAACTGAGGATGGCTCCCAACGGAAGCCGAAATTTACTTGCCTCATCTGTGAAGGTGACCATTATACTAAGGATTTTCCACGACGGTCCGAAGTTAGTCAACTTCTTAAAGGCTCAAAAGGGACTCCGGCTGTTTTAAAAGAGCCATTTCCATCTCAGCAGACCCAGATGGTCGAACAGGCGTCACCATCTACACCGTTTGGGTCTCAAGTTTTCATGATGAAGACTAATGCACCTATCACTATCGCTACGCGGTCGAAGGATTACAACGGTCAGCAGCAGGCACCCGGGAAGGCAGTCGCGGAAGGACCACCTCCCCCACCTGTTTCTGGTCCATTGGAAATCGAGAAGCCGACTCTCGAACCCGTTGTGAAGCCACCTCCCAAGGGTGTTCTTCGGAGATCCTCTTACAATCCAAATGCTCGTGCCGCTCAACATTACAGTATTGTTGAGGATCTGGCACAGGCGCCATGTGCTATGTCCGCACTTGAGGTTCTTCAAAGTTGTCCTTCACAATGGAAGGCTTTACTGTCTGCCATCGGTGGTATCGATCCCGCCGACTCGAGCCTTCTCACCTTCGATCTGGAGAATTTTACTCCCCGGCTTCCACATCAAATCGCTTTGGTCATTCAAGTCGGGATTAACGGTCTGAACATTCATAGGGCCGTCGTAGATGAGGGTGCATCTACTTGTGTTATGTCCTCCGCTTGCTAGAAGGCCATTGGCTCTCTAGCCTTGTCGTCATCTCCCAATGCCCTCGAGGCATTTGATGGTCGGGAGTCTAAACCCCTGGGAGTTCTCGAGAGTCTTGCGATCACATTACAGGGAAAAACTGTCAACGTGGAAGTAGAAGTGGTTGATGCTAAACTCAACTACAATATACTTCTTGGCCGCAGCTGGACCCATGCCATGCTCTGCGTGCCGTCTACCGTCTTTCGATTCATTAAGTTCCCCCATGAGGGCAAGATTGTCACGGTAGATCAGTTGTCATTTTTCACCTCTAGCTCTGAGAACAACGTGCCATACGTGGATCAAATTCTGAATCCACCAGATAGCATAGGACCTAGTCTTTTCAAAGACCCAGTTCTCATGGGTATATTCCCCGCACCGCCACCGAATACCGCTCAAGTCAACATGTTGTCCAGGACTGATGACCCCTGGCTTATTCCTACACCTGAGCAAGTATATGAGTTTGGAGAATCCATGCCTTTAACGCCAGTAGAGATCAGCTACTGTGAGATTGTTGACGCATCGGACCCTCCACCTCCTCAGCATGCTCCGATGAGCATGGCTCTTGACGTCTACTCACAATCCCCCTGGCTTGGTCAGGCTGATTCGCCTGATCCTCTTAGAGATACTTTTCCTTCGGATGAGGCTATCATTGAAACTATGTCTCTTGAAGAGCTGCCCTGGGGCGATGGGCATCATCGCTCCTCGTTTATGCCTAGCTTGGGGGCAATGACTGACTGTCTAGAGCGTTATGCTACTCAGGTTCCTTCCCCTCCTCTTCAAACACCGATCTTGATGCACGAGGTCTTTTCGGAGGGTAATCTGAGTAACATTACTCAAACTATTCCAATCAACATCTCCGTTAAACCGGGGATTGTTGAGAACATTCATGTGGGTGTGACTTGTTCTCCCGAGGAGATTCAAGTCTATACTGAGCTTTTCAAAGAATTCAGAGATGTTTTCGCATGGTCTTACGAGGAAATGCCGGGAATTGATCCGAGTATTGTCGTGCACGAGATTCCAACCTACCCAGGTGTGAAACCCGTGCGCCAACGCTTACGTCCCATGCATCCTCGGAAAGCCGCCGCTATCAAGGCAGAAGTTGAAAAACTTCTGAACGCGGGTTTTATTTATCCTATTCCCCTTACAGAATGGGTGTCCAATATCGTCCCTGTCGATAAAAAGCAGGGTACAATTCGAGTCTGTGTGGATTATCGCGATATCAATCGCGCCTGTCCTAAGGATAATTATCCCACTCCGTTTATCGACCAGATCATCGACGAATGTGCTGGGAGTGAGATCTATTCCTTAATGGACGGTTTCTCAGGCTACAACCAAATAAATATTGCACCTGAGGATCAACATAAGACCACATTCATCTGTCCGTGGGGCACTTTCGCATACAAAAAACTCCCGTTCGGCTTAAAAAACGCTGGCGCCACGTTTCAGCGTGTGATGTCCTACGCTTTTCATGATATTCGCCATATCGTCCAGCCTTATCTGGACGACTTGCGAGCCCATTCGGGTAAGCGAGAGGACCATCCTGAGCATCTTTGCCAGATATTCCTTCGTTGCAGACGCTACAATATCAGGCTCAACCCTCATAAGTGCGTCTTCTGCGTTGATTCTGGCCGTCTTTTAGGCTTTATAGTCTCGAAAGACGGAATTCGCCTTGACCCTCTAAAGGTTGAGGCCATCGTAAATCTCCCATCACCCTCCTCCTTGTATCAGTTACAGAGTCTGCAAGGGAAGGCGAATTTTCTTAGGCGCTTTATCCCGAATTATGCCGAGGTGGCCAAAGGATTCACTCGTTTGTTAAAGCAGAATGTTCCCTTTCACTGGGACGAAATTGCTCAGGAATCCTTTGAGAAGCTGAAGACATTGCTAGTCAATGTTCCGTTGCTTCGTCCTCCGGACTACCACCGCGACTTTACTTTGTATCTAGCCACCGCATTAAGCACCATCGCCATGGTCTTGGTGCAGGATGACGAGAACGGTGACGAACATGTTGTTTATTACCTGTCTCGGAACCTTCTCGACCCGGAAACACGTTATGCACATGTCGAGAAGTTGGCCTTAGCAGCAGTACATGCCGTACAACGCTTTCGCCATTACATCCTTTTGCGCACGATAACAGTGGTTTCAGACTGCAACCCTATGACGTATATTCTTTCTAGACAATTACTAGGGGGCAAGTACTCCAAATGGATCGTGATCCTGCAGGAGTTTGACTTGGAGTTTACCACTGCCAAGTCAACTAAATCACTGGTCTTCGCGGATTTTATATGTTCTCTCCCTACAGACTCTGTTCCTTCACACTCTGAAGACCATATACCGGACGAAACGTTGTTTCTTATCGATACTCGTGATCCTTGGTACGGTGACATCATAGTGTATCTTCAGACCGCGACATTTCGGTCTGAGTTGGATAAAACTGCCCACCGTCGGATTCGGCACCAGTCCCAACCCTACCGTATCGTAGGAGATACCTTATATCGCATTGGAGTAGATTCGGTGCTCCGACGATGCCTTACCTTGGAAGAGGCTGAGAAAGTCTTGAATGACTGCCATAGTGGCGCCTGTGGCGGACACATGTCCGGGTATGCTACTGCCCAGAAGATTCTGCGGGCAGGTTATTTCTGGCCTTCCATATTCAAGGATTGTATCACTGCAGTCCGTAAATGTCATCCATGCCAGATTTTTCAACGCAAGATGCGCGCGCCGCCATTGCCTTTGCATCCCGTTATTACCGTCGGCCCTTTTGCGAAATGGGGCGTGGATTTTATGACGTGTAACCCTCACTCGGCCGGGGGGCATGCATATATCATTGTCGCCGTCGACTACTTCACTAAGTGGGCCGAGGCGATGCCTACACTAGCTGCTGACGGGAAAACGGCTGCTTCATTTATATTCAACCACGTTATTGCATGATTCGGGGTTCCTCAAGCCATCGTCACTGATCATGGTACTCATTTCCGTGATTACATGATGACGGAGCTAACTTCAACGTTGGGCTTGCGTCACGACATCTCAACACCATACTACCCTCAAGCGAATGGTCAGGTTGAAGCGGTGAACAAGGTTTTGGTCACCATGCTTCAGCGAACGGTTGGGATTCATAAATCCAATTGGCATCTCCAACTGTTCTCAGCTCTCTGGGCATACCGAACATCTGCTAAGAGTGCAACCGGGTTCACACCTTTCCAGTTGGTGTACGGTCTGGAAGCTACTCTGTCGGTTGAATGTGAAATTCCTTCGCTTAAATTAGCTGTGGAGCTCTTACCAGATACCTCCCCTGAGGAAGAACGTCTTCTGTATCTCGAACGATTGGATGAAACCCGTCGACTGGCTGCTTTGATCATCGAAGCACAAAAGAAGAGAGTCAAAACTCATTTTGATCAAACTGTTTCTCCTCGTTCTTTCATTGAAGGAGACCTCGTTCTCTTGTACGATCAGGCACATGATAAGCTTGGAGCCGGTAAACTCCAGCCTATGTGGCACGGTCCCTATATAGTAAAACGCGTTTTGAAAAATGGGGCCTACGAGCTTATAGATTACGAAGGAGTTCCGCTGGCGCAGCCCAGAAATGGGCTGTACCTTAAAAAGTACTATGCCTGAAGTGATTTCATGGTGTGGTGTGTGTACATAGGTGTGTGATTGTCATTTGTGTGCATAGTGTGGTGTGCTTTGTCAACATCTTTCTGCTGATCGGGTCTTCCTGGTTGTGCAGATGTCTATTCATCCATTTGTTGGTTTCGCGGACGGTGCCTCCCGCAGTACCAGGAATCTGTCTTCCGCAGCCTGGGTAATCTACGATCCTGCTGGTGAGTTGATTGACCTGCAAGGTGTGTGTTTAGGACGTACCATGAACAATATCGCGGAATATAGTGCCGTGTTGGAATTGTTAACCGAGGCAGTAAACCTTGGTATCCGTGAATTGCTCGTGTACCTAGATTCACAACTTGTAGTGTTACAGCTGAACGGACACTATTCGGTAAGGAACCCATCCATCTTACGTCTGTATTTGCGTATTCGATTACTGGAAAGGAGTTTTGATTACATTACATATCATCATATACCCAGGCATTTGAATACAGTAACAGATGCAGTAGCAAATTTGGTATTAGACAGACATTTGTGCAATTTATAAATCATCATCACATGCAAAGAAAGACTCATCCAGAAATAGATATGTATATATATAGGTATCGAAATGTTTACATAGAGTGTGTCACATAAAACTCAAAAAATATACATAATCGTCTTAGTACATCCTGAGACACTGTGTCTCTCAAAAATAGGTGTGGCATAAATCCTAAGGACTAATCCGCATGGTGCTCATGGTAGCACGTCACTGCACGCACTAGGCGCCTCAGGATTCGGTGGATCCGATTCGGAACTCCCACCGTGTGGCGCTGGTATGCCATCGGTACGTCTGCTAGCCGGGCATAGTCTGGGATCCCATGGGAAATCCCCTCGAGGTTCTGGATCAGTTCCTCTCCTCCGGTGCCTTCCCCCTGGATCTCAGGGGCGAGTTGTGTCCTCCGGGAGATTGGAGACATCCCGGCTGGTCTCTCAGGTCCTACATCTGCATGCATATATAATTGTGTTAAGACGAATGTGTATTAACAAAAAAAAAAAACATATAAACATAAAATCAAAATATGAGGTCTTACCCAGCTCCTCGTCCCAGTCATCTCCTTCTGGTAGTGGGAGATCTGGGTCCCCGGTAAAGTCAGTTCCCGAATAGGGCCAATCTTCCACGACGATCAGCTGGCGCCGTAACCACCTAAAGAACTCTGGCCTCCAGGACATCTGTTGGCCACCTCCAGATCTGGGCATCAAAGCTGCCCAGCGAACCATTCGTGGCTCTCGTGGTATCGGACTCCCCACTGCGGCCCCTTGGCCCTGGAAGATTGGTAAACGTTCCAGAATGAACGATACCAAGATGGAACCATAACCGAACTGTTTCAGTTTCCCCTGTTTGCACCTTGTGAGCTACCTTTTCATGTTGATAGTTACTGCTTCTGCCCAGTTGAACAGTAAGGGACTCATGCATTCTGAGGCCAGCAGGAGTTGGGTCTTCGTGGCCTCGTGCGGAGCCTGCGACCCAGCAGCCCGCGTAATGGTATGGAGAACTACTCTCAGTGCTAGATCAGGGATAGTATGGATGTCCACCTTCTTGCTTCCTGATCCTGTTTGTGCCCCTCGGCACACCCGTGCCATTACCTGTTCCATCTTTTCCCCGGATGGTCTGCTTCCAGTCAGTACAGGGATTGGACCTCTGTGGGACAATCCGGTAATGAAATAAATGTCAGTGACCTCCAATTCTAACACCTGGTCTCGTAGCCTGAACACTTGTTCATTTTCATCCCAGATGCTGATTAGATATTGGAGGAGCTCGGGCTGAGCTCGTAAACATGGCGTGAGGAAGAATTTTTTCAATCCACAGTCTCTAAGTGCGTTCATGCAAGCTTGGCTTTGCATGGCCTGTTCATCCTCGTCTCCGTGCTCTCGTTCCTTCCATTCGATTGCCATTTTGAGTGATTATCTGCATTCACATGGTCAAAAACCCCTGGTTAGATCTTTGATGAGCTTCAAATTCCAAGTAATTTGGTTTAAATACCGAAATTTTGGGCGAAATTTAAGGTTCGGCCGCTGGCGCGGCTGTTTTGCGAACAGTCGCGCCACGTGGCGCGAGCCCTTTACAAAAAAGAGCTCATTGGCGCGGGTCCGTGCCCGATACCCGCGCCAATGGGCCCGGCCCTAAAATTTTAAAAATGGCCATACAAGACTGATTCTTAAGGGAAAATCATTAAAAAATGAATGAAAATGTAGAGCAAGGGAGCGCCTTTTACCTGTGACAGACGAGAAGCTGAATGGTTGCCTGGATTGGTCGCAATCATCGACGGAAGTTTCTGCTCCAAATGGACCACTGTTGTTTTCTACCAAGGTAAATAGTAAAAGTAATTTTATTTTTACCAATTAGACATATTTATAACTTTTTCGACATTAAATGAGTTTTAAAAGTTATTTTTATCAAATATTTGCATATATTATGTCGAAAATGGGTTTTATGCTTGCTTGGTATGTGCGGCAGCAGGTTTTGGCGACTTAAAAAGATGGAAACGAGTTGTATTTTATACTTTTTCGGACTCGGTAAATACACGAAAAAGTCACTCTGGAGTCATCTTTCAGCTCTTTTCTGACTCTCTAAATATGAAAAGATCGCCGAGGCCCTTGTCGTTTCGATCTCGTTAAAATGGACACGAATCGACATTCACCCGGTATAAGTTTAACCCTTTTTCGGGCCGGGATGGATTGATTACGAAAAAGGAATACCCTAGCCTATCGCGACTAGGAGGTTTTTCCGGATATTGTTTTCTACCTTTTCGGATTTGGGGAACTGTTTACGAAAAGGGACTTGTGGAGTTTTCTTTTCAGCTGTCTTTTCAAACTCTCTAAACATGAAAAGACGCCGAGTTCTTCCTTTGTCAGACTCGTTAAACCCTGATGACATCGGATATAGTCGAAATGACGTTCTCCGAGTTTCTCCTTCCTGGGACTCGTTAAATGCACCAGGATGGATTCGCCCGAAGGGCGGACTTATATCGCGAGCATATGCTATCCCCTTCAAGCTTGCTATTAAAAATAATTGGGGTACTCGCCAGAAATGGTGGGGGAAAAATGGAACCATCGTCGTTGTCGTCGGCAATATGTCGCTCTTGAACATGGCACTTGTCCGCATTCGTGTCGGGTTGGGGACATCTCATCTCGTTGCTTCACTTTGCCTCCATGGGTTTGGGTAATCTCTTTTGACCTCTCATCTGTTCACTGCCTCGTCGCCATGACCTTCGATCCGTTGATGTCAAATACTGCCAAGTCCATTGTCGTGCCGTTCATGTGTTCAAGAGAAGTTGGCCTCTGCAAATATCAACCTTCCTCTGTTTCTCATACGATCCTGATTCACAACAAAACATCATGTTCCTCTGTCTCGTGTTGATGATGTGGGAATCATTATGGCCCACCTTCGATCAAGGTCACTTCCTGTCGACATCAACTCATTATCCGGGAAGTTGGTCTAGAGACTCCTTATGGTACCTTGGAGCCTGCATGCCTCAATGGCAGGTTCGTCGCATTCGACGAGAGGTTTACATCATTGACTTCCGATCGAATGATTCTGTGGGTGTTCGACGTCAACTCATTTATTCGCACGCCGTAGATTGTACCTGTAGTACCTTGAGGACCATTGTCATTATTGGTGGTTTCTCTCGCGTCTGTTAACAGCTTTCATCATTGGCTGGTAATCGGACGATGTTCTTGCATGTTCGACTTCAGCTCACATATTCACATGCTTGAACTTGTACTCTGTTGGGTCGAGATGGAGCGCAAGACCCTGGATTGTGTCTGTTGTAATCCAGGCTGCGATTGTGGATTATTATCATTATGTACATGACTCACTGATTGGATGGATGCGACCATACCTGAGTCTATTTGTTTGATCTTAGTTGGATGGCTGCGCCCATGCCCTGGATCCGGATTATAGCATACTCTGTTTCGGATGGCTGCGTCCATACCACTTATACATCATGTACTTGAGATATCAGTTGTATCTTTCTGCGCAGGTTTTCCGATAGCGGGCTTTCGGTTGAACATGTTCTCGTAAAGCATTTCACCCCTCTCCCTCTCGGGCCTCATACTTTAGGGGGCATCTGTTACACAGTAATTTGTCACCGTCCTTACCATTCCCCATCCCGCACAATGGAGGACCCATTCTGTGACCTGTGAACATTGTCATGCCTTGGAAACATCATCAATGCATCCCTCTGAACATGAGCTTTATTTGCCCTTGAGACATCTCCTTGCAAAAGTCATGAAAAACATCCCTTTTGGCATTGGCGCGGGCAGGCAGTTCAGTACTCGCGCCAATGGGGAAATTAATGCAAAGAGGTCGCGCCACCTGGCGCTCTGTAATAGAGCCGTAGTCGCGCCACCCATTTTGGGAGTTGTTTTTTAAATAAGGATGGCGGAAGTTGAGTTCTAACAAACTCACAAACCATTGCCTATCTTGAGTTGGGAGGTTTGGCTGCGGAAGTTCTATGGAGGGAAGTGGTTTTGCCACCTCTCATGGAACCTTCCTTGTTGATAGGGCCAATCCCATAATAATAGGGATCCCAACTCCTCCTTCCCCATCTATAAAAGCTTGCTCAAATCCATGGCAAGCTAGTCTTGAAGTGCCTAAGCTCTGAATCTCCATATTCCCAAGAGCCTTTGTGTTGTAAAGAATCCTCTTTTTCCCTTAAGGCTGACTCAAGTAAGGAGACCATTGTCACGAGACTCTGGAGAGGTTTTCCCTTTCCTTGGCGAGCTTTGCGAGACGTGGACGACTGGAGACCCCTCCGAAGGAGACCGCGACGTCAGAACTTGGTTGTAATCTCTCTTCGCTGGTTATTTAATAGATGATTATGATTATGGTTCCACTCCGTTTTCCATCATGTTAATGCGAGTAATGTCCTTTCTGACTGATGTTTAGTTACGTATGCTGGTTTCTATGCTTGTATCTGTTCGTTTCTTCCATGTGCGGGTGTTCATCCGCGGAGATCGTGGAGGGATTGTGATCTGCCAAGGCTGAGGAACGGGGACGCTTCTTCTTCAGATCCTAGCGTTGGAATCCAGGTAGGCTTCTATTCCAAGTCTTTCATTCGTAACTAGGAACCTGCGTCATAGCATTGTTTGATTGTTGCTAGACCCCTGTTGGGCTAGTAGGGATCGCCTCTGTCCGCAGAGGGGATTTACCTCCTCAACAATGTGGAGGAAAAAAAAAAAGCAAATTACTAACGGATTGCACCAATGGTAGAAACCCATTTCTCTTGTTTTCTTTTGACAAAGATATTTAGTCTTAGGAAATGATTTTAATCTTTGTATATTCTTAATACATGTAAAAGAATATGACACATAAATAAATTATACAATGCATATCAGTCTGGGACATTAACTCACTATGTCTTTTAGTCGAGAGTGAACTTTAGAAACACAATGACTCTTCTAGGTTGCATAACTTGATGCCCAAGATTATTCTTTACCACGTGGATGCCCAAGACTCTTATTTACCCCGTGTTGTTGTTCCACACCAACTCAATTCTTTATACCACTTCTCCATTCAGTGAGAAGCTCTCAGGTTTCCATCAAAATTCATCACGAGTTTACTACTCAAGAGAAACGGTATTTTTGAGCTTTGTTATGAGTTTTATCTCTTGTGAAAATTACAAATTACTTGCATCAAGATTAACATCTTTCGAGATCTACTTTTTTCCATAAATGGAGAGCATTCATCACTATGCAACACATATATCAACCTCCATGCATATTACTTAGTATTGTCACCCTTTACAACATATATTTAATAAACTTACCACATTCTCATACATAACCTTTAATCAAACTAAATAATGCACATAACAACAACCTCAACTAAAATGTTATAAGTTCAAAGTTAACATAAAATTACACCATATGAATATATGGATCTAATCTTAAAACTCCATAATAAATTACCCCTATTATGCACTTAAACCTTGAATACCCTTATTATACACTTAAACCTTGAGCCACGTTTGAAATGTCAATATCACATATATCATCTTTCTTTACTCCATATCATACCATCAATAAGATATAAGCATTAAACCTATTACTTTTTCTTTTCCATATTGATGACCTTTAGAGTATGTTCATAAAACCTAGATTGACAGTCATGCCAAAAATTCATGCATATATGATCATGTATTAAATGAGTTTTCACTAAATAATTTGATGACTCAAAGTGAAGGAAAGATGTTTTAAATTGTCATTGCAAGTTTTTAAAATCAATTGAGCTATATCTTGAGTCAAACAGTTATGTTTTCCTTCATTATTGTGCTTTCTATGCTGTTGTGGCCGGTACAGGTTGTGGACATGCATTACAGCCACTATGAAATATGCCATAAACGTTGGTAATAATTACAAAGATTAATTTCTCGAAGTTTCTTGTTGGTGTTGCCCCGAACTGTTGTTATGCAATTTAGAGATGTTTATAGTTTAACTGTTTTTATAATTTTTTTTATTAAATTTATTTGGCATAATCAGTATGATTTTGTATAATTTCAAATCACTGAATTTATTTATCCATTTAAAATTTCATTTTAAACAAGAAAAAAACATGCAATCACAATGCATTTTAAACAACAAAAATTATTGTTGAAACCTCTACTACCAAAACAACAAAGTGCATTCTACATTTTATTTTCGAGACCTCTGGTAACAAAACAGGAAAACGGAACAATCCACAGCCTCTCCACATAGCATGTTAACAACAAAAATTATTGTCGAAACCTCTAATAACAAAACAACAAAGTGCATTCTACATTTTATTGTCGAAACCTCTGGTAACAAAACAAGAAAACAGAACAATCCACAGCCTCTCCACATAGCATGTTCCAAAACATAACCAATATCTTATTTTAATTTTAGTTTAAGTGTACTTGGGTTCAATCTTAACTCCCTGAATGAGGAGACCTCTTTTCCAGAAGTTCGACTGCACTTCTTTCATACAGAATTCGATGATAGAAGAATCTTCATATGCTGATTTCACAATGAATTCCCCTGCAACCACTTCCATCCATCCGTCACTATTTATGGGCAACCCTGTCGCTGCTAAAATATGCTCGGTTTCCATTTCTTCTCTGTCTGGCGTTTTAATCGAAAATTTAATCGGCAGCGCATTCCACCCATGGGGTCTCTCTCCAAATTTAATCAAAAACAACACCCTGTACTCTGTATTTGCAGACAATTTCCTGCAGTCAAACCCATTGCGGGCCTCCATCCAGCAAACATTTAATAGCTCCGCAAC
Organism: Pinus albicaulis; assembly: GCA_034641835.2. NCBI lineage: Eukaryota > Viridiplantae > Streptophyta > Pinopsida > Pinales > Pinaceae > Pinus > Pinus albicaulis. The sequence goes on along the minus strand of CM076579.1, from coordinate 545,223,271 downwards.
TTCCTCGAATCTGAACTCACAATCAATAACGACAACATATATCATCGGTTTGAGGGTTTCCTCTAAATGAATTTTTTCGCAGAGTTGGGTTGAACAAGTGATTTCGAAAATAATAAAACAATAACAATAAGGTGGAGTTTATAATATCAATGTCATCGATATTGAAAAAAAAACCAACACAATTTAAATCCAAATCACAAAAACCCCATTTCTGAAATAAGAAAATTGATAAGAGAAGCAAAACCAACCTGGAATTCTCTACAGAAACCCATCGCCAATAGCGATTGTCATTACCCCAAGGAATCCATAATGTTCTTGCAGACAACATGTAGCCTATTTTAGCTGTAGATTGCTCCAGCCAGAATATTTGTTGTTCCTGCAGAATATAAACGTGATTATCATCAAATTTGCAAAACCCCCACCAGCATAGCTGCCGAACCTGTGGTCCTGCTCGCGTTCCAGATGTACACACGCTGTACCAGACTGGTTGCAATGCATCGCCTGCGATATTTGCAGTGAATGAATTTGGGATAAAAAATGCAGATACATTGCAATGGTTTGTGTGAATGCAGATAAATTCAAATTTCAAATTTCAAATTGACCGAATTTGCCGCGCTGTCGTTTCCTGTTCGTTGTCAGAATTGATTTTTCTTGAGTGTCTGTTCGTTGTCGAGACCTCGGAAACTATCCCTCTTCTTGATCGATGCCCATGTCCATGCCCATGGTATGCCCAGTAGTACTCTTAAGGGCATTAATGGGCGAATATCAGCTAAAATATTGGTTGGTTGCCGACTAATAACCACCGCCCTTATCTGCAAAGCTAGATAAGCCGCGTTAGTATCTGCAAACCTAGATAACTCGCGTTAGTTACCACCGCCATTATGTGCAACGCGATCTAATTAGCGTGAGTCACCACCGCCATTATGTGCAACGGGTATGATAAGTGCTCTAGTCAGACCATACGCGATTGACTTTAGCCTGCTTTCTGCCGGATATGCGATTTCCCTACACTGTATACGCGAGTTCATTCTGGGCAATGCGAGTAATCATAGCCGGTTATGCGATGTATTTCCGGGTGAGCGAGAACGAAATGCAGGTTATGCGACTTATCTCTGCCGGGTATGCGACTTATCTTGCCGGTTACGCGTGCTATCTCCGGCGCATATAACGCGAATGATATGTCGCGTTTCAGGATGAGATAAGCGGCGTTTCGTATAGATAAGTAGCATATTTTTCATAACTAACTCGCAATGCCCCGGAAAAAACCCGCGTACCCGGCAAAGATTGCTAGGATAGCCAGAAATTCAGTCGCGTATTGGAGGCCAGACTTGTCGGAAACGGTTGGCCATATGAAAACATCGCATATCAGTAGGCATATCTGGCCGCGTATTGTAAGAAAACTGACTTATCACTACCGCGTTGATCGTGAATAATGCACTTATGCATACCGCGTTGATAAGCAACAACTCGCATTTCAATAGGGCATTAACAATATTTCCACAACGAATATCCATACCGCAACACAGGGCGGCGATATTCTGATACTCATAATCCCGACGGTAATTACCGAAACACAGCGCGGCGAAAGTTTCGTGAAAACTGTGAGAATTTGCGGGGAAGATTCAAGCAGCAAACGAAAAAAAGAAAAGAAAATAAAATTTCGATATGCATGTTCATTCGGCTCAACTGTCCAAAAACACAGAGAGTACACATACAAATACCATGCCAGATATTTGTTGAGTAACTAGAGCAATATCTGTGCCTGACAACCCAAACTGGACCGCTGCCACTTTTCATTGATTTCTTGTAGAATGCCGATAACGTCTCGCACCTGTTGCTCTCTGCGCACTAATTAGAATTCAACTTACAATCATTTCTCTGAATTTTTTAACTCAACAACTGAAGTATATTTCGTACGAAGAAGATCACCGAATTCATCCACAATATATCACCTACGTCAACACCACTTTGAATTCATCAAAATGTAAAATCGCCCTTCTTGTTGCTCCTTTGCTCCAAAGAAGGACCCAGCAGAAGTACATACCAGTGGAGAAAACGAATTACCTCCGTGGATCAAACTTGGGGACTTGTTTCAACCTCCAATATTACATTCAACGTCGTGTAGTGTGGATAGTGTAAGAACGATAACAGGGACGGTAGTGAGTGAATGTAAGAACTGAGGGTGAGATATGGGAGAAACACCGATGGCAGAAGCCTGGCAGTGGGAACACGTCCGCCTTCCTCACCCGCATGAAGGTCATGTGTAGCTTGACATTTTTTATTATTAATGTTTATATAATGCTTATAATATATCGAATTAGGTTTTTTAGATTTTTTTATTTATTTATAATAATGGTATTTATATAATGAATTAGGTTTGTAGCAATTGTGAAACGGTAGTGGACTTAGCGGCCTTAACTCGTTATTTGTTTTCAACATTTATTATTTAGGTATATAAAGGATATCATTTTCATTTGGATGGATAAGCTCTCTTCACCCTTTGTTTTCAATATTTATATTCATAAAGGATATTATTTTCATTTTGTTCTATAAGTTGTTGATTTAGATTTATAAATTATTTTGTAAGACATTCTCATATTTATCAATATGGGAATAAAAACATATTTTTATCCTTATAAAATTTACTTTCTCATCTTTATCAATATGTGAATCAAAACATAAAATTTGAGTACTAAATAAAATAGCTTTTTTTATATTTTTATATTTATTTAAATATTTAAAATGTGGTATAAAATGTATTAAATAATGCTATATAAATATTATAATTATTATTAGAAACAATGTCTATATAAAAAGAAAAGAAGAGGTTTAATTAATCAATCAAATGAGTTATTAAGAGTTAAGCTTACTATAGTGGAGTTTCCCTTAAATAATACTTTATACTTGTAATGAGTTAGGGTTTACATGTCTTTGAAATTTTTTCACAACTTACTCTAATCTTTAGTGATGAGCTATGGTTTACATGCCTTTGCACATTTTGCACAACTTACTCTAATCTTTCGCTTTCACTAGGACTACCTTTTTAGCTTGATTATAATCACCTTATAATCGTCTAGGGAAAAAGATGTGGCTCACCACCTACCATAGTGTAGTCACGAGATGTTAAGTCTAGGAATAAGGTGGTCACAACAACGCCTCATCAATGCTCACCCAGTTATAAATCCATCGTAAGGAGGTCGAATAGATGCCCCAATCTCGAGCACCACATGGAAAAACAATAGATCGAGGTCAAATAGATGCCCTCGTCTATTCAACCTCCCCATGGAAAAAAAAATAAAAAATAGACCAAGGTCTAATAGATGCCCTAATTTCGAGCATGGGATGACAAAATAATAGATAGATTGAGGTCGAATAGATGCCCGCAATCTCGAGCACCACATTGAAAAACAACAAGGTCAAATAGATGCCCCCAATCTTGAGCGTTGCATGTAAAAACAACAAATTCATCCGATGTGTTACAAAAAAAAAAAAAACCTATATATGAGGTCAAGTCAATTAAAATCTTGGAGCATATACAATTCATGCAAGACCACACATTAATCTCCAAATTTGTTGGTGTTTGGCCACTGAAACGAGATCTAGTAACATGGATCAAGACAAAATGGTAGCCAAAAGAGCATGTTGATTTCCATATTGGAGCCATCCCAAAAGTACATGTTGACTTCCACATTGGAGCCAAAATTTTTCTTACAATGACCTTCACTAATTTAGAGGAACGTTTAAAGGCCTTTGAGAATGGCCCTTATTTTCTAAACAATGCTAGGTTTCAGATGCCTTGTTTCAACCCGAATAGAGATTTTTTTTGGCTTATGATCCAAGTGGATATTGGTGGCCACCCACCTATTCCACTCGGGCCCTCACCATTATCTCTTTCATTTTTTCAATTTCCTTAATTATAGAACAAATTACTACTTTTGGCATTTTTTGGGGTCCTGAACTTTCGGAGCCATTTTGAGACCCCAAACGACATTTTTTTGGGCATGAAAGCTCTAGTGATTTCACATAAATTATGTCAGCAGCTGTATTTTTCGAAAAGATATTTCTAACTAGCCTAGATCCATCTTAACCCTGGATCTATCAAGCGCCAAGAGGGATCAAATCTCTCAAGGTGCAAACCTCTTTTTTGAGTGCAAAACTTGAGGAAAGGTTTGCACCTTGAGAGATTTGATCCCTCTTGTCACTTGATAGATCTGGGGTTAAGATGGATCTAGGTTGGTTTTAGTCGTGTGCGGTCATACAAAATTTGTTGAACATCTAATTATTTTGATCATTTTAAATATGCTAAAAATTTCTAATATTAATGATGAATGATGAGACAATGACTAACTTGACTGATGAAATAAAAATTTCAAGTCCAAAGTGACAATGTAACAATGTTGAATGATAGAAAATGTGAGTAATAAGAATGAAGTCAATTACAAGCAATATTCATTGCAATCAATCTGAAACTATTTTATTTTGTTGTTCTTTTTGTCACACATTTAGTTATTCTCTATCACCGCATTTGAATGAAAAGTGATGAAAAATTTTGAATGATGGAAAATGGGAATAATAAGGATGTATGCAATTACAAATGGTTTATAGTTTCAAGAAGAAGACATTCCAAGTAAGCGAAAATTTTATTTAGGATAAAATTTCAAAGTTTTGTATTTATGGTTGAATTGTTGCAACACATAAGTCAATTCATGTCATGAATATTGTTTATGTGCTCACACTAAGAGTGTGTGTGCATGTTTTGGGGATGAGATAGAGATATAGATGGAGGGGGGATAGACGAGAGAAGAGAGATGCAAAGAGAGGGTGGGGAGGAAGAGATATAGATGTGGAGAGAGAAGTGTTAGAAAGAGAGAAGGAGAAGAGAGAGAGAGAGGGAGTAGAAAAGGGAGGGAGGGAGAGAGAGAGAGAGAGAGATATATATATATATGTATATATATATATATATATATATATGGAGAGAGAGTGTGTATGTTTGGGGGGTGAGATGGAGAGATAAAGAAGGAGAGACAATGGGAGATAGAGATATAGATGGAGGGGGCAGAGATGTGCTTACATTGAACTCAATGCACATTATTAATCTGATTACTTTGAAATTAATGTACATCATACATCTAGTTGCACCAAATAAAAAATCAACATCTACATTGAAATCAATGCATCTAGTGCAAACAATCAAATAGGATTAGAAACCAAATTCTACACTAAATTCACTGCATCTATTGCAAGCAATCAAATAGGATTAGAAATAAATATCTACACTAAAACCAATGGATCCAGTGCAAGCAATCAAAAAGGAGTAGAAATCAACATCTGCACTGGAATCAATGCATCTAGTGTAAGGTATTAAATAGGATTAGAAATCAGCATCTACACTGAAATCAATGCATCTAGTGCAACTGATCAAATACGATTAGAAATCAATATCTACACTGAAACCAATGCATCTAGTGCAAGAAATCAAATAGGAGTAAAAATCAACATCTAACTAAAATAAATGCATCTAGTGTAAGGTATTAAATAGGATTAAAAATCAGCATCTACATTGAAATCAATGCATCTAGTGCATTTGATCAAATTGGATTAGAAATCAACTACTATACTCAAATCAATACATCTATTTTAGTGAAAAAACAAACTATTCATGACTTTCTAAATATAACTTCTATGTCTATATGTTTCTCTTTTTCCTTTCCTCTCTCGCCACCTTCCATTCTATGTCTATCTCCCTCCCTCTCTCCTTCTCACTCTCCCCCTCCCTCTCTCCCATGTCTCTCTCTCACCACCTCTCTCTCCCTTTCTCTATCTTTATCTTCTTCCCTCTCCCTCCCTTTCTCTCTCTCTCTCTCTCTCTCTCTCTCTCTCTCTCATTTTCTTAGTCTCCCTCTTCTTCCCTCTTTCCCCATAAGTCTACATCTCTATCTCCCTCTGTCTCTCCTTCTTTATCTCTCTATATCATCCTGTATACATTATCTCTCCATATATATCTATCTATCTATCTCTCCCTCTTCCTGTCCCTCTCTATCTCTTCCCCCCCCCTCTCTCTCTCTCTCTCTCTCTCTCTCTCTCTCTCAACCCCCAAACAACACACTATCTCTCCGTATCTATATATATATTTATCTCTATCTCTCTCCCTCTCTCTCCCACCCTCTTCCTCTCCCACTCATTCTCTCCCTCCCTCTTCCTCTCTCTCTCTCTCTCTCTTTCTCTCTTCCTCTTCTCTCCCCATATCTATCTCTCTTCCTCCCTCCCTCTCTTTTCCTCTCTCTTATTCCCTCTCCCCCCTGCATCTATATCTCTATCTCCCATTGTCTCTCCTTATCACCCTGAAAAAATATGTACACTCTCTCTCCATATTTATCTATCTCTCTCTCCCTCCCTCTTCCTCTCCCTCTCTCTCTTCCCCTTTTCTCTCTCTCTTCCACTTCTCCCTAGCCGCTCCCTCTCCCTCTCCACCTTTCTCTCTTTGTTTTTCTTCCCCTTCCAAATCCATCTCTCTTCCCCTCTCTCTCTCCTCTCTCTCAAGTCCTCTCTCTAACTTTCTCACCCACCTCTCTCTATCTCTCGCTCCCATCACACACCAATGATAGAATATAATGTTCAGATGTTTCCACGATTTAGATTGAGTGATATACTTATATTTTATTATTATTATTATAAATATATCTATTACAAATATATTGAGCAGACATTAAAAAAGTTTACAAACTTTCTTACATTAAATCTACACATTAATATGAATCTTAGATAATAATATTAATTTGGCCCAAGGTATTTGGCCCATAGGCTTCACCTTAATAAAACATCCTTTTTGAGTATCCTTAAATATATAGTTGATCGGGTTCATTTATTTATCATACCTCTCGTTTAATTATATTTTTATTTATTTACCATACCTATTTATTCCTCATTATTATTTATTTATTTAAATATGGTATTTGACCCATGGCGTTTAGCCCATGGTATTAATAATAATTTGTTCCATGGTATTTGGCCCATAGGCTTCACCTAAATAAAACTTCTTTTTTTAGTTTTATTAAATATATAAGAAGGTTATGGAGTAAATATAAAAATGGGTTTTATTTATATAAAAATTAGTTTTATTTATTTACCATACCTCCCATTTATTTATATTTTTATTTATTTACCATACCTTTATGAGTGTTCGTAAATATAACTTTGGGTTAAAAGGTAGGAATAATTATTACAAATATATTGATTACAATTAAGCCGACATTACAAAATGTTTACAAAATTTCTTATATTACATCTACACATGTACCCTAGATATTGAGTCAACATTACAAAAGTTTAAAAACTTTCTTACATTACATCTACACATCTACCCTATACTAGGTTGTAGAGCGCCTCTCGGTGCAACAAGGATCATGTGCGTCAAACAAAGATTATATGACCAAGTTATGATCCTTGGAAGTTTACTACCAAAGTATCCCCAATGGGGCCCATAAATGCTTGTTGTTACATTTCCTCGGTTTATATTTTTGGTTGTTTAGGGTTTTCTCTTAGTGTTCAATAATAAAATTCCCTTTAGCCTCATTATAACAGATTTCATATGCATGTATCACCCACGTATCTTCTCAGAGATAAGCTACCATCACCCGAGCTAGTCTATTTTCCATTCTATCTGTAAGCATTTTTCAATATTTGTTATTAATGAAATGAAATGTTACTCCTGCTACACCTCTGTGTTTTTGTTTATTTATATATTTTTTTGCATTCCTACATAAGTTTGGATCATCTTATCAGAGAAATATCAATAGCAAGATTCGGTGCAAAATGTCAGAATTCTCCTAAGGAATCCTTGCTACCACAACCCAAGCCCGTGCAAGACACTTCTAAAGAGAAAGGGAATAACCCATATAACATAGTGGAGTACATAACATATACGAAGCTTGAAACACATGATGCAAAGACAATGTCGGAATAAATTATAATGGAGAAAAATTCTTATGTAAGCATAAAAGGCTTTGGTGAAATTGAAGTAGAGGAGAAAACCGTCTTTGAGATAGTGCAATAACTTCAATTCCAATGACCCAATTATTCTTTCTAGGCCTCTTTTCAAAGAATCATATATCAAGATTCAATTCACCCTTTTAGAGAGAGTTTATACTCCCACAACTCCTCATTATTGTTCTAATTCTTCATATTAAATACACCCCCTCAAACCAGTCAAAGGAGACAAATGATGAGGGAGGAAAACTATAAAGGATTTAATACAATAGATAGGGAATATTCTGGCCAATATACATAATATTACCTATATTTCAAGGTTGTTTCACCCCATCCCTCCTTCTCAATGAAAATTGTTTTTTCAAACATAAGGGGCCTCACTAACAAGGGAAAATATACTCATTAGAGACAAAATTAAAAAGGAAAAAACTAGCAGTATCATCTTGTAGGGAGTAAAGGTTGGTTATTCGATCCAACATGGAGGCTCTAGTGGAGTAATTCTAGAAAAGTTGTGAGTTGATGTCTCTTTATTCTTAGGGAACAACTCGGGGTCAATCAATCATATTAAGTCCACGTGGAACTAAATTTTCATGGCTATTTGACAACCCCTAAGATCCTATCTCAAAAATTTCAATTCATCGGATTGAAGGAGATGGATTTCTTAATGGAAACATATGAATCACACATACTTAGGGATAAAATTTATTTTATAAACAACCTCATTCATCTTGAAAAACTACATTTTAATGAGAAACTCATTGTTGGAGGGTACTTTAGTATGATTACCTCACTAGAGTAAAAAATGGGGGGAGTTCATAGATTATACATTGAAGCATAGTCCTTCACATATGAAATTAAGCACATGTAACTAGTTGAGATAGAAATGATAAATGGAATCTATAATTTGACAAATATAGAGTAGGTGGGCACGAGATAGCCAGTCATGTTGACATATTTCTTATCTAAGAGTCATTAGTAGAAAAAATCATCTTTTTTCAAGCTTCCATCCTTCCTAGTGTGGGAAAATACCACTAGACAATAGTGCTAGAATTGGACCTCAAAGAAGCTGCTAAAAATCGACATTCATAATTGAGGATTTTCTATTAATAGATCCATACTTCCTTGAATAATATAAGTGGTGGAAATACTTCGGTAATCCAAGCCCCTCCTCCATGTTCAACTTTGAAAACTATAGAGTAGATGGGCACGACATGGCCAATCATCTTGACATATTTCTTATCTAACAATCATTACTCGAAAAAGCCCTCTTTTTCGAAGCTTCCATCCTTCCTAGTATAGGCAGATACTACTAGAAAATTGTCCTAGAATTGGACCTCAAAGAAGCTGCTGAAAATCGACCATTCATAATTTTGGGTTTTCTATTAATAGATCCATCCTTTCTTGAAGAATATAAGAAGTGGTGGAAATACTTGGGTAATCCAAGCCCCTCCTCCATGTTCAACTTTCAACATAAGTTAAAAGCTCTGAAAGGTTTAAATTAAAAAGTGGACTAGTGAATAATTTGGAAACATCTTCGAGGAAAAACAAAATATGGAATCTGAAATGGAATGCACCCAACAATAAATGACACTTGAAGTGTGGTTTCAATATATTTCAAAGACGGATGGGGGAGGTGTTAAGAAACTAGAGGAAAGACAAAAGTAAGAGGAGACTTTATGGAGGAAAATTGTAAAATATCATGGTTGAGGGAAGGGGAGAAGAACACTTGGCTTTACAAGAAATGAGTTCTCAAGTACATGCACCATAACCATACCTTCTAGGTTACCAAGAAAAATTAGGAAGTGGCTCTCTGATCACATGGATATTGAAAATGAACTTACTTGATTATACAAGATTTTCCTTAAAGAGCATAACCCTAACAAATTTCAAGCCATAGATAAAATAATTACCAAATTATAATTTTTGTCACTAAAGACTAAAATGCGGCTTTGATGAAGGAAAATACATTGTAGTAGTTTGGGAAGGCAGTGATGAGCCTCCTAGAAAATAAGGTTTGAGGACCACATGGCTTCACCTCAGATTCTTTCCAAGTAGGGTGGGAATTCGTGGGTGAGGATATATTATCTTTAGTGGAGGAATCATGAAGAATATGTTCTATAATCCCTTCTCTAAATGCCACTTTCCTCACTCTTTCTCCTAAATCAGCACGAGGAGCAAAATTTTATCAACATAAAATTGATTAAGTAAAGAAATATTTTTTGGCTTTTCTTTTTTAATATTTTATACATATTTTTTAGTTATTTAGATATGTATTGTTGTTTAAAATATATTAAATAATGTTATATAAATATTATAATTATTGTTAGGTACAATGCCATAATTAATGTTATATATAAAAAGAAAATAAGTGGGTTAATTAATTAATCAGATCATTATTAAGAGTTAAGACTAATATGGTGGAGATCCCACAAAATAGTGCTATGCAACACTCATGAGCTACGTTTTACATGCGTTTGCAAATTTTTCATAAACGAGTTCCATTTCAACTTGATTCTAATAAACTTATGCATCCTCACCTGGGGCAAAGGGTGTGGCCCACCTCCTACTGTAGTCTAGTATCAGGATATGTTAAGTCTGGGAAGAAGGTTGTCATAGCAACACCTCATGGATTCTCCACCCATTGGAAATCCATCTCAAGGAAGTTGAAAAGATGCCCCAATCTCAAGCGCTAAATGGAAAAAGCATAGATCAAGCCGATGTGTTCCAAAATTCATTCATAACGTGAGATATGACGTCAAGTCAAATAAAATATTGGAGTTCATAGAATTCGTGCAAGACCACACTTTAATCTCCAAATGTGTTGGTGCTTTGCCACCGAAATGAGATCTGGCACCATGGATCAAGGCTAAATAGAAACCAAAAGTGCATGTTGATTTGAAAATTGGAGCCAAAGGTTTTCATGCGATGATCTTAACTAATTTAGAGAATCGTTCAAGGGTCATTCAGAATGGCCCTTATCTCTTCATCTCATTTTAGAAGCCTAGTTTCAACCCAAGAAAAGAATTATTTTTGGCTTAGCAGAGCACGATCCACATAGAAAGAAATGAAATTTGAACCCTTAGAAGAACAAGCTCAACTGCAACATGATCCTAGGTCACCTAAGGAATTCTTGTGACCACAACCTGAGCCCATGAAAGTCACTTATACAAAGAAAACGAAGATCTCATATACCACAATGGAAGACATAGTGGATATGGAACCTGAAATTCATGATGCATAGATAGTGTTGGGAGAAATCATAATGAAGGAAATTTCTCACGTAATCATAGAATACTTTGATGAAATAGAACTAGAGGATAAAAACCTCTCCAAAATATTTGATCAATTGTAATTTGAAGGGCCTAGTTTAGTTTCAGTGGCATAATTGGCTCTTCTTGAACAATCATATCTCAGGATTCAATTCACCCTTTTGGAGAGTGTTTCAACTACTACAACTCCTCATTAATGTTCTCATTATTTGGATTCAAGAGGCCCCTTCAAACTAGTAAAAGGAGCAAAAGGACGAGGAAAACTACACAGGAGTTAATACAATAGGTAGGGAATATTTTGGCCCATTTATATAAGATTACTTTTCTTTGAAGGGTGTTGTTCCCTATCCCTCCTTACTGAAAGATATTTTTTGGAACATAAGGGTTCTCAACGGAAAGGTAAAATAGGGTCTCCTTAGTGACAAAATTGAAAAGGAAAAACCTTACATTATCATCTTCTAGGAAGAAAAGGTTAGTGGAGCCACCATGGAGGCTCTAGCGAAATAATGTTACAAAATGTATCGATCGATGTCTCTTTATGCTCAGGGAACAATGTAGAGTATATAAGTACTATTAAATCCCATAGAAGTATATTTTCATGAATAGTTGGAAACTCCTAGGACCTTATCTGGAAAAATTCAACCAATCATATTGAAAAAGATGGATTTCTTAATGACAGTATATGGGCAACACCTATTGGGGGTAAAATTTCCTTTATCAACAACCTAAATGAGGTTCAACAACGACATTTCAATGAGAACTCCATTGTTGGAGGGGACTTCAATATTATTTACTCACTGGAGGAAAATGAAAGGGGAGTTCATAGATTAGACATTTAAGCATAGTCCTTCGAGGAAGCAACTAGGCACATGTAGTTAGTTGTGATAGAAATGATAAATAAAATCTATACTTGGACAACTAGAGAGGAGTTAAGCATGAGATAACATTTCATCTAGACATATTTATTATATCAAAAAAATTATTATAAAAATACCTCTTTTTGGAAGCTTCCATCCTTCTGAGTGTGGGCTTAGACTGCTCCCTAATAGCTCTAGAATTGGACATCAAAAAAGCTACTAAAAAGTGACCATTCATACTTGAGAGTTTTTTATTAATGGATCCATCCTTCCTATAGAAATCCAAGCAGTGGTGGCAAGAATTGGATAATCCAAGCTCCTTCCCCTTCTTCAAATTTCATCATATGTTAAAAACTCTAAAAGGTTTAATTAAAAAGTGGAATATTGAAGAATTTGGAAACATCTTCAAGGAAAAAAAATACACGGAAACTTAAATGGAATGCATCCAACAAAAAATTGGTCTTTAAGGGCTCCATGAAGATATATTAAAGAAGGAAGGGGAGGTTCTTAAAAAACTATAGGAACGACGAAAGTAGGATGAGCCTTTATGGAGGAAAAAATCTAAGATCTCATGGTTCAACGAAGGGGAGAAGAAAACTTGGTTTTTCCACAAATAAATTCTAACACACAACCATAATAACGATATATTATAACTTACTAGTTAGGAAGGGAAAAAACTCTTTGATCACATGGATATTGAAAAAGAACTTACTTCATTCTACAGGAATATCCTTAAAGAGCATAACTCTAACATATTACTAGCCATGGAGAAAATAATCGCACATGTTTTGATATTGGCTACTAAAGACCAAAATGAGACTTTAATGAAGGAAATTACCTTGTAGAGTGTTGACAAATTATTTATAAGCCTCTAAAAAAATAAGGCATGTTGCCCCACGGGATACTGACAGAATGGGATTTGCAACACAGTGGCCAACAAAGACCCACTTAGCATCAACCCTTTTGGAAACACCAAGAGAGTGAGTGAAGTATCACTTGAGATGCTAATAGGTGACTGTCGGAAGCAGGTTTCTGAAGTATGATAGAATTGTCTTGACGTTATGACACACAGTGCCTAACCAACACATGCTACAATACCCTATTATTGATATGTGTTACACATAGCACCAAACATCAGTTCACATATCTACTGCGCAGACCCGTCATGACCATGCGCAGTGCATCATAACCTTGTAACTCTTTAACACGTTATTAGGTGTGCAATTGTTATGCAACCAGAATTGCATGTTTCATCAACCAATAGTTCTACTAGTAACAGGCAAACAACACTTGTGCCTACCTGACCGAGTTCAGTAACCACAATGCTATAGGTCTATACAAAAACAAATCATCATTATAAGCTAGCACGATGAAGCATATCATAAACATGAGCATTAGAACTAATAAGAAAAACTAGAAGCATTTAATGACAATATTGTTGACATCAAATAACATGTAGAACCATTTCTTAATACACACATATATATAACATTCATGTAGTTGCGAAATTCATCAATACACAAAAAATTATGCAGTTAAAGAAAATGAATGCAAGTTTTTCCCATCAACAACATATAACCACAAAAAATACAACGATTCCTTCAAAAAAAATTCACACACACACAGATGTGTGTGTGTGTGTGTGTGTGTTAGCCAAATTGGAAAAAATAGCTAGACTTACATACATCATACTACCAAGCTCTTCAGCCATATACGATACCAACAAAAAAAGGTAGAAAACCCATCTACAACAACACTAACCTATTCCATAACTAATAGCTATTACCATCACATTGATAAGTATTGACAAAATCGACTATGGTTATTAAATTGTACTAAACCAACATCGGTACAAAACCCGACTCTAACTTAGCCTTGAAAACACTTATGAATAGTCGATCATTACCCACAGATAAATGAACAATATACAACATCTAACACCCTCTCTGTCTTGGACTCACCATTTTATACTTTTTAATAGTTCTTCTCGAAGTCCCCCTCCTTCTCGTCCATTCGGCCCAATTTTCCCTAAGGCCGATGAGGTATTTTCCTTAGTTCCCACTGAACTATCCCATGCATGGTGTAACTTTCCAAAATATCCTCTACCCAGTTTAGCTCCACTCTGCCTAGTGTCTATGCCTCAAAATATCTCTAACCACTTCGTTATCCATGACCTCTATGGTTGGCTCCTTCTCCCACAAAATCCTACCGGCTGATATCATTTGCACACAATTCTTTATTCCATTCATTATTGTTAGGATATTGCGACACATAGGAAATAGTTAAGAATAACTTAGTCTAGTGTAGAGTTAGGTAAAGTGTGTCTCTTTACCATGTACATTTGTAACTTATAATCCAATGGTCACGATTTGTAGTGATCCAATGGTTATCTCTCTCCTGGGTATTAATGACACTTGATTTGTGGCTTAGCCCCCGATTGGTCCATGAACTCTATTTAAAGAGCATAGAGGGTCATTTTTTGATTAACCGTTTATGATAGAAACATATGTAACTTTTCTTTTTATATTAATAAATTTCCTGAAGTGGCCGCGTTGGCTCAGGCCGTGGACTATTTCCCTCTTTGAGGGTTTTAACCATGTGATTATACTAGTGTACTATTTTGTGATCTTTTTGTGAGTGTTGACCTTTGGTTCTTGATCTAAGGAACTTACCCTATAAATTCCTACATGGTATCAGAGCTATTTTGAGGGCCGCATGCGTTGTTGATCCAAATCCGAAGCCGGTTTGACTGCATGTGACTGTCGTTTTCTAGATCTATTTTTTCTGAACATTTTCGAGCCTGAAGAATTTCTCTGTTGTGTCCAAAGCATATTTTACATTGAGGAACGCCTTTCGTTTCATGCGAAAAGGATTCCAGTTGCCCAAGTTATGTTAGTTTAGATCTGCAGTAAAGTATTTGTTTTGCAGTTATATTTATTAATAGTTATTCTTATTTCAGTTCTCTCTGTTTATTTTGGTTTTTAGGTTTTATTTATTTTCCGAATCTATATCATCTTCTCTGTGTATGCTCTTTCCCTGCGCTGTATGCGATCTTAGAAAATCAGAAACAGGAAGAAGTTTTTTTTACTACGTATGCTCTTTTGTCGCGTCTTTGTGTGATCTCGGGAAATCAGAAATAGTAAAATAGATAGTTTCTGGTAAGGCTAACCGAAAAACTAACATTATGTCGTAAGGCTTGCATTTCTTTGTTTTCTCAGTTTTGTGTGCAGGAAAAGCACTCACACCAAAGAACAGTTGACAGCCAAACAGATTAAAGAGAGTTTATTTTCCTTCCAAATTTGTTTGGAAATCACATTAATGCCCTTGCTTCATCTCCAGACCGCGTTAGATTGAAATAGTAAAGGCACATTAACACGAATCTCTGCTCTTTACCAATGCATTATAACGCTAACTCACTCTCTGCTCTTGACTAGTGCATTAGTAACGCTGGGGATCCTCCCAAACAGAGTGTTAGTACAGCAAACTAATGCTCCCCTTGACTAAGTTTTTCAAAAGGCATAATGCCTTCATCCGAAAGTCGTTTCTAGGGCTATATTTTTTTTTAAACAACCTAATTTTTCGAGATCTTTCCATTGGAGCAGTTAGTTTTAGCTTTTCTTCGCTTCTTCTTTTTTTTAAATGGAAAGTAAATACTCGATTACTATTAACAACACCAATTATTTCCAATGGCTACCTCACATGGTAGATATACTTAGAATTAAAGGGCTTTATAGAATAGCCACAGGACAAGAAACTAAACCTTCCGATGATGATAAAATTCCTAAATGGGGAAATAAACAATTTCAAGCATGAGGGTTGATAGGAATGTCCATTTCTCAAGATCTTAAATTTCACATCCTTGACATTGACACCCCTGATAAAGCCCTGGAAAATATAAATATTGTTTTTTTCATTCAAAATCAAATTAGGGCCCACCAGCTTGAAAACGAGTTGCTTACTTTGGACCCCAATAATTTCTCCTCTATTGAAGATTTTTTGTCCAAATTCAAGACCCTTAGACTTATTTTAGAAGGGTGTAAAGTCAAAAAGGAAGATGGTAGCCTCATCTATTGCATTCTTGCTAAGCTTGGCCTTGCATACTCTGTATTTGTTTCTGCCTTCCATTCCACTAGAGAAGCCATTATCTCTTCAGGAACCACCTATAAGAATCCCTCTTTTGATGCCTTTTGTGATTCTTTGATAAGATAAAAAGAAAAACTCTTACACCTTGGTCTTATCACTCCTGGAAATACTTCTAAGAAAGCCTTAGCAGCCCAACAACAATCATATCAAAATAATCCCAAGAAGAAGTATCCTAAAAAATATGGTCTGAAGCCAAACAAGGGTCCTAAGAAATTTCAGTCACAAACTAAAAAAGCAACTCACCAAAATGATAAGGAAAATAAAAACAAAGGGAAGAAGACCAATAAACATTGAAACTTTTGTAAATGTGATGACCATATAGAGTCCAAATGTTTTAAGAAGATGGAAGCCTTAGAAGCAACAATGAAGAAGCACAACATCAATTTGGAGCACTCTTCACCTTCATCTAAAAGAATGGCACTTTCTGCTTGTGGTTGTCAAGCATTAAGATCTAGTTATGCATTAAATGTATCTTCCTCTTCTCCTTCTCGTGAGTGGCTCATTTATTCTGGAGATTCTTATCACATGGCCAAAAATAAAGCCATGTTTTCTTCTTTAAATGATTGTAACACCAAACATATTTATGTTGGTGATGATAGATCACTTAGTGCTGTAGGATCTGGAACCATTCATCTAGATAATGGTCAGTTTAATGATGTACTATGTGTTCCTACCTTGTCATGCAACCTTGTCTCTGTTTATCAGATAACTCATTCAGGTGAAGGGAAAATAGTATAATTCTCACCTCATGATGTTGTAATCAAGGACCTCAAAGATCCTAGAGATATTTTAGCTACTAGCATTGCTGAGCATGGCCAAATTTATTGAGCATGGCATTCAATTGCAACATACTGTTCCCTACACTCCACAACAAAATGGTGTAGCTGAAAGGAAGAATCGCACCTTTAAAAAAATGGCTAATTGTATGCTTCAATCTAAAGGACTTAGTCTCAATTTTTGGGTAGAAGCAATTAACTGTGAAAATTACATAGTAAATCACACTCCTACTAAGGTTTTAAAGAATATAACTCCAGAAGAAACTTGGATCTCAATCAAACCAGATGTAAGTCACTTTCGTGTTTTTGGAAGTGATGCTTGGGCCCATATTCTAGATGCAAAACATAAAGCCTTAGAACCTAAGAGTGAAAAAATGCATTTTTGTTGGATATTCTAAAGATGTCAAAGGATATAGACTTCTTCAACCAAAATCCAAAAATATAATTATTAGAAGAGATGTAAAATTTGATGAAAATATATCAGCCTGCGAGCCTAGATCGGTGGGTGTGCTACCTTTGGCCTGCGAGCCTGATTCGACATATGTGCCACATCTCTCTCTCTCTCTTCTATTTTTAATAGCATTCCTTCTAGTTCAGATGATTATAGCGAGGATGGAAATCCTCCTCCTCTTTAAATTATTCCTTTTACTCCACAGCTTCCAAGATGGGTCTGCTCTACTTGGGATGCAGCAGGTTCTCTTGCAAGTGACCCTACCGATCGACGACATACACATTCTCAGTTCGAAAGAGCCTCTTCCTTATTGGCTCAAGTTCCAGAAAATATTGATCCAGAAACCTTTGAAGAATATTTCGGTCATCCAGATTGGGATGAAAATATGAATGAAGAATAGCATTCCTTATTAGCGAAAGATACTTGGGATCTTGTTCCGCTTCCAAAAGGAAGAAAATTTGTCATATGCAGATGGGTTTACAAAACCAAGTTTGGACCAGATTGAAAAGTGGATAGACATAAATCTCGTCTTGTCGCTAAAGGATTTTCACATGTTGAAGGCATTGACTATTCTGAAACCTTCTCCCCTGTTGCCAAAATGAATTCTATCCGCCTTGTTCTTCCCTTGCTGCCTCCTTTAAATACGAAGTCCATCAGATGGATGTTAAATCTGCCTTTTTACATGGAGATTTGCATGAGGAAATCTACATGGAACAACACCATGGATTTATCCAAAATGCCTCTATCCTTGTTTGTCACCTTAGGAAGTCTCTATATGGTCTTAAACAAGCTCCTCGGGCTTGGTGTGCCAAAATGGATAGATTTATATTAGATAATGGCTTTTCTAGGTGTCATTCTGACGACACTTTCCACACCAAGAAAGTGGGTAAGTCCTTCACCATCGTTGTTCTTTATTTTGATGATATTATCCTTACTGGTAGTGATCCAAACCATATAAACCATGTGAAGTCTAGCCTCAAAAATAAGTTTGAAATGATAGACTTAGGTCACTTCCATTCTCTGCTTGGTTTGCAAGTCTTGCAATCCAAAGAAGGCATTACCCTCTCTTAGTCCAAGTATGCCTATGATCTTCTACCCCACTTTCACATGGAAGACTATAAGCCTGCCCCTTCTCCCTTTTAGTCTAGAGTCAAGCTTTCAGTCAACTGTACTACCCCTGAAGTTGATCCTACCTTATACCGTCAACTTGTTGGTAAACTTTTGTATCTAACCCATACCCGTCCTAACCTTTCCTTTGTCGTTGGTCTTGTCACTTGGTTTATGCACCAACCTCATGAAAGTCATTTGAAAGCAGCTAAAAGAATACTTTGATATATTCGAGGTACAGTTCAGTTTGGGATTCATTACAGTGCAGGAGCATCTCCCTTGTTGATTGGTTTCACTGATTCTGATTGGGCTGGTGACCTTGATGATCGGAATTCCACTGCAAGATATGTATTCACTCTTGGTTCAGGACCTATTACTTGGTCTTGTAAGAAACAAAGTGCCATCTCCCTTTCTTCAGCAAAAGCAGAGTATCGTGGTGCAGTTGAAGCCAACAAGGAAGCCATGTGGCTTCGTCAGATCCTGTCTGAATTTGGTCTTCATCAACGACATCCAACTACACTTTGGTGTGATAATTAGAGTGCCATTCAGTTATGTAAAGATCCAGTTCAACATCAGCGTATGAAACACATTGAACTCCACATACACTTCATCAGAAAGCTCATTCATGATCGTGTTCTTGAAGTGCAGTATTGTCTGACCAATGATCAAGTAGCTGATGTCTTTACAAAGGCTCTCACAGAAGCGAAGTTTACCAAACTTCGATCCATGCTTGGAGTTAAGGAAAGTTGTCATTAAGGGGGGATAGGCTCTAATGCCTCCTTCCTTCTCCTATTGTGTCACTTTTGTAAATCCTTCAATCCTATCCCAATTTGTTGTTAAGGGGGGATGTTAGGATATTTTGACACATAGGAAATAGGCTCCTTTTGTGTCACCTTTGTAAATCCTTCAATCCTATCCCAAGTTGTTCTTAAAGGGGGATGTTAGGATATTTCGACACATAGGAAATAGTTAAGAATAACGTAGTCTAGTGTAGAGTTAGGTAAAGTGTGTCTCTTTACCATGTACATTTGTAACTTATAATCCGAGGGTCACGATTTGTAGTGATTCGATGGTTATCTCTCACCTCGGTATTAACAACACTTGATCCATGGCTTAACACTCGATTAGTCCATGCTCTTTAAAGAGCATGGAGGATCATTTGTTTGGTTAGTTTTATGAGAGAAACATATGTAACTTTTATTTTTATATTAATAAATTTCCTGAAGTGGCCGCGTTGGCTCAAGCCGTGGACTGTTTCCCTCTTCGAGGGTTTTAACCATGTGATTATATTGGTGCACTGATTTGTGATCTGTTTGTGAGCGGTGGCCTTTGGTTCTTGATCTAAGGAACTTACCTTGTAAATTCCTACAATTGTTGCCTTTTTCCTACTACGTGGTGTCTATATTCTCTCGCCCCATCCTTTATGCCATCCCTCTATTGTGATCCTTCTTCTTGCACCAACCATCTACTATGTTCTACCATCCCATTCTTTCAATCCACATTCTCGTTGCACGGTCCTACTATTGCCATAAAAAAATTTGTTCCCAACAAGGCCCTACACTAGGTGGCTTCACCATAATTTATTTTCAAGAAGGTTGTTATGAAATAACTCTGAAAATAGAATAAAACATCGACCGATGCCTTAGAAATCAGCCTCTTCAAGGGGGAAACCTCCTTTAGATTACATAAATGAAAAATTATTGGATGATACAAGTGACAAAACCTCCTTTTTATGTATATGAGTCCATGGTGTCAGAATATAACCCTATCTGACCTAACATTAATAATGTAAGGGAACAAAAATAACAATAGTGGTATTTTATGGGGCACAATAGTAACAATATTGGGGACTACAGGGGTACAACACTAAAAATAAGGGAGCTACACTAACAATAATAAGGGACTACGCTAGTAGTATAGGGAGCTAACATGCCCCTCTCCTTAAAAAAAGTGTTGTGCTAAACGCTTGAGTAGTTCTAGATGCTTTTGTATAAAATTCTCATCCTCGCATGTAGAATCTTCAGTGGGTAAGCTCTTCCACTTGATGAGATACTCTGAAATTGATCAATTTCATAGTTGTCGAGTTCTTGTTTATGTGACTGTTTCAGGTTCCAATATGAATTTTCCTTCCTAAAAAAGTTATGGAAATATTTTTTGAGCTGGAAGTTTGTCACCTATAACTTCTTTAAGCATGAAACATGCAAAACTAGGTGCACTCGAGAAGATGCAAGAAGCTCTAATTTTTATGCCATAGTACCATTCTTTTGCAACACCTTGTAAGGACCATCGTACTTTGGCGATAATTTATTATCCTTCTTAGCTTGCCTCAAGGACATTTTTTTGTATGTTTGTAGCTGTAAAAATATCCAATCACCTACATCAAAAATTCTCTTGTTGCGATGTTGATATGCCTGTTGTTTCATTTGATTCTGTGCCAAATTTAGGTTATCCTTTAAGATTTGGAGAACTTGTTTTTTATGCTCAGTGTGATCTTCCACTTCTTGAACCTTAGAATTTTATCCTAAATATGATGTGATGGAGGTTGGATGATATCCATAAAGTGCCATAAATGGGGTCATTTTCTTTGTGGTATTTGAAGTTTTATGCCATCCGGCCATATTTATCTACTTGATCCATTGTGTTTTTTTTCGAGATACAAAGCAACGAAGATATATTTCCAAATATTTGTTCACTATCTATGTTTTACCATTAGAATGAGGTGATAAGATGAGAGATGAGCTAGTTGAGTACGAGAACAAGAAAATAATTCCATCCAAAAATTTCCAGTGAAAATGGGATCTGTGCCACTTATAATAATCTTTGGGTTTCCATGTAGCTTTTGAATTTTTTCAATAAATGAAGTAGCAATTGTACTCTCTTTAAATGGATGGGATTAATGCACAAAAGTGTGCGTACTTTATAAGTCTCTCAACTACCACCATGATGACACTCTTTCCTTTGAACTTAGGTAAACATATGATAAAATCCATTTAAACCTCCTCCCAACATTTACTTCGAATATATAAATATTTTAGCCAACTCGGGACTTAATTGGCTCAACTTATTTTTCTGGAAAACCAAAAATTTTGCCACAAAATTTTGAATACCAGATTTAAGGCCATCCCAAAAAAAAAAAACCATTCACCTGACTTGTAAGTTTCTAAAAATCTTGAGTGTCCTCCTAAGGGAGAGGTGTGCAATTTCAAAAGAATATTTTGTTTTAGTTGGGAATTCTTACAAATATATAAGAAATGTTTGTACCATAAGGAATCATTTTTCAGACTAAATGTACCAGATGTATTGGGATCTTGCTGCAACTTTTTAATGTGTTCACACTTCTTCTCCATTCTTCCATTCCTCCCTTGCTTTGTTTATCCAATGTTGTTGGATAATAAAAATGGCACAAATAAATGCTTCCACATCCTCGTCCTTTCTTGAGAGTTCATCTGCAACAAAATTTAGCTTCCCTTTTTGAAGATGATTTCAAAGTCATAACCCAACATATTTGTGACCCATTTTTGCTCCTCTTCTGAAGATAGTCTTTGTTCCAAAAAGTGTTTAAGACTATCATGATCATTTTTTACCTTGAAGTGTCTTCCCATTAGGTAAGGTCTCCATTTCTTTAGTGCATTTATTATTTCCAACATTTCCTTCTCATAAATAGCCTTTTGTAAATATTTTCCTTTGATTGAACGACTTTCAAAAGTAATGGGTCTTCCTTCTTGCATTAAAACAGCACCAATCCATTTCCTGAGGCATCACATTCCACAATAAAGGTTTTTGTGAAGTCTGGTGTAGTTAACTGCGGTTCTTGGCACATTTCCTCTTTAAGATGTTCAAAGGCCTTAGTTGTCTCAAATTCCATGAAAATGCATCTTTCTTCAATAATGTTGTTAGAGGTGTTGTTATTCTCCCATAATTCTTAACAAACTTATGATAATACCCTGTTAACTCGAGATATCCTTGCAATTGCTTTATGTTTGTGGGGATTTTCCATTACTTAATGGATTTAATTTTGTTAGGGTCTACCTTAACACCCTCTTGATATACATTATGACCCAAATATTCCAACTCTTGTAATCCAAAGAAAAATTTGGATATTTTTTCATATAATTGTTTCTCCTCCAATAGTTTGATCACCCTATCAACCTGTTGAACATGATCCAAGACCTGTTGTATATTAGTATATCATCAAAAATTACTAACACAATTTTTCTAAGGAAGGGCTTGAAAATGGAATTCATCGACCCTTGAAATGTAGAAGGTGCATTGGTATGGCCAAAAGGCATGACCAAAAATTCATAATGACCCTCATGAGTTCTATTTTTTTCGGAATGTCTTCAGTCTTCATTCTAATATGATGATATCCTCAACGAAGATCCAACTTGGTGAAATAAATTTCTCCATGTAATTCATCCAATAATTAATCAATCACAGAAATGGGAAATTTATCTTTAATAGTGAGCTAATTAAGCTCCCTAATATCCAGACACATGAGCCATGATCCATACTTCTTGTGCACCAATACTACTAGAGTAGAGAAATAACTATGACTAGGTTGAATTATACCAACCTCTAGCATTTATGAAATCATACGTTTAATTCACTCTTTTGGGCATAAGGATATTTGTAAGGCCTCACGGGTGCGAGGAACACTTCCTAGAATCAAATTAATAGCATGATCATGATCATGAATAGGTATGATTCCTTTGGGATTTTCAAAAACCTTGGAATGATTGTCCAATAATTTTTGGAGATCTGGAGAAATAGATGATTTTGATGTTGGAACTTATAGTGAGAATACTTGTGAAATTACGCCTCTTTGTTATTTATTCATAATATTTTTCATGACATTAGAGCTTATTATCTTTCTTGGATTCCCTGTGATACCCCGTAATTCAACTTCTTTCATTCTGAAAATTTTTTCAAGAAAAGTTCTTGAAAATTAAGAGATATCATCCCCAAATATTGTAACCATTGTACTCCTAGTACAACATCAACACCACCCATTGGAATGGAGAGAATTAGACTATTCAATACATATCACCCCCTGGTTAGCTTGATAATATGGCACTTTACAGAGAAATTTATAGTTCCTCTGTTTGCAACCATCACTTGACACTCTGGTGCTGGGTTTAGGAAGCAATTCAATTCCTTTGTTACCTTACAATGAATAAAATTATGGGTACTACCTGAATTAATCAACACTATTACATTTTTATTCTTGATATGTCCTTCTACCATGATATTTTGAGGAGCGGTAATACCTGCCAATGCATTACAGGATATGGCCAGATTCATTTCTTTTTTTTTCTATGGTTGGTTCCTGGCGTATATCCTCTTCTTTTGACATTTCTTGTTCATTTTATTCCTCCTCTTCACAATATATGTGAAATAGTTTCTTCTCAACACACTTATGACCTTTATTGTATTTTATATCACAACTGTAGCAAAGCCCTTTCGCTCTTTTTTCTTCAAATTTTTGTGGTGTCAAACTTGTAGGTTGTGGAAGTCTAGGAGTAGAAAAACTTCCATCTTTATAGTTGTGAGTGGTAGGCTTCCTTGTCACCATAATTTTTCTTTCAATTTTTCTTGCCAACCTGGATGCCTTCTCCAATGAATCAAGTTCCCAAAGTCGAAACTCAAGTTCGATACTATCCATTAAAGTCCCTATGAATACATCAATCATGTGTTCCTCTGGAATATTAGTTACCCTTATATTCAATTTTTGGAAGTCCTCAATGTGCTCCACCATTGAACCCTTTTGTTTGAGATTTATAAATTGGCTAAAGAATGTGTTGCTCTTTGTATCCTCATAATGTGTTATCATTTTCTTTATAAAAATTGACCAGGTGATAATTTCTTTACGAGAGAAAAGTCATCAATAACATAAAACTGTATTGTGTTCTAAATATAAAGTTTCAATGCATACCTTTTCTGTGTTTTCCACATTATGGAGATCAAAATATTTCACCATATGTAGTATTCATGTTACGGGATCCTTGCCATAAAACTTCCTCATATCGATCTTTGGAATATGGTGCATCTTCAATCCAACATTAGAGTTTATGAAATCATGATTAACGTTTATTTTTTCTCATCATGTGTTTCCTCTACTAACTTTTTGCCATTAGGAATCATTTCTTGTAGAAAATTTGTCAAACCTTCCTTCAAACCTTCCATGTTTTCTTTTAATTTTTATTCTATACTATCGATCTTATCTTCCATGTCATTATTCAAACATCTATCTTAGCTTCAATTCCATTCATCTTAGATTTCATTCCATTATTCAAACCATCCATCTTAGCTTCCACACCATTCATCTTAGCTTCCATGAAATTCATCTTAGCTTCCATGCCCTTCTTCAAACCATGCATTTTAGCTTCTAGTTCATTTTTGGTCAATTTTTGCGAGAGCGACATTTGTTTCACTTGGTATCATAATTTTGAAACATCATGTTGTACTTGTTCCTCTTAATGTGTCATAGTAAAAGTTTCAGAGGACTTAATAGGTGTGAAATTATTTTTGGGAGGTATTTTATAACCCAATATTGATATATAGGCTTATATATTCCCTTGGAATCACATCAAACTTATTTTTCAAACAGACATTATGCAATTTAAAAAAATGATACACACATTTTTATTTCTTTTGAGGAGCTTGCTATTGATCCCATTGTATCTCTGTGATTTCGGATCCCCAACATTTGAACTTCGGACATGTAGTATCCCTCTGAGTCTTATTTCCAATGCCATTTAGGTCAGACCTGATTTGGATCTTCAAGGCAAAGCTATGCCCAATCTCACACAATGATGGAATTATGGACTAGTTTAGTAGAGTGAACATGTATGATGTGCCATGTGTCACTGTCTAGTCTTTCACTTCTGAAATCGATGCCCAAGAACCTACCGTTCGTGAAATTTGGGTCACTTTTTATAGAATTCGAATCCGATTCTCAAAGAGAAAGTTATGACAATTTTCCCAAAGCCACCTCTTTGAGATGAAATTATGGAGCCTGCAAAAACCCTAACTTCCTCAGATCATATCCCAACTATAAAGAACCAATATCTGAAATTTTTACACGAAATGCCTTCAGATTTCGACTCAAATGGATTTTTTTTAGCATCTGAAACTTCGTAGAAAATAAGTTATAGCTAAAATTCCACAATGGCTTTTTTTTCAGTAGTGAAACCCTAGAATCGAAAGCTCTGACACTAAATGTTATGAAATCAACTCAGAAATTAGAAGAAAATATAGATCAACGCCTTAGAAATTAGCCTCTTCAAGGGGAAACCTCCTTTACATTGCATAAATGAAAAATTCTTGAATGATATAAATTACAAAGCCTCATTTCTATATAAAGGAGTACATGGGGTCACAATATATCCCTATTCGACCTAACAATAATAACAATAGTGGTATTTTATGGGGCACAATAATAACAATATGGGGACTACAGGGATACAAACTAACAGTAAGGGGGCTAGCCTCATTTTTTTAAAAACATACTAGAATTATTATATAAATATCAATTTAAAATTACTATTCTACTAACATCTAAATTTGTTTCATATTATTATGATATTGTCAAGTCCCATAATCAACCAACAATTCTAACACACTCTCTTGTCTAATGTTTAGGGGATGCCAGATTTCATAAGAAAAATAGAGTAATTGCTAATAATACTAAAATAACACTAGACAATCACACAATTGATGGTCCAGAGGAGGTCAGATTCTAGAGGGAAACCATATATTTTTCTAGATTTTCATCAACAAGCATTGTAATCCCTACACTTACATTGAAGATTGGACTCTAGTGAATTATTAATTCATTGGGTAATCTATTGCAAGGTTAAGATCAGGTCCTTGGAGGCACAATCCATTCATCATCAGGTAAATTTGGCCAATCCAACAACTTATGTTGCACTGAAGGGAGTTTCCAACATGATCACCACAATTGTTAATAGAAATGGAAGAAATTATTATGAATGAAAACACAATTGAGTGGAAGTGATGTGATATTATAATGTGGAAGCGTAATGTCAGTGTTTTTTGTTGAATTCCATGTAGTGATTATGTCACATAAACATATGAGAAGTAGGAATATTGAATGAAAAAGATGCAATCACCCAAACAGATAGAATAAGTGTTTGGAATTGTCTTTCAAGTTTCAGAGTTATATTGTTTATATGACCTTAGAAGCATGCTTATGTACAACTAGATTTTGACTAATCACTAAGAATTCTCTGTATATGATCCTTTTGGATATTGGCTTGGGGATATAATATCATGACTCATGAAGCTCAAATTTACTAGTTTGAAAAAAACACAACATTCATTTAAATGTATTATATTCCTACCCATTTCGTTGCATGCATATAATTTCCCTGTGGATTCAATGTTTTGTAGGACTTTAGTCAAATTCTGACAAAATTATGTGCACAATGAAATTGTGACTTCATTGAACTAATTTTATTATGTGGTACTCTAACACAAAATATAATAAAATTTATGTGTGTGTGTGTGTAGTCTCAAAATATTATTATGCGAAGAAGGATTCCACAACCATATCTTATTCATCTTCACTATTATAACTACACGTGATCCCATAAATACCACTCTGAGTATTCAACATGCAACCTAACAAATTAACATGGTATCCTAACTAGATAATCAAAAGGAAGTGGGAATTAATCCTGAAATTTTCACATGGGATTGATTGCACAAAATTACATTATATCGGAAATGAGGTTGTTGGGTGTAGAGTTTGATTATATTCCTGATTCATAGGTCTTTTTTTAATTTCTTTTATATCCCAGACCTCGACGGGGGGTGGCTTTGTCCACTTAGTATGAGCACTTCTAAGTGGGTCCAGCAGGGCGACAGTGATTCTTTGGATTCCCCCCCCCCACCCTTTGGAAGGCTTTCAAGGGCACTACCCCTAATGCAAAAACTAGGTGAAAACATTCCTTGTAAAATATTTTTATTTCATAGTCAAGCGAGGAAATTCATTAGGAGGAATATCTAATGGTAGAAATTTTGTTAATTTAGGGGTTTTTTTCCCTATAAGGTGACCCTCGATTTATATGAGGTAATTGTATTGAAGTTGTGAATTATTCTGTGTAAGATGAAAAAGGAGAGACTGTGTGAGAGTAAAGAAGAAATTATAGTTAATTTTTTGTAGGTTGTATCTCTTCATTTTGTTGGATAATATAATGGAATGACCGATTGCTTCTCTGTAATAACCCTGGTTAAAAATCTATGTAAAAAATACCAAGGTCACGGGGCATGTAACCCAAGATGAATGGTGGGAAAAACATCCTTGAAGATGGTCATTTCAGTTATTATGGCTAAATGAAATTGGAAAAGGAAATGGGAAAGGCTTTGGAAAGGAATGCAGTATTAATTGACATTTTATTTATGAAAATGATGGAAAATAGGATAAAATGGGGGTGAAATTTCTCAGGTTTCGTGTGAGGAGTAAAATGAAGGAAAATAACGGAAAATGAAGAAAACAGAGCCTCATTGATAAAAAGGATTATGAGGATCAGTTGGAAATCGTTTGGCTCAAGCTTTTGGTTTAGTATAGTTTTGGAGCTCTCATTATCCTCTCTCCCTCTAACACAGCCCAAGCTCCATTAACCCACGGAATGCATATGAATAGAATTACTATGCCATAGTCCCAGGATAGATTTCCTCGTTGTGTTAAAATAACATTTCGAATATTTTTCATCAATATACCAACCTTAGATATAACTAAATAATATGACTCCACTTTATTTAACATAGTCAGCCTTTATAAAATAACATAATATCATTCATGATCTATCATACCTGCTTAATGAAACATTTTTCTTGGCTGGAAACTTTGGTTAAACCCACAATACCAATAAATACAAAATTTTGGCCCACAACTAATTTCAACGCATCTTACGTGGTGATCCATTCGTTCTCTTTTATCCAATGGATATCACATTCCAAACAGCACGATATTTAACTCTTTAAACATTTGTGATATTCATGGTTTTACCTTATAGTCAGATTGCTACATGTCGCCTTCTTACTTGATCGCATCCATTATAAAAATACCGCTTACCGGAATGAAGTTGCATGATATACCATTTGTTGTTTTGAATAAAGCTTCATAGTTCCACCTGCTATCACTCGACTCACAGTTCCACTAGAACTCACCATTGCATGATTCGAACTTGCGAAGCATGAGATATGTGCTTTAATCTGAGCCATCCATCCTTCATCTTCAACTCTGCAATTTATTCTCAACCATCTATTCATCCTTCATACTTTCATTCTGAATCTCTAGAAATTTTGGGAAAAATATGTGTTCTCTATTTTGAAAAATAATTCTAAGCTTCCTCTGTCCACTTATAAACCCTCTATGCTTGCTTCTGACAGATCGACTGATTATTTCAAAATGTAAAACTCGCTCAGTTCATATCAGTGCACGATTTTAAACAGTCATTTAAATACTAACTCCAAACAGATAAATTCAACAATTTATCAAAATTGTTAACACAAAATAACTAAATGATCACTCAGATTCAAATATATAAAACATTCTATGGTTTGTTAATACAACTTCATCAGGAATGAATTCACAATTTTACATAGATAACCAAGCTTAACTCATCACTTCTCTACACAATGTATTTTTTTTTAATTTTAATAAATATTTACAAAAGGGAAATAGTCAAACTCGACGGTTATCAATCCCCCTCCATAGGAACCAATTACTAACTCTGGCCCAACATCTCTGCCTCTCTAACCTCTAATCTCCCATTCTTCTCCTCTCCCCCTTTTAATTCTTCAAAAATATTACACTTTATAAAAAAAAAGGATTCATGAACCAATTTAGTTCATATCCAACAATCCTTCACTCTCTCCTACACTATCTCTTCAGTTCCAATATTTTCTCAAACAAAATCCTAAATTAAACTTTTAAATCCCTCAAATCCTCACTCCTCCTAGGATTACTCAACTATCTCTAAGATCTCTTCATTCACGACATATTCTCCACAATATTAATTTACAATTTAAAATTTCCTCAAACTCAACTAAACTTAGGAAAATAAATAAAATGATTAAGGGAACCCACTCCCTTTAGTAAATGTGAAATAAGACTCATGGGTCTTCTAAATTTCGGAGAATGATCCTGCATTAGACTCCATAAGTTGAAAAAATTCATGGACTCTTGTTCATGAGTCACCAAACTGCTTCTGCTGTAAGCTTCATCAAATTTCATCTTCCAACTAGATATTTGACCTCTTTCAATTATAGGTGCATTTATTGCCTTCTCTCTTTCTCCTGGATGCTAAACCCTGTACTGTGGATGTCCTTTTACTCTGTTGTCATGAGTATCTCTTCTGCATAATGTTTTGATGTTGATATCCTGCATAAATTTCTACTCCTTTCTCTGTTGTTGTCTTGTCATCATCTCAATAAACTTGAACTCCAACTTTATGTATTCTCCATTGTCTTGTACCTAGCTTATCATCTTTGTAATTTCCATCATCCTATCCAACAATTTAAGTAGAATCCTCTTAATCTCAAAAGAAGATAGTTTCTTGTTTGATACAAGAATATATAATCTTTCAACCTCATATTGTTCATCAGCTACAAATAATTCAATTATTGAACTTTGTTCAATTGCTTCCATATTCTTGTTCATCCCAAGATTCAATTGCAAATTTAAAACAAAATCTTGACATTTAAACCTTCCTTGGATTGAAAACAAAATCTATCTGTGGAATGTACTTTTACATCCTCTGCAACCTTCTTCCTCTTTTGCACTGACTTGTATAAGAGTTATACCAACTCTCCTTCCTTCATCCTGAACTTTTGAGTCAACTAGCTGCTTACTATCATCTTCTTGTTTCCATAAATAAAATTGAATTTGAGCATTTTCAGAATTTACATAATTCTTCATGTTTTCATGAACAAACATACCTCCAAGAGCAGTTTTCCCTTCATCCTGGAAAATACATTCAAAAAATAATAATTCAAAATCAGAAAATGAATTACATTTTATACTAACTCTGTTCCATAATTTCTCTGATTTGTCATCCTCTTAATGTGCATATGACATGTCAAAATTGTCATATCTTCCTCCATATTTCCTTTTCTTGGAAAATTCTCCTTTGTCTTCACTTTGCTCTAAATGTTATCTAAATTCAAAATTTTGTTCTCTACTCTTCTCTTTAGCCTTCCTTTCTTTCACGCTTCTTTTCATTCTCCCTTTTTCTCCCTTACAAATCTGTAAGCCACTAAATTGTCTTTTCCATCCCTCTTCCTTTTCAATCAAAATATGCCAATCTCTAATTCTCTTTGTTTCTTTACATGAAACAAAATCATATGCAAAAGATTTTTCCTTCCATGATAAAGTTCCTTTTAGAATAAAAATTATTGTCAACACCATGAATATCATTTTCCATTGAAACCCTTTGTTGCTCACTATAAATGCATTGTTCATGAAATCATCCTTGTCTTCATCTTCCAATATTTCCTGTCTCTCTCCAATTTGTTGATTACATTCACCTTTACTCTTTTTCAAGTTGTACAAGTAACACTGTCTTCATATTTCTGATGTGCACCAGCCTCTACCAATCTATTCTTGAGTTCTTGATTGCCTTCTTTTCCTCTCGTCTTCATAGTAGTTTATGGACTAAATGTACCTCCTTGGACTGAATTATCTTTATAAATCTATGTTCTACCATCTTCCATAGTACAATCTTTAGTAAGATCCCTTTTCATTAATACTCCATTATTTCTTTCCAAGACAATTTCTTGTCCATTAACTATTAATACAAGTTCATAATTTTTGAATAAAAATGAAATAGATAAACCCATTACCTGAAATGGTTGCATTGTACATATCATTATGATTGTTCCTATCACAAGGCTATCTTCGTACCTCTTTCCTACTTCTTCTTTTGCACTCTACAATTTCCTTTAATCTTCACATTGTTTGTCATTCCTTTGCCAAATCTCATTAGATTCATGTCCTCCAACTTTCATGGTAGCTTTCAACATTTTTCCTTCTTTAGTGTCTTTGAACACATGTTCAATCAAGAACTACTCCATTATAACCATCTCTTCTAACATCTTCATTTCTTCAGCAACCTACATAAACATATCTTGTAAAGTTTTTTCATCACCTGCATACATACACAAATCATCAATGTCAAAAATACTAGCCTCCTCTTTCTTTGATGTCTCAATCATCACATCTCTCTGTTGATCTGAACTTGTCCAACAGTTAAGAAATCCATCAATTATTCCTCCCTCAGTAAGGTAATCTTCTTGTTTAGGTCTATAATAATCATCTTTCATCTCTAACTCAGCTGCTCTAAGTTCCTCTCTTAATCTGATGTACATTCTCCTCTTTATCTGCTTTTGCAACAGCTTCCACTTTATCTTCTTTCTTTTCATAGTCTAGCCATAACTTTGGTCCTTCATACTCTTCTCAAGAAACACTATTATTGCATCAATACGTGCTTTTAATTATGCAATTTCTCTGTCAAATACTTATTGACTCATCTCCTTTCCTTTGCCATTTTCCTTGGCATCTTTCTTTCTTCCATTGTGTCTTCTCTCTGAACCCTTTTTATGACTATCAGTAGTCACTTTCTCCTTCATCTCTATGAGCTCCTCACTCACTATGAGCTACACTAAGCCTCTGCAATAACAAGTTCTCCCTACTGCCACTTACCTCACCAATCCCTTCTCTGGACTTGGTCTTTTGGCAAGCACCGGTTCTCTATCTCTGGAACCTCTTGAACACTCTCTTTTTCTCTCTCTAGGCTTATATTCTCAACTCACCTTCTCTTGAGAACACTTCAGATGCTCTCTATTGATCATGTTAGCTCCCTATTAAATTTTGACAAGCAAACAGGGGGTCAAACTGTCTCTGAACTTTCAAGGAATGTTTTCCCTCTGAATACACATCATCCTTGAAAGCCTCTTCAGGCCCTCTACCCTTTAATTATTTCCCTCTATTGTTCTTAAGCCAATAAGCCTCATTGATTGTGAAAAATTGTGCCCCAAGAGGCCTTCATTTGTCCCTTGTGCCCCTACAAATTGCTCCATTTAATCCCCTCTTCCTCTTTTTCATAACCTCCCTTTTTACCCCAAAATCCCTCCCCCTAATCCTTCTAAACCATCCCAAAATCCCCGTTAAACCATACTCACACCCTTGTTTGGTTTAAAAACCCCAGCCCCAAATTGCATTAAAAAGGGTCGAAAACCCACATTTGAAAATATATAAGGTTTAGCACCCTTCAGCTCTAGCCCCCTCAGTATTTTTCTCCACGTAACCTGGGTGCTAGACCAAGCTATAGCCCGGAGAGTGCTTATTGCAGGGGGATATCGGGCGCAGTATTATCTGTCGATCTGCACAGATCAGACGGCCTTCATTGATCAGCATCATGCCTGTGGCCCAACCCGTTTACCGCTCTGATCGCCTGTCCATTGTCCGATCAAACCATAAATCAACGGTCCACAACTCACCTGCCTTTGTGGTCCCCATGCCCAAAAACACTGTTCAAAAACCAGTGGTATCCATCGCACTGCCTTTGGAGGGCGGCTGGTATTTTCCATTTCGGAGCGATTCCACTTAGTGTATGACACATGGCTTCGTTACTATTTCAAAACCGCCCCCCCATCGCGCGTTATTGTTCGGCATTTGACCTGACGCAATATGCATAATGACCATCCGATCTGGGGCTCTCCATCCAATGGCCATCGCACCTTGAAGATGCGCAGAAATTAACCCAAGGTATCCGTACCCCTAGCCCGCCAATCCGTCGCCCTCTAATATGTTTTCCACCGTCAATATTCTCTTGAGATCGGACGGTCTAGATTTATTCACATGCCCGCCGTTGACCGGTCCTGCCACGTCATCAATCCACAAGTTTTATCACATTTTCTTCCATTCCTAATATATATTCCATCCTAAGGCCGATTTCTAAGGTTTTGCATTCAATTTCCTGCATTCCGCCAACCTTAACCAGAGCATTTCTCCGCCATTCCGCTACGTTTTTCCATCATTTCTCCAAGCTACGCTGTCATCCTCATTATCCCTATTGCATCCACCTTCCCGTGCATTTGTTTTCTTTACGATTTTGTGTATTTTGCAGGGTACGAGCGGCGGTAAACCACCATGATTCACAGTCTCAATTATAGTAGCAGAGAACACCGGAAAGGACCATTTTTTAGAGGCTGGAATTATGGAGAAAGGCCTGGGAAACTGTTACGACATGACCTACATTAATGAAGGAGGGTTAAACTTTGTCCAACCCTTCAGAGTCATTCAAAGTGCATATTTCACGATCAGAGACATTAATATTGCAGACAAAGAGTATCAGTGAATGGAAGAGAGTTAAAGGTGTGTAATTGAAGATTTTGGATCCTTAGCCTAACCATTTGAAGGCAGAGTACCATATCGAAGACCCCGTACATCACTCAGAAGGTCTACGCACAGAAAACAATACCCTCAAGGTTTCATTTCAGCAGAATTTTCTTCCCAGGGAAGGACGGACTGCGCATGTGGTTTTTATTTCTATACCGTGTTCCTGAAGAGACTTCCACCCAGTGCATTTATTTCAGAAAGTAGGCCACACAGTACATACAACACTACAGAGTCATCAAGCAGTATGGGCGTGCACGTTTCCGCCATCCTGTCTTAATGAGGAAAATTAAATGTTCATCATCGACTTCCATTACTAAGTTTTCTTTTTCTCCTATAAAACCCCCGAAGAACAGATTATTGAGGGTTCCAGATTTTATCAGAAAATCATGTGGTGAGAGAATTTTTGTATGCATTTTCGTAAAAACTTTTATATGAATGTATAGAGCCCGTTGGGTTTCAGTGAGGAGGATTTTTGTCCTTAAAGAGGATTCAGATCTTTGGTGTCTCACAGTGTGTAAATTTCTCTTATATGTGTCAATTTGATGGTTCATTTCGTTTCATCCGCCTTTCTTGTATCATGTTTCTGGAATGCGAGTGGCTCACTGGTTTTTGGTATGGATTTATCCTAGTTGATACCCATGCTTGAATTATCAAGCACTTTAAATATGGCTCAGGCATGATATACTGTTTCACTATTCACTCAAACCATATTTCTGCTATATTAGTTTCTTTGGGAGGCTATTTTTAAAACGCTATTGTCATGTATGGATTCTTAAATTGATAAGCCCATCACATGGTGATATTGTGTATCTGGATATCATCTCAATGACAACTAGTATTCTCTTAATCTTTCATACGCAGTAAACACCTTCTGATTATCTATTTCTGTGAGGTATTTTTGAATCGGCCCTCTTTACAGTAAGATGCCTCTGAATTGTCTGATGCTTTTATATTGGAGTTTTGCACCTTGCCTCTGCAGTGTTGCTCTCCCTGTATCTAGTTTCTGAAGGTCTTGGTCCCATTCAAAATTAAAATTTCTTGTTTTCAGGAGATAACATGAGAGCCTTTTATTGACAACTTCCCCTGTTATACCATATGCTCCTTGCTATATAAGATGTCCTAGGCACTGGTCTTTCACAACTCAAGGCTGTCTCTAGGAACCACAACACTCTCGCTGTCCAACTTTTAGCTGGAATATTTAGGTTCACTGCCACTAACACAACTCTTCTCTCTCTTTACATAGTCTGCTACTGTGTGTTGCTACTATCATTCTATTTCTTATAGAAACGATTCAAATGGAACCAAGCATCAAAATATAACTCATTCCTTAGATTTATTTAAATGATTTATCTCTTTGAGCTCCCACTAGTTTGGACAATACATATGCTACTTTAATTTTCGTTGTCTGCACTTTAGTTATTCTTCCAACTAAATTTTTTTTCTTGCTGAGTACATCCATATTGATTTAATTTCCTTACAACATTTCTGTTGTAATTTCTTCATTCACTTCCTTGTCACAACTACTTGGCTTAAACTTCTTTTGCTACTTTCATCACATACACATATCATTAAAATTCTACGAAGTCTTTACCTGATCCTGTCTTTATCAAGTCTTTTTCACAATCTGTCTTTGATGAAATGTTGAAGTTCTCATTACCTACAATATCTCATAATCCTCTTTGCATACAATCTCTTGTGTCATGTTCTCCCTCTATATCTGGTTCCATTACAATGCAAATCATATACATGCTGGAATTAAAATTCAATATCTCAACAAACCTCGACAGAGCATTAATCTCTGCTCCGATACCACAATTGACGCAGCCCAAGTTGTGTTAACCCACGGAATGCATATAAATAACATTACTATGCCATAGTCCCAAGATAAATTTTCTCATTGTGTTAAAATCACATCTCGAATATTTTTCATCAATTTACCAACCATAGATATAAACAAATAATATGACTCCACTTTAGTTAACATACTTAGCCTTTATAAAATCACATAATATCATTCATGATCTATCATATCCGCTTAATGAAACATTTTCTTCACTGGAAACTTTGGTTAAACCGACAATACCAATAAATACAAAATTCAGGCCCATAGTTAATTTCAACGCATCTTACCTGGTGATCCATTTGTGCTTGTTTATCCAACTAATATTGCATTCCAAGCAACACGATATTTAACTCTTTAAACATTCGTGATATTCGTTGTTTTACCTTATAGTCAGATTGCTACGTGTCACATTATTACTTGATCGCATCCATTATAAAAATATCGCTTACCGGAATGAAGTTGCATGATATACCATTTGTTGTTTTGAATACAGCTTCCTGGTTCCGCCTGCTACCACCCAACTCAGAGTTCCACCAAAACTCACCATTGCACGATTCAAACTTGTGAAGCATGTGATTTGTTCTTTAATCTGAACTGTCCATCCTCATCTTCAACTATGCAATTTAATCTCACCCATATATTCATCCTTCATACTTATGCTTTGAATCTCTGGAAATTTGGGGAAAAGTCTGAGTTCTATGTTTTGAAAAATAACTCTAATTCTTCCTCTGTCCACTTATAAACCCTCTACGCTTGCTTCCAACTGATCGATTCATTAGATCAAAAGGTAAAGCCCACTCAATTCATATCAGTGCATGATTTTAAGCAGTCATTTAAATACTAACTCCAAACAGAGTAATTCAACGGTTTATCAAAACTGTTAACAAAAAATAACTAAAAGATCACTCATATTCAAATATATAAAACATTCTATGGTCTATTAATACAACTTCATCATGAATGAATTCACAATTTTACATAGATAACCAAGGTTGACTCATCACTTCTCTGCGCACTGTATTTTTTATAATTTTGATAAATATTTAGAAAAGGGAAACCATCAAACTCGACTATTATTAATCCCCCTCCATAGGAACCAATTGCTAACTCTGGCCCAATATCTCTTCCTCTCTCTAACCTCTAACCTCTCGTTCTTCTCCTCTCCCCATTTTAAATGCTTCAAAAAACTTACACTTTATAAAAAAAAGGATTCATGAACCAATTTAGTTTAGATCCAACAGTCTCTCACTCTCTCCTACAATATCTCTTCAGTTCCTTTCCTTTCTAAAAAAAAATCCTAAATTAAACTTTTAAATCCCTGAAATCCTCATTCCTCCTAGGATTACTCAACTGTCTCTAAGATCTCTTCATTCACGACATATTCTCCACAATATTAATTTAAAATTTAAAATTTCCTCAAACTCAACTAAAATTAGGAAACTAAATAAAATTATTAAATTAACCCACTCCCTTTAGTAAATTTGAAATAAGACTCATGGGTCTTATAAATTTCGGAGAATGCTCTTGCATCACCCTCTTAGAGTTTTCTTAGAGCACTCTTTGAGGGTGTAGAATACTTGGTGATTTATAGCAAGAAGGAAAACAAAGAATAGGAAATCACAAGAGGACATCATGATCAAAAACTACAATGGGTTTTGATTGCATGTACCAAGGTGCATGAATGCTTTCCTCACTCGTTCTGGCATGCATGGTGTATCCATTTGGTTTCTTTGTAATTATCTGTCATTGGCAAGAAGGATTTCCTGGATTGACAGTTTATTTTCTTGGGCTTTCAATTCCCTTGATAACCATGGTGTTGTGGTTTCAATTTCATTGCTTGTTTTTTTGTTGGTTCTCATGTTCCTTAAGATTTGGGTTGGGTTATTAGTTCCTATAATCCTTCATTGGAAAAATGATTTGAAATCTTGATGGAGAACCGCGGGTTGAATTACTCATCATATAAGGCTTGGTTGGAAAAATTCTATGGAAGCCCTAGGTGGGTTGAGTTACTAGTCATGGAAGCCATGGTTGGAAAAATTATCTGGAAGCCCTGTAACAGCTGGGGTTGAATTACTAGTCCTGGAAGCACTAGTTGGAAAAACCACTTGGGAGACCTAGAACAACTTGTGCAAAGACCAAACCATGATGGTTTTGATGTTCGACCGTGAGGTGGAATCACTGGTTAAGGATTGAGGTGGTCTGGCATCTGGAAGCCCTAGTTTGGTTTTGATGGAATTTTTTATGACATAAAAAATTCCTGCTAGGAATATAGCACAAGGGTGACTGGCTGAAGGGATATTTGGCTCAACAATGCCTATGGTCGAGTGGAACATGGAAGTCACAGACTTGGTTTCATTTTTATTATGTAAATAAGAGCTCTATTTCCCTTGTATTAATGGTTAAATATGCTTGTTATTCTATGGCTTATATGGCTTTTATTTTCTTGTCATTTATGTTGCTTATATGATGGATATTACTGATTTTTATGATGGTGATGAAGTATGGCTCTCATCATGTTTTGACTCATAATTCAATAAGCATTGTATCTATGCCTAAATAGGCTATAATGTAGTTAATGTGATGTAGCAACAATGCTTCTTAACGATTATCAGATAAGTATGAGATGCCTATGCTCATATCTGTTGTTTACACCTGTATATTAAATATGTGTGACATGTTTGACAAAATTCATGTCATGGCTAGTAGGGGTCAAGTCAAATCCTTGTTCGAATATTTTCCTTGGCATCATTTTTTCATTGTTTTATTTCATGACTGAGATTTTCATTGAGTTCTCGGAAGTGGACTGGGCTATGGGCTGGAAATTGTTTCTTAAATCTTGTGAACACAGACAAAAGTTTGGGAAAATTCATCCCTCGATGCAAGAATGCAGGCTTGTGTGTGCTTCTAGATCCTCCCAGATGCAGGCATGTATGATTGTGGGAGATTAAAGGGGTTAAGTGGGTTAAAAACGTTGTGGGACAATGGGGATAGTTACTTGAGTGGTTGGGATGGGTCCTAGGAGTCTTGTTGCTGATGTGGAACATATGTATTATGTTTTTCCATCGACTCCACTTCCTTAAGGTCACCTAGGAGGTTCCATCTGGTCATAGTAGCCTCTCGTCACATGTTTACCCTGGTTGACCAGTTATGTGGGTAGAT
Source organism: Pinus albicaulis (assembly GCA_034641835.2). NCBI lineage: Eukaryota > Viridiplantae > Streptophyta > Pinopsida > Pinales > Pinaceae > Pinus > Pinus albicaulis. The sequence goes on along the minus strand of CM076579.1, from coordinate 545,184,253 downwards.
ATGGGAGGAGGTTTTACAGAGTGGTACTAGAGCATGCAATATTTTTCTACCATATTATAAGGTTGAGGAGAACAAAAATTTCCTCAAACCAAAATAATTGGCTATGCACATTAAAAAATTTCAATTTCTACCATATTATAAGGTTGAGCAATCGAGATATGAAGACTTTGAGCTAGATTATGTTTATGGATCTCTTGTCGTTGATCCCATTTTTAATAGTGGTGAATCAATGATGAGTTTATAGAGTGATCATGTTTATCAATGATACACAGGGGGCCAATGTAATGATAACTTGTAACATTTTTTTTCTACTCTAGAGGCCATATAGATTTTCATTTGTTATGTATTTTGTTGTTGATATGTGATGAACTTTCTTTCATTTTGATATGTTGACCTTAGCTGGTATATAGATGAGAAAAAATTTCATATTTGTCTCTAATTGTTTAGAATCATGGTTTGAAATATGAAAAATATTTTTTTTCAATAAAATTTTAATTTTTTATGTATTATTTTCATGTTTGGTTGATTTATTTTTCTCTGGTTCTAGTTTGAATATGAGTTATGTAGGTAGTTTGTTCAATACTTAATGGTGTGCCTCAATTGGAGGGAAATGACAAATGGATCTATAATATTCCACTATAAATATCATTAATGGAGCCCCATTTATCCTCTATATGGATCTGTACATGCCTAAACGTGTGAAGTATTTTGAGCTTTTCCCATTCCCTAAGACTATTGGAAAACCAAGGGTCGCCAAACTTCATAAGAGTGTATATCAAAGTCATTTGATGTCAAAGGGACCTAAAAAGTTGAGGGAACATTATCCTTCACAAATTTTCTTTCATTTCAAAAATATCCATAAGAAACACACATTTTAAAATAAATAATGGGTTGAAAGAATGAGTAGAGAATACCTAGTAGGTCACCTCGTTCTCATTTATAAGAACACTATTCTATTTGGGATCCATGGAAAAGTATTTATTGAGTACTTTTATGTTGCTAAACCTTATTGTGAATTGTTTCCCTCACTAAATAAAGGATTTTGACTCTCTTTATTTAACATAAACTAATTATTTTTTATGTAGTTACTTGCATTGCATATCATCTGAGAATCCTAACTATCACATTATTCATATGATTGAGTTGCATCATAGACTAGATTTCATTTAGTAGTATTTTTTTTTCATACATATTTTATTATGTCATAAAAAAACTTGGGTGATTATCGACACCCAATTCCAAATCTTAAAAACAAGTTGATTAGAGTGCGCATGTAGAAATTCTATGAGCCCAAGGATTTTTGTAGTTCCCATGAACTTCCTACATGAGAATATATATCTTGCAGTCTATGATGAGTTCATTTCGTTCAAATGGAGGTAAATTTTAATCACCAAAATGGGTAACCACATATGAGAGAACTATTCTCCTACATTTGATAGCCAACCATCTAGTATCCCCTAACATTCATTTATTGATGATGATATGTCATAGGCCTCCTCCATCTACATTATCCATGCATCTCTCGCCATTTTAAATAAATCTTAAATGAAGGTGGGGTGCTACTCAATAGGTTCTTTTATCAATTTGAATCAAGTGATTATACTTGATGTTTTGGAAATTCAATATTTAGAATGGGGTGCTCTAGAAAATTAACTCACCTTTACTATAAATTTATTCTCTTACCTTACCAAGTATTATCTGCTAGTCTGGTGGAACGTTTGTTGACGCCTTAAGATTATAGGAGTGGAACAAATTTGAAAACCTAGATTAAATTAGTGTTATCAGTCTCCCTTACACCATTATTAACACTTTTTTATGTCACATTATAATCCTTTTATACTATCTCCATTATTTGGGTCTAAATAACCATTGGTTCATTGAGATTCAACACTATCGTATCCACTTCCTTGACTAGGGACGAGAAAAAATTCCCTAGAGGTTGATGCAACTAAAAGAGCAGAATATCATTATATGGATACGATGAAATAAAAATAAAATTGAAGTGAAAAATACAGTCGGGAGATATGTTAGTGCACATGGGAAAAATCCTTGCACGATCTCCACCATCCTCATGACCCACCATTTTATTCTTGAGCACTTAATTCTCTAAATCATCAAAAGGAACCATTGCACATCATAAACCTGATAACCAATAAAACACCTCGGGGTAAAATTAAATGTTAAATCATAAAAAGAAAGCTATAACAATTTCTCTATGCACACATAATAAAAATAACTATTATGAATAAGTAAACCGTGGACTAGAGGCTTGGAAAAATCAAGAGTATGGTAACTGATGCATGCAGGGTTTATCCCTCCATTAAATCTATACACTCAAGATGTGGAGTCCCATCAGTTGGTTACTTGACCATGAAACTTGTACATGGAGTATTTCCCACCCATTACAACCCATTTACACCAACATATATTGATTGGAGGGTTAACTTGAGAAATGACACCTCCCCTTCGGGGTTGGGAGAACTTAACAATGTTAACTATTAGTAACCCACACGAAGTTAGGTAACACCTTTAGAAGAATTAAAATAGGTATATATAAGAAGGTAATCTTAGTTTGAAGTACAAACATTCCCTTAAGATATAGATTTTTTCCACTTAGACGCTTTATGAGCTTAGTCTCTAATGATTTTCTACTTTTTCTTGAGATTAATTTGGCCCATCTAGGTGGTTCATCATAACATAGGCCCTAAGGGCACCCACTCTATAGGTACCTAGGCCCTATAGAGATATTTATGAATTAGTAGATGCAACATTTCCCACATGAAATAGAGAATTGGGTATTATGATGACTTGATAGAATTATACACATCTGAGGGTACCCACAACACCCAAGGTGTTAATCTTATCATTCATAGCATACAGTATTATTTATGTTCATTAATTGAACCATTAGACCTAACATATCCCTAATTTTTCCTTGACACTATCTGATCAGAAAACCATGATTCAAATCCCAAACAAGGATGGTCTTCCATAACGTTACTATGGAGGGTTTGTTGCACCTAATGGTACCCTAACGTTATATATAAGAAGCATTAAATTCACCATCGCATACCCATGGAGATTATGTGGGTATACCCCATCTTAATTTAGGACTCTTGGGTCTGATTTGAGGTTTGATTTTAGTATTGATCCTCAAATGATGAATGATCATAATTTTTGGAGACATTATCAGCCTTTATTTCACTATGATATAGAATTTAGAGCCAAAGGAAGGAATGGCATTGCCATATTAGAGACTTATGACGTGTGGATATATTTTGGTATTTTTATGTTTCAGCTAGTGGGTTTTCTTGTAACCCAAGGTTTACATGTGTGTACTAATTACCAAAATTTTTAGGGGATTATTAGTTAAAATTAAGTTAGGTAGACCTAATATAAATAAAAGGTCACCTCACTCCTTCTTAGTGTCACCACTTGTGGACTATTTCGGACTTATTATAGAAATTTTCCCTAGATCTTGTACCTTTCTACTCTTGTGGAGATGTGATCTTTGTTGATATTTGTAATATCCAAAAATGGGAACAAGCAGCAATACAAACAATACTGCTCAGAAAATAGCACAGTTTAGAAAAGTAAGAGCAGGAGGCCAATATGGAGGCTCAAAAACTAGTTATACATTAGCAAATAAAATTTACAATGAGGCCCATATAATGTATAACAATAAATAGAAGACAAAAATGTAAGAAATCCCTCAAAAGGGGTGAAAACACATGTATTCACTACAGAAAGCCTTGAAAGCGTTATTTTCTAGAGCATATAGAAGCTGCAGATTATAACTTAGATCTAGAGAAAAATAATGCATGAATAGTCAGATCCATGACACATTCATACACTATAGATTCTCTACTTTACATACCCCTTGGGGTTTTCAGCAATACATGAAGCACATCGAGTAGATGTGAGATTTTATGCAGCAGATCTGCAGAATGATTCATAATTTCTGAAGCATATACAGGAGTATTCATATCAGATCTGAATATGTCATGGAATAAATTAGAAATCCATGGATCACCACAGTCAAGGGCAGATCCCCAACACTAGAGATCACTCCTCAAATTTTTCCAAAACACCTTGCAACTTTCCTCTTTGCAGATAACGCAATCCTGGAAGATAAACTGCGTTGTATTTTTGATGGACAGTTTGGCTTGATGCCAAGATGTAGGTTTGAAGCTCTAAAGATCCAATACACTCTTGTCAAGGGGATAGAAGACTTTCCCACTGAAAAGAGGCACTAGATTGGCCTAGATTTGAGTAGATCTAGCCTCCACTTGCTGCAGGTTACAAGGAGAACCAAACCCTCAACAGGATCTGTGTTGTAGTTGGAAGATGAAGCTTGGCCAAATTCCTGATAGTGGATAAGATTAGCAAGACTCCTCCAAGAGCTACTCAATGGAAGAGGTGGGATTCCCAATCAGGAACACCTAGTTCTAAACATCACTATTCTTAGCTAAACAGCAAGAGAATGATATATGTCTAAACAGACAATATATTCATAAATATAATATCATAAACAACCTTCTTGTGTTTTCCTCCTCTTCCTTTTATAAGATGAAAGTCTTGCAAAACCCTAAATCGTCTCAATGATTTAACTCCTTTCACATGTGTAGCATGCATCTAAAAATGCGTTGTGCATCTAGGAGGTTCATTGCATCTAGACGGCATTGTTTATTTGGTCATGGTTGACCCAGTCAAACAACTCAATCCCTTCCACACATAAGGGTGTTTTATTAAGATAGCCCAGATTTAACCTTGCTCACATGGGCCATTGATTTATTCACTGTTTTTAGGAGTTTTTATTGTCCTCCTTTACACATTTATTCTTGCAATAAGAAAATGAAACAAAATTGTATATTCCCAATAGCTTGGGCTAATTGGGAATATTACAGTCCTCCCCTCCAAAATGTTTCTTGTCCTCAAGCAACTGATAGGGTGAGTGCTGCAACACTTCTCCTCCAACAACGCAGAATTAGAAATGAAGGTGGATGATGATGATGAGAGAAAAAACATTCCTCCTTCTTGTGCTTGAACATTTAACCTCCCAGCACTGTAGTTGTGTCTTCTAATGCTCCCAACCCTCCTAGATCTGATCTTGAAGCATCATGTAGTGAGAGATCTCTCACCATGACTAAATCGGGTGGCCTCCCAGGTGGATTTCCACTAGATAAGAGTGTCCCATGCAGAAATCTCATGAATATAATAGATGGGACTGTGAGGTCGTTGCTTCCACTGTGCAAATCCATCTCTATTTTCTGTGTGGAAGTGTTATGTGAGGGGTAAGTATGTATGCCTTTTATCATTTGTTGTGCACCACTCTTCTTGTCCACCCATTTCATTTGCAAAGCCTCCCAATCAGTGGTGACTTTCCCCAATGTAATCAGACATTGAACACCCAAAATAACATTGATGTCTGGTATGTCAACTACAAAGAAGTGATCCACCAAATTGTAGGACCCCATGGTGACTGAAAGTGATGGGACATAATGCATGCATTGCATTGTTCTATCTCCTAGGACCAAAATAGAGAATCCCTCAAAAGTATCAGTGGGTATTTCTCTCCTTTTCACAAGATGGGCATCAATGAAATTGTCGGTAGCCCCACTATCAATCAATACAAAAACCCTCTGATTCGTGATTAAACCTACTCTTAAGGTCAAGTACTTAGGTACTCCTCTCAAAGATGCAAGAGTTCCTCCAATTGGAGAAAATGCTCCATTCCCATCTCCTGATGGTGTTGGATCTCCTTCAACATTGTCAGCGTTGTGACCCCTTCTTGGTTCATCATATTCATCTTATTCAAGATCTGAGAAGACCTCTATATAATGTGCTTTACCAGCAACACATCTATGTCCAGGTACCCATGGTTCCTTGAAAGTGAAGCATAGCTTCTTCTTTCTTAGATGTCTCCGAACTTCATCATCAAGATGCTTCTTGTATGAGCTCTCCTTTGAAGGAGAAACTTTCTCTTCCTTTCCATTAGAAGGAAAAGAGGGCTTGTTCTAAATTTTTTCCTTTGCTTTTGGCAAGGAATCTTGAAGGTCTCTAGCCCTTTCAATGGAATCATGCAAGGTAGTGGGCTTGGTAGACTTTACCAACCCATGAATAGGTTCATCTAGACCATCGATGAACATGTACACCCTCCTTGTTGCAGAAAAATCAAGAACCATAATAGATAATCTCATAAATTTAGAAATATAAGACTTTGTATTACTTGATTGCTTCAAATTTGCAAATCTCATGAAAGGTGCTTCTGAATCCTTTCTGTCAAACCTCTCCACCAACCTTCTACTGAACTCAGAATAAGCAGTCACATTGGCATGACCCAATGTAGATAGGCCTTGGAACCACCAATTGTGTGCTTCACCTTCAAAGTGCAGCGCTACAATCTTGATAGCTTCCATCTCAGGGACCTTGTTCAACTGGAAGTAGATGTCAAGTTTTTCTACCCATGCTTTAGCAGAACAAGTGGATGACCCATCAAATTTGGGTAAAATTAATCTACCAATAGAGTGATTTCGATCATGATTCTTAGTGAATCCATAATCTCTATGTTGATGCCTTGGTCTTATTTTTTCCTTGAGGTGACAAAACTCTTGAAAACTCAAGTGATCCTTGAATCTCTAATTCTGAGACTCATATTCTTCAAAGTAGTCTTCTAGGGATGCTTGTTCTTAAGGCCCTTCATTTTCCACAGCCAAAAAAGTAGGCACGATAGAACATTGTGGAGCTTGTGGTTGGCTCACTGGTTGATCATTCCAGTGATGAGACATGCCAGAGCTTTCTCCAAGATGAAATCTCTTAGGAGATTCCTTGATTTTTTCCATTCTCATCTCTTTGATCTCTCTCACAAGACTTGCATGGCTTTCAAAACGATATTTTAAAAGTCCTTTCCTTCTACATCACTTCTAGATTCAGGGGCTTTACCCTTGTCTTGATCATCATTGGTGTAATAAAATTTCTTTTGTATTCTCTTTAGATACCTCTTCTCTCTGTCATTGAGAGGTTCATCTTCTTCTGAAGAAATATTGGCTTCTTGAGAAATAAAAGAACATTTTGTGCCAAGATAATTGCTCTCATACCACTATAATATCCCAAAATGGGAACAAGCAGCAATACAAACAATACTGCTCAGAAAATAACGTAGTTCAGCAAAGTAAGAGTAGGAGGCCAATATGGAGGCTCAAAAATTAGTTATACATCAACAAATCAGATTTAAAATGAGGCCCATACAATGTATAACAGGAAATAGAAGACAAAAATGGAAGAAATCCCTCAAAATGGGTGCTACAAACACATGTATTCACTGCAGAAAGCCTTGACAGTGTTATTTTATAGAGCATACAATAGTTGTAGATTACAACTTAAATATAGAGAAAAATAATGCATGAACAGTCAGATCCATACACTATAGAGTCTCTACTTTACATACCCCTTGGGGTTTTCAGCAATACATGAAGCACATGGAGTAGATCTTAGATTTTATACAGTGGATCTGTAGAATGATTCAAAATTTCTGAAGCATATACAGGAGTAATCAAATCAGATCTGAATATGACATGGAATAAATCAAAAATCCATGGATCACCATAGTAAAGGGCAGATCCCCAACACTAGAGATCACTCCTCAAAGTTTGCCAAAACACACTGCAACTTTCCTCTTTGTAGATAACGTAGTCCTGGAAGATAAATTGCGGTGTAGACTTGATGGACAGTTTTTCCTAATGCAAAGATGTAGATCTGAAGCTCCAATGATCCAATATGCTCTTGTCAAGGGGATAGAATACTTTCCCACTGAAAAGAGGCACTAGATTGGCCTAGATCTGAGTAGCTCTAGCCTCCACTTGTTGCAGCTTACAAGGAAAACCAAACCCTCAACAAGATTTGCGTTTTAGTTGGAGGATGAATCTTGGCCAAATGCCTGATAATGGATAATATCAACAAGAATCCTACAAGAGCTACTCAATGGAAGAGGTGGGATTCTCGATCAGGAACACCCAATGCTAAATAGCACTATTCTCAGCTAAACAGCAAGAGAATGATATATGTCTAAACAGACAATATATTCAGAAATATAATATCATCAACAACCTTCTTCTGTTGTCCTCCTCTTCCTTTTATAAGATGAAAATCTTGCAAAACCCTAAGCCATCTCAATGATTTAGCTCCTTTCACATGTGTAGCCCCCATATAAAACTGCGTTGTGCATCTAGGAGGTTCACTACATCTAGACAATGCTATTGATTTGGTCATGGTTGACCTAGTCAAACAGCTCAATCCCTTCCACACACAAGGGTGTTTTATTGAGATAGCCCAGATTTAGCCTTGTTCACATGGGGCATTTATTTATTCACTGTTTTTGGGAGTTTTTATTGTCCTCCTTTACACATTTATTCTTGCAATAAGAAAATGAAACAAAATTGTATATTCCCATTAGCTTGGGCTAATTGGGAAAATTACAATATTTTTCTATTGGAGACTTGGATACGTCATTCTAGGATAAAGAATGGTTTTTCAAGGTATCTCGTGGGTACCTTTATTGTTAAATATCTTTTATAGTTATTTTATACAATGTATTTTAATAGGATTTATATATTCCATGTATAAATGTTTTCCTTTATATGAACTTCTGGTGAAAAGTTGCATGCTATAATTCAAAATCTAGAACTTCCCTTTAGAATCATATAAAGAAATTTCATCTTATTTTTATCGTGTATTGAATTATAACTAAGGTTTTCAAGTGGATACGTATGGTTTACACTAGTACCCCCTTCCATGGTTTTATATTTCCAGAGTAATTTTCCCTTAGACTCCATCACCCAAATAGTTAGTATAAATTAACATGCACATAGATGGTCAAAAAATATATATATTTTTTATTTTCCTCCCTCCAAGGAAAGTTGTTGGGGCAAGGACATAAAGCTAAATTAAACTAGGGTTGAAGCATTGGCTTATTTTGATATTTTGTTTACTATTTGGATGTTATATAATCTAAATTTTATGTTTTTCATGGTTGAAATAAACTCCTTAGGGATGATGTCAAAAACCCTAGGAAATTCTATGTTAGATAACCCTAATGTAACAATAGTCATTCAACATAGGGCTAATAAAAATCTTTCTCACCTCCTTTTTAACCATATCTTTCTTGAAAACCTTTTCTCTATATTATATGGCTAATTATGCCATTCTTTTGTAGCTCATCATCCAAACACTATGCTAAAAGCCTTTCCTTTATAGGTTCCTTCAAGGGTATGGTATTCCTTTTCATATTGAATTAAGCCTTGTGATGAGCCCAAGTATTGCAGCAAGAATGTTACAACTCCCAAGGCTATCAACTTTAATTATCAACCTGGGGTTTGTACAAACTTAAGTGGTGGCAGTGCTATATGCACAGTAATTTGAGTGATACTGAAATCACTCTAAGTAAATGGACCAAACAAACAAAGACAAATCTATCAACTAAATCTATAGTTGCAAGAAAAATAGACTGCATTAACGGAAATTTCTAATGTACGTGCAAAAATGGAAATGTTAATCTATTTCAGAAATGTGAAGGGTAACCTACTTCCAAGAATATAAATGCTAACCTACTTACATAAATGAGAAGGCTACTCTACTTTCATAATGTAGACATAAATCTATTTTAAGAATTCTAATGTTACATCAAAGAAAACCTAGCTTAAGAAATAACAATGCTTCAAATGGAAAGCCTAGCTTAAGAAGCTTCAAAGAAATAAAACCCAATCTAACTTGTAGAAAGTAATGGGAATGAGATCAACTTTCAATCATTATGTTATCATTCTGTAATTTATGAGATTTTGAGAATAAACACAAAGGACAACATCAAAACCACTTTGGAAGCTGTGATCTAGCCCTACCAACTTTTGAGAAGCATCTCTCTGTAAAATTTAACTTTGTTTTTAGTGAATTTTAGGCTATTTATTATTGTATTTGATTGTTTGGTTGATTAAATGGTTATATTCACATTGGGCTATGGAGTCTAACTATTTAACTGGATCTTCATCAATGTTTGAAGGAGTCTCACAAGGCAAGCTAGGTTGCATTAATTGCATATTTTAGGACTTCAAGTGGATTATGAAATTAGAATAAGTGTGGAATTCAGTAGATATTGAAAAGTAGTGAGCTTAGTAGAAAACATGTAAATTGAAAATAGCCAGAATAAGGTCTTCTAATTAACATATCCTATTCATTGCAATTTCTGTTGTACAATTAATATTTTTAGATTTACAGAGAAAGGAAAAACAATGAAATAACATAGTTACAGAAGAAAAACATCACCAGTGAATACACCACATGAATCTTGTGAAAATTCCTTGTATTATTGATGCTCTAGAAAATTGGAAATTATAATGCTCAGCAGAAAAATATAGTAATCAACCCTTCATACTTCAAAGAACGAAGTATTTATACTAACTTACAAAAAGGATTTACATAAACTTTGTCTCAGCCTATAGTGTATTATTAGCATAATATTGAACAATAAGATCTATATGTTACAAAATAATAGGCTAGGTGGAGATGATTTGGAACTTTGGAACCGTTTTGGAGCAAACAGCTGTTGAATGGACCTATTTCTAGGATGCGCTGGCTGATGTGATTCCTGATGCGTTGGTTGATGCTGAATGTCTCCATATTACTATTTAATCATGTAATTCACAGAGTTTATCCCATCGATCTTCATCTAGGATGGTCAATTTAATCACCTTTTGGTAAATCTCATCGACTTTAGTGTATCTGGAAAAAGTGGGCTTTACCATGAAGATATGATTTACCTCATGTTGGATGAAGAAATTATTACTCATTTCTTCTAAAAATTCTCTTCCTTTCATACTTCCCTTGATGTTGTCCTTGGAAATTTCATTAAACTTATTTACATAATATTCATGAGTTATCAACTTATCATTAATCACAAATAAAGAAGGTAGACCCTTACGTGTTAAAGGCTCTATTCTGGTGAAATATTTGTTGAATTCTATCTCTAGAATGTGGCACTTTTCTTCCAGTTAAACAACTATATTCTTCTTACTAAGAATCCTCTTCATTTCCAAGATGGTTTATGTCCTATCCTCTACTCGCAAATCATCCAATTCATATATGTTCTTGGATTTTAGGAACTTGGTGATGTTAGTTGTTGTTGTAGGAATATCTCTAAGCTCTTGTTTGATGTTTTTGATAGCATCAGTGGCTCTTTTTATCAACTCCTTTTTCTCAAAGATAATCTGGATGCAGGGCCAGATCTCCGTAATGGAGTTTAGGATATCTTCCCAAATTATTTCCTTGGCTTGGGCGAAGGTTTCTCATATTTTTTATTCTCTTTATGACTTATGCAATATTTATACCAATTTCTCAGATCTTTGTGCTTCTTCTAAATGAGACGCTTCACTTCTTTTCCTCTGGTCTTGTAGTACTTTAACCTGATCCTGCAACTTCTTAATCTCTTTTGTCTTAATAAACATATTTTTCGCTCCCTTTTTCAACTTCTACACCATCTGATGTCTGTGTAGTCTACGGAGTAGAGTTTGTAGCTATAGGAATGGCTATAAGAGGTACAACATCCAATAGAACCATGAACAACTTTGCAGTCTCATCATTTTATTTGATCATATTTTGGATTTTGGTCTTCATCTGTCTTATATGTGCATTTTTCTCTGTGATGAGCTTCCTCATATCCATATTCTGTGTCTTTGTCTCTTGAATGTCCTTGGTGAGAGGATATTCTGTAGCTGACATCTTCAGCTGTTTTCCCAATGTTGTTATTTCAGCATTCTTCTGTTTGATTATCTCCTCTACAGCCTTCATATTATAGGGATCATATCCTATCTTAACCACCAAATATTCTAAGGATTTAATCCTTATATCCTTAGCAAGAGAAGATATTTTTTCCATTTTTTAGTGTGATTGAATATTCGACAAAGAAACTTGCATTTTGGAAAGATTAATTATCGTATTAGTCAAACCTGAAGAGATAATTTCATATGTCTGCTTCTGCATATCCATTTGATCAATGGAATGAATGTCCTTTATGTCGAATTTAAAATTTGTCTTCTTGTAGTCAACTATTGTCTTTCGTTGTGGGATTTGGGCCTCAAGGAAGGCCATCTTCATCTTACCCTTCTCTAAATAAAATATTGACAGGAACCTTCTTTGAGAAATATAAGTCTTCTCCTAGAATTGGGCATAGGTGATGTTCTTCAAGATTTCATTTTTTAAATTTTTCTTTGTGAACCTGTCAAAAATTGTCTTTTCTTTCTCTCCTTGGACAACCTTAGTTGTCTGGATAGCTTGTTGTTGTTCATGATATACTGAAGAAGTTGTAGGAGAAGCAGTGGATTATCCATTTGCTTGAGAAGAAGAAGGTCTTTCCTTGGTGACCACAAAAACTTCTTGTTCTGAATCTTTGTCTGTGTCAGCTTTAGGATTCAGCTTGGTCCATTTTCTATACATTATTTTGAATTATTTTCCTGCAGTATCAGTCACTAAAGGTGACTCTTCTTCTATTTTCATTTTCCCTAATTTTTCCTTTGGGACGGGAGTCTGTGATGTCGATGTCGATAAAAGCTTCCCCAGCTTCCTACAATGTGTTCTCAGCCCATTCTAACCGGTTCATATACTCTATTCATCTTAGGCCTATGGTTGTGTATGTAAGGAGTAGTTTTATTTTCTACTCTTCGCTTTGAAATGCTTCCCAGAGGATCATAGGACCAAGTAAATCTCAGGATGAAATTCATCTCTTTCAATATTTTTTCTGCTTCGTCCCTTGTTGACCTGCTATTACAAATAAAGGGCCCAATTTTTGTTTTGATCCTAAACTGGGAATTCTTCTTGGCTGATACAAAGTGAATTTCATCAACATTCATCATATATTTGATATACTCAAGAGAAAAAAATACTCATGGGGAGGAATTTTGGGAGTCTATAGGGAGCAATATCACACCCATAGACTCTTATCTCTGTATAATTCTGGTACAAGTACCAGTTTCATGTATTGGCTTTATCTTACAAATGTAGTATCCTTTTTATGTCTTAACCTACTCTAGGTTCAGTTTTACTGCACAAAATGCTCATGGTTGGATGCACAAACAGTTCAATGAACTGTTTGTATGAAAATTCCTTCTCCTTTTAAATCACCAATGATGTCCAGAAGATGATTGATTGATGGTTTCCATCTTCATCAAGCTTCTGAATGGAAAAATCAAATCTATCTGCCTGATAATACATAAACATGTATATTAAAATATAGGATTATTTAAACACTTCCTGACTCTGAAATTTGATGAATTGATCATGGATATTGTCTGCCAGGAATTGGCTAAAATTGAAGATGATTGATGGTTTACAGTCTGTGGAAAATATGGAGAGGAGCCTAAAATGGGTTCATCTATCCACTGATCAGAATAATAGAAAAGAAGGTATGAAATGATAGTTATAATATGTTTTTCCTCATCAAGGAAGATGGAGGAAGGGTATGGAGGGTTTTTCTTTCGTAGTTGAGTATTTTCAGGTAGGAAAATGTCAAATATTTTAGCTCTTTTGGAGAAATCGAGCTTCTGGTATAACTCATTGAGGGCTTCTAGGGAGAAAGGGGTGTTATTTTCCATAGAGGGAGCTTTCATCATTTGGTCAATTGATTTTGTAGTGATGGTGAAAATGATTTCACCAGTAGGGCCAATGATAGCTCTTTGACGCGGGATGTAACTTGCTTGACACTTTCTGTTAAACTCATGGGAATTTTATGTGTGGGGGGGATATAATGAGGAAAATTGGACTCCCAAAGTCCAATACCATCAGATTTGTCAATGCATTTATCTTATAACCAATAGTACATATCAAACAGTTAAAATTCACGTTGTCTCATTAATTTTGTAATCTCTATCATCTAGGGGAACATGATCTAAATCTAGGGGAGGGTGGACCAAGGGATTGAATGATTCCTCCTGATTTTTCTTTTTAGGAGGCATATTAAATCATTTTTAATGAATTCAAGTGGAATTACAATTGAAATAGTTTTACCGGGAATGTGCAGGAGATTTGTAATTGGTCGAAGGAGATAAGGTAAGTGTTGTCTCTTTGGTTGGAGACAAATCAACGGATAACACTAGCGCACTATAAACCTGTAAAGAAACTGAAACTATAGAAAATAGATCACAATAAGGTAGAAAGGATTAAGTTACATGATTTTAGAAGAAAACATGTTTTTCCATCGAACATTGCGTGGATCTATTAATTTAACGGTCATTAGTCTTAATTAAATGCGTTAACAGATCAAATACCATGGGAGTGGATTTGATTGGTAACAGATAGGTGATGTGGCACAATGGCAGTGGCGGAGGTAACAGATAGGTTCGACGGTATTTAGAATGAGGGGAACGATGGTTTTTTGGGGCGGGGTACTAGGCGGTAAACATTTTAGGCAGAGGGGGGTGCGAACAATTGAGAGGAGGACACGTGGTAGTGAGTCCGAGCAGGAAACTAATTTTTTCGGACCACCCCACCCCTCGGCAGTAAAGCTAGGATGGAGAGGGGGGGCGAAGGTTGATGAGGACCGTCGATCAGGGAGAAGCTGGATCTAATGGCAGGCAAGTGCAAGTGGCTTAACGTTAGTTAACATGACCGTTTATCGGGTAGTATTCCTTTCGATTGGAATGAAAAATTAGGATATAATAACAAATGGCCCAAACACATCATTCATGCGCCCAATATATGAAACTTAGGATAAAGTGATTTTTTCACTTATACCTTTATGCACCAAATACATAATGAAATAAAAATTAGGTTATAAGAAATTTTTCATCCTTTCAAAGCCCAAAAAATCTCTACCTACCCTTCAAATTTTCCATTCTTTTACTAGACTGACATTTTTTATTTCTTTCTTCTAGGGGTGCATTTAGACTAGCAAACCCATATCTCTTTTTTTTATGAAAAATCTAATCTACTCTATCACTTATTTCTCCGATTGATTCAGATTAAACAATTGAATCAATTTCATTTTCTACCTAACTATTGATTTACCAAGATCAAATTGTTTGGAAATTATTATTTCCCTAACCTAATTTATAAAAAAATCACAATTGTTCAACCATGATTAAGTTGTATGATTTGAAAAATAGCTAGTCATTGTGGCATTTTTAAAGAAATTGAACACAACCTTATTTGATTTTGATACAAAGAAAAATATATATCAGTAGTGGCATTTGAATTTGCAACACTTTCAATGTTGTTTTCTCTATTTTTCTTTTGTGGGGTTCTAATTTTCTTTTTATTCATTTTCAACTTTTCTTTATTTTTGTATTTTTCTCTTTATTCATTTTTTACATATACCCTCTTTTCATTTTTCTTTTATGTATTTTTTTGAAAATCATTTGCATATTAAAAAATATTTACAATATAATATTACTAAGACAAAATACTCAATCACCTTGAGATCCTATAAATTATAGGACCCTAACACACTACATTCAAGAGATATTATCTCCTAGTAACAAATTTCATTAAGTTCTTCATAAATTAATCATGTAAATCATCACTATGTTATGGAGTTAATGAACCTATCTACTAACCCTAATTGAAAAAATGATTTGCACTAGTGGAAAGGAAAATCTTAAGTGGTCTTTAGTGTTCCTCAATAATTGTTTCAGAGCCTATGGGAAATTATTAATGGTTATGATGGAAATTTAAGGCTTTGATGACAATTATAGTCAAGTTTGGAGAGCTTCTACATGGAGCTATATGAAGCTACATTATTGGTACAAGATTGTTATAGGATGCTACAAGGCTGCATTGTTTTTCTATTAGATTAATTATGTGAGAATTTTAATGGATAAAAATGTGTTTTAAAGATGGAAAATGGTAATGGAAGGTATAATATGGTTGTATTATGTCATTTCCAAGCTTAACACCCGTCAGGGACCCATCTTTCACAAGGAGAAATGCACACAGTGGCCTTCAACAAACCAAAAATGAACTCTCAGTGAAACAATTTTTGAGAGATTTTTTGAAGGAGAAAAAACAGATTTGGCGGTATGATTAGGAGTATAAATGAAATTTATAACTATCAAATCCTACTGTAGGACCTTCACACCACAAAAGCTACTTAATATTTTCAAACATAAAGAACATGATAACAGTGAAAATTGCATAAAATTGTAATAACAAGAAAATATGACTTGAATTTTATTCAAGATCTCACTAGTGCATTAAAATTTAATCTATATTGTAGTCTACATGGGGCCTACAACCACAATAATATTCATATGCTTAAAAAGAAATTATAAACCAATTACCAATTTTTAGAAAATAGAGATGCAAAAAGGAGGTTAATAAAATGTCTAACTACTATTAAAGGATAATAACTATATCGTTTTTTCTTTCCAACACAATATCTCTAACCAAAATTCCCACAAGAGAGGTTATTTAAAATCCTGCATAGGAAATTTTCTCATAAAAAAGTTATTCTAGAAAGGAAAGGAAATATTTCCATAAAAGAAAATGCATGAATAAAATACACAAAAGAGAGAGACTAGAGCCTCTATATCTGGACCTAACCCAAGGAGACTCTGTGGTCTAAATAAAACTCACATTGAAGATAAAAAAATACTTCTCATTAATATAAAATAGTGCTCAAGTACATGATAAAAAAGGAATGAAAATTACAAGTACAAGTTCCTAGATCTTAGTGGTCTATATCTTCTCCAAAATTTTGAATCCTATTGAGCCCTTGGGCTTCCTTATTTATAAAAGAAGGCTAATGGGAAAAATCCTTGGAAAGAGCGTTGCTTCCCTCCAAACTCCATAAAAAGGCGTATCTAGCTCCCTGAGATCCTTGTAATCTTTGAGTGCATCAGTTATTAGCAGATCCTTGAATTATGGGTAAGTTTACACATGGATAAATTCAATTTGTAGGTGAGTAAATGTAGGATACAAGCATCATAAATCTTCTCTAGACCCTCTAACTTATCTCTACATAGTAAATTCAATCTTTTCCTGCACATTAATCATGTTAGGCCACAATTTATGATAAAAATCCATTATTCTTCCTAATAAACACATTATAGTCAAAAAAATGTTATCAAATGTGAGTAAATAGGTAAATATATGTTAAATTATGGCCATATGGGCCATGTTATATACCTATTAATGAAGCCCATCATCACCCCCCTACTAGAGGAGTTTCTCACCCTCTAAGAAACTCAACCTATTAATTCCATTTCATGCATAGATCTGGTGGCTTCCCTAACATCCCAGGGCATCTCTGATGGAGTAACCTCTTGAGGGTGGAACACCACATTTTTCTCTAATTTTTGCCCACTCTTATTGGTCTTCAATATGATCTTTCCTTTCTTGTATCCATAGTAACAAATAAGGGCTTAAATTGATCCCATTCTAGTTGGTTTTTATTCTTTAATATATCATCTTGTATAAGGGTGTCTTCTCCTGGGCGTTCATGAGTCTCTCTAGAGTTTGGTATACTCTAATATTATAGTTATGTGGTAATCAGTGTCATCTCCTATAATAAGCCTACAAACCCCCAGTCCCTAACAGTATGAAAATGTCTACAAAGTGTAGTATCTATTTCTCCTGATTCTATATGTAGATTGGTGCCAATTTGGAATCCTCAATTATTATCCAATGGGTTTTTATTGTAAAGTTAAGGGTTTTTAACACTGTTCAAACCCATAGTGGCTCATTAGTTTCTCTGGATATGATCATTTTTTCCTATTCAACCCTTGCGTCCTCATGGGTCATTCGGGAGGATAATGCCATCTTTTATACATCCCCCATCCTGTAATTTGGATCCCAGAAGATCATGTCAATCAATATGAGGTTATGCATGTAAAAATTTGGCATCATAAAGCTCTATCTTCCACACTAGCACTATGAAAAAATTCAATAAACTGTTTGTAGTGTTGGAAGGGTAGTGACCAATATTTTTCTAGAGTTTTGATTTGAAACTGAAGCATTCTTCTTTGAGGAACATAGCATATTTTTTTTAGGGATTCTTGCACTGATTTTCCTCCATATCCAAACTCCAGAAGGTGGGAAGTTTATGTTTTTTCTCCTACAACTGTTCTTTAAAACTCTTATTTTCCATTTAAAATTTTTCCCTCATGGTTTCCCCTCTCAACCTCAAATTAGACGTTTTTTCACACATTTATTTGATTCTCTCTTCTATTAGACCCACATCCTCAACTCCCTTATATTTTCCAATCTTCACAAGTTGGTGATTTTCGATTCTTTCACTTTCTATCTCAAGTAGGATGGGGACTACAAACATAGTAGGTATGATTTCCCCTTACTCATAAAATTTGTAGTAGAACTCAAATTTTGGTTGAGGGCCATGATCTTGTATCTCTTGTGGTTGTTCTCCTCCCTCATGAGGTTGTGATGCACTTTCCTATAACATTTCCTTTCTACCCTACAGAAAATTTTCTTCTTCCTATATCACTACCCTACTTTCCTATAGCATGGTAGATTCTTATTGCCCTCATATCATTTTGGCTCCCCTAGTGTTCACAATTATTGGCAAGGTTTGGTGTTTCTTTCCTTTAGTTTTGAGGGAGGTCACCTCCTAAAATTTCTTTTTACCCTTCTCTAACTCTTCCTCTTGGTGACTAGTTGACCCCTTAATGGTGATGAGGCTAGCTAAGGAAGGTTGAGGCTCCCCCTGCTTGAGTCTACTACTTATTCTCCATTTGAAATATGAATGGAATTTCTTTTTCTACCTCCATTCGATCTTGCATTAGGAGAATTTTGACGTCTAAAATGGGCCTCCTAAGAAAAATGTACAACTAAACTAAACTTTATAAGAACCAATAGGATTCAAGATAATGATGTCAACCATGGGGGACGATTCACCATTTTTCAAGTAAAAGGGTGAAAAGATTAAAAAATAATAAAATAATAAAAATACTTTTTCAACTTGTAATTTCAACTTATCTCCCAAAGTTTTTACTCAAATTTTAAGTGGGAGTACTCGTTGGATGAAAAATTTAATTCCTCATCAAAGGAGTACCCATGTTGCATACTTTTGATGGACCTTGCTACACGAAAATTAGAAATACATGAAAAAATGTGATTGCAATCTCATTTTTTGTGTAGAAGCATCCATCGAAAGTATGCAACATGGGTACTCCTTGGATGAGGAATTAAATTTTGCATCCAACGAGTATTCCTGCTCGAAATTTGAGTAAAAAATTTTGGAGATAAGTTGAAAATACGAGTTCAAAATTTAGTTTTTTTTGTTTTCCCTGTAAAATTTGATGATGTAATCTAATATTATTTTATTATTTCTACTATTATTTTATAATTTCCTTAGGAGGCCCATTTTAGACCTCAAAATTCCCTAATGATAGGTGTACTAAGGGCTTCTGTTGGCTTGAGGGGTCCTGACCCAGGTTCAGAATTGAGATTAATAAACAAAACCCTCTTACTGTTGTCCCTTTCGGTAGTGACATGCTTGCACAAGTTAAAGTCTCACCTGAAGTAGCATGGGGGGTGTTGGAACTAGGTTTCCACATCGTGAGAGATATTTAGAATGATGTGGGTGCCTTTAGATCCAATGAATCATAAACAGACCTTCGCAACAACATCCCTAACTAGTAAAACCTTTTCAGACAAATTTAAGTCAAATATGCAGAAGATCTTGCGCAAGTTAAAACAACAATCATAAATCAAGTAATATCCTTTAACATATCATGTCAGAGCCTTATACCATCGAATACATATAATAAGCATCCATATAAACCCATCACAATTGCACAACAAATCTATCTTCATAGAGTAAAGGGAATGGAAACAAGATGCAGAAACATTCATAACATAACCAACATATGCATGTATAACTCAGATATTCACAATAGTATTCCTTTATTAATATAAGTTCAAATCCTTCTTACAAATCACTTCAACAACCCATGCACATAGCCAGCGAGGTCCACACACAATAGGACTAAGGTCTCCATGCACACAGCCAGCAGGAGCCTTCTACCCATACAAATCCACACAAAATTGTCACAAAATATCCCAATCTATCATCCACGTTCATACTTATCCAAAAATTGACTTCTTAGACTCCATCTATTCACTTATTTATACTATTTAGCTTGCACTATTCTATGGTTCGCAAACCATGGTTTGTAGCCCCTTGATCTACCCTTTGACCCATTACAATTCGTGAGGGTTTTTGACCCACCCCAAAACAATTGCGCAAGACTAAATTATTACAAAATATAGCAAAATTTTCAAACTTAGGGGACCCCGATCCAACATGCCCCAAACACAATCTTGTGACTCATCCCGAGTCACACTAGTGGTGGAGTCTTCATTTTGAGCTTGATCGCATCGATGGCAACAAAAAATTGTGTCAAAACACCTGCACTTTGGTCTGCAGCACTCTACACGGTCTCTACCAGTTTTTTTGTCATCGGCCCTTCAGCGGCCAAAGTGACATTCTGCATCATCTAGTTCAGGATGCGGACGACAACATTAAGGTCCTAAGAGAGCTTCATGGCTTCATGTGATCGGTAACGATTTTCTTTCTGTGGCGGAGCACCTCCAATTCATCCCGTAGGGCCTAGCTAGTCTGAAGGCATGCCATTCTCTGAGGAGGGATAAGGAGAGGAAATGCCTTTTGTAAGTCGTTGAACTCCTACTCCTTCATGCACAGTTCCTGATTGATTTTCTTGACTAAAGGATGTCTCTGTACAGACGTCCATAGTGCCATGGCTTTTTCAAGAAAGGTGGAGCCATGCATGACACATGTTAAAATGCTAGCCGAGGCATTCTGGATAATAGCTGCTCGCTATGTGTGCACTTCTGGGGGAGTCTCAGGCTACAACTGTGCCTGCAACACAACAATCTACTACTCAGAATCTTCTTTCACAGACTAAATTTATGACCTGGAGACTTTGAGAGCTGCAACCAAGCTCTCAACCTTAGCTTGCAGTGTGGCAGATGCTCAGATAGCGACGCCTGGAATCTCACGGAATACCCTATCAATGACACTTTCCAACTCCTCTCTCTGAACTAAGGCTCCCTGTTGTGCTGTCTAAGCCTAATTTGACTTTGCCATTTTTGCTACTGCAATTTGCTCAGCCTTTCCGATCACAACTCCCTGTCTTGAAGTTTGGCTAAGATGAAGATATGTAGTGTGTGCAGCTGCCCACTTGGCAGCTTAGCAAGGTCGAGGCCTACCTCAGAGCAGGCTTGGACTGTCGCGCATAATTCTGTTGGATTTAGAGATACTGCTGCACCTGGGAGTGAGCAGATTCTACTTCTTGTGGTTGCAATGATCGCTATAAATGGAAATATTGCTTGCACCAGACTCGCTTTATCCACACGCGCTTGAACCAGCCTCGATTGATTCACACTTGCTTGCAATGTATCGACCTTTAGCTGCAAAACCTGTAAGTCAGATTTCAAGGCTTCCACCGCGACGTTGTGTTGGGCCTCCAGGTGCTCCACCGATCCTCAGATGTCGATGCAACTGCATCGGTAATTTTTTCGAGGTCCTATTCAATCAAAGTAACCTCCTCTTCTAAGCTCACCTTGGAAATGTTTCTCTTCTTGCACGGTGCCTTAGATGTTTCTCCTCCGTGCTTGGTGACGCGCAGTGATTCTGCACCATCTCCATAAAGCCCATCCAACCCGTCAAGGTCCACCTCCTCGTGGTCACCTCCGAACTCCTGGTCTTTATTTGTTTCTGCATCTTTTTCTGTGTTCGGGTCTTTTTCTACTTTAGCTTCCTTATATATTTCGCCTGTCCTCGTGCATGACTCAGTTGTATCATTGGGCACTGTGCCTTTTGGAGCTGAAGCTGTCTCTTTCGAAGTTGTTTCTTTTCCGGATGTGAACAGCATAACGGGATTTGTGGAGCCAAGCTCGATCTTCCACGACTTCAGCCATGTTGGGACGACATGGTCAACCTCCGCTTTCGTGACCATGTAGGGTAAGGGGTACCAATTGCGGCTCTTGCATGCCTTGATCATGACGTTGTGCATAATCACCTGAAACTCCGCCATGCTTTTATACTTCTCAATATGGTCAGCGAGAGTTGTGGTTTGGAATGAATAGCTTCTACTAGCATGCCTTCCAAGGGAACCCATAAAATTTTGTTTTCTTCGAAACGCTTGGAATTCGACGAGTCCCAAATATTTGTGTAGCGCGCCCCCTCATAGACGCCTAACTCAATGTTGGGAAGGACTGCATCATCTGGGGTCTCCCATGCTACCAGCACAATCAGCAATAAAAGCCACGAGTAGCAGAACTGCCTCCCCTATTCCCACGACTCACGCATATTCTCCAAAATCTACTCATAGAGAAATTGCAACCAATTATACAACATCCCATTTTCGCCAAGGAAATGACATGTGTCGAGATTTTCTTTGGCCTACATTTCTGCATAATCTTACATCCAAGTACAAGGGAGCCCATGTGCATTGCCTAGCCATCGATGGCCTAGAACAAAAAGCCCCGCTTATCCCGTTCCACCTTGTACGTTTCCTTCACCTCCACTGCTTCCTTAAATTTGGTGCTTTTCCCAAATTTTGTCATTCGATGGGGCCCCCTCATGGGTAGTCCAGTGATCTGATGAATCAGTGCGGAATCTATAGGGATTATCCCCTGAATCTAGAGCAAGTAATCATGGACCAAGGCCAACAATTTGAAAACGAACATGCCTGTGATGGGGTACCGCGCAAAATAGGGGATTCTCAACAAATTGAGGGCTCCCGTGTTGTGCAGCCTGTATGCCCAGGGAATATGCTCTACCTTCGGTACATCATCGTACATTAATCGTTCCAAGTAATTTTCTAGGCTAAGCTTTGGGAACGTTACTTCATTGGCGAGGTCATAATCATCAAACTTCACTTGAGGGAGCTTTCCATACATTTCGCTGACTAGGGGGACATCCTGAGGGCACAAGGGCATCTAAAATTATTCCCGCGCCACATCAAGGTTCTGTGGCTTGAGCACTGAAGTCTTCCAAAACTTAACATAGGGTGGCCACCAAGAAACTGGCTCTACAAGTAGTGTATCTTTCCCAGCAGTCATCGGTCACTTGCATGGATCACCGATGGGGGAGTGCTCCTTGCAAGTTGGTATGGGGGATGGAACATTCCGCAAAGAGTTGTGTGGTTTATAAGTATCCCATTTTGACACCTTTCGCTTGCCTTTCTCTTTCGCTAGAGTGGAGGTAACTTCTTCCATGTCCGAGACTACTTCTCTGACCTCATATGATCCTTCCTCTATAAACGTCATGAGGGGCACCAAATTCTCTTCTGCAGGGTTGGTGGTCGTCATTCTCGAACGAAATATGATCTGGGGGTTACTACCATTGGAAGGGGATTCATGAGCATACATGCAAAGCTCATAGATGGCAGGATGAAAAAGGTTACAGATGATCACAGGGCGAAAAAAATTTAAACATTAAGGGAGCCAATTGAGACCCACGACCACCTTTTTATAAGTCACCCATGCTAAAAATTATTGTATTATCACTAATTTCCATTTACCTTTAAGCGAATGGTAAAAAATATTCCAAGGCTACCTCATTAAATGTAACAAATCCACTCCTTTCAATGGTAATTTCATTTTTTCACCCCACTGCATTGTTCCAATGTCTAGTTTCCCGACCTGTACGTTACCCCTGCACTCCTGACACACTTTCCTGCGCCCTTCCTCTCTGTTGTGCATAAACCCTTTGATTCTAATGCTCCAGCCATATAGTCATTTGGTAGGCATCGGATTTTCTCTATACAACTTCAGGCGGTTCCCATTGAAGTATCCGGGAAGGTCTTCTCTATGCAGCATGGCTAAGTGCACCGCACCGCCATCAGTGATCTACTTAAAAACATATGGCCCCAACCAATGCTTCCTGAACTTCCTTGGGTGGCACGCGAATTGACTGTCATAGAATAACACCAAATCTTCCTCCTTGAATACCTTCTGCCTGATGTGTCTGTCATATTAGGCTTTTCCGCGTGCCTTTTGCACCTACTACTGGAAGTTCTCAATGAAGCGATCTTCTTAGAAGGAAACTAGTTGCGCCAACCGTTCCT
Organism: Pinus albicaulis; assembly: GCA_034641835.2. NCBI lineage: Eukaryota > Viridiplantae > Streptophyta > Pinopsida > Pinales > Pinaceae > Pinus > Pinus albicaulis. The sequence goes on along the minus strand of CM076579.1, from coordinate 545,160,164 downwards.
CCTTAATTTTAGGCTCGGCCATGTTAGTGAAGGCAAAAATGCATACACTTGGGACAATATACTCCATAGGAATGATGGCTTCCAGCCCATAGACCATCCTGAATGGTGTATTTCTTGTCAACTTTTTGCATGTTGTCCTTTAAGACCATAATACATAAGGGATGTTCATGTACCAATCATCTAGGTTGGTATTGCATATTTTTGTGAGCGCATGCTCCAAAATATTATTGAAAGCTTCTACTGCGCCATTTTCTTATGGATGATGAGGGGTACTCTTCTTGTGATGGATCTAGAATACCTTGGCTAATGCTTCAATGGTTTCGTTCACAAAATGCGTACATCTACCACTCATCAAAATCTTCGGGCACCCAAAACTGGTCAAAATGTGCTCAAAGATGAAGTGTGCAGCAGTGTTTGTAGTACATTCCTTAACCACCTTCACCTCTACCCACCTGGTCACATAAACAGTTGCAGTAATGATATATTGTGCTCGAGTCTTCTTCCCCAGAGGATTTCTTGGTCCCACAAAGTCTATATCCCATTTGTCGAATGCCTGCAAGGCCATCTATAGTTTTAGGGGAATTTCATATCTACATGAAAACTTCCCAGTCTGCTAACATGCATCGCAAGCCCGATAGTATGCCTGCGCATCACCATGTAGTGTGGACCGCCATAACCCAGCATGCAGCACCTTCTGCGCGGTGGCTTTCACAGCGTAGTGACCACCTATCACTCCTCCGTGATTTTCAACCAATATAGACTTTCTTTCATGGTCTAAAACGTATCTCCTTAATACTTCATCTGCCCCTAATTTATACAACTGACCTGCAAATAGGGTGAAATCATTTATGCATGCAACCAACTCCTTCTTTTGCTGGACTGAATAATTCGTAGGTGGTGTTCCCGTAGTCAGAAAATGAATAATGTCAGCAAGGTTCATCAACCAACTTGATAGCGAAGTGTTGCGTTTCTGGTAAGCCTTCCTCTAGACTATTTGGTCTCTCCCCATTCTCAATCCGTGACAAGTGATTAGGCCCAACATTCAATCTTCCTGGCTTCACAATGATCTCAAATTCATATGCCTAGAAAAGCAAAAAACTTCGACAGATTTTCAACCCCAACATAAGCTTATAGACCAAGTATTTCAAAGCAAGATGATTAGTGAACATCTTGAAATGCCCCCGCAAAAATTAGTGTCTATATTTTTGCAGTGCATATACCATGGTCAATTCTTCCCTTTTTTTAGTGGAGTAGTTGCGCTCTACACCTGAAAGCTTCCAACTATAAAAATCTACTAGGTGATCAATGTTGCCTTCTCTTGGCTACACTAAAACATCTCCTAATGCTATACCAGATGCATCCACATGCACATGGAAAACCCTAGACTAGTCTAGGAATATGATTAGCAGCTCAAAACCCTTCTATGGAAAACCCTTCTCTTTTAGCAACTCAAAGCACTTCTAACATCTATCATTCCAAAAATAATGTTACATCCTTCTTTAGCAAGTTCTCCATCGACGTAGTTATCAAAGCATACCCCTTGATAAATTTCTTGTAATAGTTGGTATGTCCTAGGATGGAGCGCAAATGTTTCTCAGTGGTAGGGACTTCCAAGTTCATGATGACCGCAATATTTGACGGGTCCACCATCAATCCTTGCTAACATACTATATTCCCTAGCAAATTCCCAAAAGGTACGCAGAATATGCATTTCCTCAGGTTGGGAGAAACTTGGTGCTTCTGAAAAGCATAAAGCATCATGCACTGATTCGATACATGTTTCTTTACCAATCCAAATATTGTCAAGTCATAAAAGTATACCTGCATGAATTTATGCATGAATTCCTTGAATACAGCCATGACCACACGTGAGAATATTGCAGGTGCATTTTTCAACCCAAACGACATGACAGTGTATTGAAAAGAACCCCATTCAGTGGCAAAGGTGGTCTTTTTGTGATCCTTTGGCGCAATGTAGGTTTTATGATAACCTTAGAACCCATATGTGAATAAATAAGCTTATTTCCCTCCCACATTATCCATAATTTCATAAAATAATGGAGTAGGGAATGGGTCATGCATACAGGCATCGTTCAACTTGCGCAGATCGACAAAAATCCTGATTTCTCCCTTGTTCTTTGTCTCCTAAACCACCATTGGGCTTACCCAATCAGATTGTTCAACCAGTTTGATGATACCCACAACCACCATATTTTCTAATTCCTCTACCTTTTTCTTATATTTGGGGCTCAATCTATACAGGCGCTTCTTGACGGGGCGCACATCAGGTTTTAGTGTGATTTTCATGACACCCAAGTCCCCCACAATGCCCTTCAGCTCTGAGAACATTGTAGGATACGGATCCTAATACTCTGTCAGTAGCTCTACAATATTTCCTACCATATCATCATCTAAGTAATCCCCAATCTTGGCCAACTTGGGCTTCTCGTTCATCCCAATGTTGACTTCCTTCAATTTTAGAGGTTTAGTCATGTCCACCATTCTTAATGCTGGTCCTTCCACTCTGTGATCTCCATCCAATTCAAGGATATTAATATTCCTTGGGCCATCTTCATTATCCTCAATTGACAGTTTTTGACAGTTAACTATGTCTTGCATCTGCACATCCCAGGCTAGCGCAACACACTCCTTCTGGGTCTGGGATTTGTCAAAGACCAATGCATCTATGTCTTGTAGCGCCTCATGTTATGTGTATTAATCCCTCGTGCAGACAAGAGTGATCTCCCTAGTACCCAACAAGTAACTAGAAGCAAAGATCCATTTTAAAACCTTTTCCTCTAGATTAATTGCATTCCAAGATTATAATAGTAAAGTAGAGAGGAGATGCCCGTAACTTGAAATCCAAAATTTTGATGTATTCTTCTGTCCCATTTCTCCAAAGTGGTTTCTCCAATGAGTAGGACCTACAATCAAATACAAGGCAAAGTACTAAAGAATCTCCAACATATAATAATCAGAAAATGTTAATCCAACTTAGTGATCAAGGAGTCTAAGTATTGACATTATTCCAATAAGAATAGAAAAAAATCAATGAGAAAAAGATATCCATATGTATTATCTTAAATAAAAAGAGTAATATTACAACCTGATGCCTTGATGTTGTACATATTTCTCTCGGGGTCCTGAACAATTGTTTCTCCTTCAGTCTGATAAGCCTTCCTCTCTGAATACCAGCATGGAGTTATAGAGAAAAGGGTGTGCTCATTCTTATGCCAACCACAACTCACTAGTGTAGAAAGTATGCACTCTTATGAACTCTCTTCAGCTTAGAAACTATATAAGTCAGCTTCTATCATTCACAATCTATGTGTGTCTACCCTTCATCCTGAAACTTTAGCTCAATTTATAGGGAAATGGAGGTAATTTGAGTTCCATGAAGAGGGGGATGCATTCCTCTCATGAAGGGATTTGAGCTCCATGTACCAAGGGATAAGCTCCATGAGTGAAGGGATAAATTTCGAACTGATCACAACTCTAGAAGCTTGTAGTTGGGAGAATATTCGACCAACTAGGCTTCTAGAATTTACTTTTTCTTTATTTTCTTTTCACGCGGGTGTGCACGTAATAGTGGAAAAAAGTGTGGGAGTTACCGCAGTTTATAGATGGAACAACAGCGCATGTGCAAGGAAAGGCTAGAAAAACCACGCAGGTAGACTTTTAAGGGTTTTACAGAGATTTTATCCAATTCCAAAAATTGGTTCAGGAACATTAGTGTTTTTGACCTGTAAGGGAACATGTTATTGGTGGTGATAGACCCATATGAGCAATCAAATGTCATGGTGACAAAATTACGTGTAAAAGATTGCACCCTAAAGTGAGAAGTCTGAGGTTATTCTAAAGAGTGAAGTGTTTTATCATTCCGAGGATTGGATTAGAGACACTGGTTGAAAACTTATAAAAAATTGAATGCAAACATATGTATATATCATCGCTGAGGTAGGAATTCCCATACTCAAATAAAAACTAACTAAATGTTCTGGTACAGATATGGTTTCAATATTACATAAAAAGTAGACACAGTATGGACGTATCCATTTGTTATAAGTAGTCTACTATATCATGAATAATAAAGCTCCTCGTACCCTAGATGGTTGAAACTAGATCCAGGGTCTTGATTTCTACTTCCTGAACTAGTAGGAATCTATCCATGTGATTGATTTTTTCGAAGTCAAACATGGTAGAAACCACTTGATTATCGGTCAATGATGTGAACCGTTAACAAGTGTGAGAGAAACCACCAATAATGACAATGGCTCTCAAATTACTCCAGTACAATCTATGAAGTGTGAATAAATGATTTTTAGTCGAACACTCATAGAATACTTCGATCAAAGGTCCGTGATGCAACCTGCCATCGAATGCAAGAAATCTTCCATTAGGGCATGCATATCACAAGGTACTAATAGGATTCTAGATCAAATTTCTAGGTAATGAGTTGATGTCGATAGAAATCAATCCGTCGCAGGAAAGTCCACAATAAGAAACCATTAGATTAAGTTCTAAAAAAATATTTTGCAAGGAATAACTTGGGGATGGTCAATGTGAATGGAGACAAATGTTTGCAACGAATGGTTTATTTAAACTCTTTTTTTAACACATAATGACACTGCAGATGGGTTGGCAGAATTTAACTTAAAGCTAATACCCAAAAAGCAGTTGAAGACTTTCAATGTGGTTTGATTAACTTTTAGACAAAGGATTTCCCAACCCAGGTACAAATGTGACAAAGTGTCATGTTCAAGAGTGGCATGTTGCTTTCTAAACAAGGGTTACAACTGGATTCTTTTTCTCTCTTTTCCCCCCACCATTACTGGAAATTACCTTGTTATTTTTTCTCAGGGTTAAGGAGGATAACATTTGATTATTTTTCTAATCTCATCCTTCGGATGAGTCCATATTAGTATTAAAATAAAACCCTAAGAAGGAGTGGTTTGATCCTATTGTGATCGACAGGTCCTTAACTGTTAAATTTTAACGATTCCAGTATAGGAATAACTCGGTGTTTTTCAGTTTTAGGGTGTCAGAAGAAAGACATAACTAAGCTCCATGGTTGTTATTTTTTGTAAATTTAGTCTCTCAAGCCCGAAAAAGGATAAAATAATGAAGGAGAGAACTCTATTGACCATGATTAGTCAACGTATACATTTTTCGTAATTAGTCCAGTTCAATCTGGAAAAGGGTAAAATTATACTGAATGGACGACTATTCATTTACTTTAATGAGTTCGAATAGTCAAGTACTCGATGATATTTTCATATTTCGAGAGTATGAAAAGGGTTTAAAAGATGACTCTAGGGTTTCACTTTTTCATATTTTTACATAGCCTGAAAACTTGATAAAAGTATACTCGATGTCAAAATAATTATTTTCACCAAATATCATGTATCTTGCACAAAAACTTAAAATATTACAAATATCTGCTTCCAAAAAATAAAAATATTTAAAAATGACCTTCTAAAAGTGAAAATTAAATAAACTGATAATATTTTATTCATTAAAAACAATAAAAATGGGTTGAAATGAGTCATTTTCACCTTTTGTTTTCAGTATAGTGCATAGAGAGCTTTTGGACAAAAACCTTCTGAATCAAATATCGGGAGAACCGACCGTTCATTTCTCAAACCATCAGAACCAAGTAATCCACATCATCTTAAGCTACATTTTCATCTATTTCATTTTTTTTGAGATTTTATTTCACTTTTTTGGAGAAATTCATGTTTCAAAATATGCCCTCAGGCGCGGGTGATCCATGTGATAACCGCACACCCCGACAATTCTTTAAAAGAAAAAATTTGGGCCTATCGTGGGTTCTATGTGGAGCGCATGCAGACAATCGCACTGTCTGCACATAGAACCTGCACAGGCACCATGAAAATTTTGAAAACTAAAATTTCTTCATAAAAATGGTTCAATTTTTCATCCAACTAGTTTTAACTGTTTAATTTGTTGATATGTAGGTTGTTTAACCATGTTGGAATGGAAATAACGAGAATATGAGCTCATAGATAACGAAGCCATGGATGACGATGAAACCATGCATGCATTGAAAAACAGTGGGTTGTACAAGTCTTGGGCTATTATATGAATGAAGGCACAAATGGATTTAATGACTTGGCTTGTGAATGCATGGGACGTACAAGACCAATGTTTCATAAATGGTTACCACCGACTTGATATTGAGAGAGCAGACATATACGTCCTTGCCAGATTATCTTGGAGAGGGAGAAACATATCCTTATTTGGGACTAGACAAGGAGGTCTTCCCACTACCCGCTACAAAGCTCAGTATTGTAGCACTAATGCAGAGTTGAAGGATGGTTGCATAGGCATCAAAACCATCTTGCGACTGGAACTTAAAGTCATAGCATTCATAGTGACCAGGTTATGCGGGAGTGCAGCTCCTCATGTGACTACTAAATCACAAATGCAAACTATAGTCAAGTGTTTCAGAGGAACAATATTCAACTGGTATGAAGGATTATTGGCCAATATGAAAGGCCAATTGACTAGAGAAAAGAATGCTAAGTTGAAAAACTTCGGATATGGTGCCATTCTTATTTCATTTGCTCTAGAGAGACTTCCACTTCTCGCTCCTCAACTTATTCCAGTAGATCATGGGAATCCTTAGGAACCTTGGATGGTGCGATGGGTAGCACTAATGGCTTGCCATGTGTTGAGGGTGGTTTATTATTTTAGTTTACTCCAGCTTATTTCACGTGGCTTAGGAACAAAGTCTTCACAATTGAAGATTTTCCTTTAGCGGGAATGGACTATAGAGGTGATCCTGAAACATCTTTGCCTCCAGGGGCACAGTGGGATGAGATAGGTTGGTGAATCATTTTGAAGTTTCTAGTATAATTTTTATTTGATTTTCATCCTCCAATACTGACAAAAATTTTAAATGCAGATTTCAGTCTGCAACGACCAGCAACGCTTCGTTGGACAGGCGAGAGGCACAACCCGTAGCACCCCCATAGAAAAATGCAACAGAGATTCTTTCTAACATGGAGCACAACCTTTAGAGTTTGACCATTGATATTCCTGAGACAGACACTGATGACATCCCTCTCAAGCTCCAAAGACATGTGACAGGTGTTCTAGGTCCATTCAAAAGATTTCTACGCAAGGTGGCACGTGCTATAGTTTATTACCATGATCATCATAACGGATAGTTTATGGTCAATATATATCGACATTTTTGTTTTCTATATCATTATCTTTTAGATCATAAGGTGTTTGAACCTATGATCACAGACGATGTAATATTTTTTGAACACAAACTTATCTATCCTAGTGATATTACTACTTTCGTTCTTTGAGTATCTTGTTCAACATGGATTGAATGTTGTTTTGATTTACTTTTTTAATGTTTAAAATGTCTATTTAAAACCCGATTAGCTAATGCATCATCCAATGTGTTTAAATTTCTTGAAATATGTTGATATTCTATATAATCAAATTGTCATTCCAAGAGGTGAACCTTCAAAAATAATCTTAACAACACTAGATTTATAATTGCATAAACTTTGTTTAAATGTAATACAATGAGTTGTGAATCCAACCTATTGATCAGCTGTCGAATACAAATATAATGGAATCAGATAATAACTCAATGAATACGTTATACTCGGAAATATTTTTCGTTGTTTGACTAAGTCATATCCCATGAATAGAAACTAACTCATCGGTGGGTAAATAGATAACCCAAGCCGCAGAAGAGATATTTCATGTACTACAACAAGCGCCATAAGTGAAACCAATGTATGTTTGAAGGGATGTCAACATCTTCAATATCAAGAGTAATCAAGATAAGGAGTGATAATGGTAACAACAAAAACTAATCTAGGCACACTTGTCTAATCTAAGGCACACTATTCTAAAAATTAACTATTGTACAAGAGAGATATTCAAACGAAAGTCAAGAAAAATATATCTTAAGATAAAGACCATTTCTGGGTTTATCTAAAGAGACCCCTTGCAAGCACACGCCTGAAAATATAGGGACCATGCCACATTGGTTTGAATTTACCAGTGCCTAGCTTGTCGTTAGCTTGATCGTATATTAAAACTAGGTCACCTTCTGAGTTAACACCTTTATCATACTGAGATTTCACACGTTTCTTGTGAGCTTCGAAAGCCAATGCATCGGTGCACCGAGTCTCATTTAATTATGCTAAGTATAGAAAGTGTTTCTCCCCTTCAGAGGTAGCTGGTAACAACTCAATGGCTAATTTGAGTGATGGTATTCGCATTCAATTGGTAACACAACTTCTAAATCATAGACAAGTTGAAAAGGAGTGAACCATGTAGTGGTTTTTGCAAAGGTTCGATATGCCCATAATGCAGAAAAAAGCATGGTATGCCAGTTTGATTTATGAGTCCTAAAAATCCATTTAATCATGGTGTTTAAAACATTGTTGATGACCTCAACGTGACCATTATTTTGTGTGGTTAATACGGAGTAAAATTATCATGGCATAGGCCAAGTTGATCAGAAAGTTCGGTCATCATATTATTTCGAAAATGACTCCCATGGTCCGTAATAATAACTTGAGTGACACCAAAACGAGAAAACACATGATTGAATATGAAAGTAGTTGTAGTTTTTCCATCATCCGCGAATGTAGCCATCGCCTCGCCCCATTTGGTAAAGTAATTTATGACGAGAATAATATACCCATGCCCCCAGACCGAGTGAGGGTTACATGTAATGAATTCGATGCCCCATTTCGCAAAAGGACCGATGACAATTATTAGGTGAAGAGGAGCTGGAGGTACACACATATTTCGATAAAAAATTTGGCAGTTGTGGCATTTTTGGACCACGATGATATAATATTTGAATAAAGACGAACAAAAATAACCAGCGTACAATATCTTTTGGGCTATGGAAAATCTAGACATATGACCACCACACGCTCCAAAGTGGAAATAATTCAAAACCTTTTCAACCTCTTCGTGAGTTATACAACATCGAAAAATAGAATCTGCACCATGATGCTAAAGAGTGTCCCCAACAATATTGTATTTCTGGGATTGATATTGAATTCTCCGTCGATCTAAACGTGAAATCTCTGGGTAAAAGGTTTTGGTTTGAAGATATATAATGATATATCCATACCAAGGGTCTAAAGTACTGATGAGAAACAAAGATTCATCTGCGATAGGATGCTCTGCCACGGTTTATGTCTCAGTATTGGGAAAATCACACATAATCTCAGCAAACACTAGTGATTTCTTTGACTTGGATTTCTCAAATTCCAAATCAAACTCTTCTAGGATGACAATCCATTTGGAGTATTTTTCCCCGAGTAATTTTTTTTTCAATATATACATCATCAGGTTGTAATTAGATATCAATGTCATTTTACGTAATAGTATGTAGTGACGAAATCATTGGACAACTTGAACTACTGCCAAGGCCAATTTCTCCACATGTGAATATTTGATTTCCGTCGGGTTGAGATTCTGACTTAGATAATAGATCACATGTTCGTTATGAGATTCATGCTCTTGAACCAAAACCATTCCAATTTTGGAATCAAAGGAAACAAAATATAAAAAGTAATCCTAGTGGTAATTCGGTGGATGCAATAATGGTGCATGGTCAACACGTTTTTTAGTGAATCAAAATATTTATCGGCAATCTCATCCCAAATAAAAGGAACACTTTGTTTCAACAACCGGGTAAAAACTTTTTTTAACTCAACATAGTTCAAGATAAACCTACGTAAAAAAATTGATTTCCCTTGCAAACTCTAGAGTTGACGAACAATGGAAGGAGGAGGTAAATTGATGATAGCCTCAAACTTCGAAGGGTCGACATGAATGCCATCTTTCGAAACGATGAATCCAAGTAATCATCATCATTGTACATGAAAAACACATTTGTGTCTTTCAAAATAATTTTGTAATGCCTACATCTCATGAAGATAGATCTTAAGTGTATAGGATGATATTCTCTACGTAAATAATGAGCAGGTAAGTCATCCATATAAGGTTGTACAATATGTTTGATATCATGAAAAACATAAGACATATATCTTTTAAAAGTTGCACCAACATTTTTTAGTCTGAAAGGTAACTTGAAATAAGAAAATGTTCCTCAAGGACATATAAAAGTTGTTTTGGGTTGATCGACAGGGAGTATGTTGATTTGATTGTAGCCAGAGAAACCATCCATAAATGAGAATATTTCATTTCTGGCGCAATCATCAATAATTTGGTCGATATAGGGTGTAGGATGGTTGTGTTTTGGACACGCCTTGTTAATGTCCCGATAATCAACACATACTCTTATATTCCCTTGTTTCTTTGTAATGGGAACTATGTTAGATACCAAATCCGTCAAAGGAATTGGATAAATAAATCTTGCTCCTAATATCTTCTCAACTTCAACTTTAATTACTTCATCTTTCCATGGATGTATTGGACGTAAGATTTGTCTAATAGGCTTAACATCCGGGTATGCCTTAATTTCATGAATTACAATCTTAGGATCAATTCCTAGCATCTCTTCGTAAGATCAAGCAAAAATGTCTCGGAATTCTTGAAATAGGGCTTTAGAAGTGTTAATCTCTTCTGTCGAACAGGAAGCACCTATATGAATTTTTTCAATAATTCCAGGTTTAACCGATATGTCAATAGGAACTATTGTAGAAATATTTCCCAAATTTGTCTCAGAATTCGAATGTGTAATCGATGTGGGATTCTGTGGTTCCTTGACATAATCAATCATAAAAATAGACTAAAAATCATTTTCAAGCTTATCAAGATTATGTAAAAATGAAGATCTATGATGTAGATCATCCCAGGGTAATTCACGAGATGACAAAATTTCCTAAATAGTCTCATCAGTTTCAAATACATGTTGAAAGGGATCTGAAAATGGTGTCAAGGTTGAACTTGATAGAGAAGATGATTCTTCGTTGATCATATTCATTTTATCAGGAATAGTTGAAGGGGTTTCAAAATATGATTGCACTGCTACATATGTCATTTCAAAAGGACTCAAAGCCATCTCACCATTGAAAGAGTCCAATTATGATTCTGAAGGCACAACCCATGTGTCATCAAATGGTATAGTGCTTGATGAGATCATATTGATGTTGGAAATTGTTCATGGTACGTTGGGTGGAGGTATAGAGAAAGTTACCATGAGAGCGGAATCCTTCATTAATCCTACACCAACATCTTCGTATGGATAACTGATTTTCTGACATGCTGGATGTTATCCGTAGAAGTAGGGTTTGATTAAAAGTATGATAACTGATCGATTTTCACAATATTTCCTTTATGAGGAAACATGATTACCCGAAAGACTAATGAAACTACATTAGCTATGGCATAAGACCAACTACGACACAAAAGAAGGTTGTAATCAAGAGGGGCATCAACAACTTCAACCTCTAGATTAACAGTTTTTCATTCTACTTCTATAGGTAGATCCTGGATTATTCCGTATGGTTGAAATCCTCTTCCATCAATGGCTTTAAGGATAGTCGGTGATTGTTTGAGCACTAGAGAACCAAGGGTTTTCCAAAATTTAACGATCATATACACGTAGATGCCCCCTCACCAATTAGAGTACGAAAAACACGTCTTGATTTGACTAATACTAGAATTTAAAAAGCCATTTGATGAGGGAGTCTCGGTACAAAATTTTTGAGGTCAAAGACCATGAGGTTTGAATACTGAGGATCAATAGCTTTGATAGCCGATAATAGTAATTTCCTTTGCGCTGAACATTATTGTAGTGCTTCTAAGGCCGACATTTCTGAAGGGGATATTGCCAAATCCTCATTAATGTTTTAATTATGAGCAGTTTTTGCATGTGGATTGAAAGTTGACTTTTGAAGTACACCTTTAGCAGGTGGTTTAATAAATAGATCAGGATTAGGTTTCTCGATTTGAAGCGGTTTAGAAACTAAAGGAGGTATGGCTGGGGTTTTACTGGAATTTTCAGTCTCTTTACCAGCTACAGTATTCTTAGTTTCATAGTCTTGAGATTGTGTCACAACATTGACCTGAGACATCATCAAAATATCTGCCGATGAATTAGAAGATCCTATCATTTTACTATCTTGAGTGGGAAAAGGATCCTTCAAGACAGCGGGTGTGGGTGAACCTTTGACAAATTTGGATACCTCAGACTGAAGTGGAAACTCTTTAGTATAGTGATCCTCGTAACAAATAAGACAAGGATAGTGAGGTTTCTGCTTTTCATCATCTGGTTCGTTTTTTTCTGCTTTCTCTTTGGGAGATGTGTTTTGTTTATTTTTATTCTTTCCTTTCTTCTTATTATTGGTTTTAGCTTTAGCTGTGAATGAATCTACAACATGAATGTCGACAAAAGTTTCAAGGGAAATTCTCCTTTAGGTGAATGTGGTAAAGTTATTATGCGGAAGTAGATTTGGATGACTTCTTCTTACTCTTGTTAGCACTAGCTATACCAATTACACCGTCTTCAGAATGAGAACCAGAAGGAGTTGTAGGTATTTGACCTGGGCATGGCAAGTCAGGAATTTTTTTGTATAAAGTATCAGAATATGTGTATACAAGGTCTAAGTATTGTGCTTGAGCTATGACCTATTCTTCTGTAACTACGCCTCCCTTAGCTACATCTTCAGTGATATTTGGAAGTAATGATTCGATGAACCATTCTGCCAAGATTTGATCTGGAATGAAAACTTTCACTAAACGTTATCTACATCTCCATTCATGTATGTGATCTGAAATGTATGTAAACGTACTCTATTTTAATGAAGTTAGGAGTTTCGTGCCATTTTTCGTAAAGGACTGGCAACTGGAACTGAGTTAACAAATTTGTTGCTAACGCGTTGAAATTGTTGAAAGAGTCCTGTGGTAATTCCATATACCACTTAGCAGATGTTTTTTGAAAAGGTCGTAAATGAATGGAATCATCAATTAAAGAGTTGAATGCGCACCAAAGGTGATAAGTCATCATATGATTTGAGGGTTCTTCTTCTGATTTTCCTTCAAACTTAGGTATGTCACTGGGCAACTTATTCAGAATTGGAGGCCAAAATGGAAGATAATAAATCGGATCGTTTGTGAGGCGCGACAAATCTGGCAAGTCCAAAGTTGCAATGAATGGTAACCAATGGTTAGGGTCTTGATGAGAAAATTAATAAATTTGAGGAACGATACCAATACTCGGAGGAGGATATCCAAGGTAGCCTGGAATAGCCTATGCATTTGGGATTGGAATACCTCTAGGGTATCTAGGGTTAGCCATACCAAACCGAGGTTGAGCTGGTATCTGATACGTATAACCAGGGTATGGTTGACTTTGGTAGACTGGATTTTTTCCTACGGGTCCATATTGAAATTGCCCTTGATACGGTTGATTAAAAAACTGACCTAGATAAGGTTGGCTAGTTGGAAATTTAGCTGTAATAGGTTTTCCTGCAGAGGTTTGAACAATATACTAAACCATAGGTCTAGTTTGATGAGCAGTGATTTGAGGGATCACCTACAATACAGCTGATGTCGTGGTTTGAGGGGTTGTAGCAATAGGGACTTAGGAAACTCCAAGGATAGGTGTACTTGGTTGTTGAACGTAATTTTTCCCAACAGATTGAACAGGAGTTCTAGGAATACTCAGACTAGCTTGCTAACTACTAGGTATAGATACCTGAGGTGTAATTTGAAGTGTAGGTTGGGAAGGTTGCTAGACTTGGGTATAACCAAATTTACCAGTTGGTCGACCAGGTTGATTATCAGGTATTGTGTTATTGCAAAAATTTTTGGTTCAATGACATGTTACACAATATGTTAACTCTAGGATAAGGAGCTCCCATTAAAGGTTTTGGTGCGTAAGGTTGACCATAACCAGGTTAAGGTATTGGAAAGTAAGTTTGATAATTTGCAGGATAATTTCCAGTAAATGGTTGACCTCATTGAAAGGATTGTTTCTCTTGATAAAATTGTTGCCCCAAAGGAGGTTTTTGTCCTTGAATAGGTTGTGGTCGTGGCATAGGGTACTAACCTTGAAGAGGTTGTGGCCATGACATAGGGTACTACCCCTGAAGTGGTTGTGGCCTTGTTATATGTTACTGCCCTTGAAGAGGTTGTCCTTGAGGAGTATACTTCCCCCCAGCTTGTAAATTGCTACCTTGAGGGTCAAGTAAAGGAATATTTCTAGACATCATGTAGACTTGTTCCATTGTCAAATTTTCAGTATCAAACTCATTGGGACCAGTTGATTGTGTAAGTTTTTCAGAATAGGGAGATGCTCCTAATAAATCACTAGAGAGAGACTAGTAACTAGGAGGAACTGATGGGACACCATAATTAAGTTTCTAGAGAAGAATAAAACATGGATGACTCACCAAACATGTTTGATAAATGCATGTAATTACCTCTGGGTATGGAGTAAAAAGGAATACAGGGTGGCGAATAATTGAGACCAGAATTATGTAGAAAGTTGGTTAACTGAGAATACCAAGGGTCTGGTTTAAAAGGGTTGTAATGGTAAATCGATTCACTATGCTTTAGATATAGATATTTTTGACAGGAAGGAAATACAATGTCCTCTTTTGTGTCAGTATATATCTTCGATACTAATCAATCCAGGAGGAAGGTTCTCAGTGATGCGAAACTTCACTCGAGGTTAACAAGGATGACCATGTGTTCGGCCTATGAACTCCGAAGTTGACTCAAATGAAGTATATTTAGTTTTAGGTTTAGACATTTCAAGTTTAATAAGTTGACTATCTAAAAATTCACTGGTTACGGACTCAACTGTGATTAATTCTGAAATTTTTGGTTGTTCTTCTATCTGAGCTTGATTTACTTTGTAGTCGGGATGTATAATTACTGATGTTTCTTCGTGTTTAGTAGATCCGGTTCCTGATTTTTGACCTCTTTCAAATTTAAGCTTTTCTAATTGACTTGGTGTATACTCAGGTGGTTTCCCCTTCATTATACGAGAGTGTCTCGGTAATTTAGCCATGGTTAATGTTTAACACACGAAATCAAAAAATGTTTCAACAAAATATACTTAAGGCCACTAAGAAAACAAACGATTTGAACACACGCCTACAAAATCTAAGAGACAAACCACACACAAATAGTATGCTTCCACACTAAAAACACTATTTGGTGATGAAATCCAATGTTGTAGAATTTTAAGGTGGAAAACTTGGCGGTTGGAAAATTTACTTTGACAACTTTCTTAATGAAACAGTCCATTGCAAGTCCCTCCACTTATGCCATCTCGAAGTGAAGAGTACACTCTAAAAATTCCAAGTGAGTCTAGCCGACGTCTGCTCCAGGTACAGTGGGACCTTCCCTCGACCGTCACCTTGGGAAAATTCTTGAAGATTATGGTCACTAAGGTCACCAAAGGAAACAAATGAACTTGGGGGAATAGTCTACAATCCGATATACATGCAAGGGAAGAGTATCAAGCTCAATCCCTTGAAGGCTCCTCAACATGGTAAATTCAAGGTTTGCCGAAAAGTGACCCCATGCTCCTTGAAAATGGTTAATCTGAGGTTTATCGTTTGTATTACGTGCACATATTCTATCTTTTCCAATGAGATAGGTATGATTACCTCACTGGGTCCAACATGATCTCATGCTTGACTCTTTTAAGAAGAGCTTCCAATAGTTCAAATGAAACAATATGCTACTTGTTTGTTTAAACTGTTTTGGAAAATTTATTGCAACCTATTCCAAAACACTAGCCTTAGCTATATTGGTGGAATGAGCCCCAGAAAATGTAAAATATCTAGATTGATTTTAATTAAGCATTGTATTAATTCAGTTGTTACTTAACACAAAGGATATGGAGTTGAAACTTTAATGATGTTTGTGACCTGAATTAAAAAATACTCTAAATGCATCTATATGAGAAGTGTAACTCTTTCTTTTCAATGAATCTTATTTAAGAGAAAGTTGAGAGATTTTATCAATTTCCAAAACACAAACTCTTTTTTTCATAAACAAAATCCTTTCTGAAAAGAAGACAATATCATGAAGAACTAAATTTGCAAGAATGATCAATTTCACTTTTGAAATAAAATTCCTTGAGTCAATCAAATCAAAAACTACAAATTAACTAATAATCAATTCCCTCAAAGAAAACAATCTCTAAAATACTCTAAAAGAATAAATTTCAAAATCAAAACAAAATTCTAATTCTGAAGTCTATCTATAATGTTTGAGGATGATTTCTCCTATTTTGTGATCAGAATAAGAAAATTTCCACTTATATCAACAGAAATAAAAACATCAAAAAGTGTTTTGGTGTTAAATCAGGCTTCAGTAAGGTAGATTCTCTTCCAATTTTGCGAATGAAAAGTGAACAAGTTTTCATAATAGTAAGTTTTGCAATGATCCTAATGGCTCAAAAAAGACAAAATCATAATACCAGTAAGTTGAGGAAAATGAAAGTATATTTTTCATAGAGCAGTAATAAACTAGGGTAAACACTCACTTATAAAATGCAAACAGGGTGATAAATCACACAAAACCTAAAGTTTCTGAAAATAAGTTCTCATATAAGATTTGACAACTAAGATGGACCAGGGAAAACAAAAATAATTATGTTATCTCGCTCTAAAAAAGAGATATTTAATTTTTTTCAAAAATTTCCAGGGGGTGCGCAACTTATAGAGGAATACAGAGCGCATGCGCACTGAATTGAGCTAAAATTTGCATAGGTTCCCACACTGTTTTCTGATGAAAACTGCACAGGAAAGGAAAAAATTTGAAAAAATAAATAATAAGCTTTCTTTTTTAGGGATTCTTAAAATCTATCTACCCAACCAAAATTAGAGAAGTCAAAATCAGAAAACTTAAAATTCAAACTGAATATAAATAAAGAAAACTAAGCTCTATTATCCACAGTATGGTCTCCATTTTGTTACGTGGATAAATCCCTCTTGCGGAGAAGAGAAATCTCCATAGTACTCAACGAGTAACTAGAAACAAAGATCCATTTGAAAACCTTTTCCTCTAGATTAATTGCATTCCAAGATTATAATAGTAAAGTAGAGAGGATATGCCTCTACCTTGAAATCCAAATGTTTGATGTAGCCTTTTTTCCCATTGCTCCAAAGTGGTTTCTCCAATGAGTAAGACCTCCAATCAAAGACAAGACAAAGCATCAAAGCATCTACAACATATAATAATCAGAAAATGCTAATCCAAATTAATGATGAAGGAGTCTAAGTATTGACATTATTCCAATAGGCATATAAACAAAGAAATGAGAAAAAGAGATCCATATGTATTATCTTGAAGAAAAAGAGTGATCTTACAACCTAATGCATTGTTGTTGTACAGATTTCTCCCGGGGTTGTGAACGATCGATTCTCCTTCAGTCTAATAAGCCTTCCTCTCTAAATACCACCATGGAGTTATACACAAAAGGGTGTGATCATTCTCATGCCAACAAAAATTCACTAGTGTAGAAAGTATGAACTATTATGAACTCTCTTCAGCTTACAAACTGTATAAGTGAGCTTCTTTCATTCACAATCTATTTGTGTCTACCCTTCAACCTGAAACTTGAGCTCAATTTATAGGGAAATGGAGGTAATTTCAATTCCATGAAGAGGGGGATGGATTCCTCTCATGAAGGAATTTGAGATCCATGTACCAAGGGATAAGCTGCATGAGTGGAGGGATAAAGCTCAAACTAATCGCCACTCTAGAAGCTTCCAGTTAGGAGAATATTCGACCAACTAGGCTTCTAGAATTAATTTTTACTTTATTTTATTTTAACAGGGGTGCGCAGGTAATAGTGGTAAAAATTGTGGTACTTGCCATAGTTTAAGGACAAAATAACAGCAAGTGCGTAGGGAAAGGCTAGAAAAACCGTGTAGGTAAAATTTTGAGGGTTTTACAGAGATTTTCTCCAATTCCAAAACTTGGTTTAGGAACATTATTTTTTTTTACCTCTAAGGGAACATGATATGGGTGGTGATAGACCCATATGAATAGTCAAATTTCATGGTGACAAAATGACATGTAACACCTCATCCTATTTTTTTGAGCCCCCACAGATCCAAAGGTTGCCGGGAAATCTTTGGTCATTTTATACCAGTCTCGAGTGCCTCGGTGTAACTCAACTTCTAGTTACCACGTCATGGGGATTGGTCCTAATGAGTGTACAAACCTATGAACCCATTCATTCCAAGTATTTTCATCCCATACAACCATCCACATGGCCAGGTGCTTGCACGGATCTCCTTGGCCATATAATAATTCAATGGGCAGCGCAGTGGGACTTTAAAAATGTAGCATCATCATTTGTATACATTCCTCCCAGTCCTGAAAAGTTCCCTAGTGCATTTCCCACCACCATGTTGGAGTTGCCAGCATATCCATATCAACTGCCCAGAAACTTCATTCCTCAGGGATGACTTTTTCCAATGCCTCTAAAAATTCTTTGAGACTACCAAAACCATCAAAGTAGGGTAGTTCCCTTACCTCCAAGGAGATACATCAGAAGTATTTTGTAATATTGAGGCAGCATAGTGCAGAGATATCGTGCAACTGGTTCTTCCAGTTCTCCATTTCACCGTCAGAATCAGAAAAATGGGAGTTATCCTTCTCCCAGTACAACATGCCATCAGTTGTAGGGTTGATCCAGTCTTCGTCCCACACAGTCAATTTATAGATATGGTCAACCTCATCTCCTTCGCGTACTGGCTCTGTGTATATTTCTCCCTTTGTCGGATCCAGTAGGATCATCACCTGTGTACCATTATTCTAAAAAATCATGCTTCTGCGCTTTAGCTTGATGATACCTCCCATATCAATGGTCCAATCAATTCCTAACAGCACAGGGTCGAGATCTGCATCATCCACATTTTGTATAACCTCAAAGTAATCACATATCGTTACTCCACCGATGTCGACCTCAACTTGCGGAAGCTTGCCAAGGGGGATGATCTTTTGTTTATTAGCCATGCATAGCTAAATGGTGGACCATTCCAACTTTGGCTCTCCCATATTCTGCCAAGATTGTTTAGGTAAGAAATTTACATCGGACCCCAAGTCTAAGATGACCTGGTCCATCTCATAGTCTCAAATCTGCACAGTCATGCACATATCCCTACCCGGTCTCTTCTTTTGCTTGTAAAATTTGTTTACAGCCTTGGTTTCTGTCTGCAACACCTCTTTCTCTACGCAATTGTCTATTAGGGCCTGGAGATTATCTACTGCCTTTTTATTTTTTAGCAGCTTAATGTAGGCTTGAAATAACGGCTTAACCTCATCATCATATTTCGGTTCCCTGAGAGTTCTCGAGGAAGATGCTTCTTCATCAGCAAAACCCTTTCTAGCTTCAATGAATGTATCTTTCTCTTTCTACATGCCAAGGCCTTCCTTTTTGTCAGACTCTTTTTTGATTAGGGGTTTTGTTGTGACCTTTTCCTTGTTCCCTCCAATATTAATTCCGTTGCGTGTAATTACATTCACACTTGGACCGTCGTCATGTGGTTCAACCTTAATCTGTTGTATATTTTGCGTCAGTGTCTACCTATTTTCCTGCATTTTAACGATCAACACTGGGAAATCTTCAATTACATGATAGAATTTCCTACAATACCTGCATGATTTCCATGCGGTGTTTGGGCAGTCTCGTGCATGATCTCTGACGTCTCCACAGTTGTAGAAAATCAGTTGCCCTCTCCCCCGACCTACGCCTCCACCTCTCCCCCCTCCCCGTCCTCTTGCTGGGAATCCGTGTCCAGAGGGAGATGCTGGTGATGAAGGGTCAGTCTGCACTCTGCAAAGGTTCCCTCTATCAATCATCAAGTCATACATTCGATAGTTGTGCTCATCGTGTCCCACTGAAGAGCAGAATCTGCACCATTGTTGGTTCAGTTATGGGAAATAGGCACCTAACCGTTGGCAGTGGAGTGTATCATGTCGCCTAGCCACCCGATAATCGGCACATCATAGTGTGGGGGTACTAGGCCCAACAATATCCCTCGAGCATAGTGGACTTTGGGAATAGTGGACTCAGTCCTCCAACTTGCATATAATCTAACAGCAAAGGGCATTGATCTTTGGTGTGGCCAGATACCCTGCAGCGTATGCACTAGTCATTTGCGCTGGCTTATTTACCCTAGTCTCTTCATAAATTCTGAATTTATAAGTACATCACCTATAATTGGCTCTAAATCTATAATGCCCCAAATTGAGAACCATCCCTTGGCGCAGCTTCTAACTTCTTAGCAATTTCTAGGGCTTCTTCCTGCGAGTCAATGTTCTGCTGACAACATGGCCATGAACCATTCCTTATGTTGCTTGTCATCGTAGTAAAATCCTCTATCATTGATGACATTTTATAGTCGTTGATCAGCTTCCCAAACTGATTTTGTAGGCCCTTGCTTAATATCTTTTAGTTCTACTACACATTAAGAATAAGATTTAGGCTTTCGAAACTGCTACTTTAGGGCAACCTTGATCTCCTACACTATGGGATTCTCATGCTGAGTAATGTATCCCATGAACCAATCCAAATCCTAACATTCAAAGGCCATTGCTAGCTATGCTCTCTTAACAACATCTGTATTGACATTTTCTACAGTCCACACTGCATTCGCCACGAACCAAAATTGCTCCATATCCTCATCCCCTGAAACTTTAAAGGTGGTTAAATTCATCTGCATGGCCATATCGTCCATAGGTGGTGGTGGTGGTGGGGTTGGAGTATTCTTACCCTTGCACGAGTTTGATGATGGCATAGCCGAAGGGCTAGTATTCACTTGCGTAGCCTCGCTTCTGCTTGGATCAGGGAAATTTCTTAGAGGAATGTACACATATTTATCCCATTTTTTGTTGATCTGATAGTATTTACCATTGCTTGTTGTGATTTTTCTCTTATCAGGGGTCATACACTCAGTGTGGCTGCACAAAACACCCTTTTCACACAATAGCATCTTAATCAGCAAAGGAAAACTTCGTAAGGACTTACCCCTCAATAATTTTAAAAACCTCTTTTGGGCTTTAGAATAGGACACAAATTGATCGACTACAAATTCAGCTAAAAACCCACTCAAGGCATTGTCAAACCAATGATCTACACTCCGAGTAATAGAATTATCAGTTTTTTCCAACTGTTGGATTAATTCAGGGTTCCACCACGTGACCTGGTCATCCTTCCAACAGGTTTGGAATTTTGCTAACCTTTCCAACTGCTCCTGAAGTTCATGTGCAAATGTTACGAAGAAGATCTTGTGTATCTCTGTAAAAATATACTTATTCTTCTACTCTTCAGCAAATAACTTCTTACTTATTTTCTATTTTAGGGAAAATTCCTGAATCTATTTTTCAAACTAGTCAAGTTCAGGCTTTAACGGTTGCCAATGACCTTGTGGCATCACCCAAACTCTCTCAAAATTCTCCCGGTCCCAGCAACAGAACCATTTTTTGGATTGAGGGGTCCTCACCCAAGTTCGAAATTCAGATTAACCAACAAAACCCTCTTACTATTGGGCCTTTCGATAGTTAAATTCTTGTGAATGTCAAAATCTCACTCGAAGTAGTATGGGGGGTGCTAGAACCAGGTTTCCACACCTTGAGAGAGACTCAAAATGATGTGGGTGCTTCGAGATCCAACCAATTGTAAACAAACCTTCGTAACATCATCCCTAACTAGTAAACCCTTTTCAGACATATTTAGGTCAAATATGCAGAAGATCCTGTGCAAGTTAATACAACAATCATAAATCAAGTAATAACCTTTAACATATCATATTGGAGCCTTATACCATCCGATCCATCCCATAAGAATCCATATAAACCCAATCAGAGTTGCGCAAAAAATCTATATTCAGACAGTACAGGGAATGGAAACAACATGGAGAAACAGTCATAACATAACCAACAGATGCATGTATAACTCAGATATCACAACAATCTCCCTTTATTACTATCATCTCAAATCCTTCTTACAAAGAACTTCAACAACCCGCACACATATCTAGCAGGTTCTGCAGATAGTACGACTAAGGTCTCCGCGAACACAGCCAATAGGAGCCTTCTACCCAGGCAAATCTGCACAAAACTATCAATATCCCAGTCTATCATCCACGTTCAAACTTATCCAAAAATTGACTTCTTAGACTCAATTTATTCATTTATTTATACTATTTAGCCTGCATTATCCTATGCTCCACAAAGCATGGCTTGCAGCCCCTTGATCTACCCTTTGACCCATTACAATTCGTGAGGGGTTTTTACCTGCCGCAAAACCCCTGCGCAAGACTAAATTATTACAAAATATAGAAAAATAAATTAGACTTAGGGGACCCCGCTCCAACAACATCTAAGATGGAAGCCACTTCTTTTTTATTGTTTCTCTCTGAAAGGATTGATTCATTTTTCTTATGTCATCCTCTTTCGAGGCCTAGAAGGTTCCTTTAAGGTTTCTAATTTTTTCTATGGTTTGTCCTATTCCTTCTCTCCTTCTTCTCCCTTTTCCACCTCCTTCTCCTCTCCAACCTCTTCTTATACAAAGCTATGTTGTGTGGTCTCTTCATGCTCTAATACATCTTGGGCTTGTGTTTCGATGAACTCATCCATGTCTATGTCTACAAAGTATGTCCATGATATAGGGTTCTTAATATGATGTAGAGCATCCATGAAAATGATACTTACGATCCCATGATGACCAATGTACTAATGTTTCCCTTATCTCATTGTTTGGCTCATTTTCACTATTGGCTTAACGAGGCAGTGGCGATTACAAAGTTTGCTTGGGATAGAAAATTTAGTCTGGAACCTGAACTCGTAAAGTATCCTAAACTGATAGGCATAAAAACCATTGAGTCTCCCCTCATAGGATATGTATTTCAATATGTGATATGCTACTTCATCCCATCAGTAGGGTAGGATCTCCCTTTTAACCCCATTTTTATTTTCAATTAGTTTCTCTTCAGGGAAGAAGAAGTTCTTTTTAGCTACAATGGCTTATATTTTATCCTATTTTCCCCTCCTAAATCCTAGTTCTAATGTGGTTGCCCACCTATTGATTAAACAACCTCAGGTTAAAATTTCATGTAATAAATATAATAAATTCAAAATAAGACCAAAGTCACGGAAAATTTATTCCAAGCTGAATGTTGGGAAAAACATCCTAGTGGGTGTCACTTTCGTTTATTATGGCTAAGGAAATTAGAAAAGTTATTTGAAAAGGTAAAGAGGAATTAATTGGAATTTATTTATGAAAATAATGGAAAATATGACAAAAAGGAGATGAAGGGTCAAAAATTTGCATGAGAGGAAAATGGAAGGAAAAAATTAAAGGAAAGTGAAGGAAATAGAGCCATCAATGACAAAATCTCTTATGAGGATCAGTTCAAGGCATTTATTTAGTTTTAGCTTGCATCAAGTGAGAAAAAGAGAGAGAATAGCACCAAAGAGGAGAACAAATAGAGCGATTAAGGAAAGAAAATGACAGAAAAGGAAATCAAACAGCTTCAACAGGACTAATTTGTAGGTAACAAGTTGCATGTATGATTTCCTAGCTAGTTTGTGAATGCATGGTAAATGAATTTGTGTATTTTTTCCTTTTCTTGTTATTAGCATGGATTTTTCTAGGTGTGATATTGGTTTCAACCTTTCCTTTCCATTTCCAAATAGCCATGGTGTGAAGGGATTCTTTTTAGGTTGAGTTTTGGATTGTCGAAAGGTTTTGTAACTGGGTGAGGTGGTCTAAGGATAAATCCCAAGGGTTGGGTGTGGAGGTGGTTCAATATATGGTAAGACCTTGACAGGTGGGTTGTGATAGGAAATTCCTCAAGGTATTAGTGAAGGAATGTTGAGCCATCCAAGTGATTTGTGGGCATTGTGATCTCTTGACTAGTTTTTCAGAGATTGCGGTAGCCTGAAGGTGGAGGTGGTTTAATATATGGGAAGCTCTAGTTTTTTATGCCTAGATTTCCCAAATTCATGCTTATAATATTGCATGGGGGTGATTGGTTGAAGGAAATATTTGTTTTAACCCAATCTATGGTCAAGTGGTACGTGGAATCCCCTGACTTGGTTGGCTCTTGGAAAATTTCATAAGAGATGCTATAACAAACAAAAGGGGATGTGTGCACAATGAATTTTTTTTATTGAATTATGCTTGAATCATTCCACAACTATGTACCACAATTCTTTTGAATAAAGCGGCGTGGAAGTGTTTTCCATGGATGGATGAGTCGGTAGCTTAAAATTTGGTAGGTTCGCCAAAAATATAAGAAAAAATAAAGTTGGAAATGTATTTAGAACTATAGCTATAGCCTGTTAAGAGCCAAAATATCTAAATCAATAGAAAAACTCATAGTTTGAGTTTACATCAATAAAATTAGAGTTTGAAACTTGGAGAGCACACCTAGATGACTAAAATAAACAAGAGAAAGGAAAAAAATGGAGACTCATCCAAAGATTCAAATAAAATTTGACTAAAAAATCATGCCAAAAAATATCAAGCCAAATTATTTGTAAGAATAATTTATTGAGAAATTCTACAATTGTGTAGTACAGCATGGCGCAAGTCGAGTTGGTGATGTTGTTGGCGTGATATGAAAAAATTTTAAAGGTTTTGGTGATTGAGGAAGGAGGAAATTGGTTTTATTTTTAAAATGAGTGGCATTCATGGTTATAGTTTTAAAATGGATGGAATATGAATCATTGATGTCAAGCAACTTATATCTTATAGATCATGGGTTGGTTCTCCTTTGAGTAGTTTCTCATAAATATTTAGGGTTGTAGCTCCATTCAATCATAGCTGAAAACTCATGGAGTTGTAGCTTCCTATTGGGTGCAGCTAGAGAATTTGTAATGACAAGTTGTAGTTTTACTTCTGGAGGAATTGAAATAATTTTTTGAAGAATCTGTGTTACTGAAATTTCCTTGTGTTGCTAAAATTATTCCCTATCATCTCATAGGAATAAATTGTTTATGGTGTCCTAATATCATTGCATAAGTTAAAGAAAGTTTTTGAATTGTTAAAATTCTTACAAGGTTGATTCACCCCCTCTTAGTATTGTCTTAGTTTCCAGCAATTAGTATCATATCTTGGTTACTTTAGATCAATTTAATAGCTGGAAAAAAGTCGAAGGACCATGGAAAACTAGGAAGAAATATTTACCAACAATGCATCAATGTTCATTGCAACTAACTATGTGTTTTGGAAAGTAGGGATGAATACCTACATTTAATCACTTGGATTTTATGTATGGGATGTTACGGAATAATAATATTAAAAACCTCTAGCAGGGAGTACCCAATATAAGAACATGGATTTTACATGCAATGCTAAGGCCATGAATTCCCTACTTTCTAGCCTTCCTGAATCAGAAGTAATCAAGGTGATGGACTGCACATATTGCAAAGTTATTGAGGATAAGATTTGTAGCCTCTATGAAGATGATATAAAGGTAAATAAATATAAAATTCAAGGCTTTATAATGTAATTTGAGACTTTAAGGATCCATGATGATGAATATATTTCAAAATACTTTTTAATATTTTATGAAGTTGTGAACATAAGAGGTAATGACCAATCTAAACCTCTCACTCTAGATCAATTATTTGGAATCCCTACTGCTTATGAGATGATAATTTCAAATGGAAATACCGCAATAAAATAATCAACCTACAAACAAGATAAAATCCCAAGGAAGAGAATGATGATTCATTTTGTGAACTTAACGAAGAAAAATCCAAGTTCAGGAGGATTATGTACAGCGGATTAGGAAAGTATAAAGGTAAGCTACCTTTTAAGTGTTTTAATTATGCCAAAGTTGGTCACTATGCATTAAAGTGCCCTGAAAGGTACAAGAAAGATTATGATCCAAGAGAAAAATCCAGGAAAGTGAAAGAACACATAAATAAGGCTAAAAAGAGATGCCTTTATCTTCAATAAGACATCTCCTTTGAAAGTGATGTCAACCACTCATCTGATGAGGATAGAGATGTTGAAAGCCAAAAAAAATTCATGTCATAGATAATCTGCAAGTTGAGATTATCAATTTTGATGATGAAGAAGGTGAAGTGGAACTAGATTTTAAATTACAGTAAGAAAAGGATTCATTTGACTTGTGCCTTAGTCAAATGGAGAAATTAAAATTTCCACATAAGGGGGATGACTTGAGTTGCAGTTAGCAGGAGTTACATGCCCACTTCACTTAGTTAAATCATTCAATTCAATTTTATGAGATATAAGTAAAGTTGTGCATGAGTCGATTGCTAAGATATAATAATCTAGTGGAGTTGTAGTTTCTGGAACCTAGTTATTTGAGCTCTAGTAATGAATAGAGTATGTAAGAGTTAATTTGAGTAGTAGTAATTGTTTCTAACTCACTGATCTCTCATTTAACTTGTAAATTTATAAAAAATATCCCTACTCATGCATGTTATTATCACTCTATAAATTCCATAGGATGAGGAGAGAAATTCCAGAGGTAACCACAAACCACTTTTAGGCAAAAATAGAGGCCTTATAGCTTTGGAGAGGGCTCTCTCACTTAGGTTGGTCAAATAATTTTATATTAGGATAGGTAATAAGCTCAAAAAGGTTTGGTTTTCAAAAGGTCTAGTGATGATAAAAGGGATAGATCCATTGGACATGGAGTCATGTCAAATCAATTTTTTGTCCAGTGATATGTTGGAAAAAGAAAAAATTTCTCCACAGGGGAAAGTTCGGAAGTCTTAGTAGTAGAATTTAGGTTAGATGTAGTAGATCTGACAAGAGAATTTATAAAAATGGAAAATGTACCAAATAAATAACACCATAGAATATAAAATTTGAAATCTCCATTAATATCAAAACCCTTGAGGTAGGGTAACACCATACATTCACTCCTTAAGGAAGGAGATCACATCACAAGCCATATGCTTGTCAATACACTAATCCTTGACATCTCTCAATGGAGAGTCTCTAGCCACTATATATGTTTCATACCTACAATACCATGGGTCTCTCAATACCATACATCCAATATAATGGGCTTATCACTTTATTCCCTAGCTACATGTGGTCACTTACATAATGTGTGTTAACCACTTTATTTATTAAATATGGCCCATTTATTTATCATCCTTAGATTATTACATCATATTATTCCCTTGGGTAACTCCTTATGTACCCTATATTATCCCCCTGAGTTATACTACATTAAACCCCCCTTAAACATATTTTGTCCCCGAAACATGAGAAGAACACAAATAATAATATCTATGGTGACCACTGGTATTGCACCAAGAATGTTGCAACTCCTAGAGGCTACTCTAGTTTACTTTATCAACCCGAGGTTTGTACAAAATTGGAGGTGACAATGCTATATGCACAACATATGCATTATAATCATGTCATCCTCTTCTCAGCTCTACGAAAGGGTGCTATTTCTATGGTTTCTGAATGAAGTCAATCACACTTCTGAGTTTAGAACTAGGGATAAAAATTGTTCAAAGAAATAACTCTATCAAAAATAAAATAACTATTCTACAGCAAGAAAGCACATCTAATTACTATGTAAAGAAAGACATATTCAAATTAAGATATGGCATGAAATGAAAGAAAACTAGGAATCTTTAATGAACTAAATTGTTGAATTGAAATTTCATAAAGAAGACTAAGATAATAACACATTGCTGGGAAAAATTTATAAACACACTCTTTCTACTTCATGTTATAACTATCATGCTTTTACTTATGCATATAATCATTAGCTAACTATGTTGTTAAATGCATTGTTTTACAGCTAGGAGAAAAAAGCGCTAAGGTGGCTTAGGAAGGGCTTGAACTCATGCGTGTAAGGCTGAAGGTGCCTAGGTGGTTTTGGCAGGTTTGGATGATCTATATGGTGATTCTTGGGCTTAAGAAGAGGCCCACTGATGCTTCTTCAAATTCTCCTACAGGTTTCCTATAGTGCTACACAAAATTCCTCAATTTCTACAGGAAACAGTATAAGGGAAATCCCAAGCCAAAAAGGTGGATAAAAGCGTAGGGAAGGTGGAGTGAAGGTGTGTTTGGATGAGTGGAAGGTGGCCAGCCCCTTGGGCAAGCTCAGAACCTGTTGAGAAGCCTGTCTTGCATCTCTAGGGTTTTCTCACGGTGTGAAAGTGAAAAATATGAAAACAGATCTGATGGCGATTTGATGGACAGAAGGATGATGAAATGTGAGAAATGAAGCTAAGGGTGCTAGTGAAGTCATCCTTTGTTGTGCTACTTGAACTTGCAAGAAAAATACTTGCTCATGCAACAAATATTGACAAATTCATGATGAAGTAAATTAAAAATATGAGTTGAATTCGGAAATAAAACCTAATGTAGCCTACAAATAGAAATCTAACTCGGCATTCTAAACATGTTCATGACACTAAAAAAACTTAACTACTATTTCCAAGAAACCATAAACTAAAAATCAAATTTGGCCTATGGAGAAGTTCTACCCTCGTCAAGCTCCAATGAAAGAGAGTAGAGAGGGAGGCTTGACACACAAGTTTCTGAGTTTATAGACTATTCTACGAAAAAGACAAAGACAAATGGAAGAAAACTAAAACAGTGAATGTAAATGTGAACAAACTAGGTAAAACTCATAAAGAAAACTGGGTACAATGACATAAAAGTAAATAATGAATACACAAGAAAAACTAAGTCCAATGGATTGGGCCCTAACCCACAAGCCTAGCCCTCTGAAGCTAAATCAGTGGAGCACAATCTGAATACTCATCTTATTGCAGAAAATACTCTCATTACATAGACAAGAAAGCCTCAAAAACCTATTACAAGAGCTAAGAGTCTATTAGCTTCCTTCAAATCTTGAAACATAATTAGCTCTTGCTCAGCCCTATTTAACCTAGGAGGTAGCTACTAACAACTCTCTAAAAATTAGGTGATGTGTCAACTTTAACTGCAAGTGAAGTGGAGCTTTGGTGTACTTGATCTTGAGTTTGGTTCGATTTCTTTGATTTCGAGTTGTTGGAGGGAATCTTGAGGATCCCTTAGCTTCATTTGGGAGTTAAGGAGGTGAAAAATCCCTCTAGAAACTCTCCTCGTTGTGTACTCTGAGCTTTAATTGCAAAATCTTCATCAAAAGTGTAATATCTTTGTGTTTTTCCTGCATTTAAATAATGTTAGGCATTCGAAGTATGACAAGACTCAATCACCATATACACTAGCAACATAAGACCATTATATAATTAAATGTGATAAAAAGAGACTTAATAAGGGGAAAAGGTGACAATTAACCCCTCCAAATGTACCTAGTGATGGATCTCATCATCATCCCCCTACCAAATGGTTGCTCATCCTCTGAGAAACTTAGTCCTCCTTAAGAATTTGTTTCAAATCTTTAATGGACCCTCTGACTTCCCAAGGAAGAAGTGTGGGAGTCCCTTCAGGAGGGTAAAAGCCATCATTCTTTTCTACTTCCTCAAATTCTCTGTTCTGCAATGGTGGAATGAGTTTCAAACCAAGCGACTGAATCTTCTTGGCCTGCATGGCCCTCTTGTATAGTGGTTCTCTTTCTAGGGAACCTCTTAATCTCTTTGGTGTGTGGTACTCCATGTTTCTAAGGCCGTGAGGGAGGATATTCCATCTCCTTTGACTAGCCATTATGCATTCATCTCCCAACAACCTAGAAATGTCATCAAAGTGAGCCATGGCTTCAGCTTGTGTATTGAGGTACTTTACTGCAAGTGCACGATCCTTTTCTATCTTGAGAATATTTTTGATGACTCCCCTAGGGCTGAATAGTTCTTCCCTAATGTGTAGAGGTTCTATGTTTTCTCTCCTCATGACTCTTCTTACTTCTTGTTCTCTGGTTTCCTCATTAACCATCCAAGATGCTAATTCCATTAACTGCATATCTCCCATTCTAGGATTAGGATCCCATATGTTCAAGTTTGTCAACACAAGATTATGCATGTAGAATTTTTCCATCTTTTCCTTGTCTTCCATACTTTACCAATTGAAAAATCCAATGAAATTTATGCAATTTTGAAAAGGTAATGATCCATGAGAGTCTAGTGTTTTGATTTGAAATAGGAGCCACTACTCCTTGAGGTAGAATTCATAGGAATATGATGGGTATCTATGTTGGATGACCTCCATACATAAATCTGCCATGGTGAGCATTTTTTTGTACTTTTGCTGGAGTTGATCCTACAATGCTACATTCTCTGCTTGGGACTCCCTGAGCCTAGCATTAGACAAATCCATTCCCAACTTAATCATTTTTTACTTCATGAACCCTATGTCATGCACACCTTTGGTTGTGGCAATATTCATCCAATGATGGGTGTGTGCCCTTTCCTCTTCCAACTAATAGAATAAATGCACTGTGAGCTTCTGAGGAATCAATCTACCCCCTTCAATAAATGTATAGTAGGAGCTGAGATTGGCTTGAGGGCTACGGTTTGGAACTACTACTACATATTTGAGGACCAGTTTTCGTGAGGTGGGATCCTCCTTGTCATCTTACCCCCCCCTTTTTTCATCTTTCCCTTCATCTTGTGCATTTTCATTAACTTATTGGGCCTCCTTCCTATCCATGGTTGTCTTTTCTCCATCAACTAAGGTCTTTCTCTCTAATTTTGGGTCTGTTGGAGTTACCTATAGCAAAGACAAAGTTTCCTATAGCAAACTCTTCTTTTCCTGTTGAAGACCCTCTCTTGCTTGTTTTTCTCTTTTTTCTATCTTTTGAGGGTCTATGGGGGTTGTATGATGTCTATGGGATCCCAACCTTGTTGAGTGTCTTCTTATGTAGGTCACAAGGGTATTCATAGGTGAGGTGACCTCTTTCACCCTTCCTTCCTCTATCCTTATTTCATCATATTTCTTGGGTAGCTCCTAAATGGAAATAGGGCTTTTGGTTGGAGTCTGTGATTTCCCTTGCCTTACCCGTTGACTCTTCCTAGTCCTGAAATACATTATTGTTTGCCTCTTCCTCTCTTTTTTCACAGGTGTGCTCAAAGTGGCTAGGGTAGAAGCCACTTCCTAATATGTAATGTCTGGTGACATGATGGTGTCCTGAGGGGTGGTATCACTACCTAGCATAGGGTCCACTCCTTTCTTATCCTTTGTCTTTTCTTCCTTCTTCCCCTCATAATTTTCCCTCTCTGTCTCTATTGTCTCTGTGTTTTATATTTCAATCTCCATCTCTTATTTTTTCTTCCCTCATCTCTGCCTTTCCTCTTATTCTTTCTTCTACCTCCCAATCTCTAAGACTAGAGGCTGATGTTTGTCCCTGTTTGGGTGGATATGAATCTCTTTCCCCTATCCATGTCTATGAATGTATGATAAAGGAGGTTTAATATTCTCAAACCATCATTCACAATCATTTTTATAAGCATTGCTAATGAGAAAAATGCCGTTATTTTCTTTTCGCTTTCACCCTTTTTTCTCATGTCCATTATTGAGTTCAAGAGGAAATGAGGAATGCTCAATCTTTGTTCTAGAGGGATTTCTCCCTGAAACTTAAGCTCATTCAATAACCTAAAATGGTACCCATAGACTACACTAAGTCTTCTCTTCACAAGATATGAATTTCATGATATGAAGGCTACTTATTCTAGGGGTATAGAAGGATTTCACTCGACTTCATTCTTCTCTCAATGTATTCTTCGATAGAAAGAATCTTTTCTCGGTTGTAGTGCTTGACATCCTTTAATTAAGCTACTTAAATCCTAAGGAAAAGTATACTCTATCGATTAGTTCAAGTGAAAGCATGATGGTTAGGCCCCTAACCATAGTGGTGACCCTCTTT
This sequence comes from Pinus albicaulis, assembly GCA_034641835.2. Classification (NCBI taxonomy): domain Eukaryota; kingdom Viridiplantae; phylum Streptophyta; class Pinopsida; order Pinales; family Pinaceae; genus Pinus; species Pinus albicaulis. The sequence continues at coordinate 545,128,395 of CM076579.1, read as the reverse complement.
TCGAGTGTGATTGTAGAGCCACCGCGAACTCTGAGCTATCTCCTAATAAAACCTTTCAAAAGCTAGAAACCTAGCCATTGGTAGTTTTTGAAAATTTCCATGTCTTGAGGATGTTGCCTTATTCTTTAATATCGTTGGGATTCTTTGTTGAATCCCTCCATTTTAATGGTTATGATAGGAAGGTGTTGAGATGTTGGAGAGCGGTGGAAGAGGTCTTGGAGATGACGCAACTTAACAAAATGCACTTTTTTATGCTTTTAATTTCCAAATTATACCTTGTGTGTAAATTTAAGGAGAAATTTCAATTGAGGGTGGAAACCGCTAATTTTTTTCCTCCTCGGTGTTTTTCCTTGGGAGATGGTGGCCTGGGGAAGCAATTTCACCCATAGGTGACTATTTTTCCCCCTATATCTTTTGATATGCCTCGTGTAGTTACCCTCGTAACAATTCTTTATTTCATGTAGCACGATGGTGCATGCAAGCTCTGACTTCGATCCTTCTCTCCTGATGGATCCCACTACTTTTTTTTCTTTTCAACGTTTCCTTCTAAATACTCAAAGGAAATGGTGAAAAATGAGGCAGAACTCACCTTTATGGCGCGAACTAAATCTAGAGTGGGGTGTTGACTAGTACTTAACACTAAGTTTTCCTTTGAGACCATTGGTCACACTCCGGCCATCGCATCGAGTAACCTCGTAATCACCTCTTCGTACTCATTCACCTCTTAACTTGATTTGACTTTCCCAAGTGGCATGTACTCTTCATTTTTAAATCAATTAACTTTCATAAAGGTGGCCAAGTTAACTTTCCACCTTTTTTTCCTTTTAAATATATAAACTCAGGCATTAAACAATTTTGGTCATTATGAATTGTAATGTTCCAAAATTTTAGCTCCCAAAGCTAAATGGAACATTAGAGTTAGTTAAATAGCTCTATTCAAAGGAATAAATGGGTAGAAAAGCCCATAAGTCTCCTAAGGAGGAGGAAAATTCTCCAAGTGTGAAAGGAGACAATTTTTTGTGCTTAACAAACACTCATGTGTGACTAGGGATAAAATCAAGTTGATTCAGTCCACTTTAACTAAGTCAACAACGTAGCTTTGCGAGGGAGGAGGAATTCAAGGAGGAATAACGTAGTTTTGGAGGGAGATGAATCTGGATAGAGATGACCTAATTGAGTGGGGCCAAGGAAAGCAAACTCATTTTTTATATATGAGTGAGGATGGAAGAATTATTCTTCGTGTCTTAGATTATTTTTCATGTCTAAGCCAAACTTTTGCTTCCTCTTGTTGTTCAAAGAAAGTAGTGTTGTTTAGCACATGTGTTGTTCTCGAGCGGGAATCCCACCCTTTTCCTTTGAGGAGCCTCATTGGGAGAGTTTTCTATTCATCATTCCACATCATATTTTTAGCCAAGCTTCAGCCAACTTCATCAGCATATTTTTGGTTAGAGATTGTGCAAGACATCGGGTGCAACAGCAAGGGCTTCAACCTTGCCTCGAGCTAGTTTCTCATTGGAGGAAGGTTTCCTTCACTTGAGGGACCTGTTTGGAGAGCTCCAAAGATGATTTCAGATCTGTGGTATTAGACCACACATTTCACACATTCCCAACGTTTTTCCGGCCTAGGAATGTGCTATTTTGGGAGGTGACTTCGTTGCATGGTCCGGGTGGGTTCGTTGGCGTTGTTTCCTTATGATTGAGAGGTTCATCATTTCATGGGAGGAAGCCCTTGGAGGGATCTACACCAGATCATTCATCATTTAGCCTTATAAACTCTTATGCTTTAGTGTTGGCAAAGATTATTCAATAATTTTCTCCAAGATCACATTTGTATGCGTAGTGTTCGACAAGAAACCTCGTCGGATTCTCTTGTATTTTGTATAAGGAGACTAGGATCTATGTTTTTCAAGATTATTCATTAATATATGAGTATATCTACTTGTTATCCTATTTTCTGAGTTAAAAACTCCCAGAGAATGCGCAGTCACTTTCTATGCAACAACTCCGATAAAATGCAAACTTTTGGGGTTTTTCGATCATTTTCACTTTACACTAGCGTGATAACTATTTAGCCCACCTAGTTTGATTTGTTTTGTACTATTCTTGGATATAGTTGTATATTGACTAATATATAGGGTCCAAAGAGTCCATTTCACCGTTTTTATTAAATATTTTTCTAGAAATGCATTTCTAATGCATGATTCATGAGCTATTCCGACTGGAATACTACATGAATGCATACAGAGAGGTGAAGGGCTACACCGGAGCCACTTAGTGCTAGTGTTGTTATGTAACGAGATGGTGAAAGGAGCTTGAGCTGCTATTGCATACATGATATTATTCTTGATGTTATTTTATTTTTTTGCTTATTTTTCTAAGTGAGCAAATTATTTACCGAGTTAGCTGCTTCTTGTCCGAGTGAGATGCTTAATCTTTTTCTTTGTTTTTTCTTTCTTGCGGGCGGTGGAGGTCCCTGTATCCATGTTTGGTGTTCTCTCCCCTCCCAGATTTTTATGGTGTTCTTTTTTTAACATCTTCACCAAATTTTCTTCTACTTTCATTTTGTTGTGCCATACATTAATAATCACACAAGAAACCTTACAATTCCATGTAGTAGTCTTATTTTTGCTTCTTTCGTCTATATCTTTAGAAATGAAGGGAAATTATTTATGCATGTTATGAATGATTCATAATGAACTGAGTGATTCACAGGTAAGGGAAGAGTCCTGTCAAAGTTACAACTGATCTAGCTGCCTAATGGTGCAACATAAGGCTTAGAGAGCATCCTTATGCATGGAGTGAAATGAGGGGTTAGAAATGGCAGTATGGATGAGGCAGGGCACCAGTAATGCTTCCTTGAATTTTATGAATCCTTGAGAGAGCTTCTTCCTTCATGAATAAATTTTCTTCGTAGCATTTGCTGTGATTTTTCCTATAAGCACACAACAATCTTGTAACAAGGATCATTTCGTAGCAATTACGTCACGAGAAAATGAAAATTCTTCCTATCCGAAGGGTGAAATGAATGAATGGGTGCCTTTTGGAGGTTCGTGGAGTGTAAGTAGAGGAGTATGATAATAAGAAAATTTATCATAAGGATCCAAAACCATCTTTGAACAACATGCCAAACATGTGTACCAATGAGTGCATAAGTATTTCTCTTTCTCTTTTTTTTCTTTTTGGTCTTATCTTTTTTTTGAAGGCAAGTGCGCTACCTCCCCAAAGATTTTTTCAACCCACGTGCTCACTTTAGTGCCCCGCAGAGGTTTTCACCCAAGGATCTTTTTATTTTTCTATTTTTTCCTTTTTTCTCTCTTTTTTTTGCTCCAAGATTGCCTCATGGAGGTTTTCATCCTTGAGTTGGCTCTCGGGCACCTCAAATAGCTTTTCAACCATGCCTCTTTATTTTTTCTTTGTCTTTTTTCTTGGAGGGGGAGGCATTGGAAACAGGGAGCATCCCATGACATACACCTTCCCCGTTTATGGAATTTATAACCCTACCTCGTATAGGGGCTTTTTTTAACTTCTTTAAGCTTGAAACCATTGAAAAGTAGGGAAATCCTCCTCATCATTGGTTCTGATCCTCTAATGCATCATTACCATAACATGTGTCCGCCTATAGGGTCCCACCATCTTGTCACTGACTTTTCGAAATCCTTGAACCCCGAGTCATACAATAGTGCCAAATCTCCTTGAAAGTTATTTTCTTAATGTACTTGTCATGTTAGACCTTCCTTTTGGCAGCTGAGTCACTTCTATGTGAAGGACTGCTTGCATTCTGAAATCATACAATTCATTTAATTGTAGCAACCTATCTTGTTGGGCCTTTGATATATCCAGGCTCCAACTCAAATTTCCTCCCATCCTTAATATGTTGAACTCAAATTCAATTTAACGCAATTTTTCTTCCAACAGACACAACATAAGGAGTGAACCTTAATATGTTGTTTTCCAAGTAGTTTTGTAGGCCCAAGCAGATTCTACTAATCTATCCGCCCAATATTTTTCACTATGCTTCTCACAACCTTGGTGAGGATATTTTCTGCTGCTCCGTTGGTCACTTCCAATCAAAGAATTTAATGAGGGTGGTAGGATGTGGAAGTTTTATGCTTTATCTTTTGCCTCCCTAGAATATTCTAAATGATATGAGATTTGAATTCTTCCCCGACCAATGACTACCTCTCCCCTTGGGTATCCAAATTTTAGAACACACTCTCTCTCGGAAATTATGCTACCTTCTCTCGGTTGCTACCACAACTTTTGCTTCAAAATTCCCCACTTTTTTCAAGTAGTAAGTGCAAACTATGATATACTTTTTATGGCCATATGGTGGATCAATGGGTCTAATGAATTCCATGCCCCACTTTTTCAAATGGTTTCAGAGCCACCCGAGGGTGCAAAGGAATCTCATCCCTCCTGTAGGCTTCCATCCTTTGGCATTGGTCACACCTCGCTAGTGTATCTTCCTTCGGAATCATGGTGAAGGGTAGGCTAATAATAACCTTCCCCCGCTAAGATTTGGCCGCAATCCTTTTAAAAGTGGCTTCCACAAGGCTATTTATTGGCGTGAGAGAGGATATCGTGTTTATTTCTCCCTCACACATATTCTCAATTTGTTCAAAGGCTCAGTTTGAAGATATTTCCACCCGAGGTGAAAGGGGTGTTTTTTTTCCATGACCTTATCTTTTCCTCGGATGAGAGGTTAGGGAGGAAGCTTTTTAAGCAACCAATTAGTTAGCTATGTCAACAAACCATGGAGAGAGTGCTGAGATAACAAAGAGATGTTCATCCAAGGCTTGGTCATCACCATTCCTTCTTCATAAAAAGAGTAGAGATAACCTCGGGATAAAAAATCTCAACAACACTCTCCTTCCTGTGTTTGTCAATGGTTAGGTCAAACTATTGTAATAGTAATAACCATCTAATTATTCTAGCGTTAACATTTGTTTACATTAAATATTTGATGGCTTCATGGTTAGTGTGTACAAAGGTCTAATAACCTTGTATCATATAATGTCTAAATTTTTTTAAAGCATGAAAATACACATTTACTTCTCTCGTGAGAGTATAATTGATTTCAACTTCCTAGACAAGTTCTTACTTAATTAAATAGATTGCATAAGGTAATTTGTCTTCTAACTACCCCAAGGCTGCCCCCACAACTTTTTCTAATGCATCCGTGTATATTTGGAAAGGTAGAGTCCAATTTGGACCTCGGAGAATGGGGGCGTAGTTAACTTTCCTTTAATGTGAGCTCAAAAGCTGACAAAGACTAGAACAAGTAAACTTAGAGTCTTTGGCCAACAAACCAAATAGTGGCGAATCCAACTTGTTGAAATATTTGATATATTTTTATATTAGCTAGCTAAACCTAAGAAACTCACAGAAATTTTCACATATATTTTATTTTGGGGATCAAGTACTTTTTATGATGGTGATTTTTTCTTGTCCACCTTATACTCCGGCATGGGAGATTGAGGTCGCAATACTACTCCACCTTTTTCAAGAATTGACACTTTTCTAGGTCTGTGGAGAGATGCATCTTAATGCCTCTTCTTAGCACTTTTCCCAAATTGGAGAGACATTCCCAGAATTCATCCTCATAGGATGTAAATTCATCCATGTATATTTCAATCGTAGTCATGGACTAGCTCGTTTAAAATGCTCAAGATAGATCTTTGGAAGGTAGTCAGTATTGCACAACCCAAAGGGTAGAACTTTGTAAGAGAAGGTACCCCAAGGACATGTGAAAGTAGCATTGTCCCGGTCTTCGTGGCTAATTTCGGATCTCGTTATGCCCACTAAACTCATCTAAGAAAGAAAATAAATTCTCTCTTGCAAGGCCATCTAGGACTTGATTTATAAAAGGAAAGGGAAATGGTCCTTCTTGGTGTCTTTCTTCAATTCAAAAGTACAAAATGACTAATTAGTTAGACTAAAATTTACATAAACGACTAGTTTTTGAAGTGTCACCAATAGAAGTTGGTTTAAGCGTATCTTATAACGTGACCAACTTTTAGTCGTTACCTTCCTATTGTCTCAATTTTATTTTCTAGTCGTATATTTAGTCATAAATTTGGTCATTAATTTAGTCATGATCATCATTAATTGTCACAATTAATTACCACATATAACTAAATAAATACTAAAAATGATTAGTTGATAAAACCAATTAATGACCAAAGAATATGACCAAAATGTTGGTCGTGTTATAAGATATTATGTTAGCCACTAATAGTGATATATATGCAAATTTTAGTCATTGTTTGAAATGAATTAATGACCAAAGAAATATGAGTAAATTTTGTTTGTGTTACAAGATACTATAAATTAGCAACTATTGTCACAGACATATGCAAAAAATTTAATGCCATTTGTAATCACAACTCTTAGGGCTTATTTTTTAATAGTCATATATATGAAAATTTTTAATGCTTGAAACCCATTAACGACCAAATCTAAATATGACAAAGTTTTTACTGTATATAAGATAATGTAAATTAGCTACTAATAAATGTATGTATTGAAAAAATTTAGCTGCCATTTGTAATCACAAATTTACTTTGTATATTTGCAGTAGCCATTTTTTTTGGTAGTTTCATATTCATTATATAAATGACTATTTTGTAATTTATATCCATTTCATTTACTTTCATTAACAATCATTATGTAAGCAACTAATTTAGTCATATACCTACTTTATTTGTGTTCATCATTAATCAACATAAACTATTAATTTAGTAGTTTTAGATTGATTTTAAGTGTTCATTATTAATTAAAATAAATCAATTAGTATGATTTTTAAATAAATTTAAAAAAAATTCATACAATGTACATGTTCATCTAATATGAAAGTAAAAGTTATATAAGGTAATTATAATACTAAATAATATCAAAGTAACTACAATAATTTTAACCACATAAATTATATTACATAAATTGTCGTTATTACAAAATGAGTTTCAACTTTATATTTGTTAAAGTACAATTTACACATTAAATATTGTTTCATTAGTTCTTCAAAAATTATCATTGTGTTGTTTTATGAATTGTCATGATTTCACTCAACTCCAAAGACTTGACCATCACTTCCCTATGTGTGTCTTATGTGGAATATTGATCTTATTTAACAACACTAGACCAATTTTCTTCTCTCTTTAATTCACATTTTTTTCCGCTCTAGTTATTGCTTTGTTCTTTCTTCAATTCCCGCTTCTTACCATCAATATTGAGTTCATTTGAAAAATAAATAATATACAATATAGAGTATAAGTCATGAAATACGATGAACACCGGAATATAAACTAAAGTATACTATAAAGGATTTATATGGTACATACTCAAACATCACAAGGATATTGTCAATGCCATTTTTTCCTCATAAAAAGAAAGAACTCGAATAATTTTCTTCGGGGCCACAATAACACCATCATAAGGCCGCATGACCTCGTATCAACAAGAAAATAAAACTTCGCCATATAAAATAACATCTTAGTAAATCCTAATATTCAACTCTCAAGACCCGGATGCGAGATTAATTTTGGAACAAAGTGGGCGCCGACGGCACAACGGCATGTAGTCGGCCTCATAGCACTGCAACGTCCAAGGCCACCGTATTCGCCATGCCACACCACAATGCCAATGAGACATTTATGTCAAACCTTAATGGGCGCGGTTCACACCCCCTCCAAACGCACTCCGAGATCATTTCGCAAGGCATTGTGATCCGTTATTACTTCCTTAATGGCGAAGAATACTACCGGGACTACAATGTATCTCGAGGTATCCGATTGCGTAATGGAGCACGAGCACGCAAATAGCAAGCCTTCGCCTTCACCGTGTATTGTTTTCGCTCCACAAAGTGAGGTTTCCCCTTCCGAGCGCACTCTGTCACAGCAAGCGAACCAAGCTTCATGGTTGCCTTGAACCGGGTGACAATATTCATTTCTCCATTGTCAGGTAATCGTATGCGTCAATCCCAGATTTGCTGAGAATCGTCGCAATCCCATAGCTTCCCCCGCCTTCACCCACCAACGCTCGCTGTCTCGCATCTTCCGTTCTCGCAACGCACAACAAAGATGCCCCGTTTAAGGCACAGAATGAGATGCCGTCGTGGTTCTTCCGTGGAGGGTGAATGACGCTCCTCCTCGTCCTCTAGTACCGGGTCGCGACTTTACGCGCACCTCTCATGTTGCTCGTGGTCGTATTTCAGGGTCTCGAGAACTCGGAACACCAACTCGCCGTAATGTTCCGGCTCACTCTCAAACTGCATTTTGTTTTTCAAAGTGCATTGATACGCCCTTGTATTACAGCCACCGTCACCATTGTGTCCCGAGAATCCCCCAACGATGAGGGGTGTTGGCTTTTAAAAGTGTAATGATGAAGGCGGGATGGTCTTGGTGAGCGTAATGATGATGATATGCGTTCAACAAGATAGAGCCGCACCGAGGAAGTTGAAGGATGTGGCAATGGCATGAATGTTGATATTGAGATGATACAGAAGAGCAAAGAGCACGTGGGTCCAAGACCTAGGATAATGCAAATGCTCAAAGACCAAGAACATCCTGCGATGGACCCATGACCCCTGGGTCAGCAGAAAGATCATTCACTCAACCGTGACCTCTACAATTCGATGGGAGAACCGTATGAGTTTTGGTGCGTGGTCGAGAAGAGAACCGGAGTGAGTGATCCTATTTTCAGGCCTCTCCGGTGTGCTATGGCACCGTTCTTCGCCTTGCAAAATATCAATGTATGTTTTTTCCGTTTTGGTAAAGGTCTAAAGCAGGCTCACTTAGACATTGCCCCCGTGTGGGTCTTTTTTGTTGGATCTTGGTTTGCACCGGTTTCCCTCACGGGGCAAAGGCTAAGTTTTTGATTTTTCTCGCCTATAGCTTCCTGTGCCAGACCTCGGTTTACCCCCCGATGTACATATCTCGTTTCCGATTATCAATAGATTAAACTTATTTAGAAAAAAATATTCAACCTTCAAGGAAATCTTAGGAACAATCATGCCAACTAAGTTACATGTTAATTATCTCAAGCTATATAATACTTATACAATGTGAGAGTGCAAAAAAAATCGTAGAAAATGTCAAAGTTAAGTCTAGAATAAAATGAAAATGAAGTAAAAAGAAACAATAATAAGATAGCCCACATACTATATTGTCTTAAAAATATATATATATATATAAAGACTAAATAGGTTGGGCCATGCCCTATATTCTAGAACTAAATTACCTTTACTAAATTATGCCACATCATTTTTACAAGCTACATATCAAGATGACATGCATATTGAAATAATGAAAAGGAAAATCCCCACACAGATATTTGTGGTTGCGCTATTGTTACCGCGTATTTATATGAGACCACAATATTATTAGTCCAAAGTTAATACAATTCAAGAAAACGGTTTGTGCTTTGGAATAATTGACACTAAAGAATACAAGAAATTGTAAAATTGACTTCAATGTGGTCATCCCTTTTAAAGGCATACAAATGCATGTCTTACTAATGTAACACTAAATTTAAAATTGAAGAGAAGATGCCATTTCTTCATACAACTGTTTCCGTATGCTTTTGAATTGAGCAATTTATTTAATTTAATGTTTTCATCACTCTATTGAATGTATTTAATCATAGCAATGGAGACAAACAACTGTGCCCGCCTAAGAATTGTAATTAGAGCTAAATAAACGACATTTCATACTTGATGTCACTAAGGACAAGAAAAAAATGAAGAGTTAAATTATTTTCTTCATAGAGAGATTGTAATATAAATCGAACACATAAAAATAGAAGCACAAGTTCTCATGCATTTGAATGGTAGTATTGATTTTAATTCTTTTCTTAGCTTTCATGTCATATATCAATATATGGTAGAGAATTGGGTATTTCTTAGGCATAGCATTCTTAGAAATATTTTCTATGATTTGTTAGTAAAGCTCGTATCTAGTTCAATTACAATATCACATAGACCAATAGAGCAAGTCAAGGAGTTGGTGGGAATGTTCTACATGTAGTTGCATACAAAGGAACATTAACCATAGAGATTTAATTTCAATCAAACATGGAAGATATATATGAGAGACCGGAATTTATCCTTGTTTACAAAATGACATCTCCACAAAACTTTACATGTGTCCTTTGCTTCCATCAACATCCCGAATCATATGTTGCTCCCCCTTGCAATTTAGGACCTCCGAGGCATGGGTTGTTTTCAAACTATTTAATATTATATCATTCTTTAAAGAAAAAATGGAAATCTTAAATTGTAGAAAGCCACAAAAACATGATTAGTATAGAGTAACTTTGTTGTTGACTCTAATCTCTTTTCATTGTTCGGATAAATCTATATATTTTAAAAACAAGGAATTATAGCAAGAAAAATTGTATTGTATTCTTATAAATTAGTTTTGGCATGGAATATTGAAACAATGGTTTTGATGATTGCATGATGCCATTAGTGAGGACATTGATGCAAAAAATGCTAATTGAATATGGGTTAGAAGACCTTGAATAAGTTGCAATAGTTTAGTGTTGTTACTTAAAAATTTTGTGTTGGCTTTGATCTGTGCATAGTTAACCTTGACTTTAGGGATTGAAGACCTTGAATGCTTTAGATCAGTTTTTCTACTAAAGGTTTTCATGTGGTTCTCGTTTCTTACAATGATCATTTCCATATGACGTCTTTGGTGCATGCCGTATTTATTGAGCTTGATCGTGGGATGGAAGACTTTGAAGAGACTACATATTTTGGTGATGTCACTCATGGTTTCTCTATTATTGTGTTTGTTAAAATTTTAATCGCGTAGGAGGTGTTCTCCAACGGAATCAAAAACCCACCTCATAGTTTTGAATACTGAAGGTTCTACCCAAATCTTAGGGAGATGCACATTATATAAAGTCAATATCATGTACCAAAAACTTCAAGCGTATGTACCAAAAATAGAAAAAACTATTATATGTTAATTAAATCCACATAGAACCTAACACAAACATGGTAAAATCTAAAAATACCAATCTCTTCAACTAGTAAATAAAAACAAGAAGAAAGCACCCAAAGGGACTGACAAATAAAAACACAATAGAGAAAAAGAATAGATTTCGCAACTATAATTGTGTCATAAATTAATATCATATATTCCAATTGCGTAGTGAAAGAAAAATTCAAAACAACAAAAAAAGAAGAGACAACATTGTATTACACAAGCAAACATTGTTAACAGAAAGTACGTGAAATATCAATTAACTAATCATGTCTTTATCGTTGAAATTTCATCATACCATTGAATAGTTCACGTTGACAAAATTTAAATAAGTTAAAGGAACCATTCACCTATATCAGACAGCTTTTGGGATGGAAATCAATATGTAGAAATATTCACTTGGTTTTAATTGGGTATAGGAGGAATAACTTTAGAATGACTCCGTATGTCTTCGTTAGACAGTCAACTTTTCAAGAAGGATGTATATCCACATTTCAAGAATCAGAAGTGGTTGATAAAGAATATAGGGAAAAAAGCTAACCAATGGTGTAATCAATGGCTTTCTTGGGAGATAGATTGACATTGGCCAAGGAAGTGTTGGAAGAAAGTCAAATATATTGGCATATTAAGGTCGCATCCCTAAGGGTATTGAAATAATTATAAAGAAATGATTTCAAGTTTTTTAGACAAGCAAGAGGAATAAAGAGGGCATTCCACTTGTTAAATGGTAGTCCTTGTCTAAACTAAAAGAAACTAGAGGCTGGGATTTCAAAGACATTCATTTCTTTGGTGAAGTTCTGGGGCCTACCAAAATTCCACAATATTATTTCCAATTGGGACTTTGGAGGTAGGCAATATATCGAAAGCACATTGAACCCCTTAACATGGAATAATGAGATAGAAAGGAAAACAAAAACTATCCATAATGGGTATATATTTGGAAATCATTGGAACTAATTTTCACTTTGGTAGGTGTGTGGTTAATATGGGGAGTTGGAAATGGGATCAAATCATAATAGATAATCCACAAATTTGATGTGAGAAACCTACAAATTACCATTGGATTTAATTTCTACTTAAATGTCGTGGAATTCATACCCTGTGTCAGGAGAGTCAAGGAACATTTGCCTAACTTGGCAACAAAGATGGAAGAAAGGAAAGGAGTTTGGTTTGAAAAAGAGGAAAATACGACACTAGAAGGTATTTGTGGATCAACATAAGAAGATTCATATCAAAATAAGAAAGGAGGATGCCCTGCTATACTCAAGGAACCTTTCTCTCGGGGGATATACCCCTATGTTAGGGTACAAAGCAAAGTTTGTAGATAAAACTCAGGAAAAGGAGGCTTAGAGGTGAAATATCCATGGAAGCCTTATGCCTTCACATTCAAAGGTTTAGATGTCATTAGCTCTTTGTAACAAAGCACTAACTTGGAAAATACTTCAAAAATGTAACAAGAATGGTCCAGTAAAGTTGTACACTAAGTAAGAAGGAAAGAGAACCAGCTTGATAATTTATTAACAATTCCAAATAGCAGTAAGTTATGTAAGACAGAAATAACCTAAAAATTGTAGGAAGGGTGACAAGTGCATAATATGGAGGAGGTTTGAAGAACTCGGACCTAAAAAAGAATCTTCATGTTGTGGTTCTTTACATATCGTTAGCTTGAAATAATGATATATTTCAGGAGATACATTCCTCCATTTCAATGTGCATCTAATATCGTGTCAATGTTTGGAAGCATAAAAATACATCAAAAGACACAAAAAACTCATCGATGTGTAAGAAACCATGAATTGATAAATTGGGGCGAATTATGGTGTTAGCCAAGAGCAACATACTTTGTATGAAAATAGGTACATTATTTATAAATGATTCGTCTCCTTAATTTCAATGCAAGCTTGGGTGCAGATTAATAACTATAAGGATTTTATCGATCTAATGATCTTAATGAAACCGACAACAGCATATGGAGGTGAAAAATTTGTTGATTTTTGGTGACTATGATGTGTTGTTAATTAGATGAAGGGCTACTACAAAATGGGGAATATCAATTTGCACATTATACTATCTCAAATGAAAAATGGAGATATTATTCTCCAACATATCCTATCATCATGCTTGTAGAGAACCTAACACAAGAGCAAGATGATTTATCAAAATGGCTATTTCTAGAGTAAAAACATGTGATCCTAGGCATCAAAGAAGGAATCAACTAGCTAGAAAGCTTCTGAAGAAAATAGTTGGAGTTTGAAGTTCATTACTAAGCAAGTTGAGTAATAGGATGTTCAAATTGTTCTTTACTAATTCTAGAATTGTTGAAATTCAAATAGCTTTTTTTCTCGAAAGATCTATGTATATGGATAGTAATGTATTTTTAGATTAAGAGGAAATCCTATATATTGCCTTTTTGGAAAAATTTGTTTGTTGTGAGACTAACCAAGGCAAGTGTGGGTATAATTATCAAAGAGTGTTAGTACACCTCGATTTATGAAGATGGTTAAAATAATGGGAAAAAAACATAATAAACAAAGACATTGTGTGGGTGAGAGAGTGTGAAAATGAGAACTCATACAGATATACATAACAAGGTTAGGGTGTCATAGTACCATCTATTAACAAATGTTGAGAATATACCCTTAGCCGCCATGAAAAAAAATTAACATGGTGCTCTATTCTTATCCACTCAAAGAGTAGGAATGATCTTCAAAAACCAAAAATATCTATCTTAAAAATTACATAAACACAAACACACCTTAAGAGAGAAATAAGTAATTTTAAAAATTGTCGATTACCTAAAACAGCACTCTGCAAGATTCGAGGTGTTGCTACTAGTGTGCTCGATCGTTAACGATCAATCATGACATATCACAAATCATTGTGGGGTCTTGGAACAAATATTGAATCCTAACGAACAACAAATAAGATAATATAAAAAATAACAAACTCTTTGTCATAATAGTCTATATTCACCATGACAAACCGCATATTCGCTATCAACATGTGATGGCGACAAGTTGTTGTAATTCTACCATAAAATAATGCCCGCATAATTTTTACAATGCTTCCTTAGTAGTAAAATTGATTTAGAATTAAATATGAGGACTCGAGATAAAAAAATGTGGAATTAGTTAAAAATTATGACGTGCTTCTCCATCTACCCCTACATAAACCCCAAATATCTATCTAAAAAATAACATACACACTTTAAGAGAGAAATGCTTTGTAATTAATGCTACATGTTTGTGTAAAGTTGGTACTCAAAAAAATTTTAGATGTACCTTTTTAAAAATTGGGCTTTGGGATCAAATAGAATGAAGCAATAATTAGACTTCGGTAGGTAGATCATCAATCGGTTCGCATACTCAAATGCTTATGCAACACCATAATCAAAAGAGCCAAGTGCAAGAAGTTGTTCAACCTAGGTTCAATCCACTAGTGATACCAAGAACCAAGCATCACGTATAACATAAACTTTTATGTCGATTGCTAATTCTCCATGGGCGCGGTCAATTATTTGACCATGCCCATGTTCGTCGGATTTTTAAATATTCATGGAATAAACAATTGACAGGCTCAAGGAATAACAAGGCTAGTTGAACCAACCACCTAAGTGAGTGATGAAAATTTTGTCTTGAGATCAAGACTCATATTCACAAATTCCATTTTCGGATTGGAGATCGAGATGCACCTCTTAGTACAAAAAAAACCATATTAGCACATATGCACATCTTCATGATGTATTGAACTAACAAATACTCTCCAACTCCTTTATCTTGTCATCAAACTTGTCATCTTTGGAATGCTCATTTTGGCTTCAGCTAATGGATAGTCCATTCTAGACATCCGATCACCGGACAATGTTTCTCATGTTATAAGTGTAATTCTCCATGGAATTCCCCGGAATCCACTTTCTTCTCCGTGCAATACGTCCCTGGGACTCATATTTCTCAAAGATCATGAAACATTTTCTCAATAACCTCCTTAATATACCTAGTCGCTTATTATTGTGATATTGTTCTTCTCATGAGTGGTCATGTCCATCAGATATATACAGAGAATACCATCATCATCAACAGCAAAGTGCACATCGATCCAAGGAAATTTTCTTTGAGCTACGTGAATGCCATTGCAACCAACCGCTCAACAAGTTATTGTATTGGCTTTGACTTCCCTCACCTCATACACGGAACGAATAAGTTTGGCTGCTTCAAGACAACCAAACTAAATGACTACCTCATACTTATATCATACAAAGGTCCATCGCATTGTACATCAACCTCAATAACTCGCGAATATCCATATAAATAAAAACTTACCATCATATTTCAGGAGATGGTTACTTAATTGATATTATTATGGCGCTTTAATTGGTTCCCATGAATATCTCAAATCGTTGGAGACTGAACTAAAATAATTTCCATGTAGACTAGAGGGCTACCAAGGACTCAAATTATAATTTAGGTGTAGTATTTAATATTGGGTGTGTGACTACGGGTAAGTGATATTTTTTGGCCGGAGGGGGACGGATGAGATCATACCTTAATAATTTGAGATATTAAACCAAGTAAAAGATGAGGCCGCAAAATTAATGCATAGATGTGGGGAGAAATTAGAATAAGTAGGAAATAATGATGCAACTAAACACCAAAACTCGTATTTATGTCAATCAATAAGATACAACAACATGACTAACATTGTTGTTAAAATAAAACTTGTCCTATCAAGGCCATAGACCAAGCACAACTATAAAAAGCAAGGCTACAAGAAATGGACTCCTAGTGTGGTGACAAATAATCTATGAATATCAACTAATTTGAGTGGATAATAAGCAATTTATAGATATACATCTACTAGAAAATCTTTATCAAATGTGCACAGAACCATTTTCAACAATAAATTCAAATAGCACATGTTGGAAAGTAAGAAAATACGAAAATTCAGAAGCCACCAATGCAATTCTCCTCAAATGTCTCTTAATGCAAGAGCAGGCTTCTCATGAAGCAAGAAATATAAACATCTGGGGTAAAATCTAAAAGGAACTCATCCGTACACGTACTTCTCTTTCCTTCCTTTTTCCATAAAGAAAAATGAACGGGATTTTTTACCGATTTCCATCGGATCAAGCACTAACTTCCTGCATTATGTTATTGCTTCCATGGGATATGTAGAAGCATCCTTCCGTGTACCGAAGAACATTATTTTAATTTGATACCTACAAAAATCAAACCCCATGATTCTCTCTCTTGAACAAATTATTGTAATTGTTTCAACGTAGGTTGAAAAAATTTCAAGTAGGGCCCTTGCGATGGAGCAGTAGACGAACAAATTAACCACCGAGGCGAACAATAATTTGGAGGACCTTAATGCAAATGTTGACTCCGGATGGATCGTAACTAATGGCAACGTAGTGGGGGTTTGTTAATTATGGTCATGGGTAGAGGTTGTGATGATGAGAGATACAACAGTAGTTCACATGAAGATCATTAGCATGGCCTGTGGAGAAGACACATGATGTACCAAGGAACCGATGGGTAGTAGACAATTAGGAAATGATGACAAATATATTCTGGGATCTTCGTAGACCCTAGGGTAGGGGTGGTGGCCTATTGAGTTAGTTGGCCACCAAGAGCAGTGGTCTCAGAAGAGCCAAGCCGACTTGTATGAAAACCAACAACAAACTTACCTTTCTCGTAATTACATGTTTTAAGCCATCTCAAGGGAAACTCGAGGTACCGCGGTAGGATGATGTGGCCTCAGAAGATGCGTTGACAGGTCACAAAGGTACAGCTGAATGGAAGGAGGAGAGGTGAGGAGAGATGAATTAATTCGGTGTATACCATTGTTGATATTCGACCAAAATAATTTTTTTCTCATTCTTTTTTTCATAAAATAATTGATCTTTAACTCCATGAGATTTGAACACCAAACTCTAGATATGAAGTTGGAAGTTAGCATGGTGTGGATGTCTAGTAGGAGGCCGTGAGTGGTAATGAGCCTAATTCTTGGCGAATTGGTTTGGAGGAGACTAACAAGAATAATCATAATACATGGTTAAATAAAGATCCGGTCGACCGTTGGTGTCAAAATTAATTTCGATCGATCTATAAATGTGACGAAATTTTTTGTGTATTGGTTACCATATTGCGCATTTTACCTCCAATTTCACTCGCCTTCTCGCTTCTTTCTCATTGTGAGTCGTTGTCAGTCTCTTCGATATGAAGTGTACCGTGTGAGCTCGTTCCACCCCAAAAATAAAAATAAAGAACCATCATATTTTGTGAGATGGTTGGTTTAATTAGATATTATTATGGTGCTTTAATTGGTTCCTGCATGAATATTTCAAATCAAGCAATGAGATAAAATAATTTCCTACGGAGACTAGGAGAGCCACAAAGGACTAAAATTATAATTTAGCTAAAGTATTTAATATCATGCGTGTGACTACAAGTAGCTGCAAGTGATATTTTTGGATGGAGGGGACCTGATGAGATCATACCTTAATAATTTGAGATATTAAACAAATAAAAGATGAGGGCCGCAAAAGCAACACACATGTATAGGAAATTAGAAAAATTAGAAAATAATGATGCAATCGAACAACAAAACTATATGTGTCAATATGAATAAGATACAACAACCTATGATGACTAGCATGGCAGCTTTAGAGACAACTTGATCCATTGAAGCCTAATATACCAAGCACAAAAAATAAAAAATCAAGGCTACAAGCAATGAACTCCTAGTGTGTGGTGACAAATAATCAGGATACTAACCAATTTGAGTTATAAGAAGTACCGACTCATATACATCTCTGCTAGAAAATATTTATAAAATGTGCACATAGAACCATTTGTAGCAGTGAATTCAAATAGAAATGTGCCCAAAGTAAGAAAATACGGAAATTCATAAGCCACTCAACGTAATTCTCCTAAAAACATATCCCGAAAATGGGTTCCTTAATGCAATACATGCTTCTATGAAGCAAGAAATCTAAACTTCCGTAAATCTACAAGGAACTCATCTCATATACACACTTCTTCCTTCTTTTTCTCGTAAAGAAAATGAACCGTATTTTATTGATTTCATCGTGACGAGTATAACTCTCAAATTACGTTATTGCTTCTATGGGATATGTAAAAGAATCCTTGTTGCATTACTTTTCGGATACAAAACTATACTCATATATTACCATTTACCTTAATTTTCAATTTAAAACAACATGAAAAACCCAAAAAACAAAATTAACTCGCAATCATATGATCTTCGTTGTTCAAGAAAAAAACCTAAGTGCATTAAGAAAAGAGAGAGATGAAACTAGAGCAAGAGATTGGTAGAAAAAAATGATGAAATAATCAAAGAGAGCGTTTATGGGGACAAACAAATTTATTCCATAAGGCTTTCAATAAACGGTGACAAAGCAGATGATTGGAAGTCCTGCATTAATTGTTGAACCTTCTAAGAAATCCACATAGTGTCGTGAGAAGTATCACACAAATAATTTATCTAGTATTTCAATGTTGAAAGAGCCGAGAGGATAAAAGGGATGATAGTCGTTGTGTGGGCCGCATGTTGTAGTCACAGAAATTATGCTCAAGGGATGATCCTACACATCTCGATCCTTATGTTCTTCAAAATAAACGGATCTAACCTAAACAAAGCAATAGTTTTTCATAATTGGAGGAGCATTGTGAAGGTTGATAGCGCTTGTGGATGTAGGTCAGGTGTGTTTTTAGAGCAATATAATTATTACCCGTAAAAAACATACCCGCTTCTTTGGTGGGGATAAGGTTGTTCCTAGGATGAGGACTGGCAAACAACCATCTCCAACATCAAAAGGAGTTACATCCGTAAGATGTGTTCTAAAATTTTTCTCAAAATAGCACTTCATAGCAAATGCTTAAGCTCTCAATGGCCTCATTGATTGAAAAATATACCATCCATATATCCGTTGGCCCCTCATTTCTTCCCTTGAATCAGTTTTCACAAATCAACAATGGCTAGATAAATATCCTAAATATTTGGGTTTTCTTTATGTCCTTTTGTACCATAAATTTTCTATCGCCTGCTCAATTCGTGGAGCTCGCTCTTCGACTCTGAAGCAAGGCTTCGTTTCCGTGGGTTCTCCCTAATCAATCCCAATAATGTTTCCAATCCGTACTCTGCCTCGAACATAGCATCGTGGGCTCGTTGTTACTCGGGTTTAATATTCCAAAATTAATTGAATATAACATGCCACTTAGATAGGTGAATAAGTGGGTAGGGAGACCCATAAATCTATTTATTAAAAAACAACTTCTAATGTGAATGTGGATCATCATTTCAAATTAAATAAAGCACCCTTAGGTGTGAAAAGGCCAGAGCATCCTGGACAGGGTCAAAGTTGACCGTACTCACAACGCCGTTGTGGAGATGATGGAGGATTAATGGAGGACAATGTGCAAGCCTACTTAGGAGGAGTGTTTGGCTAAGAATAACTCCCTTAATGAGTGGGACCCAGAAGAAGTTCAAAGAAGCATAAAAGGAAGAGGATGGTAGCATTTTATAAAGCATGGATTTGTATTATTGATTTTGATCTTTTTTAGGTCCGGATTTGTCATGTGACATTTTCGTGCATGCTTTGCCGTTTCGTAGGGTCTCAGCGGATGTTTAGCACAAGGGTGTTTCTAAGCGGAAATCACAACCTCATCCTTGGGGGACTTAGAGTGCTCACTAAGGAGAGGTTATCTTGAGTTGCATTACCACTATCCGGCATTTGTCCGAGCCTCAACTTTCTTTCTACAATGTAGTATATTCCGTATCCGTGTTGTGTTGCAGGTGTACGTTGAAGGTTGTAAAACCCATTTATGAGCTAGTTTTCCATTGAGAGATAATCCTTTCATCGAGGATGTTTAAGTAGGAATTAAATGGAGCATAATTTCCATATTTGGAAGGATTCCAAGTAGCTACCATCATCTACAATGTAGTTTCCTCAAGGACCGCGTTATTTTAGAGAGTACCGTGTACTGCGGGTTTATTAACCTAGTTGGAGGAGGTGTGTTTCCTTTGGAGGATCAGCCCTTCACTTAGGAGATCTATTGGAGTGAGGATCAACCATTGCATATTTCAGATCAACCACCTCCTATCAAGATTCAAATAGAGATTATTCGCCTTGTGGGCCAGATTCGTTATTTTTTGTATAGTTTGTATTTCGTAAAATTCCTTTATCGGTTATCTTAGAAATCTATTTTGGAGCATAGATCTCTAGTCATAACATTTTGGAGCATTGTATCGTAGGAATATATATTTCTATCTGTACTACTATTCTCTCATAGACAACACGGCTTTGACATTCCAACTTTTATTGTATTAGCAACATTTCTTAGATTTAGGTGTATACATTCATGGGAGGCTTGTTTGCCCAACTTGACATCTTCCCCTCAAGTCTATGTACCTATTTGTTGCTATAATCATAATGGAATGGCTCTATGGTTGTATCATGCTTCGATCTATTCATATTTTCGCATATTTCTAATTTTATGTCTATTATCATATTCTCCTGACCTTAGGATATTACAAGAAAGGAGAGCACAATCTTTTTCGGCCCATGTATTTCAGCCATTATGTCATCTAAGGAGGCTTCTTATAGGAAGGAGTAATATCCGCAAAATATATGTAGGAAATACTCCATTATCAGAGAAATGAAAGGGAAGGAGCACTCAAGACTTCTTCTTCAAACTATGCAGCATTAACAAAGACATCAAAGAGATGAGGATGGAGAGATATAGAGATTCCTCAAGAGGGCTTGTACATAAAGAAAGCTCCGCATTTGAAATTATGGGTGTGAGCATTCAGCTACACCATCAAATCTACAACGTGGTACCATGCTCAGATTCTTAGCAAGAGAAGAAGAGGAGAGAGAAACACCAAAGGAGGAGACTCTCGGGCATTATCTCCAAGAATATGAATCTCAATCTAGAAGATTCAAGGAGCATCTAAGCTTCCAAGGTTTTTTCAAATCAAAGAAAATAGAAGACCCATTAACCACAATAGAAGAAGAGGGTATGCATCACACTTTGGGTAAATTCTTTCTACCTACTTTCGAAGGTCACCCAAGAGCATAGCAAAGGCTTGCAAATAAGCTAGACACATATTTTCAGCCGTACTCAAGTTTCGTAAGAGGACACATAGAGTAGCAGCACCGCACCCTGAAGGTAAGGCTTATGCTTGGTGGTTTTATGGATATTCTTCATCGAATCATGAAAATATATCTACTTATGCAAATTCCTCATCAGAGGTTAAGGAAAATATTTGATCAAAGAACTTCGAAACATCCTTGGGTGAGTCAGTACACCGAAGAAATCGTAACCTTTGCATGAGTTGGAAGGATCCATGAAACCAACTCCATTTCAGAATATTATTGAGTGGGGGTTGAATATTTGCAAAATGTATCACAAGGGAAAATCCCACTGCCAAGAACTTTATTCTCAACAAGAAAACATGAGGATTCTCCTTCAAGAGGGGATCAAGACAAAGTGATCTCTAAATGATGAGGTATTTTCCAATGATGAGGAGAAGGAAGAGAAAGAGATGGAAAGAGCATCCAAGCATGGATAGTAGGAGGAGATTCACAATCATTTGGATATGGAGATGAAGCAATTGCTTCAACTAGAGGAGTTGATGTATCTTTGCAAGAATTTGCGTAGGCTCTCACCTATGAAGATCGTGAATAGGATGTGTCCACATTGATAAGAAATGAGATAAAACAATGGAGGAAGTGTTCCAACATTAACCATGGTATTGGGAAATATACACCATGATATATCACTTCTTTATGAATAAGACTCTCGACACCAATATCACATTGGGTGGCATGGGTTGGATTACATTGGAAAAGAATGACTTGAACTGGATATCTTTGCGTATATCACAAGGTATGAGAAGATGAGAAGGATGGCTAGCATCAAGTGATGGGGAACATACACACCCATCCTTTTTAGGAGGTTTATAACAAAAGCAGAGGATTACTTCCACAGTGAGAAGGGACAAACTTCTCACTCCACTCACATATACAACTTTGCTCTATGCCTTGATGTTTCATTACATGGAGGTATTCAACCAAGGGAGACCCCCCGATTGGAAGATGATCAAAGATTTCTCTCAACATGGTGCATCATTGATAGATTTGTTAAGGAAGGAGGCTTAGGAGTGAGCTTAGCACAGCAGTAGCGAACCTTCGATGGGTTCAAAGGAGGGATGAGAAATTTATGATATTACTGTCATCTCCTGCACTCGCTATTTGCTACCGAAAGATGATGGGAACTGTGAATTTGTTATGGCATGAGCATGGTGTCAAAACGGCTACCCATAGCCTTGGAGCGTAAAAATGATACCTCCACACATGATGAAAATTTATAAGTATGACAAGAGGTTATGACACTCTTATATGTATCGACTCAAACTATGGAAGTTTTGGATGGAAATACCTTCCAACAGAGGTTGACCTCCATGTACTTCAATATTGTCTTGAGCAAGATCAACTACAAGGAGGCAACAAAGGTGGGGTAACAACATCGCAAATAATGTGGCTGGCGTTGAGCATGTCAAAGAGGAGAGCTATGATGTGCTGTGTGCTTCATTTCAAATTTCCAACAGTCAAGCAGCCAATGTTGGGAATCGTAGATCCATATTGAAGTCCCAACTATTAGTGGAATATCTCCAAGAATCACATGTAAGGTTCTTGATGGACAAGTGATCGATGGGAGGTATATAAAAGGGTTGACAGAGTCATTTATTTACATGACTGAATCTACTCGACTAGAGACCTAAGCTCAAGGAGGAGATTCTACATGCAACATATGAGGCACTCTTTTCAGACATGTAGACTTCATTGAGTCTTATCACACCATCATGGAAGGATCTTATTGGGAGAATCTCAAAGAAGATGTGCACCAACATATCAAGAGATATGTAGCTTGTTTGATGTATGAGGAGGAAAGCAACCACCTTGCAAGGTTGTTACAACCACTTTCCCTTTCGATGAAGAGATGGGAAGCGTTCATCTATGGACCTCTTCACCAACTTGCCTACAATATATGGTAAGGATTGTGTCTTGATGCCATTGATCAACTAACCACAAAGCACTCGTCCTTTGTCATACATTTGCAAGACATTGATCCACAAAGAGAGAGAGCTCTCTCTTTCGGATTTCACGGTCCTTTTGGGACTAAATTTAGTGATGAGATTGACCACTTTCTAAAGGACTTGGGCAAGACTTGTTTTTCTTGGCTCATAACTGAAGTTAACACTCCATGTCTTATTATTTCCAAGCTTTTGAGAAGCTTATGGCAAAAACAAGTGGTTGGATGGCCACTTATCATATCATGTTTTGAGACAACTAGAAGAACAACAACATTGGTCTCACTTTAAAGAGGGAATATTGTCACCATCCAACATGTTATATGGCACTTAGTCCATATGTCTTTTGAGCCTTATGGTGATGACATTCTATTCACTATATGTGGGATGGATTGGGCAAGAGAGATTCCTAGAACCAAGGAGTGGGGTCATGAGATTCCAAGTACCTTTTGGCTTCATGAGGACTATTATTGCAGCCTAAGATCAGCTAGAACAACTTATCATAAATGGAGAGAGAGACAAGACAAGTTGAACAATTTTATCTCTCATTTTCAGCCATGTATCCCCCACACACGTGCTTCTAGATTGATGATTGTTTCTATGAGCTACCAAGGATGGCTCACTTTGTTTGGATGATAACATAGAGATTGAGCTATTGGGATTAAGGCACCCAACATTTACCATCTCTCATGCCTTAAGGAAGCCAATGGATCTACATAAATTTTTCCATATATCTTCCACTTCTTCATGATGCAAGCTATTTGGTTTATCTATAAGAGGATAACTTGTATAGTTGGGAAGAGACATATCCATCGGAGGTTTTTTAGTATCCTCACAGCTAAGCTTTAGGACAAGAAAATTTTGAGGGGGGGGAATCGTAATATTCCAAAATTAATTGGAATATTAAAGTTTTGTTTTGCCACTAGATAGGTGAATAAGTGGGTAGGGACCCATGTAAATCTCTTTATAAAAAGTAAAAATCAGTTCTAATGTAAATGTGGGTCATCATTTCAGCAAATAAATAACCCTTAGGTTTGAAAAGGGCTAGAGCATGTGATAGGGTCAAAGTTGACCAGATCAACAACGTTGTTGTGGAGATGATGGAGGATTAATGGAGGACAACACATTCATTTAGGAGGAGTGTTTTCATATGTGAATAACTCCTTTAATGAGTGGGACCCGTTATCACTCAATAATTTATCAAGGCCAAAGAAAGAAATCGCCGAGGTAACTATCAATCACTTTTTTGGAGATTAGGATCTAGCCTTCCTAATGCTCGAAGAGGGCTCTCTCTTATTGATTTAACTTTGTTGTTTTAATTGATTTTAGGCTCGTTATGTACGATTGATTTGGTTTGATTTTTATTTGTTGGCGGAATTACCGATTTAGATGGATAGTTGTATTTCCTACTTTTCCATTAGGCTATGTAGTCATTGTATCAAGAAAACATGACAGAATCAAGTTCTAAAGGAATTTTTTATAGGGCAAGGTAGTCAGAAAAATTAGATCTTTAAAGGTTGAATGGTAAAGTGGTTTCAATCGGGATCAAGAGTAGTTAAGGATTCCTTAAACCAGATGATGAAGGAAGATGAAAGAGGTCAATCATGATGGGATAGAAATTAAGTGATTCGATCTAGATATTATAGGAAAACATTAAAATGAATCAAAGTTTAGAACATAGTGTAGTTAAAAAAGTCTCGTAATAATATTACTATTATAACATTTAAATTTGGAAAAAAACATACAAGTTTATGGAATACTTAGGAAAATTACAATGAAAATTTTAAATATACTTCACCGAAGTAGTTCAACACATGAATCTTTTAATGCAATGCCTTTATTACTTATCCTATCTACCGACTTGAAAATGGTAAAATAAACCCCAGTATGTAGACTGGCCATAACTATAGAAAAATGTTCAGAATCCACACTCAATACTTCGAATGGATGAAGTATTTATACAACTTATTATAAAAATATGCCTATCAACTAATTAGGATTTATTCTAGGGAAATAAAATATCCGGACAAAAATGTAGTGACACCTTTCTAATCCAAGTCTAGCATTGTTTTCCTTGGTTGTTGTTAGTTAGTTTGTTTCCTCATGTTGGCTTGTCTTTCACCCTTTCTTCTTCCTTTGTCTTTCATCTCGTTTACTCTTTTTCACCTATATTTGCTTAATATTCCTTCATCTTTGAACTCCGTCTTTTATTTGTAGTAAATTACATCATCTAGAATATTTATTTTCATTGGCTCCGTGGTAAATTTTATCCCCGTTTTTTATGTCTTTAGTAAAAGTGGATTTTTACTAAAAGACATGTTTAACTTCATGCAAAGTAAAAAATGTATTCGAGAGTGCTTTATATGAATCTATCGTTGCCGATGTAAATGTTTTATCCTTGGTAACCATTACTATCTTCCTTTCTACTCCATTGTTGTACACAATATTCTCGCTAAGTAAATCTTATTTTCCTTGAGACTTCGAGCAAAGTCAGCTTTGGAACTAGTATCAAAATTGTTTATCCAAGCCATTGTTCGCTTAATAAATTGCAAAATAAAACAATTTTTTAACAAAACAAGTTTGGCAGAGGCGAAAACATTTTCAAAAATGTGGAGGCCTGGGTGGAAGGAGTCCTGGACTGTGGAGGTTATCCTTGGTTGGCAATGGCTCTTCACAAATTAACAGGTGAGTAATTGAATGTAACAATGATTTGACATTTGAACACTTGGGTGTTTTCTTATACATGGGTGGAATGGTGGTTTTATGAATGGTCTATTGCACGGGTTAAAATTGGTTTGACGGTTTTGTATGAAGGGGTGCGACATGATATGGGAGCCGCGTGGCGGTGGGTAGAGGAACAAACAACCCATTTTTCACCCTCTCGTTGTTAATTATAGATCATCGATGGATGCAAAAGAGTCAGGTCATTGGATAAGATCTAAGGTGATCGAGCAGATAGTAGGAGGGGCGGGCATTACCAAAGTAGAGGTCGTGAATATAAAAGGGATCGTAATTATTTTAGTGGGAAGGGTTAGGTATTGATATCAAATGGGCTTTATAATGTAGATGGGTTGGGATGTGAATATATGCGGGAGGGTTAATATGTTAAGGGGTTGGTTAATATATAAACTATGTAAAGACAGGAATTTAGGAAATATGATAGTAGTAGGATGTTAGAAATATATTAGGAGGATATATGAAATGAAAGCGATCGATGGTACTTAAACTATGGGAAAGGGGTTTTTATATATGAAAAGGATTAGAATAAGGAAAAGGGTATTTGTCAAAAGAAAGGGATTTTTTCAAGGGAAAATGATTTGAAGAGAGAGGAAAGGGGGATATTAGCAAGGGTAAAATGGGTTTGGGAAGATATTAGTGATAAAAGATAAACCATATGATGCTTTTTCATAACTTGTCAAAGTATTATACCTACTCATTATTTATCCTAGCATTTTATTTTTTATTGGGTGCACTGAGCTTTCCGATCTTTATTTTCTTTTGATAAGAAAACTAACCTATTTCTAACCTTATAACTTCTAATGGCTCTGCATTAAAATGAGGAGCTCATTTTTATTCTCTACCTAACTACTAATCTACCAAGATTTAATGGTTTGGCCGTATTATTTATTCACTAACTATCATTACATGAATTTTGAAAGCATGAATAATCAAGATTAATCTATATGATCATCATGAATTGTGGCATTTTGACAAGCTTCACACAACTTTATTTCCATAAAGTAAACAAATATTATTTGCATTTGAATGTGTAACAATTTCTGCTCTATTTTTATTTCTGGGGTTCATACTTTATATCCTTTTTTAATCTTCTTTCTTTTCGTACTTCGATTTTCTTTTTTTAGAACATACCCTTCTTCATTTTTTAACATGGGAAAACATTTGGTAGAAAGTAAAGGTATGTACAATATTACAAGATTAAAAATAGTCAATTCAAAAATTATGATCCCTATTATTATGGGACCTTAACAAGACCAGGGTGATAGCGCCTACCAAGCATAAAAGGAGGAGGCAGATGGAAAATTTATATGCATGGATTTGTATGATTTATTTTTATCTTTTCAGATCTATATTTCTTTCATGTGACATTTCTATGCATGATTTTGTTGTTTACCATGGTTTGTAGTGCTATTTAGCACAAGTGGTGCTTTCGAGCGAAATGCCACCCTCATCCTCGTGGGACTTAGAGCGCCATCAAGAGAGGTTATCTTGAGCGTACTCACTATCCTGGCATTTGGACAAGCTTCAACTTTCTTCTACAACACGGTCTATTCCAGATCTGTGGTTATGTTGTTGGGGTGTAGTAGGTTTTAAAATCCCATTTATGAGCTAGTTTTCCATTGGAGGGATCATCCTTTCATCCGGGAGGCTCAGGAGGAATTTCGAGCATCATTTCCATATTTGGCAGGAGGCCAAGTAGCTACCATTAGCTATAGTGCAACTTCCCTCAAGGATTGCATTATTTTAGAGAGGAATTATAGCAAAAGGTTTATTACCCTAGTTGGAGGAGTTTTTATTTCCTTTGAGGAGATCAACCCTTCACTTAGAGATATATTGGAGGAGGATCATCCATTTCATATTTCATATCAGCCACCTCCTATCGTTGATTTATTTGCATATTATTCAGCCCTAGGGCCAACCGCTATCTTTGTATAAAGTGTGTATTGCAGAACCTTTTCAGGTTATCCAGAAATATGTTTTGGAGCACAGATCTCTAGTCCTACCATTTTTTGAGCATTACATCGAAGCAATATATACTTCTATCTTTCAACTTTCTATTTCCCTCATAGACAACGTATTTTTGACATTCCATCTTTTTATTGTATTAGCAACATTTCGTATTTAGTGTATACTTTAATGAGAGGCTTGTTTGCCCAATCCTGAGGATCTTCTCAAGTCCTGTACTTATTTTTCTATTATAATCACAATGGGATGGCTCTATGGTTGTCTCATGCTTTGATATATTGATACTTTTTCATATTTCAGCTTTATGTCTATTATTGTTGCTCCTCGCCAATTGGGATATTGCTGTGCTGGGTCCCTCAAAGTTGCGATCCCTGCCTACTCATCCACCGGAGGTTTTGTGAGTCACCGTGGTTGGAACTTGCCATCGGATAGTGTTTCACATGGATTTACCATAATCTTTTGCCCTTGAAGCTAAAAAATAGGACCACCACCTTCTTCCGGTTAACAACATTAAAATGGCTATCGTAGTGCAAAGGGTACTAAATGGAATAGTTGAGAAAGAGAAGAGGGAAGGAAGAAGAGGGCAAGGGCGTAGATGGGATAGGGGTTGGGAAGGAGGCAGTGGATAAAGAAGCGAAACAAAGGAATTGATGGAAGGAGAGGAGGGAAAGAAAAAGAGGGTGAGGGCCAAAGAATTGAAGGGGAGTTCCAAAGTGGCTCGTGCAGGTCAAAGTTCGAGTCGTGGCCTCGCAACCTATCTACTCAAAACAGAAGCCCGCACCACAACTCTCATGTGACTGTACAAAACATTTAACACAAAAAAGGCTTTAATAAACCTCTCCTACATGCTTAAATATGTGTTTAAGTGCTTGTAAAATATCTTTGAGAAAACACTATTTACTTTTTTATTTTTTTAAGTTTGGTTTAGTTAAAAGTTGTTGTGCCGTAATTTAATTTTTAATTTTTTTTAAAGAAGGATGGATTTTTAACAATAAATATATTTTTGTATTAAAAATTAAAAAATATTTAATCAATTAAAAATCATTTTATCCATGTTTTCTAATTAAGAGTATTTTTTAATTTTTATCAAGAAAATTAAAGTAGCTCTTGGATGGATGGAGTATATTACCAATATTGTTTAATGTTCATGTATTTGAAGGATATTGTCGATCGTGTTTATTGTTCAAGTTAACGTAATAGAATGAAGAATGATTAACCTCCTATGAGCACAAAAGGCCATGATTAATCTCCTAGGTCACAAAGTAGTCATAGGAATCATTTTCAAGGGACATGGAAAATACTTTCATTCTCACATTCATTAAGAGGGACAACCTTAAAATTATTAGAGTCGATAAAAATCATTCAAGAGGCATTGGTGGGATATCCAACTAGCCATCCTCTCCAATTCATCTTAAGCCATGAATTAGAAAACCCCACCGTCCTCCCCTACCCTGAAACTTTAGGAGAGGATGAAGCTAGTGGTAATTATTAAAATTATATTATCTAAAATTGAGTGAATGTCACTTCTGAGATCAAATAATCGACTAGGCCATTGCAAGGAAAAAATTCCACACCACCCTATGTATTCTCACGATCCATAATTTATTACCAAATATTGTAAGAAATAGGTGTCACCTCATGGTCCATGGAGAACTCTTGATAAGAAGCAGGTGTCTCCTCATGGAGAACTTTGACTCGCTCTCATTCTTCTCGTCTAAGTATAAGCTCCAAGATAACAATGAAAACTTCCACTTAGCACATTCACAGTGGAAAATAGCAAAAACCAACTTACCATGATGTTATATTAGTTAAAGGAGAAAACATATTATGTGTAGATTGCAAAAATGTAGGAACTTTCTAGAGGTTGTGGAGAAGTAGTCAAGGAATTTAATCATGTCATTGATTAAGGTATGAATTGAACCGTGAGAGACCTTTGTGGTCCCTCAATAATTCAGGAATTGAAGTTAGAAATTATTGGCAAGATGATAAAATTTATGTTGACACCTCAAATAGGAATATTGCATAGCTAAAAGAAATTATGAAGAACCATTATTTGAGCATAAGGTAGCATGCTACAAATAATTTGGTGGACTAAGGAAAGATGGCTTACACATCCATCATATTCAATGGGGTATAATCGATAGAAGTCCATAATATCTAACAAAGATGGTGTGCACCTCTTGCAAACTAAGCTTAATGATGCCTCTCGGTGTCCCGCATAGAAGAAATTGTAGAGTCTTCAACTCATCAACAATCAAGAAGTCAAGAACAAGAAGATCCATAGGTACCGTATAAGCACTATCACAAGAAAACAAAATTATGTTGTCTTTGTCTTTATCTTTTAGTTTAAATTCTTTTTTTGTTAATAATGAATATTTACATGGAAGTTTGTATGAATGGTGTTGATCCATGGATCAAACCATGAGAAATATGATTTACTAGGGATTGACAATCAACATACTACCGGTCTCTGGATTTTAGGTTGAAAATACTTAGAAGTTAGTAGGAATAGATAAAAATCCATATTTTATAGTTTGTACCTTAAAACACCTTTACAAAATGTGATCAAATCCTATTTCATTGTTAATAAAGATAAAATTACTAATAAATACCATGTATTGAATATTATGGACAAAAATAAAATTAAGATGATAGTAAGAATGAAGAATTTTAGTTATAAAAGACATGATAAATCTTTCCCAAGAGATCAAAGGCATCTTCCATTTCAACAATTTAAGTCATTGAATTCTCCAAAAATTTTAACTATTAAGACTCAAGGATTTAGACATCATTACCCAAAACAAGAAAATATGATGGCTCATGGAAATGAAGAATACAAACCCGAATATAGAGAAAAGGATCTACCTCAAAATTTCGGTAATTCACTATTAGAAGCTTATGCACATGTAAATATAGGATTAGCAACAAAGCAGGTTGACCTTCCATCATTCGAAATTCCTCCCTGTTGAGATTGATAAGCTAAGACATTAGTGATTTTATATTATGAATTCATTAGTGATTTTGTTCATAAATTTCCACCCATCCCTGGCCAGAAAATTCAATTAAGAGGACCTTAAGGATGCATGTGAAGGATTGTTTACTCTCTCAATAGGATGCAATGTTAATGAATTTCTTCCATGATAAACTCGATAGACGCATCCTTCATTATCCTCTCAACAACCAAAAGGGATAATGGAAGGTTTATTGAAAGGAGAGAATGTAAGCCAAGGAAAAACAACCCCAAAGCCCCAAAAATTATAAATGGCACTAGGAAAAAGATAAAGCTAAGTGATAACATGCATGTATGAGCCGTAGAATCCCATCTCCCCACCTTCACCCTCGCATTTTAGATTGATTTCACAACATCCATCGTCGTCCAAATTTTTCGGTATCGAATCCTTAAATTCCTTCTCCCCCATATCATATAAATGATATTCAACAACAAATTAATTCCTTCATCCACGTACTTCAAGCCGATATCTCTCTCAGGTAATACACTATCAAGGCCATAAACCCCCGTGAATTTCATGGACCAAGAAAATACTCATCTATCGTATCCTATTAAATTCAAGAGAACTCCACTTGGGCTTTCACAATAGTCAAATGGGTGTTAAATACATCGGTGTAAGCACCCCTAGGGCATTATTTCTAAAGCTCCTTCCAAGAATTAGCATCTTCAAATAAATTGCTGCATTTTCATCAAAAACATATGCCCATATTTTTTCTTTTGTGGTATTAAAAAATGCTTCTTCATTTTCTTACCCACTCCTTTTGAAACTTATGCTAACATCAACATTAGGGCACAACAATATCTTAATTTAAATTTTAATAATTCATCGTATTTCGGTGATAGCACAGAAGGTTTTTCAAAAATTGGAGATATGCTATTGGTTTTATTTGACCGTGGTCTAGATGATGGCGATGTCTACTTAGATTTGTGTTGTGGGCGTTCTATTATTTATTTTTTCTTGTCTCTAGTTATACAAAGTGTTGGAGTATGTGAGGTAAATATAAGGGATGACATGTTGTGGGTGATTATGTTTCATAACGTTTTTTTATGAGTGTTAGAATTTGAAAAATATGAGCATTGCACTAAGTAAAAAGGTGAGATAACAATTAAATTAAATTATTTTTAATATTAGTTATAAATAAATTATAATTGTTTTATTTTTAAGTTAGTGTTAGAGTATTAATAGGTCATGAAAAAAGCTTATAGTTGAGAATAAGGGCATTTAGTATGTTTTTCATAATAAAAATAGGTATTTCAGTGTACACACTGTGGCCAAGGAAGGAAATAAAGAAAAAAGACTAAGTCCTAAATAATTATTGGCTAATAAAAGATTCAAATCACCACATTAACTATATTCTCTAAGGGATATTTTTTGGCCTCTATGATGGATGGCTCTAATAAGAGGTTTTTCTACACCATTATTGAGTCTTATAGCCTCATCATTGGACCTTAATGAATATTCGTGTATGGATTCCATACTCCCTTGCCTCTAAATTTAACACTCCATATGGATTCGCAGGACCCATTTAGTGACCAGAAAGTTCAAGATCAAAATTGAAATTTTTCCATTTCCCGTAGTGACACAATTAAAAAATTAATAATATAAATGACTAATTCATATTATTTTTCTACTTTTTATTTGGTCATGTTTTTTATTCTTGGACTCTTAATAGTCATTTATGTTAATCATTATTAATTTTGTTTATTATTATCTAGTCATATATTTTTGTCTCAGACTAAATTGGTCATTTAAGTTAGTCATTTTTGTTTAGTCACTTATAATCTAGTCGTATAATATTGTATCCTAGACTAAATTAGTCATTTAAGTTAGTCATTTTTAGTTCCATTCACTTAAAAATTTCTCAAATTTAGCAAGAAGTCATTTGACAATTGTGGTGACTAACATTTTTAGTCACCTAGTCACCAATTTCACTACTTTTCTACTAGCGGTTCCCAATAATCAACACATATATGCAATTTTCCATTCTTCTTCTGGGACTAGGACAAGAGGAGATACCCACTCACCGTCCTGGGATATAGGATATGAAACTCGTATCCAAAAAATTTCCACAGTTTTTCCTTGAATATGTCTTTTAGGCCGTGTCATCTACCTTTTGGGTTGCCACAGAGGCTTGCATCCTCTTTTAATGTAAATATGATACTTCACACCAATGGATGCACTCTTCATGTCCTTGTAATCCCAAGAAAATGCTTCTAGGTTTTATTTCAAAAGTTGGCATGGTTGTTTTCTTCTTTATCTATATGTTTGAGTTAATTTTTAGAGATTTGGAGGGCAAAAATCCACAAATTTTTGTGGTTTCTGCAGGTTGAATTGATCGGGGAAAGGTAGTTCCATCCAAGGGTGGTTTACTATTTGGACTAGGTTTTCAAGAAGTGCTATCAATGGGGGACCAAATCGAATGGCATGGTCCATGATTTCATCTTTCACTCGGGCTTCCCCCAAGAATAGAATCTATGGTACAAATGGGGTAGTAGTGTTGCATACTTCATATTCTTTTTCTGCCTTCCAACAATATAGGTCATGTAAATGGAAAGAAGCTGAGGATATAATACCACTTTTTTAGACAAGGGCCCATTCTTAATAGTCACAGCCCAGCCCAAAAGCTGATATAATCTTTGCGTGCTAACCAAGGTCTCTAGAATGAGAGGATATCTATTAAACTTGGTTTTTGGCTAGAGAACTAGGAAACCAGAGATAATCCCAAGAGTCAATCGAAACCATAACATCTCAACAATTCCTTCGTAGTTACTATGGGACCAACTGGGCAAGTTGCGTGTCTGTTGTGTGTTTCCTCAAAGTCCCTTGGAGGTTGAGTTTAAGCATAGTTTTGGTCATAACATTAATGGCAGCCCCAAGATCAACTCAAAGCATTTGGGAATATGACATCATCTATGTGTACATATTCCCAACATTAACGGATATTTGTTCCAAGCACATTGATTGTGCGGGTATCTTTCTTCTTATCTCGTGTTTCTTGAAGAATTTTTCAATGAGGCTATTGTGTAGGGAAATGCTTAATGGCTCAGGAGAAGGGTATTTACACACAAAATTTTCACTTCTCCTAGAAGTTTGGTTTCTCCTGGGGTGTATTTCTGATCGGAATGGATCAAACGCTCGTAGTGCTGGGAGGTTGTTGGATTTGAAAGTGTTACTTTTTATTCCTTTTTCCTCTTCAACCTCTAGAGGTGGAGATGGAGATCATTAACCTTGTGAGTACTCTTCCCTACCCGTGATTAACTTCCGTATCTCCATAGCATAATATGGATAGGATGTCTCTCCATTGTAAACCTTTTGTGCATGTCTATTTTTTGGGTTTGGATTGGGATATGAAGGCATCCTGGGAAGCTTGGGTGGAGCAACATGAATAATCTGGAGGTTGAGGTTGGGGGTGGAGGCATTATAGGTGGCTGGATTATGTTGAGGCCTCCACCCTTGGGATGGATTGGAATCACCGAGGTCATGGAGGAACAGCACACCTGAAGGGTTGGCCTACAGGTTGAGGATGATATGGAGGGTTGTGGGCACAAGTAGGAGGTGTAGGATAGGATGGAGGAGTGGGGTTCACCAAGACTTCATAGGTATCTCCCGATTCTTGTGATAGTAGGAATAAGGTTCACCTTGCATACCTTGCTAATATGACCAAGGGCCTGAGGGCCTTCTCTCGTTCGACAGCCGTACTCCTACTCGTCCCTTTACATACAACTTTGAGTCTAGCAAGGAGGGACACTGTTCGTGGCATGATTCTCCGATGATTAAGCACACCCCCATGAAATTTAATAGACATTCATTTCTACTTTCGTGTTTTCTAGTACATCTAGGGAAAAAATACAGTAAGGCTCTTTCGATTCATTTTATTTATATTGATCTCGTATTGAATAATTTTCAAGGAAAAGGTGTGAAACATCCTCACCTTGAATTCCTCCCACATATTTCCCCCAATCTCATGTCGATGCAGGTGGAAGAGGAAGGGTATTGGTTGGTACTTCGTCTAGCTCTGGCTTTCTTCCTCGCTTACCCCAGAATGGTTCCCGAAGATAGTTTTGACCGTCTCATAAGACAGCTATAGATATATCCTCCTAATAGTATATTGGAGGGTTTCATCACCTCCTCTCCTGATACCCTCGAAGTACTAGTTTAAGTTGGGTCCAGATCGAGGGTATTGGGGCTTTTCTGTTCTCTTATAGTTTAACTACAACATCTCTTCATAGTCCTCTAAGAATTCATTTTCCTAGAGTCATCCCGAATATTTCCATCTTTAGTTTCCTTGGACCTACAGTAGCCCAGTACTTGCTTTTGAAGGCCTTTACATCTGTGCCTGTGTAGTGATGTTGTTCCCAGGTGCAGAACCATGAACTAGTGCAAGGTTGCATCCTTAAGGGTACATGGTATTAGCTTCAACTTTTTCGATCATATGGGGCATAGTCATAGGTACTACACAAAAATAAATTCAAAAATGAATGTGTTAGGGGTCCTTGAAGAAAACTCATGGAAGTGTGAAAGGATTTAGAGTTAATGTTCTTCATTTTAGTCTCCCCCATCCGCCTTCTACCGGGAAAGACTGGCTTTCCATTTAAAACCATGGTTTGAATAGGTGAAGCAGTTACTCTAGTGTTAGAAGAAGTTATTCTTCTCCAATAGGTTCTTCAAAAATTTTAATAAGGATCACCTATGTTGTGTTAAACCTCATATTCATTGAAGAAGAGTGAAGGGTGACTATGTTGTGATGTGGGATGACAGAAAAAAATTCTTTGAGTATCCCTACTCCTTCTACGAGGCATGAAAATCAGATTTTTTGTATTTTTCAATATTTTTGAAATTATATGTAAAAGTAAAGCAAAAAATAATGCTAAAATAAAATCTACTAGACACCTCCCCCGGCACCCAAAATGTAGAGCTCCCTATTGCACCAAAATGTTGTACCCCGTAGCCTACTCTAATTTACTTTATCAACCTGTGGTTCGTAAAACTTGGAGGTGGCAAAGTACATATACACAACAAATGCATTCTACTCATGTCATCCTCTTTTTGAGCTCTACGAAAGGGTGCTATTTAGGTTTCTTAATCAAGTTTATCACATTTCTAAGTTTATACCTAGGGCTACAAATTAATCAAAAATACACTCCATCGAAATCAAAGAAATATTCTACAAAAAGAAAG
This sequence comes from Pinus albicaulis, assembly GCA_034641835.2. NCBI lineage: Eukaryota > Viridiplantae > Streptophyta > Pinopsida > Pinales > Pinaceae > Pinus > Pinus albicaulis. Next base: position 545,092,397 of record CM076579.1, on the reverse strand, counting down.
CACATCTAACTACTCGCAATGAAATAAATTTGCAAATTAACCTATGGCAAGAAATGAAAGCAACCAGGGCATCTTTAATGAAATGAATTGTTGAATTGAAATTTCATAAAGAAGACTAACCTAATCACACATTGTTGGGCCAAATGGCTAAACACACTCGTCTACTTCATGTTCTAACAATCATAAGCTTCTACTTATGTATATAATCATGACCTAACTATGCTTGCAAATGCATTTGCTTATGTACTAGGAGAAGAAAGCGTCAAGGTGGCTTAGGAAGGGCTTGAACTCATGGGTGCAAGGTGGAAGGTGTTTGGGTGATTTTCGCATGTTTAGATGAGGTGGATGGTGGTTTATGGGCTTAAGGAGAGGCCTAATTGGGTGCTATTACAAGTGATGCTGCTGCTCGTAGTGCCACAGAAAGCCCCGAATTGCTACATGACACAATCCAAGGGAAATCAGGTGAAAAATGGTGGATAAAGCACATGGAAGGTGAGTGAAGGTGTCTTTCGATGAGTGGAATGTGGCCAACCCCTTGGCCAATATCGAAACCTCTTAAGAAGCTCGTCTTTGCACCTTCTAAGCAAGGCTTATTTTCCACGTTGTGAAGGTGAAAAATATGAAAAACAAAGTTGATGGAAATTTGATGGACATAAGGATGATGAAAGGTGAGAAATGAATCTAAGGGTGTCAAAAGTCCCTCCTTGTTGTGCGACTTGAACCTATAATACAACTACCTATTCATGCAACAAATATTGAAAAATTCATAATGAAGTAAATGGAAAAGATGAGTTGAATTTGGAAAGAAACCTACCGTAGCCTACAAACATAAATCCAACTCAACATTCTAAACATGTTCATGACACACAAAAACCTAACTACTCTTTCCAAGAAACTGCAACTGTAACAATGGCTCCTAGGAGAAGGTCTACCCTCTCAAGATCAAATGAAAGAGATGAGAGAAGGATGCTTCGATGTACAACTTTCGCAGTTTATAGACTATTCTAACAACATGTAAGTAAGATTAATATACAACAAAGACAAATGGACTCAACCAAAAGAAATGAATGGAAATGTGAAGTAAACTAGGTAAAACTCTATAAATCAAACTAATAAATGACACAAAAGTAAAGAATGAATATACAAGAGAGACTAAAGCCAATGGATTGGGCCCTAACCAACAAGCCTAACACCAAACTAAATTGTTGAAGAACAATTTGAATACTCCTCTTATTGCAAAAATAGTCTCATTACATAAACATGAAAGTCTCCAAAACTACGTTACAATAGCTAGAAGTCTATTATATTCCTTCAAAGTTCAAATCCTAATGAGCTCTTGCCTAATCCCTATTTAACCTAGAGGGTGGCTACAAAGCTCCATAAAAATTAGGTGATGTGTCCACTTTGACTGCAAGTGAAGTGGAGCTTTGTGCACTTGATCTTGAGTTTGCTTGGTTTTGATTGTGTTGTTGGAGAGAATCTGAGTATCCGTTCACGTCTTCGTGTTAAGGAGGTGAAAATTCCTCCTATAATCTCTCCTTTTTGTCTACTCCAAGCTTTAATTGAAAAATCTTCATCAAAAGTGCAATATCTACGTGCTTTTTCTCCGCATTTAACCTCGTTAGGCATTCAGCATGACAAGCCTCTCATCACCATCTACACTAGAAACAGCAAGACCATAATATAATTAAATGATAAAAAGAGACTTAATAAGAAAAAGGTGACAATTAACCCTCAAAAATGTACCTAATGTGATGGAGCTCATCAATTCTTACTCAAAAGTGTATTCCATCGGTACCATGCACATGCATCTAGCCATCCTAGAGAAAGGTGAGCAACATCTAGTTGGTGTCTCACTCGGCTTCTCGAGATGGAAGCGGGTTCCCAGTGGTTCCTCCGTGTTGATGTGATGTGGGTGGTTCGTCACACCTCTCTAAGCGTCCAGGGGTTGTTGTCCTTGTTGCTAATTATTTTCCACCTTGTTGGTTGTTATTTTGTTGGGTGATGTGTGGTGATATGTTTAAGCTTTAACCCATTAAATATCTTTCATTACTTCCTCCACTATCGTGTCGGAGTCGCGTCCGGTGCTTTTTGTTGATACTTTCTTTTATGTCTGGTGGTTCAGTTTTCTACCATCAAAGGCTCATCCTCCTCGATGTGTCCGTGTTGTTAGAGCTTTGTGTTTCTTACTCCCTAGTCTTTTCATGGTTCCCAATGCAAATATTCCGCAATATAATTTTTCTTATTTTTATATTTCGCAGCTTCATGAATTTTCCTTCCAAATTAAAATTGACAACACTAATGGATTGCATCCAAGGGTGTTCCAAAACAACATCCGCAACAACCATATCTCAAGCATAAAAATCGAATGCAACATAGACATATCCATAAAAATATTCAAATCATTATAAATTTTAACATCTTCATTATCAACCCGTGTGTTTTCAATAAGTTTTGTTGGAACTGCAATTTTTAGCCAAATTAACATTGATGCAACTATGCTTGCAACTAGGAATGATAGACACGCCGATGTTTTCTTTTTGAATACTTCCATGAACCTATACGGAAATATTAGTAGGAAATAAGCCTTGATGGCTCTTATTTTCCTTTTCGTTCTAGCTTGAGACTATTGAGTTTGTCAAGTGAGGTCCACCATTTATTTTTCCCCATACTTCATATGAAGCTACATGGAGCATTTCTAAAATATGGGGATTGAGACTTGTGATATTGTAGAAATTCTTCAATAGTAGGGCCATCATCTTTTCCGTAAACTTCATCTTTCTAGAACCCCTAAAACAGTAGTAAGGGTTTGAAGAAAATCACTCACTATGGCGAAAATTTATAATGGCATAACTTGGACAATATAACTCGTAATCCTTATTATTATAACCCATTTTTGGAAATTGAAAGACCATTTTGCATCCGCATGTGTAGTTAAACTCTGATCCGGCACTCCGGAAACTTGTATTCGCATTAGAATTGTCCTTCTATCACAAAACTTTCTCGAAAAAGAGTTGATTTTAAATCAACGATATCTCTCGTCCGAACTCCGATCCTAATATATTTTTTTGAAATTGGTTAATTTTTCAAGAGGATATCAAACTAATAATCATTTTCCTAAATTCTACACAAAAACATTTATGAGAACCTAATCCACGAATTACCGTTAGAAACATTTTGGAAGAGAATTGAATTTAAATCAACGATATCTCCCTCATCCGCACTTAATTCGATCGATGAAATTGGGTAATTTTTCACAAGGAATTTATATGTGCTATTTATTTCTGAAAAATGTTGCATGAAATTTTTCATATCTGCTCCGCAAACTCGCGTCAACAAATTTTTGCAAAAATTATAAAAATAATCTCCCAAACTCTCGCCAAGAAAGTGCTCGATACCAATTCTAGTATATCCGACAAGAAGATGTATAAAAATGGAAAATATTCCCATCAAATAACACCATTGAAGATAAAACTTCATATCTTCATTAATATCAAAACCCTTGAGGTAGGGTAACACCATACATTCTCTTAAGAAAGGAGATCAATCCACAAGCCATATTCTTATCAATACACTAACTGCATCTCTCAATGGAGAGTCTCTAGCCTCTATATAGGTTTCATACATGAAACACCATGGGTAGTTACCATGGCTCCCCAATACCATACATCCAATAAGGCTTAGGCTTATCACTTTATTCCTAGCTACATGTAGTCCCTTGCATAATGTGGGTCAACCACTTTATTCATTAACTATGACCATTTATTTATCATTCTTTACAATATTATATCATATTATTCCCTTGGGTACCTCCCTCTATACACTATATTATCCCCCTTGCATATTACATTGAATTTTTTGTAGGAGGGTGAGTATAGAAAGGTCAAAGACAACACATAGAGTATCAAACTATAGATGAATTCTAAAATGATTCTTTAAGATGAACATTGATAACTTGAAAAACTAAATCAGAAAGCACCACTAAGATGAATTCTGAATCAAATACTAGTTTTTGTCCAGCAAGAAGATATGCATTTAAGAGATGTAAATGCATGAGATGTACCATAAGATCAAAGGAGCACAAAACCACCAAGATTTTGACACATGAATCTCTGCAAATCACCTTCTATATTTCATTCATTCAATCGGAAATAATTTCAGAAAATTATTGTGCACAAAAGCTTGCTCTTCTCTAATATAACCAATGTATCTATTACCATGTTTTTAACATCTATATACATTATTAAGGATTTGATCTCCTACCCTAGGTGGTTGAAATCATTTACCAAAACAAACTTTTAAATAGATACATCACAATTTTCATGCATATAATGAAAAATAGAGTAGCTTTTTCTACCACCAACCGAGCCTAAAACGTCACTAAATTAGAATATTGAAAAACATTGGGAATAATATCTCAAGATAATTTTCCACCTATATACACATGATCCAAACTACTTGTGACGTAAAAAAATTGAAATTTGAAATGAAAAGGTGATGATTGTCTGTACTTTGCAAGGATTAAATAAATATCCTAAGATAAGTTTCCACCTATATACATGATCCAAACTACTTAGAAGTAAAAATTGAAATTCCCAAACGAAAAGGTGATTATTGTCCATATACTTGCGTGGATTACCCGCCACACAACAAAAATGAAGTAGCCTCCATGTTTTATATGGTTGGTACCATATGTCAAAATGAAAAAAAATGGGTATGCTTCAAATACCCTTTGTGGTGGTGTTGAAACTTTTAAGTAAGATTAAAAGTTCATGCAAATCTCTCTATGCACTATTCCCCACTTTCACACAGATTGCTCTTCACAACGCTCAAAAACCGAACATAGTGAGTATTTTACAATATAAAGTTCTTTTGGAAGCATCAATGTGAATGCTAGAACCTTCATATACCTCTCATGACAGAAAAACTTCCAAACTACAGTATCCCACCGTAGAAAAAATTTATATAGAAAGTGCACAAGCCCTCAAGTTGCATTTTTGCAAATTTCATCAAAATTAAACTTTTCTCGATCTCTTTAGCCAAAGGACAAACTTCAAGACTATGGTGTCACCAAGATCTACCTTTACTAGCCTTGCAAGCATATCTAATCTTCTCTTCCTTCCTTTTCATTGACCTCAATGAGCCTTTCTTCACCAACCTAAGTCGCTCTTTTTAGGACCAAGTTATGCATATAGATTTTCACCGGATAAGGCAGAGCTATGTTCCACATAATACATAATCTTCGTATATGGAATTATCAAGGAATGGTTCATTAGCCTGTACTTTATTAAACAAAGTCATTTTATCTCTGCGATACTTCTCTATAAGTTGATCTCATTAAGTTGTGTACTTCCCAGATCTTCCAATAATTTTCAAACCTTTTTCTCATCAAAAACCATCTTCCGTCCATGTTGAGCATTCTCTCTACTTGAATTTGTACCTTGGTAGCAGATCTAGTTCTAGGTCTCCTTGATTGTTCAACTACGTCCTTCAACTCTTCAACATCAATGACCATTTTCCTTTTTCATTTGGAAGTGTGTGTCAATGTTTTATTTGATGGATCTCCTCGACTAGGTCAATAGTTTCTTTCAATATTTTATGCCTAAGTTCCATATTCTCTTTGCGGCAAGTATGTTATTTTCAAATGGACCTATCCAACTAATCTTCAGAATCTCCTCAAATTTTCTTCCGGTCCCTTTCATAAATTTCCACTTCCTTTTGTGCACTCTTGATTCCATAATTTTAATAGGTGAAGATGTGAACGACAAGAAACATCTTGGTTGCAACTCTTGTTCTTGGTAACTCCTTTCCACCTTTTCTACCTCAAGTGAGAAATGTGTTTCCTAACACTTTTTCTAACAACTAGTCGATGACATTTTACCCGAGTCACATCGCAGTGAACCTTCTTTAATCAAAATTGAAGGGGTGTATTTCTTGGTCTTTGGAATATTTGAAGATTGTGTTTCCCATCCCGAAGAAAAAAAATCCCGCCATTACTTCTTCTTCTTTTTTCAATATCCTTCATTACTATAAATTTAGTTAATGAAAAAATGAAATGATCGGCTTCAACTTGACATCCTTTTGTTTGAACTCATCAACCATCTTACATAGACTCCTACTAGATAATAAGGAAGATTCAAATATTTTTTCTTATTAAAATGCATTAAGATCATAATGTGATAGTGAAACACCTTACCTAACCTCCTTCACATGTGAAGTACCTTTGAATCACCTTCACCCGTTTACTATGGTGATCTTGTAAATAACTCCTTGGAACATCAAAACCATACCCTTTATGGTGTTTTATTCAAGAAAGTCTTTGAAATCAACCAAATAAAACTATACTCAACCATTCCTCTCCACTCAAAAGGATCTCATGGCCCCCGCTATTGGTTGAGCCGAGTCCGGAAAAGTTAAAACTTCCCATATTTGCTTGCACACCATTAAAACCCGTAGAAAATTTTGTCAACTATAAATGATACCCTTGAATATTCTCACAAAATGTCACAAACCCCGTTTGTTCAAAATCTATTCTAATGGTTGGATCGACATTGATGGTTGTGATATCTTATATGTCATAATGTACAATGGTAACTCCCTCTTTGTGCTTTTCATCCTCCGGAGTTGAAAATAGTTTTTATTTTGCAACAGAACAGTTTTATGATTATAAGCAACTTGTCTATGTAAAAATGAAGGTGTTATGGTATTTAAAATATTCTAGTAATGACATAAGAGACAATCGAGAAAATTACACAAAAAAAATTATACGTATCAGAAACCTTGCCGTGTTGGAATCACAAATGGTTGAAAGATAATTTAAAATACGGATGACACCGCACAAACCGTAAAATGCAACATCAATAGAATATGGATTTTTTAAAAACACTTTCAAGCATAAAAACTTAAGGGAACTAAACTTTTTTATCGTTTTTTTAAGACCAAGGTTTCTATTGTGCATGAAAGGGATCACATAGAGAAAAGGATAATTGAAATTGGAAAAAGAGATATGTAACCCACTATGTGAATCATAGTGGATTAGGACAAAACATAGCACAAAGGAAGAAAATGCAGCCGAATTCAAAAGAGCATCAACGATATTTTTTTATGTAGGATTTTAATGGTTTATGTTGGATTCTATTTGCAATTTTAGAGCTCATTCAAGACTAAAGGATAAATATAGAGTTTATACTTTCTATCCGTAAGGTAAATATTACCACCAACAGGAGAATTTGAGCACTGTGTGAACTCACAATGCCCTCGTCCCCTTTCCCAATGAATGAAATGAAAAACCCTAGGTTTCGAAGTGTAGATGCAGGAAGAGTTAACCATGTGGGATGAAGAGAAAATTTCAAATGATATTGTTGAATGCTCCTGAGTGGAAATAAGAGTGTTTATTGTGATAGAAAAAAGGAAATCATGAATGTGTAATTCTTTCCTCGAAAACACATCGCTTCGGTAGAAAGGAAGGATTGTCCTTATGGATGTTATTCCATGTTGAGAACATGAGATATCCTTTTGAAATGACATTCAAATTATCTAAAGAGCCCAAATCTATGCCAATATCATTCATAGTTTCTTTGATGTATAACAATATCTAGACTTAGGTTACTTACTTATAATGACTTAGGATGATGAATAAGTCATATCAACCAAGGATTTTTTAAAAACATGATTTTTCTACTCTTTCCAAGGTTACCAAATAATTCCCTTCCGATTACCCATTGTAATGAAAACATGACTTTAGGACATTGGGATTTTAGCAAAAATAGACACGTTTACATGACACCCAATCTAAACCTAAACTTCTTTAAACCATAATAGCTGCCTACCATGACTAATATTTACAAATTTGACCTTAGATACATAGCAAGACTAACATGACCAAGGTTCCTAGACATAGGACCTTAACATAGGCTCCAAATTAGGGGGAATTTTGAGGTCTAAAATGGGCTCTCATGGAAATTATAAAACAATAGTGGAAATAATAAAATAATATTTGATTACATCATGAAATTTTAGAGGAGAGAGAAAAACTATTTTTTCAACTCGTATTTCTCGACCTATATCCCAAGGTTTTTACTCAAATTTCGAGTGGGATTACTAATTGGATTCAAAATTTAATTCACCATCCAAGGAGTACCCATGTTTCATACTTTCGATGGATCCCTGACATTAAAAATATAAATACATGAAAAAATGTGATTAAAAAAATCACGTTTTTTCATGTATTTCTCATTTTTCATCTAGCAAGGTCCATTAAAAGACTACGCACTTAAATCTTAGTGTCATGTTGGCCATGACAAGGCAATACTTGGTTATCTATATGCTCATACATGTTGTATGTTATTATCACAAATTTCGTGATTTGAACCGTAATTTTTACAATGAAATGGCATTAGCATCCCCTCTTTTCACAAATGAGTATTTTTCACTTACCATCTTGTCCCTCTCGCTATCAAGGCCATATGAACAAGCATAGTCGCATAAAAAGTTTAAAACTCAATACATATGATTCCATGAAAACTATTTGAGTACCCACACACCAACATATATACGTAGGATTTATAAAAAAAATTACATCATAGCAAGGAAGCAATAGGCCTTGAGCCCTGGCATTTGTTTAGCCCTATGAAAGAACATGGAGAATTTTAACTATTTTCCCTCTCCTTTAATAAAGTCTCCACCCTAGTTGAATGGATTTTTGCAATCCGATCTAAGGAGTCCATATGTTTTCCTTTAATGTAGACCAATCTAAATCCGACCTAGAGAATATGAGCTTTTTCTTTAGGTTCGCACCGAAAGAGCATTTATTGACTCCCATTTCACTATTTCACCATTTTTAAGCGAGTATGTTTAAGCGCAGTTGCCGCAATGGTGGAGTGGGTTTAAAGGTTGACCAACGAGTTGGAACAATGGTTGTCCAGATGGTCTCCTCGAAATGGCTTGAATAACCCGGGTCGTGGTAAAAAAATTAAATGGGCTGTAGTAAAAAAAATTGAATGGGATTGTGGTAAACAAATGATTATGGGATTCTCACCTAAAAATACACAGACATCGAATTAAAAACAAGATATCGAATAAACAAAACAAAGACCGGTTTTCGCATCGGTCCGGGCCGAGGGCTTTCATTCCGTCGATATTTGCAATGTAACAACATATAAACCAAACAAAGGACATTTAACTAAACGTACTCGCTATGGTGTAATCGAAAAACGACATCACGTAATTCGATCTCCGTCGAGTAACTCCAAACCTAAAGAATGTAGCACCTCATGAACAAGCATTCTCGTGACCTCAGGATTTGAACCATAATTTACAATTAAATGGCATTTTCATCCCCTTTTCACAAATGAGTATTTTTCACTTCACTTCATCTTGTCCTCTCCGTCATCGGTGCCATATGAACAAGCATAGTCGCATAAAAAAGTTTGAAAACTCAATACATATGATTCCATGAAAATCAGTTTCGAGCAATATTAAATGGATTTGCAAACAAATAATTCCATTGTAAATGGGTCAGAAAGGAACAAATTAAATGGATTGTGGTAAACAAATGATTCGGGGGATTTTCACTTAAAATCACATGTACATCAAATTAAAAAACATACATTCAATAAACAAAAATGTGCCAAGCCATTAAAATCAAACAGGGCTTTCATCCCGTCGAGATTTGTAACAAGAAAGAACATTTAAACCAAACAAAAGGACATTTAAATAAATGTATACTCACTCACAAAAATTAAAACCGACACTATTGCATCTACTGGCTTATATCTCCTTCGATTTTTTGTCGTTCAATCCATCGGGGGAGTAACCATGTTTTTTTGTCATTCAATCGACCGTGTGTGTAATCAAATTTTTGTCGTTCAATTAGACCTGGTGAGTAGCAAGGATTTCAATGTTCTATCGATTGACAGAGCTATAAAGGGGAGGATCGATTGATCATGGCAAGACGGTTCGGCGTTTTCCTCGACCGGGTTTATAGGGACCCTTGCTCAAAGTGGGTCAAGCGACTCGAGGAACGCGGGAAAATATTTACTCATGGCTGCTCCCGTGAGTAGGGAGGAAACGGAACAAAGGATCGGATCGTAAAACGGACTCTTCAAATTGTAACGTCGTGGGATGGAGGCAGACGAAGATAGGGAGGGGCGTGGGGCCCACATTCGCCGCAGGGATTCGCCGGTTGTTTGTGGGCGCAAAACTCAAAATACATTCCATCAAATGGTTAGCTTACTCCCTATAAAATGGGTGCATCCTCGAGGTTGATAAGGATCCCAATAACATCATTATTATTATTTGATGCGATACCATTTCATTTGGACGATTGTTATTGTTATTATTTGAGGTCGCCATGACGATCGTAACCTTTTTACCTTTAATGTTATTATTATTACTACCTGCAGTGGTTGGCCACGCCCGTGCCTTTGTAACCCAGCTGGGATGTGAGCGGGAAGTCCATTCACCCGGCTATCACAAGCCTCGCTCACACAACTACAACATGGTGTAGACGATCACGGACAACTCGAGATGGGGCTTTTGTTCCAAATTCACTCCGTTATCTATGTGCAAGCATTCTCGCAATTCACCATGGCCTATGTTGGACGACCGCATTCTTTGGCTCTCCACACAACTCCCGCAAGATTTCCCCAATGCCATCGGTGGTCAAATTAATTGGAGTGGCTTCTATTACCTCAAACCTACGAGTAGTATCTGTATTCTATTAGTGAACCTTAACATAATTGGGTTCACCATCGGTACTCCTCCGCTACGAGCGTACTCATTTTAGTACAAACTATCCAAAATGCATCTAAATAAAACCGTAGCCATATCGCTTGGTCGTTTGAAATCGGGCTTGTTATAGTTCTCGCCATCTTTCAGAATGTGTTACTAAGTTTGAGTTATAGATTCTATGATGTGTTTTAGATTGTAATTTTTTTACCGTAGGATTGAATTATTCAAATTTTTTTGAATAGTGAACCATAATCTTCTAAATTGGTGTGGCTTTTTTATATAAAATTTAATGTATTTCAAATCCAAACCTCGCTATAACAAAATGTTATTTTTCTTTTTGTTTCTATATATATTTTTGCTATATTTTTAGAATCAAATTTTTCTTTATAAATAAACAAATTATTTTACAATTGTCTATTTTATTTGCATTAACGGTTTTTGTTTTCTTTGTAAACTACAATGATTTAGAGCTATAAACAAATTAATTTAAGTCACATTAATAAATCTAAAATTCAAATCTCATAACATTAAATATTCACATATCAAAAAAATTAAAATCTCATCTCATATTATTAGTCCCCGCCGCCCCGGCATGGCAGTGACTTGTGGAACGATTTTTAGATTTTCATTAGTGTTGCACAACAAATCCCAGTTAAAAATGAAACTTATAATCCAAAGTTTTGATTTTATATTTAATAAACAACTTTTTTTAAACCAATAAGAAACCTCTCGGCCGCTATTTCTCAACCACTAGAAATTTTGGAGGTCTTAGCTCTGCCTCACATCGAGGCCGCATCTCTAGAAACTTAGGGTAAAATCTTCTTTTTTTGCATATTTTTGATTGAGATTTCACTCGGAAACTAATGCTAGCATTAGTTTGAATGAATGCTTTGTATGTTTCATAAGTTTCCATAAACATTAGTATGAGACTCAGATTCCGAGGCATACATCTATAACCAAAGTCTCCAACAAGAATCTCAAAACATTTTCCACCTAAAAATAAAAATCATCGTTCACCGCCTTTATGTCGCCACGTTCTATTACACCTAACAAGCTTGTCCTTATGCTTGCCATCGTCGTCATTGTTTTCTTCTTGGCCTTTTCATTCGCTTCTTCAACTCAAGAATAGCGACCTCTTCGTCGCCACAGTTCCCCCAACACCCACCTCCGGAAGAAACGATGACTCTACTAGGGATCCGTGATCGCCCAAATTCATCAAATGACACACCGCGGGTGCACGGGCTCCCTTTGTCTTTTCTTCCAAGACATGGTGCTGCCATCTTAGGGGCCTTTTCGCATTTTCGCTGGGAAAGTGGATCGATCTCTATCGAGGTCCTAAAGCTCGTTCCCTGTGCAACACATTGTCTCGACACCGCAGTAGCGTACCTTCATGGCAAGCTCCCAAGCCCTTGCACCGGACGTGCTCATCGATGCAACCATGCCCGAGGCCATCGGAAGGTGGAAGCTCTATCAACAAAAAGGTAAATGAAATTTTTGAAGCAACCAAAACTTACACGTAAAAGGTAAATAAATTTGCGTATAAACAGATGTACATGTATAGTCGATGTACGCCCACATGCATTCAGATTCAAAAACTTAAAACAATCATGAACCCAGAGTGACCGATTGGGACGTCATCTACAAAACTCGATAGCGCAGGTTTGCGCATATGGCATACAGAAATCTAGCCTACCATAGGGAGGGGAGGGAGAAACGAAGATAGAAGGCATAACTAACCCAACACACAAAGAATCATCAACGATTTGACTATCATAGCTTGAATTGGAGATAGGTATGTTATCAACATTCAATGATGCTAGCCCATCCTCGTCAATGAGGTATTTTTGCAATTGTAACACTACTCATCTTCCTATATCAACAATCCATCTCTCCAAATGCCCTCTTTAGTTCCATACCAATTCATTGTTTCAATCCATTCCTCAGATGGTCAGACAACTCCATCTTGGATATCATAATGGCTCCATATTAAATAAAACAGAACCCCTTCAAAGACCTTCTCCACCTTCCATTTCACACTCTTCATTATATCATTTGCCATAATTCTTGACCCCCGGGATTACAGACACCCACTCCACACCCCGACGGGTATCTGCCCTTCACCGATCTCTCGGTTCAAGAAAGGTGCAGGGAAGTCCTTTCCATCAGAAAGCAATGGTAAGGAACACTCCTCCTCACATCCAAAGGAGTTGCAATACCACTAGTATTCCGAATCCAAATTCTCAACAAATCTTTCCTAGCCTTGTAGGCCTCAAACCACTCTTGTTTATGCATGAATTCCAAACCCGTTCTGCCATTTCTCCACATGGGTTTCTTTCCTCGTTCGTCAATCAAATTTCAAATGGTATGCAACACCGGCATAGGTTTGCACCTCGAATTTCCGGGTTCCGTTTCACCCCATTGCCAATCAAAAGCCCACCAAGACGGAATGGAAGTTTTGAGCCACCATCACCCCAATGAACCCAATTCTGCATTCTCCATTGAATTCTTTTTAGATTTCATTAAAAATAATAATGACCCAAAGCAAAGAACATACTTATTTCCGTAGCTCTCACCAAACACAAACAAAAGGCGGTTAATCGAATTCTGAACAGAGGTATAAAAAACTTCAAAGCTGTGATGGTATGCTCGCAACCCGGTTCGACTTCCAAGAGGGATGTCCCCTCGTCCTTCTCTCGCTATGCTGCCGTAGCTCGAACCCACCGGACTATCAATGAATAAAACACCCAATCTCTTCATGGCCCATGGTGGAGTCATTTGATAGAGTTTGAGGCCCCACGAGATTCTCCAGGGCCCTAATTCGTAGAAATTACCAATCATGGCTGATGTACTGGCCCCTTGGTGCCTACAGAATTATGTCTCCGCAATGTACATATTGGGCTCTATTTCACCTCACAAATGCGTAGAACAATCTTGCTTCGGAGGATGGCTTCACATTTCCAACACCAGATCATGGCAATGCTTCCTCCGGAAACACAAGCTTCGTTGTCCGGTTCTTTAAATACACCGGAGGCAAAGGTCCATTCGCGAATCCATGTAGCGGGCATCGCCACTCACCACCGCATACCCGCCGTTGAAATCACCTTCGCGATTGCGAGAGATATTGGCATGTCGCACCACCCCAGTCCATCCTTCTTTCTCGTGCTTTGCTGGCAGGGGACGTTGTTAGTGCCTAACGAGGAAAGCGTTTGTCGCATTGGAGGCATTGCCACGTCTTATATACCCTCTGCGTGACGTTTTCAAAACCTTCTTGCAAAGTTGCCACGCAGGTTGAATGTATTTTAACTATTGTTGGTACACCGCGCCATCTAAACGTACTCGTATCGAAACGTTTTGGTTTCAACGCTGTCAGCCTTTAAAATGATGTCCGTTAAAACACGTTTGTCGCATTGGAGGCATTGCCACGTCTTATATACCTCTTGCAAAGTTGCCATATACTCCTCTTTGTGCGCATGTGGTTGGAATGTATTTTAACTATCGTTGGCATTAACCCTCAAGGCTATCTAAACGTATTGTATCGAAACGTTTGGTTTCAACGCTAACAAACGCTTAAATGTCATTCCGTTTAAAACGATTGAATCAGCGCAAGGTTGAACATCTTTGAATGATCGGGTCGTATTTCGGCATACGTTGAATTTAACGATAAAAAATCCTTACCAAATGCATGAAGAGGATGCAACAGATTATTTGGCTCCCAGACAATCGAGTCAACTCGAGCAAAAACCCGACTGTGAAAAACATACTTCAGACAAGCTCTGGAATGGCTGCCACGGACAACATCAGGGACTTGTTGTCGAGCAACTATCCTTGTTTCATTTGTGCCTAACCATACCCATCAACTCATTTGGCTTCACCTTTAGGTCTAATATTACCATTTGCTGTTTGGCCTACTTTTTACGTTCAATATTACCCCGCAAAGAACCTCCGTCGTAAAGTTTAGCAGTTGTCCTTTGCCCCCGGGCCGTGTTAGGGGTGCTCGAGGCTGTAGCCCGTTACCACAAGCCCACGGGTCCTCTCGCACACGAATCCCAAGTTGAGAAGGTTATTGTTTTCGGTTTTGCACCCGCACTCTTATCGTTGGGGAACGTCATTTTCCATTTTTATCGTCGTGGTTTTCCACCAATAATTTTAGAAAAAGTATTTTTTATTCTACCAAACTAGGAAATGAAGGGAATCTAAAATTCGAGGATCTCCGACAACAAGAGCGACCAAGACCTCCTACAGTGATGGGACACAGGAATGCTTGCCGAAGAGTTCGACGAATCGGGAGCTTCGATGTGACAGCCCCAATCGCCCCTCTCCCGACCTCAGCCTTTCTTGTGCTGTGACCTCCAAACAAAGATCCGTTTCTTCCGTTTCCGTTTCCCCTCCGTTTGAGTGATGACGGCTCACGGCGGACGCGGGCAGCGCCTCTCCCCGAGCGCTCCTTCGCCACCCGCTCCCTCGGCGCCGCCCTCCGAATACTTATGCCAATTAATAAAAACTAATAATACAAAGAGTAAAGGTTGTGGCGATCCGTGTGATGGGAGGGGACAGGATCGCGATGGCAACCATCGATTATGTGAAAGGGACGTGGAGACTTGTATGCCGTAAAATTGAAATTTGAAATTTTCGATTAAAACACCTCCAATATTTTCTTTACTCTGTGGAACTTTGTATATCGTGAAATTTTCTACCCAAAGCACTGCCATCGACAAGGTGGAGTCCTACTGGGAAACAAACCCGGAAAACCTTATTATCTCAATACTAACGTTCGTCAACCCGCATTACGGGCCGGGAGAGCCGAATCAAGCTTTTGGTTCGACCCCACTACTAACTTCTCCACACCTATTCTCTTTTGGAACCGCTACTATACCATGTATGTTCGATCTTTCTCGCCGTTTCCGGCAGTTTATTAGCTCAAAATTTTTCAACGTGTATTATCATTAATAATCTTAATTTGTTGGCACGCAAAGTTCATGGTGGGTGAAATCGTTGTGAGTGTTTAAAAACTTTGAGAAAAACCCCGGACTTCCTTACCCATCATCAAAGCCTATGCAAGTTATTGCTAATATTTGGAATGGCAAACTCCGGGCCTCCGGGCGGAGGAAGGACAAGGATAAACTGACCTGTGCCCTTTCATAGCCACTTTCAAAGGTTTTGATCTTGAAGGTCACAAGTGCGAGGAGATTCGAGTCCTCTCTCCCTATTTGTCCATCCTCTCCCCTCTTCGCAGTGGTGGGAGAATTCCTGGACAGAAGAGAGGATTGGAGTGGCATGATAAAATGAAGTGTTCGAAATGGGTGAGGGGAAAATACATGGTTTATGACTATTGCACTGATAAAACCGTATATCCCAACCCTCCTCCGAGTGTTCAAAGAATTACGCGTGAAGAACAGAACATGCTACAATCATTGTTTGGCATTGATTCATCCATCGGTTCACTATTTATTGCTTCACATGCTGAATGTGAAGCAATTTGCTATGATTCTTCGTATCATAAAAATTTGCCGTATGTCATAATTGAGTTGTTCCCTTTTATCTCAATTTCAGATTATTTCGTGTCATTTATGAAAATCGGTGTTACAAATTAATATAACTTGTTATAGGGTTATTTATTGTGTTTTTATTTATTTTTATAAAGAACACTTATAATTTATTGTGTATTTCACAATAAAATGTTACTTTAATTTATAATTCTTGGAATTTTTACTTCGGTTTCATTTAATTTAATTTACATCATTTTGGATATTTAATTGATTTCTTTAAAAAGAATTTATTTTGATTTTTAATTTTTGCATATTTAATTTTACTTACTTCACATCATTTTTACATATATTTAGCTATTTAACTGATCTTCTTCATGAAAATTTAAAAATATATATTTTTATTTTTATTTGAATTTGAATTTATAAAATTATTATTAAATTGACATTCAAATTTTATTACAATAATTAATAACTTAAACATAATAAATTCCGTATTAAGAATTTAGGTTCTATGATCCATATGACATATATAATAATTTTTAGATAATATATATTTAGATATGATTATTACCAAAAAAGTTTTATATACATAATAAATTCTGAAATAATAAATTTAAATAATAAAATTGTTTTATAAAATCAAAATCACATAATATTATCAATTTGTTTTTTCTAATAACAAATTTTTGTTTTTGTTTTATAATTTTATTTATATTATTTATATATTTTATATTATAAAATTTCAACCAAATATTTTTAAATCGGTTTCTTACACAACTACTTTAAATTAATATGGTAATTTAACACATTCTATTTTAAAATCAATGCACTTACAACTTACCTTCTTTCCTCGCAGTCAACATAACAATGGATATGCAATATTTTTTCACTAACAACTTTTTTTTAATATATTTATGTGTTCCGTAATATTTTTATTTTCATTACAAATTATATAATTATAATAAAGCTAAATATCTTTGTATTTCGTTTATTATTTCTAAAAACAAAACTTAAAGTGTATTTTGCTTATTATTTGTAAGACAAAACTTTAAAAAATAAAAAATAATATTATCTAACTCTTTTTATTAATCATCTCAATAAAATTATGAAATTCCATATGCCTTTATTACGTTTCACATTTTTCTAAAATCTTAAGTGAAAAAATATTATCTAACTCTTTTATTAATTATCCAAATAAAATTCGTCAATTATGAAATCACATAGCTTTATTATGTTTCACATTTTTTCAGAATCTATTCCTTTATTACAAGGGAGAATTAATTACCAGCTTCATGATTCCGTAGAAATTTAACTAATAGTGGTTTTTAAATCTTTGTAAATACATTCTCATGAAACTTGAAATTAATGATGATGAAGTGTTTTCGTTAAGTTACTCTATAATGTGAAATAAACAATGATGATAAGTTTTGTTAAAATTTAGTCAAAAATCTATTTAACAACTATTTTTTAAATAAACCAAAAAAATAAAATATATTATAAATTCTTTTAATTCATGTATATTATATAAGTTATAATTTAATTATTTTTAAAATTGTAGATTTTTTAAATGTATGAAATATTTAAAATTTAAATATGTTTAAAAATTATTGTTAATTATTTTATAATTAAAATATTAAGAATTAATAAAACTTATGATTTTTAAAATTTAAATATAAATTTTTAAAATAAATATATTTGTTTAGTTAATTGAGATACAAATAACTTCCCTAACTAACCAATAACCTAATACATAAATATATGACATATACATAAATATATTTTTTTAATAAATATAACATTTCATAATTATTTTGGGGATATATGGTAGAATGTGATTGGTTTATAACTATTTAGTTTATTTATATTTAAATATAATATAGATGAAATGGTTAGTAAATATAGGTAGGTATTAATTTATGATAAGAATTAAAAGATATTGTCTAATTATTATAAGTTTTAGAGTTTTTGGCTAGAATCTATCATTTTTTTGGTTAAATCTTGATTTATGTTATCTATATATATATATATAGTCATTAGTCTAAAAAAATTCTTGGGTACTAATATTGTGGAGAATTTACAACTCAAACTAGTGATTTCAACAAATCCCTACCTAATTCTTGAAGAATTAGACTAGAAAATATACCAGAAAAACCTCCAAAATATATATATAAATGAGCAGACTAATATGCTCATGATATATTTCACATTACCAACATTAAAAAATGCTGAAATTTAATTATGAGTTTATTTGCTATTTTTATTAATTACCAAATTTATATGCATGATAACTCCATAATATTTCACATTAACAACATTAAAAAAATGCCGAAATTTAATTATGAGTTTATTTAAGTTATTTTTTATTAATTACCAAATTTCATATGCATGATAACTCCATATCTACCAATCGCTCCGAGGGGTCAAATATTTTTTTCACTCTAAAAGAGGTTTCCATCTCAATAGATACTTTTTTTTCACTCTTAAAAGAGGATTCCATATCAATAGATATTTTTTCACTCTAAAAAGATGTTTCCATGTCAATAGAATTGATCTCTTTCTTCGGCTTGGTAGATACAAAGTATGATGGATCTATGCTAGTTTAATTTCACCTTGAATAGACTATATTCCACATGAATAAGATGTAATAACACCATAAGTTCTCAATACCATGGGTCATTTTTATTTTTATAGGGTTAATTTTTTTATTTTATTTTTTTATTTATTTGATAAAGTTTTACATTAAGGTATACTAATCTTTTTATTTAATTTTATTTCTTTTTAATTTTATTTATTTTTATTTTTATGCAATTTGACTTAGTCAAAATGTTAAACATCACATTACAACATAACAAAAAATATTAACATATGATAAACATATATATTTAAATAAACATGTAACACGAATATTTACCATGGAGATTCACCTCATTTAATACTATGACTTATCAATAAACATGCCTCAAAAATCTTAACTAATTTCATGAACAAAATAATTTTTATATATTTAATTTTAATTTTAATATTATAACAATTTTTTTAAGAGGCCTAGAATATAGATGATGTGTACTATTGAAGGAACTCCATGATGTGAAGTCACTAGTTCTAAACTCTTGGGAAAAAATCCATACATAATTCTTATGATGGGGTGTACTATTAAGGAACTCATGATGAAGGTCACTAGTTCTAAACTCTTGGGAAAAAACCACATACATGGTTCTTAAACTCCCCGTGGTTGTTGTTATTTGCGTAAACCGCATCATCTACGCACTACAAAACAGCTTGTTAACGTCAATCCCCACGTGGATCCATCTTCGTGATGAGAATCAATTAAAGAAGAAATAAGGTCGCATAAAAAATATCCATACATGTTAAGGGTTGGTATGGCCTAGATGGGTGATGTATCCTCGGAGATTTTTGTCACTAAATGCCCCTCCAAAGGTGATTTCCCCTCAAACCAAAGGTTAAGCATGTAGCCATCTCAGAACTCACACCACTTAGCAAATGTGACATCCACTTACACATTAAAAATAAAAAATAAATAAAAAATTAACGCCTTTAATACTTATCATTTTAACTAACTTACTATTAGTAATTTCTTTCTTCACTTGCTATTACATTAGAAAAACACCATACCGCATATAACCATAAAGAAAATACTTTTGATAAAAAATAGTATGGATTTGATAACCATTAACCTTACTCTTGGGTAACGTCGTGATATATTCAAGTATTAGAATACTATAATGGCATGGTTTACAAAGGTTTATTTGGTAGCTTTTTTACAAAGATATACCAAGTATAGGAGCCACCCACCTAGGTTATCGTGGGCTTATCCGACTGACAGCTTTGGCCACATGTCGTGCATCATGTAATAACTTTACATAAATATTATGGTTGCTATCATGTTTATGGATATTATTTCTTGATTGATCTATTATATGTGAATGTACCTAGAACTATATTCGCATATATTTTATGTGATTTAATATATCTATGGATCCGACATCCTACATGGGTTACACCATTGGATCCTCCACCCTTTCGATCAACGACCGTGATGCGTTTTTGGAAGGGTTAGGCATTGCACCGCCCCCTCCACCCTAACCGTTTTCATTTTGCCCGCGAAACTTTTCAGAGCGTTCCGAGCTCCAATCGCCCGGAACTCAAACGTTGTCGTGACTTCTTACCAGACCGGGTTCAAACGATCTCCAAGTTTGCTCAACCACCTTCGTGCATTAATGAACCAATTGTTCTTCAACCCCAATTTAGAAATTCATCCCCCCGTATTTTTCATTTATCTTTACACAATTCATGCTAATTGTTAGGATTTACTCATGTGCACAATTTCTCTAGATTTTGTCTCGATTATGTCATTGTTTATAATGTTTGCTAATTGTTTTAGTAGTATACATAATGGGTTCTTCAACCATCCCACAGAGCAATGTGAGGGTTTTCACTCATCGTACCCAGAGAATCAAACAATAGTCCTTGGCTCATCTTACATGTGATTTGCGTTGACATTCGAAGTGTTATATACGACAAGGGTTTTGTTTACAAGATAGGCAAACTTTGTAAACTTGTTTCCTGTGTCTTCAACACCGAACCCCGCTTCTAAAATAAGGTAAAAATTTTCAAGATTGAGCTAGGTCAAATTCATTTGCGTATTTGTTTTTTACCCTGTGGTTTTTTACAACGTTAAAACCTAACACTTATACATTTTATGTTGTCTTTTCAGTAATTTTTGACCTCACACTCCTTTTGAATGAATGGCGCTCTCCTTCATGCAATTCTACCTTCGGGCCTAGTGACTTCCTCACCTCTCTCAGGTAATGTGCACCGCAAGTCTATGAAATGATTTAATTTAATTGAATTCTCTGGTGATTCGGGTATAAGCCCCAAGTTAACATAGACTTTCACATGAAGCCCTTAAGGCTTTGTTCTCATCTTTATTTCATACTCGGTGTAAAGGAATTATTCACCCTTGAAAATGGCTTAATGTATAAGGTTTTCGATATTTATAAGTTTCCCATACATGTAATGATTTTATAGTTGTGTTCTAGAGTTTCTTACTCCTTGTACTTCCGTGTCCTGAAATGTGGCTTCTGAAACTCCCTTAGTTCATGTTAATGGTATAGTTGAGAAGTTTTTCATCACAACGTTATTATAATTTTGCCATATATGATTTGTTGTGAATATTACTTACCTCATTACTAATATTTTTAGTACTATAGGCAACAGTATAGTCTTGCCTTCGTGTGTGCCGACTATGTAATTTTACATATATCTACATTCTTGTGACCGTTTTTATACTATGTTTACATGCTCATAATCGTGCCAAGCATTTGCATGCAGTTTTTTTGTTCATTTTAATGTAGTATGCTACTTATTTATTTAATTATTTTTAAAAATTGAATGCATTGTAGTTATCTTTATTTCTACGTAGCTTCTATTTCATGTATTACATTTATTTGTTTTTACAGTTAAGTAATTTGTGGGCTAATATTGTTTAAATACATAACAATATTTCATTCAATCTATCATTTTCTTGGTAAATATTGTTTGGTTACCGTATAAGCTTGATGTGTCGACAATCTCTATTTCTAGTTACTTCCTCTCGTAAACCCGTATAGTGTATAGTAATTTTTTATTGAAGAGGGGATGAAATGTATAGTCCGGTGTCCCCACTCAAGCGACTAATGCCCTCCACAACCTTTTACTAGTTTTACATTTAAATACCATGTTTACTTTTTCTACACAAGAAAAACCATTCTTTATCTAAAACACATTTAATATGACATATAGGAAATTGAACTGCCTTAGAGTACAAAACTAATGAGTTTCCATTTTACTACCATATATCATCATTCATTATTTTTGAAGAAAAAATAACATACAATAGTTTGACTGCCTTTTCCTATTTTTTTTGACCGAGAAAAATCCCCCCGTGCTCTACACATCGAGTAGGACTTAGAAAAATCACAAGCCCACACCGACTAGGGACTTAGGATATCATTTTTTCTAGAGTAAACCTCAAGACCCTCAAATTCAATCTTTCACTCCTAGATTCAAGTCGTAGAGTTTCCACCGGTTCCAACCACTATGGATTTGCTTCCCACCTTCAAGCCTCCCGTTTTTCTCCACATTCGTCGCGAACCCCTTTTTCTCACCGGGGGATTTTCTATTTATCCTCGCAGAAAAAGATAACTCGTCTTCAACTTTTTTCCCAACTACTCTATGATATTGGAATATTTTTATCATTAGTTTTATGGAAACCATTCCATAAATAATTATTTATTCAAGAAAGAAATAAATCATGTTCATTACTAGATTAACTTTTACTTGTTAACCTCATTTGGTGTTAAATGAAAAATCTTCTTAAAAGAAAAATAAATGTAATACTTATCATTCATTTTTATGGAAATCATTCCACAAATAATTCCTTATTCCAAGAAAAGAAATAAATCATGTTTCATTACTAGATTAACTTACTTGTTAATCTCATTTAAAAAGTTAAATGCACAATCCCTTTTTAAAATAAAAATAAATAGTTTAAGGATTAAATCCTAATGTTACAAAAAAATAAAATAATAATAACATTTTTAAAAATTAAATTGAAAAGAAAAAATCACAAGAGCAAATCTCAACCATCTATTATGAATATTAATACCTTTACTCCATAAAAATTAAATTCCTATCATCCACTTATTAGTAGTTGACAATTAAATTAAAGTTCGGGAAAATATTCCAAAAATAATTACAACATAATTATATATGGAAAATTTAATAAAAATTTTGATTTTTTTTCTACCAAGAACAATTTAAATATTATTTGGCTTACCATGAAACCTAAATTGGTGATTCTCATGTTATGAAGTATTATGTAAACCATGAAATTCAAGATTCAAATCCTATAGGTCAAAATAACATTAAAAATTAAATATTAGTGTATATATATTTTTTAAATAAATAGCAATATATTCCATTATCAAAATATATACATAAGAGAACACATCAAAGGCACAAACTTTGAAATCAATGCCAAACACCATGATCGAAACTACATAATTTTCTTTCCAATGCATGAAGCGACAAAAAATACGTAGTGACAACATCAAATTAAGTTGAAACAAATGGTAGTTGTGACCAACAAGTACAAAGAAACTCTAGAGAGAAATAAATATAATAACATAATATAGGTGAAATAATAGTAGGGAAATATAATGCCACCAAAGTGACCAACATCCGAGGACTAGAGACTTATGCTTGTTAACACCATATGCATATAGCCCATACCAAAACTCAGATATCCAAAATCGTCTACAAAAATAAGACCATAACTACATGTATCCAAAGTATGAGCCATAAAAATGTGTGACACAGATACCTTCACTTGTATGCTCTAAATAGAAGAGTTAACATCAATAAAAAATGGGATCCATGAGGTCGCCCGATCCGAATCATTAACCAAAAAATACTCCACCTTTGCTAGAGAATCCACATTGTTTAGGAAATATTTCTTACCATTCGCTTGATGTCTCCAGAGAGGAGAAAATTAAGTGTACTCCTCTCCTAATTTTCCTTGAACATAAGATGGAATAAAGTAGAAGTTTTATGATTCAAAGCTAAGGAAATTAAACAATTCAACCTCCTCTCTTGCGTAAAACGACTAAGGCTTGAAACCACTTCTACTTTAACACCAACTAGTTCATATTCTAAAGCATAAGGGTGGTCACCACTCTCCAAATCTTTCCAAATATAAAATTTCTCGTACGTACCTCCAAAGGAACTAAGTTAAAATAAAATGAAGGAAACGGAGCCATAAGAGAATGGGCAATGACATGTTCTTTCCCAATAAAGAATCCACCCCCTCGACGATTTTGTAATTCGTTGGTGAGGAGCCATAAAACTAGAGAGGAGAGAAAATAATAATAACTTGAATATGAAAAACATCCAATGAAATATGTTGAAGGATAAAGAGGATAAAATAATGAAAAAAACCTAAAAACGAGAAGGTCATCCGCAATAAACCACCCAATGTAGGCTCAGACATAAGAGGTTTAGAAACTCACTACAAATATAGAATCAACCAACCTTTCAACCATAGATACTTCACAGTTAATGCCACATACCACCAACCAAGGAACTAGGACAAGACCGCCAAGATAAGGTACAAAGACAATGGAATCCCTCACCATGAATTGAAAAAGAAAATAATAGGATTGCTACTAAAATAGCTACAATAAGACCAAACCACGAATGAACACAATAAAAGAGCATCGATCATGATGGAGTAATTAAACTAAAAACCAAAATATCATCCCCTCAATAAAAAGAATAAAAATGATGCACGAGGGTTGGAAATGAATAACTCACCAAATAAAGACTCAGATGTAGAAATTTATTTGCTAATTAGGACTTCTACACAACTATAATCCACCCACCATCTCAAACATAAGGAGCAACTGCAGCCATGGATGACATGGTAACCTCACAATTGTACCCTAACACCACCACCAACAAACATTCCTATTATAAACCCATCTTTAATACGCATAATGTCAGAAAATTTCAACTACAACCACATTAACTACCTTCATCCACTACTTCATCATTATAAACCAAGTGTTATTCGAGTTCCTATCCCAAAGATACTAGAACTCCCATGAACTCCCACTTGTACACCCCGATATGGGAACAAGGTCTCCTTAGCGATCAATTTTTGAAGAACTTGCATGTAAATTGGGCTTGAGGACATGGGCCAATATTCTTCAAATACATGTTGTAACAACACCCCATATTGGCCAAGTAATCCACAACCCGATTTCTAGATATGCAAATATGGTGGACAAGCAACCTGATGCAAAAGAGTATAGAAAAACAACAATATGTGCTAAAATCCCCTCTAACCTCCAAAATTTTAATGACCTTTCGATTCGATTGACCATTAAGAAGTTTTTTAATACAATGTACAATAATGAGAGGATTCCATTGATCTATAGTATTTTAAAGCCATCCCAAACAAATATTTGAAGAACTTTTTCTAGGGCCATAAAATTAATCATATTATTAGTCACAAATCCACAAGGCATCACATAAAATCTCAAGGAGAAGATTCCTCATGCCGAAAAATTCCACCAACACCTCGCTAAATCCCGATTACCTTCCACCGGCACCTCGCTAAAAGAAAATAAACTTTCTTTCGCAGTGAAATAACCAATGGGAAGGTTACCCAATCACAATATGTCACCGCTTTGAGAACATGAGTAATACGTCATTCACCCAATTCTTGTTGGAAAGCATCCCACGATAAATTTTGTGATAACCGACCAATCCTCTTGTTTCTTCCACTCTCTTCAGAATAGAGAATGACCCCCTTCTTCTCTAGTAATCACAAACTCTCACGACATTGATATTTGTTAGAAATATTTGTAAATTCGTAAACACCCTTTTATCAATAGATATGACATCAACAATAAAGCTTAGCAACTCAAGTAAATATCCGAGAAAGCATGTTTTGACAACATATATTTTCTTCCCTATGCCCAATTCCATAAAATCGAATCAAAACCAGTTCCCCTATGACCTAATTGATCTCCTTGAGCTGGGGGAAAGAAGCATAATTCCTCATCCAAATTTTATTCTAGATTTCAGTGCCACTTTCTATCACCCATTGCCACCAACGCTTCTCAGGATGCCTCATTAAGAAATTAACTAGTATTAACTAGTTAAAACAAATATTTATTTTATTTTTCTCGAGCAAGCAAGACTTTATGATGATGTTTTTTGATATTTACTTATTTTTAGATTTTATTGTTTTTATTTATTTTCTTCTCGTAAATTAATGGGAGAAAACCAAATGGAGGAAAAGAGAATCTCTAAAGCCGCGTATAGTTTTCTAATGGTGGTGGTTGGAGACAGCTGTAGGGTCAGCTTACCTCTCCGAATGGATAAAGTGGGAATCCAAGAGAGGAGAGTGGGCCTGGAAAAGTTGGCAAGAAAGGGGAAAGTACTATCTTGAGCCAGAAACACCAAGGAAAGTATCTTCTACACCTCTTGGAATTGGCCAGATTGTTCGTAGGTGACCTGGAAGGGACTCCAGAGGTCACAGAGAGTAAGCTCCATCGTAAAACCCGTGGCACCGACCCGCAGTTCCTCGGGGGGCCGAGGCTAGGGGCAAGGTGATGTAATGGCCTCACTTGGTTGGTAGGGTGGACCACACAAATTGTGAGGAATCGATTTTCGCCCAAGATAAGTATACACAGACTAGCGCTTATATAGATTACAAATTAAAAGTGAATATGGAGTATTATTATTTCAAACTCAGAATGAATAGAATAGTGTTACTACTTATTTTATTGGGAAATGAGATTATAGCTTCGGAAGGAATCTATTAGTTTTCTCTCTCGAAAAGAAAAGATTAATTTGTGCATTAAATGAGAGTGTGCTTGATTTAACTATCTATATGTGTTAAGTTTAGAAAGAACAACAAAAATAAGTAAGTCTACTTTTGCATTTATTCTCTTATTTCGTGGAAACATGCATATATAAAGAGACGAATGTAAGAAGCTTCTTTTATTAAAAGGATGCATGTATAAAATTTACAAAGCAGTATATAGCTAACCGACTTCTACTTCATTTATTAGTACAAGATGTATTACTACTAGGAGTTTAATACAATAGAGAAGTCAGCAATAGCCGAGTGAACCTGTGTCCGGGGTTTTCAAGACAGTAGGCGTGGACCGAAATCCCATTGAACCCTTGCCCCCGGTAACCTTGACAGAGAAGTTACTATACACGGTCGTGATAGTGACCTGTCACCTTAGAGTTATGAAATAAAAGGAACTTAAAGATTGAACAAGAGTTTTACCGTAACCCGCAAACCCTCGACCAAAATGTACTACTAATGATGCAAATAGGTAGCTCATATTGCTAAAAACCAAAAACCTTCAGCTAAGACATCACAACAATGGGAAGAGTTCCCAACAAGGGTATAGACACAATAAATGAAAGCAAAATTTGTTTTTAAAGAAAATCTTTACTTAATTTAGAGTTATCCTTGAACACAAGAATAACAAGAAAATATGTTTACTCAACAGCCCCACATTAAAAGACCAACTACAATATCTTGGTGAATCGAATCAAATAAGATTAGAACAACGAAACAAACAAATGAAATGGAAAATCGTACACTCCTCGGGTTCCCATATAGTAATATGAAGAGCGCACATCGTATATTAAAACATTAACCAGAGGTGTTCATAGTTACTTTGCTAGGTACCGTAATATTACAAGAACAATTACACTTTTCGACAACCCAAAACCCTAACTCGGGACCGATTATTTCTCGGTTTACATCTCGAAGAATTTAAAAGAAAGAAAAAGAACTGAAATAAAATCGCAAAAAATAAACTCTCAAGTTTATCTGGGGTACTTGTAATAAGGAAATGAACTTCACTGAGCATAGCAAGAAACGATAAAGCCGTAGGAAGATTCACAGTATTCTCAACCACTCATGAAAGTATGAAATGAGAACTCAGCTCGCAAGATGATAATAATAACATAATAATGAATGCAGTTCAACCCCATTTAAACGCTCATAAGGTAACTACTGCTGTCTCATATTGATAACCTCGAAGGTGACAAAATATGAAATGGGCTGAAACTCGAGAGAAGGGAGCTCGTCTCAGAACCGGAAATTGTGATATTAAAACCATACTTGAACAGAAAATTAGTTGAAGGGTTGTGATTTTCCAACCATCGCCTTAAGACAAGCTCATCTCTACTCTTATTCCGGAACTTCATCCTCTCACAATTGCTATAAATGAATAAACCATAACGCATATTAACTTACTCACTCGGTCGAAATTGTTGCGGAAATGCATAAACATTCTCGTAAAAACCAGACCAGACGAGTTTAGGTGTCGTAGGGTGAGTACTTCTTACCATTTCGAACAAGAATTAAGGATGGAGATGTCAAGGAGGAGCAATCTCTTCCCACGCGCCATGGAAGATCTCCGGGGCCGCTTTTGCCTATGTTGATTAGTCGGCATGTCTCAGAACTGCTTTCGCAAATATCTCAAGGAACCCTTTATGGGCAAGTTACATTTATTATGGATGTTAAATGCGGAAATATTAAACTCGCGTATAATGACACTTGTGCCTCGACAGGAATTCCGTGCTAAAAGGCCGATTGGTAATTGAACATCAACCTTTAATTTTAAATGTGATTACGAAAGGACCAACTATCATTAACCTTAAACCGGCACGCCATGAATTGCACCCAAATTCACATTGAGGGTGATGCACCGATGTGTAAGTGACAGGACCTGGAAAATCTGTTCCGCCATTGAACCCTGATGCAGCATGTCCTTACCCGTGAAATAATGACTTATATATATGTAAATAGCAACGTTAATATGGACTTCCTAAATTTGTGCTTGTTCACTTATACAAGAGGCACAGAATCATATACAAGACGTGAATGGATAGTTACCATGCTACTTGCAAGTGCTTTTAATTATGTCATTGGTAATCATTACAAGAATTTGTTGATATTAGATCATGATACTATCTCCTGTAAAATGACTTACTAATAGCCTCGTGACTACCAAGAACTCAATCCTCCCAAAACTTTAGTTTAACCAATACTTTGGGCTACTAAGGACCATCTATTAGCTCACCAAAGGAAATATATCTAAAGATATTTGAGTTTACCACAGTAACCTTCGCGAAATTGGCATGGAAGATACCGATAAAATGGAATTTCCTCGCAAAAGAGATTTAGTTAAGAACAAACATACAAACACAAATAAAAAGATTAGTATACCTTAATGTAAAATTTTGTCAAAATAAAATAAAAAAATAAAATTGAAATTAACCTATAAAAATAAAAATGACCCATGGTATTGAGAACTTATGGTGTTGACCCATCTTATTCATGTGGAATATAGTCTATTCAAAGGGTGAAATTAAACTAGCATAGATCCATCATAACTTTGTATCTACCAAGCCCCGAAAGAGTATCTAATTCATTGACATGAACATCTTTTAGAGGAAAAAACATTCATGACAGGAATCCTCTTTTTAGAGTGATATCTATTGAGATGAAACCCTTTTTAGAGTGAAAAAATATTTGACCCTTGTGGGAGCGATTGGTAGATATGGAGTTATCAGCAGAAATGGTAATAATAAAATACTTAAATAAACTCATAATTAAATTTCAGCATTTTTTAATGTTGGTAATGTGAAATATATCATGAGCCCGTCTCCATTCCGTTATATATATTTTGGAGGTTTTTTTCCGTATATTTTCTAGTCTAATTCTTCAAGAATTAGGTAGGGATTTGTTGAAATCACTAGTTTGAGTTGTAAATTCTCCACAATATTAGTACCCAAGAGGTTTTTTAGACTAATGACTATATATATATATATATATATATATATATATATATATATATATATATATATATATATATATATATAACCAAGATTTAACTATAGGATTCTAGCCAAAAACTCTAAAACTTATAATAATTAGACAATATTCTAATTCTTATCATAAATTAATACCTACCTATATTTACTAACCATTTCATCTATATTATATTTAAATATAAATAAACTAAATAGTTACTTAAACCAATCACATTCTACCATATAATTTCAAAATAATTATGAAATGTTATATTTATTAAAAATATATTTAATAATATATGTCATATATTTTATGTATTAGGTTATTGGTTAGTTGTAGTTATTTGTATCTCTAATTAACTAAACAAATATATTTATTTTAAAGATTTATATTTAAATTTTAAAATCATAAGCTTTATTAATTCTTTAATATTTTAATTATAAAATAATTAACAATAATTTTTAAATATATTTAAATTTTAAAATATTTCATACATTTAAAAATCTACAATTTTAAAAATAATTAAATTATAACCTATATAATATACATGAATTAAAAAGAATTTATAATATATTTTATTTTTTTGTTTATTTAAAAAAATAGTTGTTAAATAGATTTTTGACTAAATTTTAACAAAACTTATCATCATTGTTTATTTCACATTATAGAGTAACTTAACGAAACACTTCATCATCATTAATTTCAGTTTCATGAGAATGTATTTACAAAGATTTAAAAACCACTATTAATTTAAATTTCTCCGGAATCATGGAAGCAAGTAATTAATTCTCCCTTGTAATAAAGGAATAGACTAAAAATGTGAAACATAATAAAGCTATATGGAATTTCATAATTGGATTAATTTTATTTGGATAATTAATAAAAAGAGTTAGATAATATTTTTTTCACTTAAGATTTTAGAAAAAAGCAATGAATAAAGGTATATGGAATTTCATAATTTTATTGAGATGATTAATAAAAAGAGTTAGATAACATTATTTTTTATTTTTTAAAGTTTTATTCACAAATAATAAGCAAAAATACACTTTAAGTTTTGTTTTAGAAATAATAAGCAAAATACAAAAAGATAATATTTTCATTTTATTATAATTATATAATTTGTAATGAAAATAAAAATATTGGAACACAAATATATTAAAAAGTTGTTAGTGATATTGCATATTCATTATGTTGAAAACTCGAGGAAAGAAGGTAAGTTGTAAGTGCATTGATTTTTAAAATAGAATATGTTAAATTACCATATTAATTTAAAGTACTTGTATGAGAAACAACATTTAAAAATATTTGGTTGAAATTTTATAATATAAAATATATAAATAATATAAATAAAATTATAAAACAAAAACAAAAATTTGTTATTAGAAAAAACAAATTGATAATATTATGTGATTTTGATTTTATAAAACAATTTTAATATATTTAAATTTATTATTTCAGAATTTATTATGTATATAAAACTTTTTTGGTAATAATCATATCTAAATATATATTATCTAAAAAAATTAATAGTATATGTCATATGGATCATAGAACCCAAATTTTAATAATAATTTATTATGTTTAAGTTGTCAAATTATTATAATAAAATTTGAATGTCAATTTAATAATAATTTTATAACTAAATTCAAATAAAAATAAAAATATATATTTTTTAAATTTTCATGAAGAAGATCATTAAATAGCTAAATATGTAAAATGATGTGAAGTAAATTAAAATTAAATATGCAAAAATTAAAAATCAAAATAAATTTTTTTAAGAAATCAATTAAATATCCAAAATGATGTAATTAAAATTAAAATGAAACTGGCGAAAATTCCAAGAATTATAAATTAAAGTAACATTTTATTGTGAAATACACAATAAATTATAAGTGTTCTTTATAAAAATAAATAAAAACACAATAAATAACCCTATAACAAGTTATATTAATTTGTAACACCGATTTTCATAAATGACACGAAATAACTGGAATTGAGATAAAAGGGAATGTACCCAATTATGACATCTGCAAATTTTTATTGATCTCAAGAATCATAGTAAATTGCTTCACATTCACCGTGAAGCAATAAATAGTGAACCAAAGGAATGAATCAATGCCAAACAATGATTGTAGCCCTGCTCGTTCTTCACGCGTAATTCACCGAACACTCGTGGAGGGAGGGTTGGGATATCCGGCTTTATCCGTGCAATAGTCATAAACCATGTATTTTCCCCCTTACCCATTTCAAATCGCTTCATTTTATCCGCACCAATCCTCGTCGTCCGACCCTCCCACCACTCGAAGAGGGAGAGGATGGACAACAGAGAGGACTCGGGGACCTCTCGCACTCGTGACCTTCAAGATCGAAACCCTTGAAAGTGGCGATGTAGGTGCGTTCCGCGCCCGCCTTATCCTTGCCCTTCTCCCTCCATCGGAGGCCCGTGTTTTGCCATTCCAAATATTAGCAATAACTTGCATAGGCTTTGATGATGGGTAAGGAAGTCCTGTGGTTTTTTCAAAGTTTTTAAACACTCACAACAAGCCACCTCCACCATGAACTGCTGTACAACAAATTAAGATTATTAATGATAATACAGGCGAAAATTTTTGAGCTAATAACCGTCGGAAATCTACGAGAAAGATCGAACATACATGGTATAGGCGTTCCAAAGAAGAGAATAGGTGTGGAAGAAAAGGTCGAACCAAAGCTTGATTCGGGTTCTCCCGCCGCGCCGTTGACGAAGACGTGGGTATTGAGATAATAAGGTTTTCCAGGTTTGTTTCCGTAAAACTCGACTCCACCTTGTCGTGCTTAGTGCTTTGGGTAGAAAGTCGCAATACACAAAGAAGTTCACAAGAGTAAAGAAAATATTGGAGGAGTGTTTTAATCGAAAATTTCAAATTTCAATTTCGCGCCCACAAGTCTCCACCGTCCCTTTTCACACTTAATCGATGGTTGCCATCGCGATCCTCGCCCCTCCCATCACACGGATCGCTAACCTCTTCTTTGTATTATTAGTTTTTATTAAATCGGGCATAAGTATCGTGAGCGGCGCTTGTGGGGGACGGTGGCAAGGGGAGGCGCTGTGAGTGGAGGCGCTCGCTAACGCTCGCCGTGAGCCGTCATCACTCAAACGGAAGAAACGGATATTGTTTGGAGTGTCCACCTTACCGAGAAAGTCACAGGTCGCCGGAGAGAGCCGATCGGGAGTCGGCCACATCACCGATTCGTCGAACGCAAGACTCTTCCAATGCTTCTGCGCCTTCCGCTGTACCGCTCCACCGACCTCATTAATGGCATTTTCCGGGCCGGTTTGGGTTTGAACTGAAAACTACCAAATGAAATTTAAATTTTCTATGATCTTAATCGCTCAACCTCCCACCGCTGTATTTACGTTTCCGGTTTGTCCTCCTGAATACCCAACTTTAATGGCGTTCGCATTTTGCCACAGGTTGCGAAGGGCGACTATGAGTGAACACGGTGGTGGTGGTGGGATGACGTTTTAATCGTATAGAAGCCATTCATGGTAGTCGCTCAACAAAAAGAAGGTCATAGGGACAAGATCGAAATCCAAATCGTGCTTTTCGAAGCCCATTTTTCGATTTAAAGATGGAGGTGGTTCATTTTCAATCCCAGAAGCTCGAGCACAAAATGATGCCCGGTTGGAATTTAAACCGGAACGACGAAGAAAGAGTTAAATGGCGCTTGTGTGTGAGTTTGTTTGAACAAATGACGAGAGCCGCCGGGAGCATTTTACGGCTCACAAGTGAAGTCCTACAATGAACGCCTACATCAGGCAAAAAGTTCGGTGGAATCGCGGGTCCGGGCAATTGGTCACACATGTTTTATGGTGGGTACAAGCGCTTTGGCTCCAAGCCGTTTATTTAATTTGCATTCACCGGTCCTTTGAGTAATTGTGAATTTGTGAGGCACTGGCTATGGCCTCAACCATATATTTCCGTTTTTCGATCGCCTGTTTCGACCGAAAGGAATCCGTCGCCGCCTCGAGAATGTGGGATTACATTCTATCCGGTGACGAGAGAATGTGACTACGAATAAGAATTTGTTTGAGAAGGGGTCGATGAATATTCTATCTACATTTTGCAATTTGTTTATATAATTTTTTTGGTCAATTTTGATTGGTAAATAAATATTTTATGAAGTACTTCGATTAATATTAAATGATGAAATAACTCTGCTTAAGTTGTAAATAAGGGAGGTTTTTAAGGTTAGCCCATATTGTTTGATTTAAATATAATTAAATTAAATTAAAATTAATAAATATAAAAAATTCATAAAATATTGTATTATTGAAAGTTAATATATATGTGTATTTTATTTTATATTAAGTTATTTTTTTGATGTGTCGATTTTTGTAATAAGTGATAATGTTGATTTCACAATGCATTTGTGACCGTGTTTTTGTAATAAGTGACAATGTTGCTTCTTACAATGTAATTTTATTGTGTTGAATATTTTTTTATTTTATAGGTATATCTTATTATACATAAGACTAGCTCTAGATCCATCTTAACTCCGATCTATCAAGCGCCAGTAGGGATCAAATCTCTCAAGATGCAAACCTCTTTTTTGAGTGCAAGACTTGAAGAAAGGTTTGCACCCCGAGAGACTTGATCCCCCGTCGCTTGACAGATCCGGCTGGGAGCGAGATCAGGTCGTGCTTAGCCATGTGCGGTCAACACAAGAAAAAAGCATTGGTGAGGGGTTAAAATGGTCACCATAAAGCTCATTGGTGAGGGTCAAAAGAGCCTTCGTCACTG
Organism: Pinus albicaulis; assembly: GCA_034641835.2. Classification (NCBI taxonomy): domain Eukaryota; kingdom Viridiplantae; phylum Streptophyta; class Pinopsida; order Pinales; family Pinaceae; genus Pinus; species Pinus albicaulis. Next base: position 545,057,982 of record CM076579.1, on the reverse strand, counting down.
AAACTTAACGTCATCAAAGGTAAGGCCGAAAGTATAAAGTTGTGGGTGACATTCAAGGTCCACAATTAACACCTCATAGTGACGGATAGTGACCCACACTATTTCATATGAGGCATGTGACGACAATAGCTTCCGTCACTAAAAATTGAACGTCACCAAAGGTGGCGCTACTTTGGCATAAAGTAGGTGACATTTCAAGGTCCGCTACCAATACGATTTAAAGATTTGATAGTGACCGCTACCATTTCATATGAGCAATGGTGACTACAATAGCCTCCGCTACTAAAATCAACGTCACTAAAGGTATGCCGTCAGTATGTGTTGTGGTGACATTCAAGGTCCGGCTACTAATATTAATTACAATGACGGATAGTAATCGCTTTTTCACTATCATATGAATAAAGAACGTATTTTTTGTGATGGGTTTCATGGTCAGCTACTATTGGTGTATATATGGCTATCGTTGACCGTCACCAGTCTATTGGTGACACTTGCCATTCACAATAATACAGACTAGTAATGTAAACAAAGTGACCTCACCATTTCATATAAACAACACCATTTATGGTGATTGGATCTTTAATGGTCGTCACTATTGATGATATATATGGTGTATGCTTGCTGACTGCTTACCATTTTCATATTTTTGGTGAGGGTTTAAAACCTTACCATAAACTCATTGGTGATGGTCAAAAGAGCATCTGCCACTAAAACTGATCTTCGCTATTCCCTACATATGAATATCGTAACGGCGAATCGGTCCACCAACCTCCTCGCTTGTAAAGTAAAATACCATTTAGGTGCCAGCAATTTTTAAAGAATTATTATACTTTAAACGCAGTACTGCTTCAAAGTTAAAAAGATACAATGCCAATAAGAACCAGAAAAACCTAAAGAACCTTGTTGTCCTTGCTCCTTATTTCTATTCCACGTACACTCTACAAAGTATGATCTTGATCTATGACGATGGTGCCGTAGTGGTTCTAATTTAATAGTAAATGTTATATTAGATAAAACAAATGAATAATCGAAATACCCATTTAGCTAATTAATCTCCACACCAAAATCTCTTAATATTCAAGTCTATGAACAAACTGCTCAAAGTTCAAAATCAAGTAGATTTTAATGAAAGCTTCAAACCAACAAGAAATATGTTAATATTTGGATATAAATTATGTTTAATTTATATGACAAGTTATGCTTACAACTTTCGAAACTAGTTTTTGCATAAAGTTAAAAATATCTTTCTTAGTTAACAATGACAAAGAAACTTACTTGGAAAGCAAAATTTCTTGTTAATGAGGGCGTACAACTTGACAAAGGAGAGTATCAAACCATAAATAGCGTTTCCAGCACTAAAACATGGAAATGACAAACTTACAAGAAAGGTTTAGTTAAATATATGGAAAGCACTAGCTAAATGATATAATGAACCAAAAGTAACTGTGAAAAATGAAATTGCTATCATATACATCGCGACCAACGTATGAATTTGCATCAATGTGCATCAATTAATATGATCAAATTTTGGAAATTTTCTCGCAGATAACATTATCATTAAAAAATTCGACTAAACATGAAGAATTATGCTTAACTGATGAGACAGTAATATCCATTCAGATCAATAGATCCAGACCCAGTATTCTTATAACTTAGCACCGTACCAAGAGGTGCAAAGGAACGGCTTCAACATGGATAAGTAGCAAGGGGATTGTATAAAGAACAATTCGAAGCTAAATATACTAAAAATGAATACAACCTTATGGATAATAATTTTAAATTCAATTGTTGCACTGTTAGCAGAAAGTTTGTAAATCGTGTCCTGCAATAGACTCTACAAAAATTGTTATAGAAAACTTGGGAACAGGCTTGAGGCTGATGATGTTTATGAAGCACATATTCTACTTGGTGAAAGTGGCCATCATAAGGATTATTGTCTGTGTGTCATATATGTGATGATACTTTGAGCTTGAACAACTTTGCACAATATAGTTGAAGTCAAAATGGCAAAATACAAATCAAGCAATTTGAGACCTTTAATGTATGTATTTAAGCAACAATCTTAACTGCAAATGCTTCTAAACTTATTTGAAAAAGAGGAAATTAGTTTGATCCTTGAAGAAACTTGTTTGGACCAAAATATCAGGACATACAACAACAACGCAAGAGATCACAGGTGGTGATTGGCCTGAAGAGTCATTACTTTGCAATGGTTACATAATTTGGGAGATGGGTTTATAAATACGAAGAATCACCAACTGCCCTACTGGTGAATTTAAGAAAAACACCAAAGATCCGCCACTTGTTGAAATTTCACAATGTGGGTTTATTGTTTGTTGTCAATTCCTCCTCAGTCATGGATTGCAGGCCTGCACAAAATAAGAATATTCTTATGATTGGTCGCTGTTCTGAAGTGAATAATTTAAAACAATATACTCGTAACCTAGCACAAAATACAGATTCAACAGAAGTAAATACAGAAAAAAAGAATAGTGGAAATGATGATTTTGGATTTCAAACTAAAGGAGCATATAAGGGCGAGGATGAAGTGCTTTTGAAATTTCAGTGGGCAGAGGAGACAGAAAGGATGGACTGCAGCAAGTTTTTGGAGTCTCGTGATAGAAGAGAAGGGAAAAGAGGCAAACTTCAAGTTCAAAGCATAGAGTAATGACCCCTGGAAGGAGAGATTTTGATTCTCTTGTTCAATCTCAGCAGGAAGTAAGCAATGCCTTTGGTCAAGTCGACATTCAATTGTCGAATTCTCTATGGGATGTAGGTGATGGCATTAGCCAAGAGAAGCAGCTGGACAGGGTTTCACATGAATATATCCTTTCTTCATGAATGCAATGATTATCGGAATTATGTTCAAATAAAAGAGATGTGTGTGCAAGAGGCTTTATAATGTTTGATATGCAAAGAAAAGAATATTCAAAATAGTACATCATATGAGGAGGAGACCTTTAAATCAAGCAATTTGAGACCTTTAAATGGGTGCAAATACATATAAATCAAGCAATTTGAGACCTTTAAATGGATGCAAATACATATAAATCAAGCAATTTGAGACCTTTAAATGTATGGTCAGAAGCACCAACTCCAGAATCTGTTCAAATGCTTCTAAACTCTATTTGAAAAGAGGAAATTAATTTGATCCTTGAAGGAAACTTGTTTGGACCAAACATTGGTGAGTTGATAAGCAGCTCAAACAATTGGGCAGAGATTATTATGTGGTGTATTTTCAAAGGGCTCAAAGAGTCATTACCTTCTAAATGGCTATATATTTTGGGAGATGCGTTTGAACATACATGTAAGAAGAATCAGCCAACGTCTGAACAGTCGAGTGAATTTGAGAAAAAACACCAAAGATCTGCCAATTTTGTTGAATGCCTCTGAGCAATGTGGTTTATTGTTTGCTGTCAATTCCTCCTCAGTCATGGATTGCAGGCCTGCACAAAATAAGAATATTCTTATGATTGTTCTCTGTTCTGAAGTGAATAATTTAAAACAATATGTTCTGAAGTGAATAATTTAGGTGCTACCTCCTCCTCAGCAGATCTGTAATCTGCTAGGTAGTAAATTGCCAGGTTGTCGGGTTCAAGGAAATTTGAACACGAGTTTTCTCCAATTGACAGTCTATACAGAATTTGTAGCCATGTTATTTCCCATTAAATAATTCCATGCAGAAATTGTAGCTCAGAGAACCTCCCTAGAAAGCATCATTCTCATAGATAAAAGGGCATCCATTCAAGACACCCTAATTGAAAGGACCACGTCAATTGAAGACATTATTATTAAGGAGAATGAGATGGTGAATGTACAAGACATCATTATTGCAACTGATAAAACAACCATACAAGGTGTCATAAGTGCAGCAATTAATATTTGTCAAAGCCATCATAATTTTAACAAGAGAACATCTGTACATGAAGTCTCATTTATAGGCTACACCAATGCCAAGAAGGGCATCAATACAGGAGGGCACTTATACTGAAGAACATCACCTAAGACATTAACCGTGACATCATTCTCAGCTACATAACCAGTACATTTCATGTCGACGACATCATCTCCGACATTATCCATTGTCACATAGAAGTTAGAACATCCATTTTTCTACCAATATAATTTAATTTCACAAGTTGCCCATTCCATGAAACTAGCCTCATCTAAATCAACTTCTTCTGCAGTGTACATTTGTATTACAGTGACCTGTAATATGCATGAGTTTTTCTCCTAATGGAATTTGCGAATTTGTGATAGCACCGAAGAAGGATACCTCAATGAAGTTTCTCATCAATGTGACCAGTCACCAAACTAGGTATTAACTATTAAATAATTTATTTGAGGTACCAAAACTCTCCCAAAGGTTGTAGATCCAATCAATAAGACTAAAAGAAAACCACAATCAGGACCCAGAAGATGAGGCAGTTGATTGGGATTAAACGGTACAACGCAGAAAGTATGAGACACTCGTGGAGAACCTTAGGAACTCATGGCGAACTGTGGAGATTCCTATCATCTGTGACATCATCTAACACTATCTGCTATTAAACAAATAACCTAGCAGGAAATATTAACAGAAATTGACAAACAATAGTTGGGATCTGGAAAATCAGAACTGCAAATGGTTGAATGGATGGCATTCATTAAAGCACATAGACAATGGCAACCTAAAAGGAAGTTTCTAGAAAAAATGCAAATCCCTTGCATCAACAAAAAACATAAAGTTAGGCAGCAAAGTACAAGAATACTTCAAAGTCAAGACTTCATACTTCTGTATATGAATCCTTAGCAAAAACACCAGACCGGGTGTTTGGCAAGATACCTATTTCCTAATCTCTTATTCCTTTGTAAACAGACATGGGCTGACATAGGTAGGGCTGCTGAGGGGTGGAACTGAAAGTGAATATTGAAAACCGACGAATAGGACAAATTTGCATGACTTAAATTTAAATTTGGTAGATAGAAATGGCCAATGTATGAATCAAGAAAAGGGGCTTACGATTGTGAAAATTAGACATGACCATACCGACAACCATCCCATTCTTAGATGCTTCACCTACAACCATCTAAGAAAGTGATATACAGTGTTTCTCATAACAAATTCCAGGTCTAGCAAGCACCCTAAAGAGGACAAACTACAGGACCTTTAACCTTTTGATTTATACAACTGTCCTACTAGATTCCCTTCTGAAATCACCAATGCAAGAACTCATGAAGTTTCACTCTAGAAACCCTTGTTACAAGTCCCATAGGCTGGACAGACTACCTGACAGTAATAAAGTTCAAATCAGTCCATTTCCCATCTAATCTCAAATGTGCTAATCCTTCAATTTTTATTTTTATTTATTCTTTTTAATGCAGATTTATTGTGATATTTCAGATAGGAACCAATCCTATCCTCTTGATTTTCCATAGATCTCAAGTTTCAACATCCAAGACAAATTTCTTCTTTGGAGCAATGTGAACAAAATAATACATGGCTCATGTTCTCACCTAGTTTCATGTTTTTCTTGCGTAAAAAGTAAAGTGAAGCTCCAAAACCAGTAGCCAATATCAAACAAGGTACATCAGCTCCAGTACTGGCTAACTGCCCTCCTGTTGCATATTTTGTCTCTATTGGCTTGGAATCATGGTTGCAAATCTTAAAAATAGTTTTTTTATTAAAAAAATAATTATTTAATGTATTTTTTTTAAACCGGTTCATTGGCATCTGACCGCTCCCGGTTAGACCGGTTCCGGTTAGAAACCCGGTTCATTAGGTCCACCGGTCCGGTCACCGGTTCCGGTTTTTAAAACTATGCTGCACACATTGCAAATTGTTGGCATATGTTTTTTTCTTGACAATAGCTCTGCCCTAATTGTTCCTTGGATATCAATTATAGTATTCATTTTATACCTTTCTACTCTCTCTAATGGCTGCTCACACTAATGTATACTAAGTGTACTATGAGACTTGATTCTATTGTTATTTGTGGTGCTAGGATAAAAATGAAAGAACTTCTTGTCAATTATAGCCTAATCTAGTAATCACACAAGTTTGAAGAATATTAATAAGGGCCAGGTGTTAAGGCTGGTATCAACTCGGTCTAATGCCTTAGCCATGAAATTGGTTGAGATCTATGACAGCTGTTGCACTTAGCTAGCTGGGTTGCCAACGCATTACCGATTCATACTGTGGGACAATGTCCCAACCATTGGAAGTTGTACTCCATAAGGAATAGGAACTCGAAATAGCATGCTGCACTCTGAGTCCTGCTTGGACCTACGCACAGGCCTCATGTATTGTGTAATGCCTTGTAGGCTATCCTCTCAGGCCCTGAATATTACGCTGAAACTGTGTGCTGATGAGAAGGTGGAGTGAAGGGAAATTGCCAGATCTGATTTTTGTAAATGTGGGCTCAAAGAGTGCTTCCTTTAGCTGACATGAATGGCAGGTTTGTAATCTAGAGTATCTGAATTCTCAACATCTGGTCCAACATTTTAGGGTTCTGCACAAAGCAATTTGAAAGATGAAAGAATAACCTCAGTGTGCTCTTAAATTATGGACACACTGACAAAAGCAACAAAGACACCTACATCACAGGTTATCCTCTATTTTACATTTTTCTTTATCAGGGCTGTCACCTTTATAGCATTTATTGTGGAAGGCCATAGTATTGTGCCGTTGATGAACAGGCTCAAATTCAATTGGTCAAATACTGCATGAAAACCTGCAGGAACAAACTTCCACAAGCACTCCCATGGCTTATCCTGAGTGGGCTGCACCAATACAGGTGATATTAGATCTCGATTTTATGTCAATCTCACTGGCAATATTTATCTATAACAAGTTTGCATCACTGCTGTGTCTTGTAGTCATTTAGTAAAACAGTTGTCTGGTAGTTATGCTTGCATTATCTTTGGATCATAGGCTCTATATAATTCTCGAAAGACACCACTCCCTCCTGGTTACTTCCATTCTGCTGTAGCATCTAGTCCACAGGCTAACCCATATATGTGGGGACTCTGGGTATTTCCTAAGCAGTTATTTTATGAAATTTTATCCCATTTCATTTTTATGTATTTTCTATTTCATATTCTTCTTTATATACTCAAAATTTTGTGTTATCTTCAACAGCATATGATGTCGCCATATGGGACACCACCTCCTCCATGCGTTGCTATGTATTTTCATCGAGCAATGTATACTCATCCATCCCTGCCTGCGGTGTGTTCTATCTCTGTCTTAGATATTTATGGTGTCTTAAACTGTTAACAGTTGTTTTCGTGGATTCTATGTTTTGATTGAAACAATAGGAACAAAACTGGGGCTGATATGCAATGTAATGCTTAATCTCCATACAGGGTGCACATCTGTATGGCTCTTATGGGATGTCATCTTCAGGAGTTTCTAATGAAGTTACAGCTGTAAGTAATCAATAAGCTGTCTCTCTGAGTTGTGGGCTATTGTGTGCAATGTCGTGGTTGAGCCCCCATTGTTTGCTTCAGGGTGCAGTACTGCAAGTGTAGAAGGAGAAACAAAGTCTTCTCAGGCCAAGGATCGAAGTCCTCTGAAAAATACCAAGGGAAGCTTAGGCAGCCTTAGTATGCTTACTGGCAAGACTAATGAAACTGGAAAAGAAACAACTGCAAATGGTGTTTTAACTTTTCTCCCAAAGGTAACTGTTTAAAATATGTGTGGTGGCTCTTAAAAATATATCGTCTGTGGATTTCTGTACTTATTTTGAACATGATGAGTGTGGGATGCACTGAGCTGCTGATGTCTTGGATTAATCACTTGGAAAAATTATTGATAATGACCAGTGGTGAGAGTGCGAGCAAGGATCAAGTGAAGGAAGCGATGGAAATTCTCCAAATGTATGTTATAAATTTTTGTTTTTCTTTCAGGTCTTCCTTACACTGGAAAACATACATATAGACAGCAAAACATTTGAGGAAATCCTGTTATGATCCTTTTTTGCGAGGTCTACTTGTTAAAATGATGGTAATCTTCACTTGTGGTTATTCGCTATTATGGCTCAGCAAACTCATTATTGTATTAGTAGGTATAGTTTAATGTCCAACTGTAAACCTAGCTTCATTTTATATTACTTTAGGTGGCCAAGGCCAATCCATGCAATTATGTGGCCCTCCCTTATGGGGGAAGGTGTCCCACCTCAAAATTTGTGTATAAATATGCACTCATGAGTCGTTTGTGGCGTTATATTCATTCATCAGTGATTGATTCCTTTAGCTTGTGGGCACCCACATTTCTTGTGTTCATCGTTAGTGGCATTACATTTCTGCTATGTTTATCTTGACTGGATTATGGTTTGTTGGACAGTTCACTATAGACCCATTATCTACTTCTAATCTCAAGATGGAGTCGGACCCAGTTTGGATTCTTCCTTCTCTATCTACTGTTGTTTCTTCATATATGAAGCATACACAACAAAAACTAACTGTTGTTCCAACTATGAAAGAAATAGGAGCTGAATTAGGAGTACAACCTAAATAATTACCAAACACTAGAACTCAGAAGCCGAAGGAGGCCTAGAAAAAGGGAAATTACCTGTTCTCTGTACAAACCAATTATTGTAGCTTATTTTAGTTCTGCTGACATCAATTGATTATGGATCTTCCCTGGTATAAATTCTCCTAGTAAATAATCTATGCTCTCTTCAATGACTGCGAAAATAGGACTATGTTGCCACTAGTATTTAGTAAGTCTGTACATGTATTCATGTTCCATTCTTGCTGGATTAATGGATGCATCAGAGCATAGGCTGAACGAAATTGATTAGGATATGCTGCAAACAATGTATGAATTGTTGTATCCCTTCCATTTCCTTACCTGAGCGTAGGTGTTAAGACTTAAGAGAGCTGTTACCTGCCCTGAAACTTGAATTGACTATTGTTGACACACTAAAGGTAATTGCAACTAAGGTCCATTACATCGATGCCTTGATAATGAGATGGATAGGGTGAATTAACTTGCATTATACTGACCTTGTGATAGTCTTGGTATAATTTGCAGTTACCTTATTTAACTCAAAAATGGTTCGTATTCATGGTTGTAAGTGTAAGAAGTTGGATTTGTAGCACTGTTTAGACCTAGTAGGTTGAAAGTTTAGCTGGCAGTTGAGTAATTGGTTGTTATTGCTCTGGATGATGGTTCAAGCTTCCATAGTTAATCTTTAGCAAACTACAGGTTTTCCATTCTAGAAGTTTTCACCAGACTTTATTATAACAGCCTAGCAGCAGCAATTGTTTGTTCTCTTGTGGGACAAGTCAATTCTCCATAGTTAGTTTTGGTGAATGACAGAATACTAGAAGAATAATACATGCAAGTACCAGGACCTGTGTCTATTATTGAAACTGATAATTATAAATGATCAACTATTAGTACCCTTCAACCAGCCCTAGTCTGTAGCAACTAAAATAACCACGACAGATCAGTTTGGCTAGAGTCTGAGGATGTTGTGGTCACAAAGAGCAAATGGCACAGGTTACACTGATATACACATGAAACAACTCACAGCACTAGCTGGCCATACAACCTTGTCAGACCTTTAGGTCATGTTCAAGAATGTCAATGCTGTTGCACAAACCTTGCAAGGGCAGAATGTCAATGTTGTTGCACAAACCTTGCGAGGGCAGAATGTTAGTACTGTTGCACAAACCTTGCAGGGCAGAACGTCAGTACTTTTGCACAAACCTTGCAGGGCAGTCCCCAAGGATGTGGTCCAATTGTTAAGTGGGAGGTTTGATTCCCCCAGGTCTCATGATTCAATTCCAGGTAGGGCTGTGTATGCCTGAGAACTGCCCCAGGCACAATTTCTTCAGTTGAAAAAAAAATATTAATAACAGAGTAAGAGGTTATGTTACATATAGCTTACAGACTTGCAGATTAATGGTTAGCAAGGGATACGCAAGCATCAAAATTTATTACTCAAGAATATGCTTATTTCCTTGGACTTGTTTTATGATCTTCACTCACAGTCTTCAATAGAACCTTTACCTTTCCACAAGGTGAGCTATTACAAGTCTTAATTATTTGATCACTAAATATCTAACACTCAAGCATAGTAGAACTCTGTTGGAACATGAATTTTAGCTCTACAATGTCTTTAGTTTCGTAATCTGTCATTGATAATTTGAGTGAATGTGATGCAGTGAAAAACTCAGAGACTAAAAATATGTCTATTTCAATAGGGCCTTTCCCTTTCCAAAAGGTGAGCTATTACAAGTCTTCATAATTTTATCAGTAAATAGCTAATGTGTATCGTAGAACTCTGTTGGGAAATGAATTTTAGTTCTGCAATGTCTTTAGTTTCACAATCAAGTCTAAATGTAAAATGAGGGAAAGCATTTCTCATTCTTATTTTATTGGGCACTTCACATATCAACACAGATTAGAAGCCTCATCTTAAACAACAATCTAATGAATTAATATTGAATGTGTGGGAAAGTGAATTGATGATTGTAGACACATTATGAAGATAGCCAAAACGGGCATGGCAGCAGAGAATGGAGATATTGACAAGACTTATCCATTGGTAGAGGAACCTGAAAATATTGAGAAATCAGTGCAGCGTGCACCAGAAGCCACCTATCCTCAGAAACTTAAAGATATTATTGGGAACGAAAAGGGATTTTAACTTTAATCATTGAAAATAATGACGATGTTCTGTTCTAGAATATAGCTAGAATATATTATGGTCTACAACCCTACACAATCAAATTCCCAAGAACAATCTCCAAGTGATAGTTATTAAGCATCAACCATGCAATTTGTTTGGTCTCTAGAAACACATGCAGCCTTCAAATAAATTGCATACTCTGTTCTCACTATAAATCACAATGCCAATTCTTGAAGTCTATGGTCTGTTCAAGCAACCAAACACAAACAAAAGAGAAAGCTTTACATGGAATGAAAGGTCTTTGCAACTATGGCATTACCTCAACAACAAAGCGATCCCAGATCTTGTCACTGTGAGCTTCCATGACTCCCTTTAAAATCATAAACCCCAAGCCTCAAATGATGTCATCCATTTCAAGGAAGAGCCCTCGCTTCTCACATAGCATCTACAAAATTGGTGAAAACCAACAGAAGATAGCATGACGACTTTAAACCATGTCTCAAAATAACAAAATTGAATTATTGAGTGCATATAAAAACCATGTTAATCTAACAATTTAACTGACCTCTATAAGCGATTCTTGGGGCTGACTCATGTTCTCCACTATGATAGGGCACCCCATAGTTTGACGACCCAATTCCACTGACCAGCTTGCACCACTTTCCAGGTTACCTTTCTAAAGAAAGTCACCATCCTTATCAAGCACCTACATAGTTTCCAAGGAAATAAACAATTATACTTGAATGGCAAGTTTACAGCCATATTTATTTTTTAACTGTTGGAAGAAACAATTTATCAATTGGAGAAAAACAATCACTACATGGATGGACAATACATAAAGAAGCACAAGAATAATTAGTCATCGTAAGGGCAGCCTAGTTTCCTATTTGATACATTTTCTTTACAGAAATGTAAGTGTTTCATAGCTGGAAATATACAAGAAAAGGGTTCTCGAATAAAACATCTAAAATGTGATGGGCAATCATATCAATCACATTTTACAGCAATGTCATTTTTTCCACTACCAGAAAATCTCACTGGTATGTCCTAAACATAGCAGCAAGTCCAAAAGCTAATATACCTAATGCGCAGATTCCAGCCGAATATTCAATTTTAAGTTTCTGTCCAACAAAATTATGAGTGGGAGGGAGATATGAATGTCGAATACTAATTTCTTTCACACAATGTCGAAGACCCAGTTTCCATTAAATCAAAATTTTGCTTGAATATAAAATCTGGAACTGAAATGTCATGTAAATCTGTCAGGCTTTTAAGCAAAAGAATAAAGAAAGAGGTGGTCTCACCTTCGCAATTCTTTCGGTACCTCCGAGGGTTTCAATAGATCGTGAAATGGAAGAAGGATAACCGACATAATTTACAGCAAAATATGTGGTGTCTGGTATTACTCTCACAGTCTTCCGTCCACATTTACGCCCATCTCTGCACCATTCACAACATTCTGTGACGCTTAGAACCCCGCATAAACCCTGTTCAAAAATCGTTGGGCTTGGATTTGACCTGCTTATCACATTATTGAAAGCAGGGAAGATTACCCTTGGATCACAAATTTCAAATCCATGAGCTAGTTCTGACCTAACAACGAACCTCAGTAAAACAGCGACTTATCTACTACATGTATTATCCAAACAACAGCTTTCCTGGCGGCAGTGGCAGCGTACAGTAGAATAATCACAATTTAAACCCATCTCAACCCTCTTATACCTACTTCAACCCATTCATGTTTATCATTAACAGAAGAAGCAGAGGATGAGATAAGCTTCTATCTTTCTTTCGAGACAGTCCAATGCAATCTCTGAAGACTATTTTTCATCAAAGTTCTCACAAAAGATAGCAGGCCTCGAGAATGGAAGTGACCCAGCTGATAGTTATTCCATTTTTCTACATAGCCGGGATGGATCATCTGCAAGTTCCCCAAAGCTCTTCCCATACCACTTATTATTTGAGGCCCTGGCAATGAAACAAAGAGAAGAAAGAACAAGATATTTCCAAAATGTCCATGAGACAAGACGAGGGCTCAGGAGGTGGAGAGTAGGGAACATGATCTGACACAGCATCAATCAACAAGAATGACCCAATGCATCATTGGATGATGTCATTTGAAGAGTGTTCAGGGCTCAGAGGACCTATCTGGGTGAGCCTGGGAGGCTCACGAGAGCCACATGCAGATTTTCTCCTAACATTTGAGGCTAAAGAAATGAATCTCGTGATATGGATTTGACCAAGATTGGACTGTCGATCTGGTCTATGCTGGGGATGGGTACTCCTAACCCCGATTGGAAAGACTCGACTGGCCCTAGGGTGTGAGGCTGTACAGGGCTCATTGACTCCGTGCCTGGTGTGTCTATCACCAGATGATCTATCTGTTGCTAAGCTACACCTAGTGCTGAAACAGGCTGGAGGTAATCAATATGATAAGGCAGGGTCCAGAAGAAACCTGCAGGCTAAGCACCTCAGCCATCTAAAGAACTGAACACCTCTGGTCAGAATATTGGATGCAGGCAGATAGCGATCTCCCCAAATCCCGGAAAAGGCAGTGGAAAATCCACTAATCTTGGCGTAGATGGGAGTCAGGACACCTGAAAATGAAATGTTCCTCGGATGCCACCTCCTGCAAATAGCATAATCGGAAATCTGAGACTCACATGCAAGTGCCTTGAATTATACACATGCTGCTGCTGATCTTTTTTAAATAGATTGTGTTATATAATCCAGAAGTTGAAGACTCATATCCAGATCTCGATGCTAAAACCATACGCCTCCAATTGCATTTGAAATCTAGGGGCAGAATCAAGTTGAATCAATCCAACCTGAACTGAAGAGTATCATTCTCTGATTGGTGTCAATACCAATAACATCCATACAGAGTTGATTGGTAAAGGATTCTTGCAAATGCACTCAATTAAATGGGATCGTTTCAGTAGGCTTGGATAGGTTGGATCCCTCAAAAGCTTACAGAGAAGCATAGAAATTGGCATGAACCATGAGTCCATTATAAAACCATGTGTGTTAACTGTAGCCTCCACTTTAAAAAACTTGAGCTGTTTTACTTGGTAGCCTTGATTTTGGCACATTCATCAGAAAACTTGCATGCCAATTCCAATTCTCCATTCTTTTGGAGTGCAATGATTAGAACATTATAAGTGACAGCGTTAGCTACCAGACCATTTTTCAACATATCTGCATATAGCTTCAGAGAATCCCAAATGTTGCTTTCTTTGCAGTGCCCCCATATTAGGACGGTATAAGTAAAAACATCAGGCTTCAGATCACATTCAATCATATCTCTATAGAGATGGATAGCCTTTTGCAAATTGCCCTCTTTGCACTGTCCATAAATCAGAGTGGTGTAAGTAAAATTATTGGGCTTACAAACGTAGTGATTTATCTGTTCATCTAATGAGTCGCCATTAGTAGTTGTGACAATGGGTGAATCATTTCTCATTTTTTCCCTGAAAAACTCCATTGCCTTGTCCACTTGACCTTCCTTGCAAAGCCCGTTGATTAGAGAACTTAGGGTAAAAACATTGGGCATAATACCCTTGCCTACCATTTCATCGTGTAACTTGAAAGCCTCTTGCACGTTACCATCCTTGCAGTATCCATCAATCAAAGCAGTGTAAGCTACAACATCAGGCGTAAAGCCTTTAACCAACATTTCATTATACAACCCTAAAGCCTTTTCCATTTTACCTTCCTTGCAGTGCCCGTCAATCAATGTAGAAAAAGTAACAACATCGGCCACTAACCCATTCTCCACCATTTGCACACAATATCCCAAAGCTTTCTCTGATTTTCCCTCTTTGCAAAGCCCATCTATCAGTGTATTGTATGTGACGCAATTTGGAACCACGCCTCTTTCAAGCATTTCACACAACAGATGTTCTGCCTCTTCGACCTTCTCTTCCACACAAAAACCTTTAATGAGTGAACTATATGTAAAAACATCAGGCATGAGACTCATCTTGAACATCTCCAAACGCAGCGTAAGCGCTTCCTCCAAATTCCCCAAATTCCCCTTGTTGCAGTGACCATCAATCAGGCTGTTATAAATAACAACATTAGGTGTTATACCTTTTCCAACCATTTCAACAAACAATTTGTTTGCTTCCTCCATATTTCTCTCCTTGCAATGCCCATCAATCAGAGTACAGTATATAACAACATTAGGCTCGATGCCTTTCTGCCGCATTTCGTCATAAAGCTTAAGGCCTTCCTTCATATTAGCCCTTTTGCAGAATCCATCCATCATAGCACTGTATGTAAACTGATTAGGAGCTACATCAAGAGCCTGCATTGTTCTAAACAGGTCACTTGCTTCCTGCATCTTGTCTTCCTTGCATAGACCAGAGATGAGAATGCTGTAAGTAACAACAGTGGGATCAATCTTCTTCGTTTTCATTTCCTCAAATAATTCAAAGGCTTTCTGCAGCTTACCTTCCTTACAACTAGCATTAATCAAGGTATTATAAATATAAACATTAGGACGAAGACCACTGGAAACCATCTCTTCATACAAGCTCCAAACCAGGTCTACTCTATCCATTTTGAGCAATGCGCTGAGAAGGGTGTTACAGGCCTGAACCATGGGCATAAATCTTCTACGCCGCATCCTATAGAATACATCAATGGCCTCCTGGAATAAACCCTTTTGAGCACATGCAATTATCAATACATCAAACACTACACAAGTGGTATTGTTGTTATTATTATTAGTATAATCCTTCAGAGACATGTTAAGGGCTTCGAACACTTTCACATAAGCATTGTCCGGCTCACTTTTCTCAGTCAATGCAATGAACTCCTGCATCAGAACTCCGGCTCTATTGAACATATTGGCCTTGGTAACGATGTGAATAATTTTAGAATAAGTTTGAGCTGTGTGGCTGAAACCCTTCTGCTTTCCTGCCCAATTGAAGAAGCTCAGAGCCTTTGTGGGATTCTTGATCTGAATCCACTAATCTTGTTCCATAATCTGCTCTTCATCTGCAAGTTCCCTAATGCTCTTCCCATACCACTTATTATTTGAGGCCCTGGCAATGCGACATCGCCACTGCGAGGCCTCAAGGGACCAGCGAGGAACCATTTGCTAATTTTCTCTTTTGTCCATCCCTTCGTTCCCTTCCTCAGGACGTATCGGCTTGGATTTGACCTGTACTCAAGCTATTTTTCAAATTCGAATTCCCGCTCTATGACTACCAAACTTCCCTCTTTTTCAAATCCGAATTCCCGCATTATGACTATCAAAATTTTCTCTTTTTCAAATTCGAATTCCCTTAATAACGCTTGGCATGGTAAATGTACATTCGATTTCAAAAAAAAATATCTAGATAATTTCCTGAATCCCGGTGGTTAAAGTCACGGGCCAATTTATGGAACAAGATTTATATAATCTATATAGTAGGCAATTATGTGTCGGTAATGTGAGTTTTATAAACGAATCACATTGGTGTGATAATGTGATAATGATAACCAGTGGACAGTACAGAAAGAATATTTTTGGAAAAAGTTAATTTCTTTTGAATTGTTTTTTTGTTAGGTTTAAAGATGGTTTTTGCTTTTTTGGCATTATTCGAAATTTAGTTAACTATAGCGATTATGCTCAGCACATGCAACTATCCAATGAAGTATAGAGTTCAAACCTCATAGATTGTAAATTTGTAATTCCTTTGGAATGGCTTAAACCATTAGGTTTATTGAATTTGTAATTCCACTAGAATGGCTTAAACCATTCGGTTTATTGAATTTAATTTATTTTTTCTAATTTTTATAAAGTGTGAAAATATGTCAAAGAGGGTGGATGACTTAATGCTTAAATTTTTAATGGCTTTAAGTTCAAAAGTGACCAATGATCCAACCCATAAAGGAGAACCAATGACCATAGTTAGAATGACCAATATCTGGAATGGCTTGATGGATGTGTTCAAGGATGGGTTGATAAGTTTATTTTTGAAAAGGTTGGATGGCCCAAAGTTGACCATAGGCAAAGTGGTTCAATAGGCATTAGCTGGGAAAGGGCCAAAGTTTCAAAAGGGTAAAAGTTTAAAAAACACCTAATATTTCAAAAGGGGTTTAAGTTGGAAAATCATTCAAAGTTTCGTAAGTGGTTGGAGTTTGAAGTGGTTCTAGTGGGCCAAAATTACAACATTTCCAAATGTATAATGTTTCAAAATGACTCAAGTGGATTAAGTTCAAAGTTGGCTAATTTGAATTGCCTGAATATGTTTGACACATGTTATGTCCAAATGGCTCGATGGGAAAACGACCCAAAGTTTCAAAATCACCCAATGTTTAAAAAAAGATCAATGGTATGAAGTTTGAAACAGAGACATTGCTAAAAATACTCCAAAAAAATGATGTTTTAGTTGGCTCTAATCATTAAGCTTGAAAGGGGGATGATACTTTGGAGAGTTAATGTCCTCCTTTGAAAGTGCTTGGTCACCATGGTTTGAATGAGGTCAATATACTTCATAAAAATGAGGTTGATGCTTTAGGTGGGATTAATGTTTCAAAAGTGATCGATACCCTCGTATAGAAGCAATTGATGTTTTAAAGAGGCATGTTGCTCAAGTGAACCTAATCTCTTGAAAGGAGTCAATGTTCAAAATAGCTTTGATGTTTGAAAAACTCCGATCTTTTGAAAGCGTTCATTGGTTGAAGTTTAAAAGGAGGTTGATAGCCTATGGTGGAAAAATATACATCATCAAAAGAAAATATCTAGTATAAAGGGGGTTGATGCATTGGATTAGCTCGATGATCAAAGCTTGGTATTTATAAGAAGGCCTTCTACAATTAGTGAACATGCTATATGGTGCAAACGATGACTCGCAAAATATTATTTTCGGCATAAGTTTAGCATACAAATTCGAATGAAGATGAAATTTCAAGTGTACATTGTATTGACCTTCACACTCACCCTCGAGCTAAGAAACATAAGGAGAACTAGTGTCGAGGAGTGTTAAGGAGTGCCACAGAAACATAAGGGATAACTAGTTCAAGACACATGGAAATGAATGAATATAGAGTGTGTGATAGGGAGTGTGAGTGAGTTCAAACTGTGCTAAGGAGAGAATGAGAAGGTTATATTCTAGGCAATGCCAAGGCATGCTAGAGTTCCAGGGCATGTCAGGGAATGGTAGGGTGTGTTAGGGAGTTCCAAAGCATGTCAAGGAATGCAGGGGATGCTAACACGTGCCACATAGTTCCAAGGGATTGTTAGACATTCCAGGTGTTATGGCATGTCAAGATGTAAACTATGTTTCGTAGTTGTTTTATAGCCACGATTGGACGTGAGCCTTGACTTGGTAACTTGTTAAGTGGGATGAGTTAATATTGGCCATGAGTAGCATAAGATTATCTATAATCCATTCTTAGGCAAACAAGGCATAGTCTAGTTGTAGTAAATGAAACTTGGTCAAGTTTTTGTAGTCGAGGTAGGACTTGGTTGGGTTCCCAAGTCTAAAAAAAATAAGGATTGTTATGAGGACATGATAGTTAAGGAGTTCCAGGGAATCCCAATGAATTAAAAGGTGTGCTAACACATGCCAATTAGTGTTAATGCATGACAAGGAGTGTTTGGGAGTGTTAGGGAATCACAAGGGAGAACTAGTTTAAAGTGCACGGAAACGAATGAATAAGAGTGTTTATCAGGGAATGTTAGTGAATTCTAGGTGTCCCATGGACAAAGCATGTTAGGAGAATTTCATGATAGGACTTGGAGGAGGCAAGCCTATGATTTCGATAAGGGGATGGATGAAGCAATTTCAGACAAAGGGAGACTTTGTGCTAGACAAAACACTCATTTTCAAGGACTTGGTTGGGTTCCCAAGTCGCAAAAAAAGTAAGCTTCTATGAGGGAATGACAACTAGGGAGTGCCAAGGTGTGCAGGTAATCCCAGGAAGTTCTAACATGTGATATAAATTTCCAAGTCATGTTAGGCATTCCAATATGTGGTAGGTGCTAGGGTTTGGTGCCAACGCATCGTAAGGGGTTCTAGGGAAACAAAATGGAGGACTAGTTTCAATTGCATGGAAATGAATGAGTAAGTGTGTGTGATAGGGAGTGTTAGCAAGTTATAGGTGTGCTAAGGAGGGAGTGCCAAGGTATGCTAGGAAATTCTGAGGCATGATAGAGTGATAGGAAAGCATGCCAAGATGTGCCAAGTTCCAGGGTGTGCCAATGTGTGCCAAGGAGTGTTAGGGAGTGCTAGAGAAACACAAGGGAGCACTATATCATAATGCATGGAAATGAATGAATAAGAGTGTGTGACAAGGAGTTTCAACGAGTTCGAAGTGTGATAAGGAGGATTTACAATGCATGCTGGCAGTGCTAAGGAATGCTAGAGTGCTAGGGCGGCATGCGGCCAAGATGTGCCAACACGTGCAAGGAAGTGTTAACTAGGAGTTCCAGGGAAACACAAGGGAGAAGTATGTCAAAATGAATGGAAATGAACAAATAAGAGTTTAGATTGGAAGTGTGAGAGAGTTCCAGGTGTGCTAAGGAGGGAGTGACAAGGTATGCTAGGCAATGTTAAGGCATTTTAGAGGCCAGGGCGACATGGCAAGATGTCCTAGGTGCTAGGGTGTACCAGCACGTGCAAAGGAGTGTTAAGGAATTTTATGGAAACATAAGGGAGCACTAGGTAAAAATGCATGGAAATGAATGAATAAGAGTTGTGAATGGGAGTTTCAATGATCTCTAGGTGTGCTAAGGAGAGAGTGACAAGGTATGCTAGGTAGTTCCAAGGAATGCTAGAGTGCTAGGGCGACATGCTAATGTGTGCCAGGTGTTAGGGTGTGCTAATGTGTGCTAGGGAGTGTTAGGGAGTGTCAAGTAAACATAAGGAAGCACTAGATTAAAATGCATGGAAATGAACGAATAAGAGTGTGTGATAGGGAGCGTTAATGAGTTCTAGGTGTGTGTTAAGGAGGGAGTGACAAGGTTATTTGGTAGGCAATGCCAAGGTATGTTAAACTACCACGGCGTGTCAGGAAGTGCTAGGGTGTGTTAGGGAGTGTAAAAGCATGTCAAGGAATTTAGGGTATGGTAACACATGCCACATAACTCTAAGGCATTTAAGACATGTCAGGTGTTATGGCATGTCAAGATGTAAATTTTGTTTCTTAGTTGTTTTACTACCACAGTTGGATTTGATCAGCCTTGCCTTAGTAACTTGTTAAGTGGGATCAGTTGAGATTGGACATCAATAGTGTAGAAATTATATACAATATGCATGTATATATCCGGACTCTCCTGATCTAACAATATTTATCTTCTTGCTAAATACATAATCCTTCCACTATAATTCTTGTGGAAATTTAATCAACAATTGCAAAACACATGAAGCAATAAAAACACACATAACACAGTTGTTTAACGGGAAAGCTTGAAGCTGAAAACCCCAACTATCATATTATGTACCATGGAGATCATATGAAAATCTCATGCAAGCATACAAATCTTATCACAAGCCCTCAGTACAGTACAATCGTCATACACTAATCAGGACCAATATTGCAAATCCATGCACCGATCTTCGCCTCCTGCTAGTATGCCTCCACTGCGCAATCCAAGCTGATTACAAAGACCAATTCGATGTAATCCCACTCTCATTGACTGTGCACAAGACAATGGCGAGGGCCCAAGTGGAATAGGAGGGTGGCTACCAATATCCACCTCGATCACCTTAAATCGAATTTCTTGAGCCAACTCAATCATCATGACTTAGTTAACTGACACAAGTTGTTATGAGACGAAATTACAATTTATTGTCCAATTTATTTAAGGGAAAAATAAATTAGACGCCTCACATTCCTTACTCCTGGTACATCAAAATTCCTCACTAGTGTGGGTGCATTTTTTTTTGTCCTTTCTAGTTTCCAATTTCACTATTTCTTGTTGCAAATTTCAATACTACCTCTCAACAAGAAAGGAATTCAATCTATCTCCATTCGGTACTTTTGGAATGTTCTGCATGCTACACTTCTCTAGTGTTGTTTGCACCCGCAAGTCCTAAAACTGAATAGCCTCCGAACAACTTACTCAGTATAATGCATCTGTCATCAGAATCTTCTGACTGCTGCTAGCTACTGCATCTTTCTAGTACTGGATTCTCTGCGCTGCTGCTGACATCTACATCCGTGCCCTTTGAACTATTGCTAACTCTAATTTGTGATCCAGTATTTGACATCTGACTCTGATTTCTGTCTTGCTGACATCTGACTACATCAATTTAACTGATCCTTCCTACTACTATTGTACTGTGGCTCCTCGTAGCCAGGTTCGATCCATGAGATCACACGCCATCTCAATGGACCTTGCCCAAATTTCTTATCTTGGGATTATGTCTACACATCACCCCACCAACTTACACCTCCAGGTATGGCTGCTCCCTCTTCCCATCTGGCTCGAAATTTCCCCCTCATGGAGGTCTCTGCTTGAGTGGATGCTTCCACTCAGTCTCCTCTCTGCTTCTCCAATTGTGGCAACTACTCCACAACCTTCTGAGACCGCTTCTCATGAAGATTCATGTTAAGAGGTATTTATGCTCCCTTTAAACCACCAAGTCTCTAACTTCTGCCTTTCTCCTCAAAGCTTTGCATGCATCTGGTACCTCAATTACATGCAGGTTCTTGACTCGCGCACAGTGTAATTGTCCCAACGTTACAAAATGTTTCTAAAAAAGAGTTGATTTTAAATCGATAATATCTCCCTCATCCGAGCTCCGATTCGACCGATTTTTTTTTCTATTTTGGTAGATTTTCACAAGGAATCCAAATAGCCTATTTGTTTTTGAAAATTTTACACCAAAATATTCAAATATTCTATGCAAACTCACCGCCCAAAAAAATTATGCTCTAATACCATGTAGAAAATCTAACCAACAAGATTCAATCTAATCTTGTAATATACTAAAACAAGATATTGAATCCTTCCTACAATTTGCGGAAACAAAACACGATCACACAATCACATATAAGTAAGAGAAATAAATTATCAATCGCACAACAACATGATATATTTGGGGAAAGAAACTGCTCAAAGGCCCTCTATCTCTATTGTGTATTAAGTCAAGGAATCATGAAACAAAACATTAATGCTTAATCTCTCATGAGATTCTCCGACACTCTGTCAATTGTCTCTCGTTGATCTAGGCAAACTCAGTCTAGTACTTAGCCAATTATGATCCTTACTTCAGCCTGCCTTGCTCATACAATCCTAGCTAGGGAATTAACTGCTTATTAATTAGGAAAATCAATCTTCCTTGATTGCACAATCCATTATGGAATCCCAATGACTCTATAATTTCACATGGGAAATTTTCTCTGAATACAACTGATAGTTATGTTCCCTTTAACCTCTGTCTCAACTGGGTATTCCTCTAAACTGACATGCATACAACTATTAATAGCGAATTATCAGTTATATGATTAATCACTCATTGTGAATTAAATCTAATTTAATTCACTGGACCTCTCGCTAGCTCATAACTTAGTTAGAACCAGTTAAACTGATTTTAACGCATTTAATTGAGTTAATTACACTTGCACCCCACTAATGCATCAATTTCAACTCGACCCAAAAAATATTAGAATCCCTCTAGATGCCTCATCTTAGACCCTCAAGTACTTGAATTTCTTGAGCTAACTCGGTCATCATGACTTAATTAACTAACACAAGTTGTTATGAGATGAAATTACAATTTATTGTCCAATTTATTTAAGGGAAAAATAAATTAGACGCCCCACATTCCTCACTCCTAGTGCATCAAAATTCCTCACCAGTGTGGGTGCATTTTTTTTATCCTTTCTGGTTTCCATTCTCACTGTTTCTTGTTGCAAATTTCAACATTTCAGAATTTGATGCGGCCTTCACACAAAGACACCATTGAAATCACATGCCTATATTCTCATGAGAAACCTCTCTTAAGCTCGATCTGCCAGAAGAGAACCAACAATATGCCATCCTACTTCCTAGCGCAAACCGACCCTTAAGGTATGTAACATTCTTTTGAACACTCACATGATGATCTT
Source organism: Pinus albicaulis (assembly GCA_034641835.2). Classification (NCBI taxonomy): domain Eukaryota; kingdom Viridiplantae; phylum Streptophyta; class Pinopsida; order Pinales; family Pinaceae; genus Pinus; species Pinus albicaulis. The sequence goes on along the minus strand of CM076579.1, from coordinate 545,035,306 downwards.
GCTCTTGGAGGATGATCATGACCTCCCTTTAGCAACCCTTACTCGCCCTCGTACTCGACCTACTTTAGGAGTACATCTCTCTTCACCCCCTTGATGTGCTAGATAGTGGGAATACATATCAAACATGCTAATATGTGCTAAGTGATAAGGCATGCCAAGATGTGCAAGGGTGTGTCAATGCATGTCAGGGAATGTCAAGACAACAAAAGGGAGAAAAAATTTAAACTACAAGGAAATGAACACATAAGAGGGTAATAAGTCATCAATTTACCTTTTCCAAGAGGGGCATGCTAGGCACACCAACACTAGGCAACAATAGGTGCCAAGTGCAAAGTCTTAGTGCATTCTAAGTGCCAAGTATTCCTTTGTTGCTTCTCATCTACTTTCCAACAACCGATAATCACAAATAAATTTAATATTAAACCATACCAAATCATACCAAGGCATCTCAACATATTCCACACATGCTAAGACTTTCCAAGCACCAACACGTGCCAAGCGCCAATATGTGTCAGGAACTAGTGTTATGCATGTTATGAAGTGGAAGGGAATGTTGAAGAGTGCTAAAGTGTGCTAGAGCGTGATAATGCATGTTCATAAGTGTTAAGGATTACTAGGAAAAAACATTAAGGGAGCACTAAGTAAAAATTCATGAAAGTTAATGAATATGAGGAACGTGCGCCAAAGACTAGTGTTAATGAGTGTTAGTTGTCATGCCAAGGAGGGACTAACAAGGTATGCCAAGCATTGGTAAGGCATGCTAGGGAATATCAAGGCATGTCAAGAATTCCCAAAGTGTGCTTGGGAGTTCCAGGGTGTGCTAATTATATCATGTGCCAATTAATAGTGCCAAGATATGCCAATACATGCTGGGTGCTAAGGATGTGGTGCAGGGGACCAGGGTATGTCAATATGTGTCAGGGCAACAAAAGGAAGAACCAATAAGAGGGTTAATAAGTCAGGACTTTATCTTTTTGAAAAGGGGCATGCTAGGCACACTAATAATAGGTCCCAATACATGCCAAGTGGCATTGTGTGCCAAGTGCTAATATATGTCAATGCATTCAACTAAGGTGTTCCAGGGCATGCTAGGGATTATATGCAACATGCCAACACATGTTAGCAGAGTACGATGTTGTGCTAGCGCATGTCACCATGTGCTTGGGCGTAAGTGTCATCACAAGATGTTCTAGGTACAAAGATGTTCCAATACATGTGGGGTGCTAAGAAATGTTAGTGTGTGCCAAAGCATTAATTTAAGGCGTGCCCAAATTGGTGAGGATCGTTAGGTCTTTCTCATTAATATAATTTTCAAAGCTTGATTATGTATTAAATAATATATTTCCTACACACAATAGTGGAACTTTATCTAAAGGGAATTTTCTAGATAATAAACTTAATATATATGAATCATCTGTTGACTCATAGGAAATCTCTATTTGACTAGTTATTACTTGAGGGAAATGATACACACTAATTACTTCTAAAAAATTCATTGACCCTAACCACTATGGCTTTGGACATATTATAAAAAATACTCCACAATAATGGTATTAAATCGTTAACTTTTGACAAAAAAATATATTAACAGGTACATAGCGTCATCAAAAACTCATTGGAATGATCAATGATGACGGCCGTTTTTTGACCGTCACCAAAAGTAACAAAATGAGCATTGGTGAGGGTCATTAAAACTTCGTCACTAGAAGTGTCACCAAAGAGAGAATTAGTGATGGGCCTTTAACGACCCTCACCAAAAGTGTCATTCAAAATGTCTTTGGTGACAGACCATAAAGGACCATCACTATATACACTTACAGTGACGGTTTTTTGATGATCAATGATGACGGAAATTTTTTGACCGTCACCAAAAGTAACAAAAAGAGCATTGGTGAGGGTCATTAAAAGTTCGTCACTAGAAGTGTCACCAAAGAGAGAATTAGTGACGGGCCTTTAGCAACCCTCACCAAAAGTGTCATTGAAAATGTCTTTGGTGACGGACCATAAAGGACCATCACTATATACACTTACAGTTACGGTTTTTTAAAGGCCGTCACCATATGTGACATTGGTGACGGACCTTAAAGGTCCGTCACAAGCATGACCCTCACCAATGTGATTTTTTCTTGTAGTGGGTGATTTGTTGATTCCTGCACAAGTGGAGATGTTGGTTACTCTGGAACTTCTCTTGGTTTTCAAAGGTGGAGATCCCTTGGGTGGACTTTGGATTCCCATGAAATTTATTAGGTGGAAGTGTAGTGCACTATGGATTCCTACCTGATTTCATGTGGAGGCATTATGGGCTTTGGATTCTTATGGTGTAATTGGGTGGAGATTCCAAGCTTCCCAAAGGAATCTTGGGATCGTGCGAATGTCTTCCCAAAGGTTTTTGTTTCCATGAGGCTGGGGCGAGCATTTGGGGTTTCAAGTTAAGCATAGCTAAAATCCTATCCTCATGCCCATTAGCTTTCTAGTCATCTTCATGCCATTTCTCGGTGAGGACAGTTTCTTTGATATTCTTGAGAACCACTTTCCATATCTCTTCAATTTGTCGATACTCATCTCTGAATGTTCTCCAATTTCTTTCTTTCCAGGCGACCCATATGAGAAATCCCATAAAGAGTCCCCACACTATGTTAAGAACAAGGCTTTTATACCCTCCTTTTCTCCAGACTTCAATTGTATGCCTGAGGCTCTTGTTGTCCCTATTTGTTTATTGAAAGAGGGACGAAATTTTTTTCCACAAGGTCTCAGCGACAAAGAAGTTATTCAATAGGTGTTCCAATGTTTCTACATTCTTCTTACACATAGTATATGTCAGTCGGCCATGCATTCCTTTCTTATGCAACTGATCCTAGGTAAGAATCTTTCCATGACTAAGTAGCCACAAAAAGTATTCAATTTTCGGCCATTGTTTTTCCGACCATATTTTTTTTCCAAAGTGGTACAACTACATTATGAATGTTATTTGATTTTATGTAATGGCCTTCTTGTATTGTGAACATGAATTTCGTGCAATACCCCCATATGAGTATATCCTCTCGTGTTGCTATTGCTAGTTTTATAGATTTAAGTTCTTTCACATAGTTTTCCCATTGACAAGTTTCTGGAGCATTCTTCCACTGGTCTTTTAGCTTCCATTTTCGCCATTGAAGCTCTGTCCCTTCATCCAAAAATTGTGCTATTGTCTTAGTATTCAGCCTGTTAGTGAATAGGAAAATCTCCCCTAAATCAATTTCACTAAATATTTTCTCCTGTTGTTGTCATGATTCCTCCCAAAACTGGGCAATGTCGCCTCCTCTAATTTCCCAAAAATTGTGTTCTCAGATGAGATATCTATTTAGTGCTATCAAGTTTCAAATAATGGATCCTTTAGGGGTCATTTGAACTTTTAATTTCCTTACAATAGTTAAGGAAATTTCATTCTTCTATTCTGAGATTATTTTCCACAAATCTCTACCCCATTGTATGCATATTTACCAGAGATTAGCTCCCATAACTTGATTTAGCAAATATGGATCTCTTAACCCCAAGCCTCCGGTCCTTTTTATTTTCGTAAGCTTATCCCATGAAAGGAGAGCCCATTTACAGGCTTGTTGAGATCCTTGCCATAGGATGTTTTTAAACGTCTTAGCCATATCATTACAACAGATTTTAGGCGTTTCCAATCCAGCGAGTTGATAGATGGGAATGGATTGTAAGACTGTTCTTAACATAACAACTCGAATCGGAGCATTAAACACCCGAAATGCCCAATTTTGAAGTCGAGCTTATATGCGATTAATGAAATATTTCCACCCAGAGACCCGAAGAGAATTTAGATTGAGAGGGATTCCTAAATATTTCATAGGGAAGGATCCGATGTTGAATCCCAAGGTAGGCAATAGGAATCTTTGGGAGAGAATATTAGTATTAAATATAAACACATTTTATTTTTCATTATTGATAAGATTTCCAGAGGCTTCCATGAAATCTTTAAGAATGGATAGAATTTCCTTAGATTCTTTTAGAGTGGCTTGACAGAAGAGCGTAAAGTCATCTGCAAACTATTGGTGCGAAAGTTTTAAACCTGCCCCCCAAAGATTAAGGCCTTTAAGTCGACCTCCTTGGATCTTACTTTTAATATGTCAACCAAGGCCTTCTGCTGCAATAATGAAAAGGAAGGGGGAAAGTGGATCCCCTTGTCTTAAACCCCAGGTAGCATTAAAGGGAGTTGAAGGAACTCCGTTAAGAAGAATAAAGTAATTAGGAGAAGAAATAAAAGGCATTATCCAATAGATCCATCTTAAATCAAATCCAAACACCTCAAGAATAGCTTTAAGATAATTCCACGACCTCCAGACAGGGCTCCTCTGCACGACAACAACAAATGGATAAGGTTGTGAAGGAGTACGGGGACATCTTCACCTCACCCATAGGGGTTCCTCTGCACTGTCAGGTCAAGCACCCGATTCATCTGACCCCAGGTGCGCCGCTACCCAATGGACCGATCTATCGGTGCTCTGTTTTGGAGAATGATGAAATCAAGAGGCAGATTCAGGAGCTGTTGCAGAAAGGTCACATCAGACCAAGTTCATCACCCTATGACAAAGAAATGTATTCCATTGTGCAAGCCTGTCGACACTTGGTTTCACCTCCATCTCAAGAAAGAACAAAGGGGAGAAAGGAAAAAAGCCTCCGAAACCCTCCACCAATACAACCCCCACCAATACTGCCTCGACCCAGCAAAACAACTTTGAAGTTCTGAGCAATCTTGACTCATTGGAGCACCCTATAGTCTCCTAGGCCCCCACTGATCAAGATCCGTCATTATTAAGTCAATCTTTGATTACAACCAACGCCCCGAGCACAACCTCGGATTCAATCCACGCCCAGGCACCGCAACACAAACCATAATCCTCTCCCATTCATATTAATACCAGCCACACCTCACTGCAAACTTCTCAATGCACAGAAATGCAAACAGAGCAGCCATCCTCAACCACTTCAAACAATCCTCTGGAGGAGATCCTAGGCGATCTATATCTCCAAAAGGTCAATGAGCAATGGTCCAAACTGGGAGTCGATGCCATTCCCCAAGAACACTTGGAGAAGATAGAAATGGCATACCTGCAGCTGGAATACATCAACCAAAATGTAGCCAAAAGGAAATGGGGAAATAGCAGCCAAACGGGCATTCAAGCCAACCTGGATTTGGATCAATACAAGCCACAAGGACCAGGAAGAAAAAGAGGGCGCAAATCCACAAGACACCAAATACAAGAACCAGGCAGACGCCTAATCAATGAAGGAAAAATCAGGGCCTTGGTCCTATCTGATCCAAAGGTAGCTCAATGAAAATCACAACCTGGAACATCAGGGGGCTCAATGACACCACCAAAAGAAGGATCTTGAAAAACCGCTTATTCTCGCTACACCCAGACATCATACTTCTTCAAGAATCAAAATGCTCTCCCAAAGGCACAGAGACACTCAAAAAACTTGTTTCCAACAGTCATCACTGCATAAGCATAGATGCTATCGGTCAAGAAAGAGGGTTACTCACGTTCTGGAACAAAAGAAAATTCTTCTTGCAGAATGCTCTGTCCACCAAGCACTCGTTATCGAACATTTTCAACATGCCAGACTCAGGGCAATCGATCTGCATCACCAACGTGTATGGACCCCAACGAATCCAGGAAAAGATGAAGATGCTGCTAGACCTGGACGAAGTCAGGCAACACCATGGGGCAAACCACTGGATTTTAGGCGGAGACTACAACATGATCACCAATCTAGCAGAAAAAAGGGAGGCTTACGAAGATTGGATAAGGACTCAGAAGCATTCAACACCTTTATTGTTGAATCCAAACTCATTGAAATCTCCACAGTCAATGGTCTGCATACCTGGAATAGTAAGCAAGGAGGAAGTAGTCAGATAGCATCAAGTCTCGATAGGTTCCTCATGTCGGAATCCATTCTGCTGCAAAATATCGACATGGAGGCCAGCATTCTGCCTATCAGAGGATCTGATCACTGGCCAGTGCAGATTCACTTCACCAATTTGGATAAGCCCCACAACAGACAATTCATATTTGAAGCCTTCTGGACAGAGCACCCATCATTCATGCAAAACATACAACGCTGGTGGACTCAAGCCACCATAAGGAGCGACAATATCATGTACATATTCCAACAGAAGCTCAAAACAATAAAAATCAACCTCAAACGCTGGAACAAAAACACCTTTGGCGACATATTTCAAGCCAAAAAATAACTCGAGGAAAAAATGGCGAACCTCTAGCAATCTTTGATCAAAGAAGGGCCCAATGATGAAAGAATAGCTCAAGAATCAAATCTGCAAAGGCAATGGGAAGAACGATTAAAACAAGAAGAGCTGCTATGGAGGCAGAAGTCGAGGGTGCAATGGTTAAAACAGGGAGAACGCAACACTAGTTTCTTCCATAAGTCAACCATCCAGCATAGAGCACATAATCACATCCTCTCCCTCAAAAAAGCTGATGGCGATCAAGTTTATAAAAGGGAGCATATAGGATCTCAACTCAACTCTTTTTTCACTTCTCTTTTCAGCGATCCCATTCAAGATAGAACCCGAGCCATCAATGAAATTATCGCCGCCATTCCCAACTTAGTTACAGAGGAGCAAAACTCCCTCCTTCTAAGAGAATTCACTGAGCAGGAGATTGAAGAAACAATCTTCAACATGGCCTCGAACAAGGCTCCTAGACCAGACAGCTTTACAATCGAATTCTTTAAAGCTTGCTGGCCCATTATTAAGGCTGACCTTCTCAACCTAGTAAGGAACTTTCACAGAACCAAGAAAGTTTTGCCTGCCATCAATGCCACATTCCTCACCTTAATTCCCAAATCAGACCAGGCTGACTCCCCCGACAAGTTTCGTCCCATAGCCCTTTGTAATGTCCTTTACAAAATCCTTTCCAAACCGATGGCTAGCAGACTTAAATCTGTCCTCCCCTCAATCATTTCTCAGGAACAAACTGGCTACGTTGAAGGTAGGCAGATCACTGACAGCATAATCCTCACTCAGGAAGTGTTGCATTCTCTCAAAACAAAAAGGACTCCAGGTATGCTTATCCAACTTGACCTTTCAAAGGCCTTTGATAAAATCAGCTGGCACTATATGAGAGCAATCCTCCAGGCTTTTGGATTTAGTCATCAATGGACAAATTGGATAATGGAACTGGTCTCAGGTGCTTTCTTTTCAATGCTACTGAATGGAGGACCCCTTCAACCCTTCATTCCGTCCAGAGGTATAAGGCAAGGAGATCCCCTGTCTCCGTTTCTCTTTGTCATTATGGCAGAAGGGCTAGGAAGATCCTTAGCCAAGGAAAAACAACAGAATCAACTCAAAGGCATCAAACCAGTACACCAAGGACCCACAGTAACGCATCAACAATTCGTAGATGATACAATGCTCATGGGCGCCCCCACAGTGCAGGAAGTTCGAAGCAAAGTGCTAAAGACGCTCTCGGATGGATGATTAATGTGGGGTAATTAGGTGTTTAAAAGATACCTTTTTACAGCTCAACATTTTGGCGTCGTTGCCGGGGAGAGTGTATGCCATTTTATAGGAGTAATGCATAGCTGATTTCCTTCTGCCCATGGAGAGTTGGGTATTAAAGACAGAAGGTAAGAACCTGCGCACTGGGCAAGAAACATACTTGCTCGCAGCTCGCTTCACAGTAGAGGTAAATAAGATTTTCTTTTGGGTAGGAATGAATAATTGTTTCTTTTGAATGAATAAACCAATTAAGCGAAACAAGAACCCTCCCAAAGCCGAAAAACCTAAGGGGCCGGTGACCCTTGGGCGCACAACCTTTATTGATGAAATCTTGAAGAAAATTGAGTCTTAGCCATCCGTAGGATTTAAAAGAACTACTTCTAGATAGCCTACTAGTTCCCTTCAGGCTACAGAATCACCATCTGAGGCCTTCACTGAGATATACGGTCCAACTGAGGGAATTAAGCAAGATTCCCAAGAAATTGAGAATCCTTGCATAAGTTTCCTGCAAGAAGGGAACGACAGCAACCTCCAGGAAGGAGAAGGGGAAACAGGAGAAAACACAAAATCACCTATTAAAATTACTCAGACAATAAACAACCCAAATAGGGGAAGTGTTGTTCAACCTATTCAAAACCAAGGATTTGAGTCACCTCAAACAGTAGGACAAGAGGGAATACCCATTCCAGACAGAGGAAGTGCTGTAAAAATCATTTCCACCCCCGTTCGCCAACCTAGAAATTCCCTGGAGATCCCAGAAGGGTATTGGCATATTTTTTATCAAATGGCCCAGAACCAAAACCCGAACCAGTAGCAAACCTCTACGCTGCAATACCCTATAGTAGACACTGCAGTTAACGCACCCATGAAAGCTATCCCTCTCCAACATATTCCTACCTTTCATGGTCTAACATCAGAAGATCCAGATGTGTTTCTGTTTGAATTTGATGTGCTGTGTAGAGGATACGATTATACCACCGACCCCCCAAAACTAAAGTTGTTCCCTTCTACGTTAAAAGGAGCAACACTAAGATGGTTTATGGGATTAGGTGGAGGTGTCATAACAGATTGGGACCATATGAAGACTGCGTTTTTAAAGAAATATCAAGACTATTGCAGGTCACGAGAATTAAAAGATGAGATATTTCAGATGACAGCCAAACCCAGTGAGACCTTGGAAGAATATGTGGAACGATTTCAATACAATCTTCAAAGATCACCCTATGCGTCTTCACCCTTACCTGATAACGTTTTGAAAACTGCATTAATTAGGGGAATGAAATATCAGTGGGTTGAGACATTAAATCTTATGGGAAAGGGTGATATATATCAAGAAAGCTATTCTGACATTGTTGATTTGTGCATCACGTGCTCGAGGGGTAATACAAGATTGAAATCAGCTGAACGTGACATAGTTACAAGGGAGAATAAGCCCTCTAATGAAGGTGTGACTCGTGCAGAGATCGGAAATCTGTTAGAAAATTTTAAGACAGACATACTGGGGACGTTAACAACACAGTTTGGTATCATGCAAGCCAAGCAGAAGCAGGCAGAAGCAGAGCAGAATCTTGCAATATTCTATCCTAGGTGTAGAAAGAAACATAGCCACAAAGAATGCCCATTTGATGTGGTTAAAGTCTGTGCCATTTGTACAAGAGATCACCCTACAGAAGGATGCCCGTCGCTTCCTGGCTTAAAAGCAGTTTATAAAGAGGCAGAAGAGGAATCGGAAGTGGTGTGTCTGCTTAACCAGTGCCGACAGTGGCAGCCACGATCATCAGGTATGTCAAATGATCCATTTTATTTTCAACCTCAATATAATGCTCAACAGTATAGCGGAATGTGGCAGAATCAATCACCATTTCCTAATTGGTCACAACAACCATTCCCTCCTACATGTTGGCCCAATCAAACAAATCAGAATAACTGGCCTAGCTTTCCTTTTTGGCCACCATTTTGGCCTACACAATGGTCCCCTTCTACTTCTCAGATCAGGCTGGCAGTCAAACTGGAAAAAACCTTCAAATCAGCCAGCAGGAGCTATCCCTCCCTCTCAACCTACACTGCCAGTGCCTTACCCAAACCCCCAGACTAATTTAAGACCTTAACTCCCACCCCAACCCAACCCGAACCCAAACAATAGACCAGTTCAGTCTGTTCAAATAACAGAACCTCCTGAAGTAGAAACTGAACTAACGGAGTGTAACGATCTTCAATTAAGGTCTGGGCGTATAGTTGAAATAGGGAGAAATAATGATGAGAATATTGAAAATCCGTTACTGGTAGAACAAACATAATACAATGGGAGTGAAGTTCAACAACAGAATCAACATCAAGATCAACAACAGAATCAACAACAACAAGGAATAACTTCCTCTCCACCATTCCCAAAACGATTGATCATCCCCCGCCCATTAGAACAGCCTAATTTTGATCTTCTGGGAGAGTTAAAAAATTTATGTATCAGAATTCCTCTCCTCCAAGCCATTCAAGATATTCCTATATACGCAAAAACCATTAAGGAATTATGCATAAAAAAACCAAAGAGGAGAGTAACAACCAATCCCACTGTTCAAATAGTCGGTACCTTATCTGATTTATTAGATCAGGAATGGAAACACCTATCAAGTATGAAGATCCAGGAAACCCTATAGTAACAGTTCATATCAATGGCCAATCATTTCCTAATGCTTTAGTTGATCTAGGAGAAGCAATCAACATTTTAACAACCACTACCTGTCAGAAACTTGGCATTACATCACTTGAACCAACAACAACCTTGTTGGAATTGGCTGATCGATCAGTAGTTAAACCAGAAGGCACCTTACAAGATGTCATGGTATATGTAGATTCTTGGGAGTACCCTGCTGATTTCCTAGTTATTAATCCAAAGAACCGGCTAGATGGACACCCTTTAATTTTAGGAAGACCTTGGTTGGCAACTGTCGATGCCTACATTGGATGCCGACAAGGCAACATGACCATAAATAAATAAATAATAAATAATAATAATAATTATTATTATTATTTAAGGATACAAGGGAGCAAACATGGGGCTTTCTTGAGCATAATTTTTATACAAACAAAGGAGGCGTTTTATGGAAACAACAGCGAAGATATCTTCAAAGGAAAAAGACACACAGAGGCTTCAAGAATGAAATATTTTCAAGGAAAATGTTTCTCTTGAAGGCTCAGAAATATTTTAGCCACCTGTTTTCTATGTCAAAAATTTATAGGTGGCTAACAGTGGCTCCACATGGGGATGGCATCTTCTTAAAGGTGTCAAGAATCTCAGAAAATAATCTTTGGAAGTAGGCCAGATGCTAGATCCTTGGCCATCATTTTCCTTCTTTGATCAGTTGCTACAAACATGATGGACCTTAAGTCAGCAGAAATCTTCTCCCAAACACTCTACCTACCCACCTACAGTCCTAACATTTTTTCTTCAAGGTGCATTTAAATTTGCAGACATTCTTCATCATTTTTTATTGAAAGCAAAAAACTAACTAATCTAATTCTACCCTTATTCCTCCATGAGACCAGATTAAACTGTTGGCCTCATAGCTTCTCTACCTACACTAATATCTGCTAGGATTAAATTGTCTAGCAGATTTCTTTCTCTACATTCTACAACAAAAATTTAAAAACAGTCAAACCAGGATTATACAGTCTGGTTTGCTGTGGATCCATGGCATAAAGACAGCTGCACATGAACTGAAATTTTCAAGAACTTGAAAACAAAAAGTGAAGGCTTGAAATTGTGAAACTTTGAAGCATCCTTCTTTTTCTTTGTGACTCAAGTTTTGAGTTTGTTAGAGTCACTTTCTTCTTCATTTAAGCTCTCGTTTTGGGCTTGTTAGAGTTGATTCTTCTTTCTTCCTTTGCTGGTTCAGGTTTTGAGCATATTAGAACCAACTACTTCACTCTTTTAGCTCAGGATTTAAACTGATTTGAGCCATCCTTTTGCACTTCATAGGTTCAAGTTTTGAGCATGTCTGAACCTCTCTCTCTCTCCTTTTTGAAACATTTTTCTCTTTTTCTTTAAAACAAAACACAGCAGTGGTATTTACAATGGAAATGAAAACTTTAAACTGGAAATCAGCAGTAGTAATGCTTGAGCATCTTGCCATTGACAGGACCCCCAAACAAATCTGTACCATCTAACTCTTGCAGAAAAAAGGCATTTGGACCAATGGTGGATTGGATGATGTAAGGACCTTGCCACAAACTGTCAAACTTGCCATGCTTTCCTTTGTATTCTCTCCTAGAGTCCCACTTAAGTACCTTATCTCCAATTTTGAAGTCACAAGCTTTTGTTCTTTTATCAAACAATCTCTTTATGTTTTCTTGCATTTTCAGAGCTCTATTGTAGACTTCTTCTCTTGTCTGCTGGAGATGTATAGTTTTATTTATCCTCCTTACCATGTTGTCCTCCTCTGTCTGTATTTCTTGTACCAATGTAATCATTGGTACTCTTAGGATGGTAGGAAACACTGCCTCTGTTCCATAGACTAACTGATATGGGGACATTCCAATGGATTTCTTTGTTGTTAGCCTATCAGCCCATAAAGCATGCACTAACTTTTTATGCCATGATTTCTTATTCTCCTCAAGTAGCTTTTTGATGATGGTCACCAAAAATTTATTTGATGATTCTGCTAGCCCATTACCTTGTAGGTAGTAAGCAGTATAATGACCAAGTGCAATATGATACCTGTGACAAAAATCAATCATATTCTTGGAACCAAAAGCAGCAGCATTATCAGTGATGATTTTCCTAGGGCAGTCAAATCTAGAGAGGATGTGGTCTTCAAGGAATTTAATGATAACATAATCTGTGGCATTCCTAGAAGGGATGGCCTCTATCTGTTTTGTGAAATATTTTGTGGCTGTGAGAATCAACTTGTGTTGGGCTGAGGAAGCAGGATGGATCTCCCCTATGAAATCTAGGCCCCACTGTTGGAAGGGAGCCTCAACAGTGATAGGTTGTAATGGTAAAGGGAGGAGATTTCTTTTGCCCTCAAAGATCTGGCACTTATGGCAGGCAATTATCATTTTGTGGATGTCATTGAAAAGTGTAGGCCAATAATAGCCAACTTTGAATATTTTGTTAGCAGTGGCTTTCTAGTTTAAATGGCCTCCGCACTCTCCTGCATGGAACTCATGTTTAATCCTCTCTGCTTCAGTTTCGGGCAGACATTTAAGAAGCAAACCATTTGAATTTTTCCAGTATAAACATTCATTTAAAATGCAATAGTTTCTAGCCTTTAACTTTAGAAACCTGGCCTTAGTCTTCGGTAAAGCAGGGGGGCATTAAGATTTGTAAGCACATACAGGATGTCAGAATACCAAGGAGAGTTTTGAAATTGTTCTTCAACAGTAGGATCAGGCTATCCTTCATGTTCATCCAGGACATATACCATGTTTATGTCAAGGGCTTGCAAGTTAGATTCAGCCATTAGTTGAGCTAAGCCCTAACCTTTGATCAATTTTGTGGGTTTTATTTCTAGGTCGTACTCTAGTATTACAACAATCCATTTTCCCCTCTTTCCATCCGGATCTTGGGACAAGATTTATTTTACCACTATGTTTGGCACGTAGGCAATGATGCGAGAATGCATAATATATACCCTAAAGTCTTTCAAAGCCTTTACCAAGGCGTAGGCCTGTTTTTCCATTATGTTATATTTCAAGGGTGCATCCCTCAGCGCCTTGCTGAAGAAAGCAATAGGCTATTCCTGTCCCTTTGGATTTTTCTGCAGCAGGACTGCAGCCACTGTATGCTTAGAGGCAAAAGAAAATATCAGGAAATATTTTGAAAAGTTAGGGCTGATTAAGACTGGTGCCCGGGTAAGTGCAAGTTTAACTAACTCAAAATATTTTTTGGCCTCTAAAGTCCATTTGACTCTTTTCCCTTCTCAAAATTTCCCCTTTAACCCTCAAAATCCCTTAATAAGTCATCTAATTCATCAAATTCCCCCTTTTAAGCCTTGTGAATCCCTTAATTTGGTGTAAATATCCCTTTATTCCTCTATCGGAACCCCTTTTTAAGCCTTAAAAACTCTGTTTTTAGGCCTAAAAACCCACTTTTTACCATATATCAGGCCTAAGCCCCTTTTGGCCTGACCCTTAGCCGCTTTCTGCATGAAAGTTGGTGCCCAGGACCAAGCGCTAAGCCACATAGCGCTAATTGCAATCGGAATTTTGGTTGTGAGCGCATTTCTTTTGTTAACTGAAAAGTTCTGATGCGAGAAATATTTGGTCTATCGACCACGGGCTCAATATGAACCATCGATCTATCCAACAATCCAATGGCCAGCGCTAATCGCGTTCACTGCCAATTGCAATCTGGAGTTTGTTATGTGCGCATTTCCTTGGTTACTTGAAATTTCCCGATGCGATGAAGTTTTGTTCTATCGACCGTGGGCTCAATCTGAGTCATTGATCTGTATAGATCTAACGGCCAACACTCTGGTTTCACCACGCCCATCATCCTTTTTCCATCACCTCTCCGCTGCAATGTCAACCGTTGTTCTATACAGATCTAAAGGTCCGTGCTAATCTTACCACGTCTCTCCATTACCCCCCGATTGCATACAAACCATAGATTTTCCTTGTAATCCAACGGCCATCGCACCATCGCTCAATCGCAAAATCTTAGTGCTCCACTTTCCCTTTTCCCCGATTGGCGATCCTCCGATGCAATCCTGGCCGCTGAATTCACAAGAACCAATGGCTAGGATTTGATCTCTCTTCGCTCCTTTGCCCTCCATCATTCCCCCCTTTGATCAATCTCCACCGTCGATCTCCCTGTGATCCAACGGTCCATGCGTAATCGCAAGTTCAAATCTCGGAGGCTAGGCCCCCTGCCTTCTCCAATTGCGATTGGATCATAGCCATCCATCTTGATTGATCCGAAGACCCTCCTTTCTCTCGCCCATTCATTTAATCCTTTTGCCTCCACTTCCTCTTTTAATCTCTGCCATCCATCCCTTGGATCCAACGGTCAAGATTCATTCTGCCTGTCTATTATAATATCCTCCCCATTGGAACATTAGCGCTCCTCCTTTTGATCTTGACCATCCATTATCAGATCTGATGGCCCACAACAAACCTGCGTTTGATTTTGCCCCACTATACCGACCGTGCATCTTGCTCTCATCGCACTCGCTCCTCCACTGTCAGATCTTCCTGCCCACAATCCAACAGCTGAGAACTATATCGTGTAACTTTGGTGTCCAAACTCTAACATTTTGAAATCGGGCAATATGGGCGGTTTTGTTTTGCCACGTGTCGGGCGGCAGAACATATTGCGTTTTTTTGGGAGATTTTCAAAACCACTCCCAAGCAGCGTGAAAACAGTTGTTTTCTCCTAAAATACCACTTCCCCCCTTATGCCTCCGAAAGCCCATCTGAAGATCTCGACCGTTGATCTGATCCAGATCAACGGCTCTCGTCTCATCACGTCTTATTCCATATTGTGTTCATTGGGCTTCCACAAAGTTTGATCGGGAGATCCCCACTGTTGATCTCCTCCTGAGATCTAACGATCCATATTCAAATCGCCCTCCTCCATTCTGGTCCCACCATTCAAAGCCCCATTTCATTTGATTTTCATCGTTTTCCTTTGTATTTCGCCCAAACGTTAAAAATTTATGTTTTAACATTAAAGTAATTTCATTCCACCTAACCTCTAAAGCCACTCCATCAGTGAATCTCCACCGTCGATTATCACTACCTGATTTGATCGGATGGTCCAGAACCATCTTTTCACCAGACCACCATCAGATCATTGCTTCACCATTCTTTCATAGTTTTCACCGTTTTCTTCGCTACAACCACTATATCCACTGATACGCCTTCATCTTCCACAGGCCTCCACAACATCCAACCTCCACTCCCATGTATTTTCTTAATGATTTTATTGGTTTTGCAGGTGTTGAAGGACTGCGGTTGCGCTCGGTCTCATTAGTCACGAGACAGAGGTTGTGGTGGCGTGACCTTCATTTGAGCAGGATATTGTAGAGAACACCTGGGGAAGGTGTTAAAAGAAATATTTCATTTAAATACCAGTGTTTAACTCTGTCAAAACCTCCAGCGCCATTAAAACTGCATTTCCACAGACAGAGACAATAAAAAAAGTGGAAAAGAGTATCAGTGAAGGATTAAAGAGATTTAAAGCCTGTTATTGAAGATTTTAAGATTTAATTCAGTGATTAAAGGGCGAATGTACTAGATTGAAGACCTTATGAATGACACAGAAGGTGTAAATGAGGCCTAAAGCACAGAAACAATCCTTGTCAGTGTTTCACATTAGCAGAAGGTTCTTTCCCGAGAAAGGACAAAGTTCCCATAATGTTTTTTACTCTTCATCGACGTTCCTGAGAAGATCACCACCCTAACAGAAAGTCATAATATTGCCAGAGAATTTGTTACACAACATGGCAGGCCTAAAATTCATTTAACCACCTTACTTTCACCAGAGTACTACAGCCGAAAAATACATCAAAGAACATACCTACGAAGTTATTATCAGCCTATTGAATACCACTCTTTCACCCAAAGAGTATTGAGAGTCAATGCAGGGATATTAAGACAGAATGGGCCTCGAGCACTCTTCTACTTCTATTTTAATGTTTCATTTAAAGTTCTATCTACCTCCTCTGCCTCCCTTTCAACTATAAAACTCATGATAAATACATTGTAAAGGTTGTTGATCGGATAACTGTGGATTGTAAGTTGTTCTCTTGAGATAGAGTTCTGTGTATTAGTTGTAAAATAGGTTGAGGAGATGATTTCAGACTGAATATCAAGCTGTTGGAAAATGTGGTATATGACTAGTGTTGCTCTTTAATATAACAAGCATGTTTCATTGGATCCTGATTTAAAGCAGCAGTGATGTGTCTGTCACTGTTCTCCTTCTGTAATTCATCATATTTTGTTTCTCTGATAAGAAATTAGTAATTTGGCTTAGGATATACCCTTGCATGGTACCCTAATTTTTTCTTCTCTTCTTATCTTTTATTTTTTCTACTAATTGTGCTATCTGAGAAAAAGTTCAAGGTAATTTATCCAGTATAGTAGTTGGTTTTCCCTGCTTACTGATGCATGAATTTAGGATCTATTCTTAGATGTTCTTGTCTAGTTTTAACTGAAAGAATTGGGATACTGGGAGATTAGAGTTGATTCTGTCTCACTAGGGTCCTTTTTCAACAGTTAAGCTTTTATAAGATCCCTCAAGTTGAATGTTAAAGCATTGAAAGTTCAAAGCTTTTCTCTGATCTCAGGCTTCACCTTTGTGTTAAATCTTAAGTGTTTCTTATTGTCTGAAGAGATAGCCTCTTAGGAGTTTGATCATAGGTGTTTAAGGCATGCCCTGTCCCTATATTTGCTTCCTAAGTGGTCACCTTGGAGGTTTCCTTGTCATTCACCTTCATTCCTTATCTTTTCATCCCACCCTATCATCTTTAAAAGATCCTCCGTTTTAGATGACTAGCCCATTTGAAAGCCTTGGATATTGAATTGCAAGTAAACCCTTTTATGACTCCACTGCCCAATGGACTTGAGTTCTCTTTGAATTGTCTCCCATTGCCAAAATCGTTCTTTGCTCACTTCTTGTCTTACATTGAACCCTTCTTTCATGTTTCCCAGAAACCAAACAAACAAACAAAAAAAAAACAACCCTTGTGCCATACAACTAGCCTAATACCTTAAATTTGAACTTCAAAGACATATATTTCTTTGCCTTTATAGAGATATCCCTCTCTGGACCCAGGAGGGTTAGATCCTGAGGTCCCAAAGTGGTTTTGATGTTGTCTTGTCTTTTGGTAGAGCCAAACCTGCCAAAACACATGAACCCCAACAGAGATTTCATGATTATCTTGGACATCCAAGTCCACCAATTCAAACTCTCTTTCTTCATCATAATGAAGGTCTTTATCCTCTTGAACTATTCCCCCTTGCTTCTTCTTTTTTCCCTGTTTTGCTGATGTATAAGGGAAGGCCCTTTCCACAATCTGTGGAGCAAACACTTTCCTATATCCTCTATGGTATGTTTTGACCTCTTTGAACTCTTTTCCCTCTTTGGTTTTCTTCACTGTATCCCTGCTAGATAACCTAGTTTTCTCGTGAGAAAATGATGTTGGTGGTGGAATAATTCTAGCAAGTTGATTTGGTGTTGTAGTAAAGACATCTACCTCAATTAAAGTCTCCCATGCAATGTTAATATTCTTGAGGTGATGGGGGACAATGATTTTAATTAGTAAATGATGAAAGAGGTTATTCATTTTAAGCTCATACTCTTTTTTTTCTACTATGTAGGCCATCTTGTTAATACTCTTCTACAAGTAGTAGGGAAGGTTGAGCAATTTTACCCTAGTGAAATGCATGAGTAACCTAATGTGATAGCTGTACAAACTAAAGAATATGACCTCACAAGTGAAGTATTTCATGATGATTTTCATCATGGGGGAAAAGTTGTTAAGAAACTAACCAAAAGGAAATATCTTCTTGATTTTCTCTTTATAAGGTTCCTTGAGGTAAGGTTCATACAACAGGGAATTCAAATATTTAGTTTTGAACCATTTTTCACCCACATTGGGTATCCGTGTTGGTGCTGCAATGATGTGAGTAGAAATGGTGAAAGTCACCCCTCCAATAGTCACTTGGTCTTTTTGTAGGTTGTTGATAAAAACCCTAGTCAAAGTAGGATGGCTTTGTACTCTTTGTACCATCCCACAAAATTCAAAGCAACCTACATGCTAGAAACATTTGATAGCTAAGGGTGATGCCATCAATTCCCTAATGTCTAATGGCTCTAGTCTCAAAATTCTCTCTCCTTTATTATATGTTTTATTTTCTTCTTCTGTCGTATTTATTTCCTCCTCCATGATGTTTCTCTCCTCCTCCATCATGTTCAGTTTTTTCCCTAACCCTAGGGAATAAGGGGAAGGGAAAGGGAGTAGGATTGTAGGGTTAGGGGGTTGGGATGAGTGATGGAAAATTTGGGTAAATGTGTAAAGATATTGGGGAGCTTAGGTAAGTGATGGGGGTTTGAAATGTTATGGAAAAAAGGGTAGGAAATTTAAACACTGGGGGGGCATCTAGATGCCTAGGAAATCACAACTTAGGGGTAGGGTTTTAGGGAATAGTGTTTGGGAATGGGAATTTAAAGGATGTAATGGTAGTGGGGAGTGATTTACGGTGTAAGGAAGGTAAATGGGGCCAGGGGAAAGAAATTTTAACTTCACAAATATGAAAACTAGGGTTCACTTGTTTAGAACATGATATAGAGGGTAAGGGAGGGTATGCACCATAAATTTATGACCACAAGTTGAAAGGAGGGGCTATGGAGGTGAAAATTACTTGTAAATAGATGTAGAAACCCTGAACCTATGCTTAGAACCTCTGCAAGTAATATTTGGAGTCGTGGGACTCCTCTACAAAAAGTGTAACGAAATGAGGAAAAGCTCAGTGAAGCCCTGTGAAAAGTGCATTGTGCTTCTGAAAAGTGTTTCATCCCTTCTCAGAAAAGCGTGGTGCATTTGGAAAAAATGCAGCGAAGGTGCCAAAACTTGGTTTTTGGAAGAAAAATTCAATTTTATGCTTCAGGAAATTGGATAGATCAATTCTTGAGGATGCAAATGAATGATTTTTTTTTCTTTGGGGGTATTTTATACTTGAAGAATTGTCATTGAAAAAACTGGGACCCACATTTCCTTTCTTGAAACCAACTTTACATTGCTTCTTTACCTTTAAGTTTTGAATTTGATCTTTGAACTTCATATTTTTATGGCGTAGGAACACTGATTAAATTTTTGGAACTTTTATCTTTTGCTGATGGAAATTTGAATGTGCAACTGCTTGGAACTCTGAGAAATTATTACAAATTAGGAACGTAAAATTACATTTTTCTCTGAAATCAAATTTACAAATCAAACTTACTGATAAAATTTATTTATTGGCACTCCTTCACTTGTTGGAATTTATGCATGAAATGGTGATTTGATCACCTTGGAAACCCGATGACATAATGGAGACTCTGACTGAATGAAACCATGATGAAAACGATTGAAATGATGATGAAAAATCATGACTGATGGTACACTGAACAAAGTGATGAAATGAGCTAGCAAGTAGTAATAGTTTGAAAGGAGTGAGATTAGACCTAGATCTACATCCAGTGACCAAATTTTTACATGTTGACCTAATGGAATGACAAAAATTTCAAAATGGGACACTAATATGACATGAAAAGATTTTATATGATCACTGGTGGAAGGATGCAAAAAATGACACTAACGTTTGCTCCACTTGGGGATGAAAGCTCCTTGGAGGTGTGAAGAACATCGTAGACCAAGTAGCCTATCCATTGGCCATGGAGTCAAAAGTTGAAAACAAGCTGAATGCTGAAATTTTAATACAAGAAGCTGACTCAAGACTGATTCAAAAATGATTCAAAACTAACTTGACTTTGACTAACTTAACTTTGAAAACAACATAAAACCATTGAAACTTTATGACCTTCACCGCAAGCTCCAAGATTCGGTGTTTCTCCACTTCACACTTTGCATAAAAGTTAAACTAATATTTACAATGGAATTGGGAAATGTGAAATCTGCATCAGAAAAGGTAATGCTTAAGGAGCCTATCATTGACCGGTCCTCCTAGAATTCTTATCCATTCATCTCCTTCAATATGAAAGCATGTGGTCCACGGAAGGCTAAGATCATAGATGGCCCTTTCAACAGGTTCTCAAATTTTTTGTGCTTCCCTTTTTCCTCATTCCTTGCATCCCATCGGAGGACCAAATTTTCAAGCTTAAAATCATCCACCTTGGTCTTGCAATAATATACATTCTTTATATTTTAATGAAGCTTTTAGGTGTTCTGAAAGACCTCATATCTTGTTTTTTGAAGATGGAGCATCTGATAGATATGGCGTTGTACATCATTCTCCTCACTTCCTTCTTCTTGCAACAATTTCATGACTGAGACTACAAGTGATGTAGGAAAAAAAATGTCTACATCATCAACCAACTAAAAAGGGGAAATTCCTATAGATTTATTATTACTCACCCTATCCGGCCACAAAGCATTAACAAGATTTTTGTGCCAATTCTTCTTTTTTTCCTAAAGCATCTTCTTTATAATATTAATCAAAGATTTATTAGAGAATTCTTCTAAGCCATTACCTTGAGGATAGTGCATGGTTGAGTGCCCCAATTTGATATTTTACTTGTCATGGAACTCAACCATTATCTTTGACTTGAATGCAATCGCATTTTTGGTAATGATATTATGAGGAAAACCAAAACAAGACAAAAATGTTAGTCTCCAAAAACTGAATAATTACTAAATATGTTTCTTGCCTTGTTGGGATCTCTTTGATCCATTTGGTGAAGTAGTCAGTGGCCTTTAAGATCCATTTATGTTGTGCAGATGATGTAGGGTGAATCTCTCCGATGAATTCAAGGCCCCACTGCTGAAAAGGTGCATGTACTGAAATAGGCTACAAAGGTAATGGAAGAAGTTTTTTTTTACCTTGAAACACTTGACACTCATGGCAACTTATCACTATTTTGTACAAGTTTGCAAAAAGAGTTGGCCAATAATATCCTGCTCGCAAAAATTTGTTAGTCGTGGTTTTCAAAATAGATGGCCTCCGCAATCTCCCCTATGGAAATCATTCATTACTTCTTTGGCTTCATTTTAAACTAAAAAATTCAGCAAAATACCTCTTGGGGATTTCTAATAAAGATCGCTATCCAAAATGTAGAGTTTGGAAGCCTTCAATTTAAATGACCTACCCTTACTCTTAGACATGCCTGGAGGAGGATTTAAATGCTGAAGAACATATATAATGGCTAAGTACCAAGGAGATGAAAGAAAAATATCAGATACATGTATGAGAGTGCCATCCTCTTCTTCATCGAAAAATGTTAAAATGAGGCTGATGTCTAGAGCATGTAAGTTTGACTCAGCCATGAGCTTGGCTAAGCCCTGAAGTTTGATAAGATTTGTGAGCTTGATCTCAAGGTCATATTCTAACATTGCTTCTATCAAATTCCATCTTCTACCTTCTGGATCAGTCTGCATAAGAACATCTTTTACAGCTGCATTGGGAACATAAGCCATAATATGTGAATGTAAAATATATACATGGAAATCTTTCGATGCCTTTACCAAAGACAAGGATTTCTTCTCAATGATATTGTACCAAAGGGTTGCATCCCTGATAGTTCTACTGAAAAAAGAAATGAGATGCTCGGTCTTATCCTTATTTTGCATTAAGACCACAACCAAGGTATGCTCTGAGGCAAATGAGAATATGATAAAATCAATAGAATAATCTGGGTTGATTAAAATAGGGGTTGTGTTCAAGGAAAAATTCACTAAGTTAAAAGACTTTTTGGCATCCTCGGACCACTTTACTTGATCTAGGTGGATATTGGTGGCCACTTGCCTATTCCACTTGGGGCCCCACCATTGTCTTTTTCATTTTTTTTCACAACTTACTATTTTTAGTATTTTTTCTAGTCCTGAACTTTTGGAGCCACTTTGAAGCCCCAAACGGAGATAGTATGCCGAATTTACATCCCGAAGTTGAAACACCAATTTACCCAAACGAGGCCCATAGTTTTGGTGCTTCATCTCCTAGGGTTAGGTTTTTGGATGTTTAGAGTTCTCCATTGTTTCTCCATAATAAATAGACCCTTGAGCCTCATTGTAACACAGTTTAGAGGTCTGTAGTCTCCACATCTCTTCTCAGAGATTCGCTACCAAACCCTAGCTATTTTATTTCCATCATGTTTGTAAGCATATTTCTTTGATTTTATATTAATGAAATGAAGCCTTATTTCCGCTGTATTTCAATGTGTATTGTTATTTCTGTATTTTTTTAAGCTCCTGCATAAATCCAGATCGGTGGTATCAGAGCAGTTTGCTTTTTCTCTATCCTTATTTGCATGTCCCCAACGAGGTCGGGGTCTAAGGATTTAGGGGTCGATCTGGTGGAACCTTTGCAAGATCAGCCTCGCAAACCCTGATGGATGCCCATGGGGGACAAAAAGAAAGATGAGAGAGTAGGAGATCCTATCAAAATATTTCTCGAGGAGGCCCTCGAAAAAAAAAGGAACGCGATGATGGATAAATTTTCCCAGATCCTTCAACGACTACCCACCGTTGGCGCATCTGCATCCAGCAGCCACTCTAGAGGCGCGACTCCCTTTAAGGCACAAGTAAACTTTGACATTCCCATATTTGAGGGTCAAATAGATGCAGATGCCATAGATATATGGTTGAATCTATTAGAATGATATTTCTCGGTTCATGAATTTTCCAACCGGGAGAAGATTATTTTTGCACTCCTCAAATCTAGCCCCCATGTCAAGGAATAGTGGGAAACCTACTGTTATAAAAAGGATGAGACAAAACCCTCTTTGTTCTCAGCCGTACCCACTTGGAATTATTTTTGAGATGCCATCAAGGAACAATATTATCCCGTGGGGAGCTATGAGGATAAGTACATACAATGGACCACGCTGCGGCAAAAAAGGGATCAAGATGTGCATGAGCTAACGAATCTGTTCCATACCCTGCACACAAAGTTGGGTATCAAAGATTCAGAGAAACATTTGGTGCTAAAGTGTTGTGATTGTCTGCATAGATACATTCAAGAGGAAATGGAGTTCCTCGACATCTCCTCACTTGGTACGACATACCGGTATGCTGCCAAGTTTAAGCATAAATTCAAACAGAAGAAGCAAGACTTTGGATCTGTGAATCAAAAGCAAGGGAAAGGTGCCCCCAAACCACAGAACAAAGGAAAAATCCAAGGCATGGTGGCCCAAGGCAACCTTCCAAAGACATAAAAAAAGAACAACATTGTGAAGCCAAAGAAGGACACGGGAAAGTGGTGTGAGTTCCATAAGAGCTCCACTCAAAATACAAGTGAGTGTCTGGCCAAGCAGTTGCTGGTGGCCGAGATGAGGGCTTATGAATCAGATGCATGCTCTGACTATGAATCAGAACCTGACAAGTTGAATGACAAAGGGAAGCAGATTATTGATGTAGAGCCCAACGCCACTGTTGCCACTATGAAGATCCAGAAGGAGGAGCCAGAAGATCCAGAGGAGGCAGAGCGTCTCTTCCACTCCCAGATGTGGGTAAAGGGTTCCCTGCTACGGTTCATTGTCAACAATGGGAGCCAAAATAAACTCATTTCAATAGATTTCGTGAAGTGGTTGGGCTTTCTGACCACAGCACACCCACAACCATACACCATCAGGTGGCGTCACCAAGGATGGGATCTCCACGTCAGCTAGCAGTGTCATCTTCCCTATAGCATCAAGCCCTTCACGGATGAGGTATTGTGTGACATTGCTCCTATTGATGTTTCTGATGTATTATTAGGCCAACCATACTTGTGGAAGCGACATGCTGTATATGATTCCCAGCCTCGCGCTATTATTGTTACCTTGGGAAATAAATTGTACAGGATACCAGAGGTACCACCGCTTCCCACTATCTCTTTTGTTACTGCAAAAAAATGCAGTAAGCTCATTTACCAAACCAGAAAATTTGTTTTCTTGATGATCTGCCCCCAAGGCAAGAAGAATACTGTAGCCACGACCTCCAGACATGGCTCCTCTGCATGACAACAACAAATGGACAAGGTTGTGGAGGAGTACAGGGACATCTTCACCTCACCCACAAGGGTGCCTCTACACTGTCAGGTCAAGCACCCCATTGACCTGATCCCAGGTGCGCTGCTACCCAATGGACTGATCTATAGGCACTCTGTTTTGGAGAATGATGAAATCAAGAGGCAGATTCAGTAGCTGCTACAGAAATGTCACATCCGTCCAAGTTCATCTCCCTGTGGGAGCCCAATCGTGTTGGTACAGAAGAAGGATTGGACTTGGAGACTTTGTATTGATTATCGGGTGCTGAACAAGATCACTGTTTGGAATAGGTACCTGATCCCACAGATTGATGACCTTCTTGACCAACTCAAAGGGGAAAAATATTTCAGCAAGGTCGACTTGAATTTTGCGTATCACCAGGTACCAATTGAACCCTTTTATGTGTGGAAGACTGCGTTCAAAGCCAAGGAGGGCCTTTTCGAATGGCTTGTCATGCCTTTCGGATTGAAAAATGCTCCCACAACCTTCATGAGGTTGATGGATGACATCTTTCATCCATTCACCAACTCATTTGTAGTGGTATACTTGGATGAAATTCTGATCTTCAACCAGACTTGGGAAGAGCACCTCCACCACATCTGAGAAGTCCTCCAAACACTGCGGCAACACAAGTTGTGTGCCAATTTGGAGAAGTGAACTTTTGGCATGACCCAAGTTCAATATCTGGGATACATTATTGATGAAAGGGGGGTGCATGTGGATCCAACTAAGATCCAAGTCATTCAGGATTGGCCAGCCCCAACCACCCTAACAGAGCTTTGCAGCTTTCTGGGTCTTGCTAATTTCTACCGTAGGTTCGTGTTGGGATTCTCTCATATCACTTGGCCCTTGAGTCAATTCACCAAGGCAGGAGCGAAAGAAAAATTCTGTTGGTCGGAATCTCAACAGAAGGTGTTCGTAGAATTGAAACATCGCCTCTGTTTTTCCCTAGTGCTCACATTACCAAACTTTTAACAACCATTTGAAATCGAGACAGATGCCTCTGACTATGCTATTGGGGTAGTTCTTACTCAACAGGGGCATCCAGTGGCATATCACAGTGAGACATTGTCTGACACAGTTCGAAAGTATCCCACCTATGACAAAGAAATGTATTCCATTGTGCATGATTGTCGATAATGGAAGCATTACATTTTAGGGAAGGATACAATCATCCACACAGACCACCAACCCCTGCAGTTCATACAGACACATGGGAAGTTACAGAATGATTGCCATCAGAAGTGGTCCACATATCTGCAACAATTTCATTTGAACATCAAGTACAAGAAGGGTAGCACCAATAACATTGCAGACTGCCTCAGCCGACCATCGATTGTGGCCATAACCATCGTTATCAAATCTTGTGGGCATGAGACTTATAATTGGCTGCTTCTCTACAAGAGTGATCTAGAATTCAGCTACACATACAAGGCACTCTTGGGGGTTATGCAAGTTCCAAATTTTCACCTCCAAGATGCACTATTATGTCACCTGGGACACCTTTGTGTTCCTTCAAGTGAGCGTGCCAAGATGATATGGGAAGCACAACATAGTCGAGTCGCTGGGAATTTTGGGGTCGAGAAAACGATGGCAGTACTGCAGAAGTATTTTTGTTGGCTGAACCTTCGACAGGATGTCGGGAAGTACATCAGATTCTGCACTGCTTGTGCCATTGCCAAACTGACCATGAAGAAGCAAGGGCTCTATACTCCGCTACCTACCCCTAGTCGACCTTGGGAATCCATATATATGGATTACATGTCAGGCCTTCCTTCTACTAAGCATGGAAAC
Organism: Pinus albicaulis; assembly: GCA_034641835.2. Classification (NCBI taxonomy): domain Eukaryota; kingdom Viridiplantae; phylum Streptophyta; class Pinopsida; order Pinales; family Pinaceae; genus Pinus; species Pinus albicaulis. The sequence goes on along the minus strand of CM076579.1, from coordinate 545,009,306 downwards.
GACTGTGTTTCGTGGTCATCGACAGATTCTCAAAGATGGCCATTATGGTGGCCTGCAAGAATAATATCACAGCAAAAGCCATAGCTAAACTCTTCTTTGAACGAGCATGGGTGCACTTTGGGATCCCATATTCTATCATATCAGATCGCGATAGCAGGTTCCTTAGCACATTTTGGTCCAACCTCTGGTCAATGTTGGACACCAAGCTCACCAAGTCCACAGCTTTCCATCCCCAAACTGATGGCCAGATAGAGGTCGTCAACAGAATGATTGTACACATTCTGCGCATGTACAACTCAAAGCATCCACGCACATGGGACGAGAGCCTCCCCTATGTACAACACAATTATAACCGGGCTCTCCACAGTTCAATTGGCCATAGCCCCTTTCAGGTGGGCTTGGGATTCCAGCCACTATGTCCCATTGACATAGCCATGCCGTTTGCAGCTGCTCAGGCCGATTCAGCTCATGTCCAGTCAGAGGCGACAAAACAACTTCATCAGCGCATTCGGCACATCCGCCAGCAGGGTTCATGACATGTTAGACCCAGACGATGCTAAGTAGAACGTGACATGATCGACATCGGGTGCCTGACTTCCGGGTGGCGAAAAGTGTGGCTACATTTGTGAAGGAGCGCCTTATTGCACCCCCACTACAAGATTACGCAGCTCTAAGAATGTGGGTCGTACACCATCACCAGGCTATGAGAACAATGCAACCAGAGCTCAGTCTTCACCATTCAGCAGTACGCACCTTATGTTCAATGTAAATAGCCTTCGTCGGCAACAAAAATAAATCCCACCTCTAATGGACACCTCTGACATTGAAAAAAAAAGAACTCACGCAAAATACTTAAACCCAAACTTCATGGAACAGGAACCACCACAAAGTTTGTATCATGGATATGCAAATCAATAACACTCAAACCGAAGATCAGTTGTATCGGGTTGTAGTGACAGCCTCTGTGCAAGGCAAATGGTTCTGGGGCCCAAGTTCAGCAGAAGTTTTCTCATCTCATGCAGGAACTCAATGTAATGGGGACCATTGCTTCCTAATGGGAGAGGAATGATCCAAGTGGATATTGGTGGCCACCCGCCTATTCCACTTGGGGCCCCACCATTGTCTCTTTCATTTTTTTCACAACTTTTCTTATTTTTAGCCGGTTTCGGGTCTTGAACTTAGGATCGTTTGGAAACTGAACAACCTGAACAAAGATAGTATGCCGAAGTTATATCCCCAGGTAGTTGAAACACCAATTTACCCAAACGGGGCCCATAGTTTTGGCGCTTCATCTCCTAGGGTTAGGTTTTTGGACGTTTAGAGTTCTCCATTGTTTCTCCATAATAAATAGGCCCTCAAGCCTCATTGTAACATAGTTCAGAGGTCTATATTCACCACATCTCTTCTCAGAGATTCGCTACCAGCACCCTAGATATTTTATTTCCATCATGTTTGTAAGCATATTTCTCTTATTTGAGATTAATGAAATGAAGCCTTATTTCCATTGTATTTCTATGTGTATGGTTATTTCTGTATTCTATTGTGTTCCTGCATAAATCCAGATCATTACCTCATTGTCTTTCTTTAACATGTTGGTCATATCCCGAATATACTCAACCAAATTTGAAATAAATCTGCGTAAGAAGTTCATTTTACCATGAAATCTTGGATTTCATTTTTACTCCGTGAAAGTCAATTTGTTGAATTTCCTCAACTCAAGAAGGGTCAATCTGGATTCTATCCTTGGAGATTATGTGACTGAGAAACTTGCCCTCCTCCATGGCAAAAAAGATCTTTTTTGGATTAAGAGAAATTCTGAATTTCCTGCATTTCTGAAATACAATTCTTAAGTGATACAAGTGTTCATCATTAGAATGAGAGAAAATTATCAAATCATGTAAATATACCACTAAGAAAACATATTTCTCATCTACAACGGCTATGTCCATCACCCGTTGAAAGGTGGCCCCAGCATTTTTTAGTCTGAATGACATCTTAGCATATTTAAATGTGCCCCAAGCTGTCGTGAAGGAAGTTTTGTCTTGGTCCTTCTTAGGCACTAAAATCTGATTGTATCCCAAATATCCTTCAAGAAGTGACATTTGGTAAGCTCCAACCACTCTTTATAGGATGTGATCCATTTTGGGAAGGGGATAATTATCCTTAAGGGACACCTTATTCAAGTTTCTAAAATAAATGGAAAGCTTTATTTCTCTAGTTTTCTTCCTTATTGGAACTAAATTTGATATCCAATCAAAAAATCTGATAGGATCAATGATGTCGGACTTGTAAATTCTATTCATTCCCTTTTCCATCAATGGCAGCAACCATGGGTTGATTCTTCTTAGCTTTTTTCTGAAGGGATTTTGGTCGGGCTTAATTGGAATAGTATGCTGAATAATATTCTTATCATAAACCTTCATTTCTGCATAGTCCTAAGAGATAAAATCATAAAATTCAGAAAATAAATAAACATATTTGTTTTTTTACTTCAGGAGATAAATACTTGGACAAATTGACCATGTTAGGTTTGTCTGTTGTTCCGATGTTTACTTCCTCCACACCTTTTTCTATAGGAACCAATGTCGGATTCCTAGCTACATCATCTTGATCAAAAAATTATTCCAAAGGTATGAGACCTCTTGGAGTATTTTTATCCTTCAGCTATAATATATAAACCAGAGTGGCTTCGATGACTTGATAATCCTTGTCATAAACTTCATCAATGAAAGAATTCTTGAATTCACCTTCATTTTGCAGAAAACTATTTACCTGTTTTTCATCTCAAAATACTTTCCAATGCCCCAAGTTGTTAGGGAGAGTTGGCCGATGTTTTACATCAATTTAAAACTTCTTATTGGAAAATGTAGGGATCTTGAAATTACTTGCTGTTGTAGCAAGAGAATCTACCATGAGATTCTGACTTCTCGTCACTATTCACAATGTATGTTCGGAAAACATCTTTAGGATATCCAGTACAACATTATTGTATGTTCTCATTCATGGATGATTGGCCTGGTATTCCCCTTTGACCTATTTTATCATAAGTTCGGAGTCACCATAAACTGAAATTCTTCTTGCACTCGACATTTTCAGGATCTTGAGGTCGGTGATCAATGCCTCATATTCCGCTTCATTGTTATAACAATAAAAATCCAACTTATATAAACATAGTCTTGCATTTTTTGGAACCTTACCCGAATGATGAAGATGACTACAGATCCAAATTCTGATGTTTGCCCCGTATTTCCCCAAGGCACCATCAAAATCCATGGTCCAAAGACCATTTTCATCTTCCAAATGTTGGAATTTTGATTTCTATTATGTCTCATCTTTCTGAGCCACTTATTCATTCTCATCTAAAATTTCCTCTACCTTATATGATGAATGCTATGAAGAACTAGGAATATTTTCTTTTCCCTCATCTAAAACTGCTCTAACACAACTGGAAATTTCTGGAATATCTTCTACTTCTACAAGCTGACTATCTACATCATTCAAACTTCTATCATTGAACAAAATAAATGATTCTAAATCTGTATGTATAACATTAATTTTATGATTGTTAGGCTTCTGTTTGCTAGTTATCATATATTTCATCTTAGTTTATCGGTACAACTTTCTCAATTGTCTGAAAACTGGGATGGTGGCATAAGAGAAATCTAGTTGCAAAGTTCCTCTCAACTTTTCTCCCCAAGATCTCGACAACAACATACAAAACCATGGTGGTATATTAGCTACCACCACATTCATCAAGACATTCTTTTTTGGAATTTTTTCAAGGGAAACTACTAAATCCTTTATGAAACCAAGACAATGTACTCTACTCGAATCAAAAGAATAAATTTCATGGTATGGACGAGTGATATCTAGGCCCAATTTCTCCATAATGGCTTTCGGCATCAAATTATGGGAAGCTCCAGAGTTGAGCATGGGATTGTGAAGGATACATTGGTGAATTAACAAACTAAATAGAATGGTGGAACTTCGCTATCCTCTAACTGGTCATCTATTGTTGGACCAAAGATAATTTCAGGTTAGTCATCTTCAACATTTAGTATATCAGATAAAGGATCTAATTTTAAAATTTTGGCTACATAAAAATTATACTGATTATTTTTGACAAGTTTTGTTAAAGGGGTAGAGACTATTAATTTGGAAATTTCATTTTCTAAGCTGAAAGGAATGGATTTGTCTACCTCTTTAATGATGATGTCTCTTTTGTCGAGCTAATATTTTGGTGTAGCTTCCTTCTTCTGATTGTCCTTTTCTTTTCTTGGTGTGCTTGTAGAGGGTTGATTAACTTTGGTCTGATTTGCAGTTGTGGGTTATTTTCCATTATTTTGATTACCCTGAGGATTTTTCTTTGGTAGAGTATATTTTTGTTTGGATGCCCACTTCTGAATAGGATTAACTAGGACATATCTACTCCTCAATGAGTATTGCCTCTTCTCTGAGCTTAGTGCATTCAAATAGCCTCATTGATAATCATCAAACTCAACCTCCAACTCATGATCATTGGCTAATATATACTCTTCATCCTTGGGCACATCTGTCTTCTCAACATACTGTTCATTTTCTATCAGAAATATGGGCTAGCCATCAATTATAAAAAAGTGATTTTATTCAATGATTGGATCTTCTTCTTCTTCCTCAACTCCTTGAGAATAATTTTTCTACAAGGGTGTCTGAATCTGTTGTTGTTGTGTTGGTTGCTCAGGATCCCCTTGTTCTCCTTTTTTTTTAATTCTGAATTGAGGCTAATGTTGTTGTCCTCTGGAGTTAGGATTTCTAACTTGTTCTTTCGGATGTCTTTTTGTTATGGACATATTTTCAACCATAATTTCTAATGTCCTTATCAAAGTGTTTATTTTTTCCTTAGAGGATGAGGATGATTCTTCTTTGAGGGTTACTTTCCTCTCACCCATCATCTTTGACTTCTTAATTGATAAGTTTCCTTCCACACTGACTGCATTTTTCTGCATGTCTTCTAATGTTGCAGGATTCCTCTCTTGGAATTTTTATGCCATGTCTGAATCAAAGCCATTTGGATAATGCAAGAGAGACAAACCTGGAGGAGGTTTGATCTAATTGGGAATGGAATTCCATACTCGGTTGAAATGGGTTGTGAAATCCTGAACTGATTCATTCAGATTCCTTTTCAGATTATCATATTCAGAAAGGATCTACAAGGGGTTCTTCTTCACCTCCCATCGGGCTATGAAGGAATCTATCATCTGATCTAGAGTGGCTATTGAATTTGCAGTCAATGATCTAAACCAGATTTTAACATCTCCATAAAATATCTGAACTGTGATTCTCATCTTGGCTTCGTCAGCATATATTTTTTCCAGGTCAATAAATTCAGTGAGTTTGACTATGTATTGTTTTGCAATGATTTGAGAAATTTCATCAGAGAGAGGGAGTCTCTGGAAATAGCCTTGTGGTAAGGCATTGAGTTGACCTGGTAGGGTGAGGGGTGAAAATCTGGCAATGATGCCCACTGAGTGAAGTACATGAGTGACAATGGAAAGAGTTAACTGAATGGGTAATAAAGTAGATGTTCTATATGAAGAAGCAAAAACTGACTGGGATTGTGTCAAGATGGGTAATGCCTCTTGTTCATATTGGTATTGAATTTGGTTTGCTAAATTTTCAAACCTATAGAATTGACTCCAGACTTTTGTGTCAAAGTCTGATTCAGATTTAGTTTCTTCAAAAGGTAAATTCTCTTCGAGTTTCAAGGAATTAAAATCCATCTCAGATAATGATTTTACTTTAGAAAGCCTTAATGGGTCAAAAACTATATCAGACAGTGAGGTTTTATACTTTGATCGAAATAAAGACAGATCAAATTTCAAATAAAAAGGTATTTCTTTGAGAGAAAAAAATTTTGCAGGCAACGAAGAATATCTTACCAATGGATCAATGTTTGACTAAATTTATGTGTGTTAATATCTCTGCTTTCAAACAAGTCTCTCTAGATCTTCAACTGGATCAGTTGGATGAGGATATGGATTTGATCTGGTGTACTCCTTGAAGCCGGAATGTCCATTGTTCAGCAACTTAGTTCTTTGCAACTTTCAGATCAGCCTCCAAGAAATCTCACACCTATCACCCACAGGCCAAGAATTCGATGAACTAATGGTACAACCAAGGAAGACCTGTCACTTTCTTCACTTCATCGGATTTCTGAGCCTGAGGAAGAGACAAGCAAAGGTAACCATAGACCAATATTTTTCCAAGTGGCTAGCCCTAATAGGCAGGAGAGGGCTCTCTCCAAGAGATCACAGCCAAAATGACTGGATAATGAGGATTTTAGGCTAGGTATAGTATCACTAGGGTTTTGATTGATTGATTTTGAATGTTGGATGGTGAATAGGTCAGGGAGAAAAGGATCAGAATTGTAGAGATTTTATGGGGAAAGGTAGGAAAACACTTTAACACATTAAGGTATCTTGATGGAGAGGATTATACTGCTAGGGTTTCATAAAAGAGAATGGAAAACATGAATTATTTTCAATTATAAGAAGTTGAAACAAAACTGTAACTTTTCCTCCAAAACAGAGCATCAACTAATGAATTATGTCTGTCTGACTTAGGAATCGATTAAATTCAAATATGGAATGAATATGGAAACCATAATACATTCAAAAATTTGCAAAAATAAGAGGAAACATTGTTAAAACACATTAGCATAGAAATCCCACCAAATTAGTTGCAACTCAATCTATTAATTACTAACAAAAATTCTGATTACACTAGTGTTCAATGATCAATTACACAACATCCAACCCTTGCAATGACAAATGAAATCAAAGACATAGACCAAAAATAACTTCTCCCACTCTCATGGGTTGAATCCATGACTTGTGGAGCTGTTCCACAAAGTCCTAAACTAGATTCCTAATGACTAGGGAGGTCAACAAACTCATCCCTATCATTCATGAAATGATTCACTTTGACCAGATATTACATATTTACCTGATGTATCTACCTCTATTAACTATTAATGACATAATTACATTTACATTTTACAATTACGTCAATAATTCTCCTTAGAATCCATCAATTAACTGAAAAAAAAATTGAAAATTTGGAAGAAATCAGTCAACTGTAAAAAACACAACGTGCTTGAGAAAAGCGTAGTATGCCTAGTAAAAAGCATAGCATGGGCCTTCAAATCCACTTTTAAGTGACTTCCTAAGGTCCAAATTGAGCCCAATATGTCTCATGGGAAATCTCTTCGACTCTAGTTTTCAAAAATGTGCTTGAGCTCTGAAAATGATTGAGTGAAGCTCCTAAAAAATGCAATCTCCTAAGACTGGTCAAAACGCGTAGTGTGAAGCTGAAAAAGGAGGTAGAAAGGTGTTTTTTGAGAGTTTTTTGATAGTTTACATCTGTCAAAAGCTCTATTTTTTATGTGCCAATAGTCAAAAGTTGGTGTAGACATCATTATATATTCAAATCTATAGATTAAATGCTCAAAAACTCAAAAAATTACCCAAAAACATTTAAAACTATTGGATGAAGTGCTATTGAGGTGTCTCAAGCAACCAAGGAGGCATCAACAAGTAACTTAAGTTTTTCCTTCTCATTTTGAGTGATTAAAGTTTCCTTGAGTTTATCCTTCAATTGCTTAATTATGATGTCGCAAATATTGTTTCTAGTGTTGTGTCTGTGAGCCATGCGTCTGAGCATTTGATTATCCTTGTTGGACTTATGAAGAAACTTCTCAAGGTGCACGTTCACTCTGTCAAGCCACACTTCTCTGTCATCATTGATTTTTCTTGCTATTCTTACCTCAAAACTGAGTTGTTCTGCCTCATGTTTCTCTTGCTCTAATGTTCTCTTAAGACCTCTTCTTTTTGGTATTTTCTTGGTGGTTTGAGTCTCATCATGATCAAACTCATCATCTTCCATCACTACTTTGCCTTTGGTGTCTTACCTCTTGGCCTTCAGCAACTCCAACTCTAGGATTTTTTGTTTGTCTTTCAGCTGCTTTTTTTCTTGCTCAAGGAAGGAAATGACAAATTGTGTTGTAGCTAGATTTTCCTGCAGCTCTCTAATTGTGGCATATTTCTCTTTGATGATTAGGTTTGATGTTTCATGATAATCTTGGACATCCAAGTCCACCAGGTCAAACTATTTTTCTTCCTCATAATGAAGGTCTTTCTCCTCATGAACAACTGCCTCTTGCTGCTTTTGATTTCCTTGTGTTGCTGATGTAGAAGGCAAGGCCCCTTCAACAATCTGTGGAGAAAACACTTGCCTATATCCTCTTTGGTATGTTTTGACCTCTTTTACCTCTTTGTACTCTTTGGTTTTCTTCACTGTAGCCTTGATAGATATCCTAGTTTTCTTGTGAGAAACTGACGCTGGTGGTGGAAGATATGATGTTGTAGTAAAGACATCTGCCTCAATGAAAGTCTCCCATGCAATGTTAAGTTGTTTGACGTGATGCAGGACAATAATTTTAATTAGTGAATGATGAAATAGGCTATTCATTTGAAGCTCATACTCTCTGTCTTGTACTATTTAGGCCATCTTGTCAATGCTCTTGTACAATTATTAGGGACGGTTGAGCAATTTCAACCTAGTGAAATGCATGAGTAACGTGATCTGATAGTTGTACAACCTGGAGAATATTCTATCACAAGTGAAGTATTTTATCATGATTTTCATCATGGGGGAAAGCATGTTAAGCAACTGACCAAAAGGAAAGATATTCTTGATCTTCTATTTATAAAGTGCCATGAGGTAAGGTTCATACAGCCGAGCATCAAAATATTTATTTTTTAACCATTTTTCACCTACATTGGGTATCCATGTTGCTGTTGCAATGATGTCAGTAGAAATGCTGAAATTCACCCCTGCAATAGTCACTTGGTATTTTTGTAGGTTGCTGATAAAAAACCTTTTCAAAGTAGCATGCGTTTTCACTCCTTGTACCATCTAACAAAAATAAAAGCAACCTACATGTTGGAAACATTTGACAACTAAGGGTGATGCCATCAATTCCCTAGTGTCTGATGGCTCTAGTCTCAAAATTCTCCCTCCTTTATTATATGTTTTATTTTCTTCTTATGTGGTATTTATGTCCTCCTCCATGATGTTTCTCTCCTCCTCCATGATTTTTCTCTCCTCTTCCATTATGTTAATTTTTTTCTTGAAACCCTAGGGAATAAGGGGAAGGGAAAATGAGTAAGAATGTAGGGTTAGGGGGTTGGGATGAGTGAGGGAAAATTTGGGGAAATCTGTAAAGGAATTTGGGAGCTCAGGGAAGTGATGGGGGTTTTAAATGTTAAGAAAAATAGGGTAGTAAATTTAAACACAAGGAGGTACCTAGCTGCCTATGAAAGCATAGGTTAGGGGTAGGGTTTTAGGGAATAGGGCTTGGGAATGGGAAATGGGGTGATTTAATTGTAGTGGGGAGTGAGTTAGGATGTAATAAAGGTAAATAGGTTTAGGGGAAACCAAGTTTAACTTCACAAATATGAAAACTAGGGTTCACTTGCTTAGAACATGATATAGAGGGTAAGGGAGGGTATGCACCATAAATTTATGACCACAAGATGGAAGGAGGGGCTATGGAGGTGCAACTTATGTGTAAATAGATTTATAATACCTGAACTTATGCTTAGAACCTATGTAAGAAATATTTTGAGTCGTGGCTCTCCTATGCAAAAAGCGTAGTGAACTGAGGAAAATCACAGTGGAGCCCTGCAAAAACCGCAGTGTGCTTCTGAAAAGCGTAGTGTCCCTTCTGCAAAAAACATAGTGCCTTTGGAAAGAGCGTAGCGAAGGTTCCACAACTTGGTTTTCTGAAGAAAAATTTGATTTTTTTCTTGGGGAACTGGGAGAGCTCGATGCTTGGGGATGCAAATGACTGAATTTTTGGTCTTTGGGGGTCTTTTATACTTGAAGAAATGTCATTAAAAAAACTGGGACCCATGTTTCCTTTCTTGAAATAAACCTTACCTTGCTTCTTTATCTTTAACTTGTGAATTTGATGTTTGAACTTCATCTTTTTATGGCTTAGCAACACTGATTGACTTTTTTGAACTTTTCTCTTTTGCTGATGGACTCTTTGAGTGTGTAGCTACTTGGAACTTTGAGAAATTATTACAAATTAGGAACATAAAATTAAATTTTTCTCTGAGATCAAATTTAAAAATCAAACTTACTCATGAAATTTCATTATCAACACTCCTCACTTGCTGGACTTTATGCAATAAATGGTGATTTTATGACCTTGAAAACCTATGACTTAATAAAGACTTTGACTGAATGAAATCATGATGAAAATGATTAAAATTTTGATGACAACTCATGACTGATGGTACACTCAGCAAAGTGATGATATGAGCCAGAAAGTAATAAAAGTTTGGAGATGTCACTTACTTGTAAATAGGTGTAGAAACCTTGAAATTGTGCTTAGAACCTCTACAAGGAATATTTGGAGTCGTGGCTCTCCTATGAAAAAATCAAAGTGAAGCCCTGTGAAAAGCGCAACGTCCCTTCTACAAAAAGCACGACGCCTTTGGAAAAAGTGTAGCGAAGGTGCCAGAACTTTGTTTTTGAAAGAAAAAATCAATTTTATGCTTGGGGAACTTGGAGAGCATGATGCTTGAGGATGAAAATGAATGTCATTTTGGTCTTTGGGGGTATTTTATACATGAAAAAATGTCATTAAACAAGCTCGTACCCACATTTCCTTTCTTGAAATCAACTTTACATTTCTTTTTTATCTTTAACTTATGAATTTGATCTTTGAAATTCATATTTTTGTGGCTTAGGAACATTGATTACCTTTTTGGAACTTTGATCTTTTGTTGATGGAACTTTGAGTGTGAAGCTACTTGGAACTCTGAGAACTTATTACAAATTAGGAACATAAAATTACATTTTTCTCTGAAATCAAATTTACAAATCAAACTTACTGATGAAATTTATTTGTTGGCACTCCTTCAATTGCTGGAATTTATGCATGAAATGGTGATTTGATCACCTTGGAAATCCTATGACCTAATGGAAACTCCGAATGAATGAAACCATGATGAAAATGGCTAAAATGATGATGACAACTCATGAATAATGATACGCTCAACAAAGTGATCAAATGAGCCAGAAAGTAGTAAAATTTTGAAAGGAGTGAGATCAGACCTATATCTACAGTGAGTGACCAAATTTTTTCACGATGACCTAATGGAATGACAAAATTTTCAAAATGGGACCCTAATATGACATGAAAAGATTTATGGATCACGGGTGGAAGGGTACAAAAAATGACACTAACACCTCTCATAAGTGCTTATTAGTTGGTAGTGTTTGTGGGGTTTTATCACTCCTAAAGTAACTAAACAATAATCATTAATTATCAACCAAGGTATTTATTTGTATTTAAAATATTTCTGCACTATCTATGTCAATACATGTAACAGCCAGGTAAAACATAAAAAGATATCGTTGAACACACTTGCAGAAATCAAAGCACTCTTGCATAATGGAAATACAAACTTGGAGGAATTAAAATGGAAACCGCAGGAATGAAACACACTAGGAAAGGAAGAATCCACACTTCATAATAACTTCAGATTAAATATAGGCACGCCATATACTATCAGCTAAATATGTAACAACAATTAAATAAAATAGAATTGATTAACCTGTGTAACAACATGCAAAAAATATGAAAGCATAAGTGTATCTATTCCACAATAAAACATGTGCAATAGTCATAAGAAATCCACACTAACACATAAAAACAAATATCCTATTATCAATGTGATCCCTACTAAAGAGGAGGGCCCTTCCTCTCTAGCAAGGTGCAGGATTAAAACGAAATCTATTTAAGAATTCAACATAGAAAGGGAGTAGGATTATAGGGTTAGGGGTTTGGAATGAGTGAGGGAAAATTTGGGGAAATGTGTAAAGGGATTGGGGAGCTTAGGGAAGTGATGGGGGTTGAAATGTTAAGGAAAATAGGGTAGGAAATTTAAACATGGGGAGGTTTCTAGCTGCCTAGGAAATCACAGCTTAGGGGTAGGGTTTTAGGGAATAAGGCCTAGGAATGGGAAATGAGGGGATATAATGGTAGTGGGGAGTGATTTAGGGTGTAGGGAAGGTAAATGGGTCTACGAGAAAGCAATTTTAACCTCAAAAATATGAAAAATAGGGTTCACATGCTTAGAACATGATATAGAGGGTAAGGGAGGGTATGCACCATAAAGTTTTGACCACAAGATGAAAGGAGGGGCTGTGGAGGTGCAACTAACTTGTAAATAGATGTAGAAAACATGAATTGTGCTTAGAATCTATGCAAGGAATATTTGGAGTCGTGGCTCTCCTCTAAAAAAGCATAGCGAAGCCCTGCGAAAAGCGCAGCATCCCTTTTGCAAAAAGAGCGATGCCTTTGGAAAAAGCACAACAAAGGTGCTAGAACTTGGTTTTCGGAAGAAAAAATTAATTTTATGCTTGGGGAACTTGGACAGCTCGATGCTTGAGGATGTAAATGAATGAATTTTTGGTATTTGGGGGTATTTTATACTTGAATAAATATCATTAAAGAAACTCGGACCCACATTTCCTTTCTTGAAATCAACTTTACATTGCTTCTTTACCTTTAACTTCTGAATTTGATCTTTGAACTTCATATTTTTATGGCTTAGAAACATTGATTACCTTTTTAGAACTTTGATCTTTTGCTGATGGAACTTTGCATGTGCAGATACTTGGAACTCTGAGAACTTATTACAAATTAAGAACATAAAATTACATTTCTCTCTGAAATCAAATTTACAAATCAAACTTGCTGATGAAATTTCTTTATTGGCACTCCTTCACTTGCTAGAATTTAAACATGAAATGGTGATTTGATCACCTTGGAAACCCTATGACCTAATGGAGACTCTGACTAAATGAAACCATGATGAAAATGCCTAAAATGATGATGACCACTCATGACTGATGGTACACTCAGCAAAGTATCAAATGAGCTAGAAAGTAGTAAAATTCTGAAAGGAGTGAGATCAGACCTAGATCTACATCCACTGACCAAATTTTTGCATGATGACTTAATGGAATGAAAAATATTTCAAAATGGGACCCTAATATGACATGAAAAGAGTCTATTTGATCACTGGTGGAAGGATGCAAAAATTGACACTAACATTGGCTCCAGTTGTGGATGACAATGCCTTGGAGGTGTCAAGAACACCATAAACCAAGTAGCCTATCCATTGGGCATGGAGTCAACAGTTGAAAACAAACTAAATGCTGAAATCTTAATACAATAAGATGACTCAAGATTGAATCAAAACTGACTTGACTTTGACTAACTTAACTTTGAAAACAACATAAAACTAGTGAAACTTTATGCCTTCACCTCAGGCTCCAAGCTCCGGTGATTCTCCACTTCACACTTTACAGAAAATTTAAACTGATATTTACAATGGAATTGGGAAATGTGAAATTTGAATTAGAAAAGATAATCTTTAAGGAGCCTAACATTGACAAGTCCTCCTAAGCATTATTCTCCATTCATCTCCTTAATATGAGATCATGTTGTCCACGAAAGATAGAGATCATGGATGGCCATTTCCACAGGTTCTCAAATTTTATGTGCTTCCCTTTTTCCTCGTTCCTTTCATCCCATCGAAGGACCACATCTTCAAGCTTAAAATCATCCACCTTGGTCTTATGGTAATAATTCTTCTTTATCTTTTCATGAAGCTTTGATGTGTTCTGAAAGACCTCATCTCTTGTTTTCTGAAGGTGGATCATCTGATTGATCTGGTGTTGTACATCATTCTCCTCACTTCCTACTTCTTGCAAAAATTTCATGATCGGGACTACAAGTGATGTAGGAAAAAAAGTGTCTAAACCATAAAGCAACTGAAAAGGGGACATTCCTGTTGATTTATTACTGCTCACCCTATCCAGCCACAAAGCATAAACAAGTTTTTTGTGCCAGTTCTTCTTATTTGCCTCAAGCATCTTCTTTATGATATTAATAAAAGATTTATTAGAGGATTATACTAATCCATTTCCTTGAGTATATTACGTGGTTGAGTGCCCCAATTTGATATTGTACATGTCACAGAACTCAACCATTCTCTTCAACTTGAATGCAACCGCATTGTCAGTAATGATCTTATGAAGACAACCAAAACAAGACAAAATTTTAGTCTCCAAAAACTGAATAATTGCTAAATATGTTTCTTTCTTTTTTGGGATCACTTTGATCCATTTAGTGAAGTAGTCGGTGGTTGTTAAGATCCATTTATGTTGCGCAGATGATGTAGGGTGAATCCATCCGATGAAGTCAAGGCCCTGCTACTGAAAAGGTGCATGTACTGAAATAGGCTACAAAGGTAACAGAGGAAGTTTTCTTTTACCTTAAAACAATTGACACTCATGGAAACTCATCACTATTTTGTACAAGTCTGCAAAAAGAGTTGCCCAATAATATCCCACCCACAACAGTTTGCTAGCCCTGGTTTTCCAAAATAGATGGCCTCCACAATATCCCCTATGGAAATCATTCATTACTTCTTTGGCTTCATTTTCAAATAAACAATTCAACAAAATACCTCCTGGGTCTTTCAAATAAAGAGAGAAATAAAAAATGCAGTATTTGGAATTGTTAAACTTTAATGACCTATCCTTACTCTTAGATATTCCTGGAGGAGGATTTAAATGCTGAAGAACATATATAATTTTTGAGTACCAAGGAGACAAAAGAAAATTATCAGATACATGTATGAGAGTGCCATCCTCTTCTTCATCAAACAATGTTGAAATGAGGTTGATGTCTAGAGACTGTAATTTTGACTTAGCCATGAGATTGGCTAAGCCCTAACCTTTAATAAGCTTTTTCGGCTTGATCTCAAGGTCATATTCTTACATTGTTGCTATCCACTTCCCTCTTCTACCTTTTGGATCAGTCTGCATAAGAACATATTTTACAACTGCATTGGGAACATAATCCATAACATGTGAATGTAAAATGTAAACACGGAAATCCTTCAATGCCTTTACCAAATACAAGGCTTTCTTCTCAATTATATTTATGAAAGGGATGCATCCCTGATAGTTCTTCTAAAAAATGCAATGGGCTGCTCGATATTATCCTTATTTTTCATCAATACCGCATCCAAGATATGCTTGGAGGCAAACGAGAACATGATAAAATCAATAGAATAATCAGGGTTGATTAAAAAGGCGATGTGGTTAAGGCAAACTTCACTGAGTTAAAAATACCTTTTGGCATCCTTAAAACACTTTAACACATTCTCTTTCTTTAACATGTTGGTCATTTCCCGAAGATGCTCAGACAAATTTGGAATAAATCTGCATAAGTTCATTTTACCATTGAAATATTGGATTTATTTTTTACTCTGTAGAAATTCAATTTGTTGCATTGCCTCAACTCGAGAAGGGTCAATCCAGATTCCATCCTTGGAGATGATGTGACCAAGAAGCTTGCCCTCCTCCATGGAAAAAAGGATCTTTTTTGGATTAAGAGAAATTCTGAATTTCTTGCATTTCTAAAATACAATTCTTAAGTGATACAAGTGTTCATCATCAGAATGGGAGAAAACTATAAAATCATATAAATATCCCCACTAATTGAACATCTTTCTCATCTGCAAAGGCTATGTCCATCGCCCACTGAAAGATGGCCCTGACATTTTTGAGTCTGAATGACATCTTAGCATACTTAAATGTGCCACAAGGTGTCATGAAGGAAGTTTTTTCTTGGTCCTTCTCGTGCACTAAAATATGATTGTATCCCAAATATCCATCAAGAAGTGGCATACCACAACCTCCAACCACTCTCTGTAGGATGTGATCCATTTTTGGAAGGGGATAATTATGCTTAGGGGACACATTGTTCAAGTTTCTAAAATCAATGGGAAGCCTTATTTCTCCAATTTTCTTCCTTACCGGAACTAAATTTGATATCCAATTAAAAAATATGATAGGAACAATGATGTCGGACTTGTAAAGTCTATTCACTTCCTTTTCTATCGATGGCATTGACCTCGAGTTGATTCTTATTAGATTTTTTCTTAAGGGCTTTTGTTTGGGTTTAATTGGAATGGTATGTTGAATAATATTCTTATCATAAACCTTCAAGTCTGCATAATCCCAAGCGAAAACATCAGAAAATTCAGACAATAAATCAATATATTTTTCTTTTACCTTAGGAGATAAATATTTGGACAGTTTGACCATGTTATGCATGTCCGTTGTTCCGATGTTTACATCCTCCACACCTTTTTCTGTAGGAACCAATGTCAGCTTCCTAACTACATCATCTTGATCAAACATTTTTTCCAAAGGTATGATACCTCTTGGAATATTGCTATCCTTCAGCTGTAATATATTAACTGCAGTGGTTTCGATGACTTGATCATCCATGTCATAAACTTAATCAATGAAACAATTTTTGAATTCACCTTCATTTTGTAGAAAATTGTTTACATGTTTATCATCCCAAAATACTTGCCAATACCGCAAGTTGTCAAGGAGAGTTGGCCGGTGTTTTAAATGGATTTAAAACATCTGATTGGAAAATATAGGGATCTTGAAATTAATTGTTGTTGTAGCAAGTGAATCTACCATGAGATTCTGACTTCTCAGCACTATTGAAAATGTATGTTCGGGAAACGTCTTTAGAATATCCAGTATAGCATTCTTGTATGCTCTCATTCATGGATGATTGGCCTGGTATTCCACTTTGACCTATTTTTTCACAAGTTTAGAGTCACCATAAACTAAAATTATTCTTGCGCCCAACTTTTTCAAGATGTTGAGGTCGGTGATCAATGCCTCATATTTTGCCTCATTGTTAGAACAATCAAAATCCAACTCATGTGAACATAGTCTTACATTTTTTGGAACCTTACCTAACAGATGATGAGGACTGCTGATCCAAATTCTAATGCCTGCCCCGTTTTTCCCCAAGGCACCATCAAAATCCTTGGTCCAAGATCATTTTCATCTTCAAAATGTTGGAATTCTGATTTCTGTTATGTCTCATCTTTACAAACCACTTTTTCATTTTTATCTGAAGTTTTCTTTGCCTTATCAGATGACTGCTATGAAGAACTACACAAAATTTCTTTTCCCTCATCTAAAACTACTCTAACACAATTGGAAATTTCTGTAATATCTTCTACTTCTACAAGATGAATATCTACATCATTCAAACCACTATCATTTAACAAAATAAATGATTCTAAATCTATATGTACATCATTAATTGGATGATTGTTAAGCTTCTCTTTGTTGTTTATCATATATTTCATCTTCATTTTGCGATAAACTTTCTCAATTGTCTAAAAACTAAGATGGTGGCATAAGAGAAATCTAGTTGCAAAGTGCCTCTCAACTTCGCTCCCCAAGATTGCAACAACAACATACCAAACAATGGCAGTATCTCAGCTACCACCACATCCATCAAGACATTCTTTGTTGGAATTTTTTCAAGGGAAACTACTAAATCCATTATGAAACCAGGACAACGGACTCTACCTAAATCAAAGGAATATGTCATGGTATGGACGAGTGATATCTAGGCCTAATCTCTCCATAATGGCTTTCTGCATCAAATTATGGGAAGCTCCAGAGTCGAGCATGGCATTGTGAAGGATACATTGGTGAATTCTCCAACTCAAATAGAATGGGGGAACTTCGTTATCCTCTAACTGACTGTCTATTTCTAGACCAAAGATAATTTCAGGCTGGTCATCTTCAACATTTAGTATATTAGATAAATGATCTACTTTTAACATTTTGGCTACATAAAACTTATACTGATTATTTTTGACAAGTTCAGTTAAAGGGATAACGAATTTTAATTTGGAAATTTCAGTTTCTAAACTGAAAGGAATGGATTTGGCTACCTCTTAATGATGATGTCTCTTTTGTCAGGCTAATATTTTGGTGTAGCTTCCTTCTTGTAATTTTCCTTTTCTTTTCCTGGTTTTCTTGTAGATGGCTCGTTAACCTTTGTCTGATTTGCAGCTGCAAGTTCTTTTCCTTTATTCTGATCACCTTGAGGATTTTTATTTGGTAGAGCATATTTTTTTTGGGATGCCCACTTCTTAATAGGATCAACTAGGACATATATACTCCTCAATGAGTATTTCCTTTTCTCTAAGATGAGTGCATTCAAATAGCCTCGCTGATAATCATCAGACTCAACCTCTAACTCATGATCATTGGATAATATATAGTCTTCATCTTCATCCTTGGGCACATCTATCATCTCAACATACTCTTCATTTTCTGTCAAAAATAGGGGTTGACCATTAGCTGTAAAAAAGTATTTTTCGTCAACAATTGGATCTTCTTCTTCTTCCTCAACTCCTTGAGCATAATTTTGTTGCAAGGGTGTCTAAATCTGTTATTTTTGTGTTGGTTTCTCAGGAGCCCCTTGTTCTCTATGTTTCATTCTGAATTTAGGTTGTTGTTGTTGTCCTCTGAATTTAGGATTTCTAACTTGTGCTTACAGCTGTCTTTCGGTTATGGACATCTTGTCAACCATCCTTTCTACTGTCCTTATCAAAGTGTCCAATTTTACCTCAGGGGATGAGGATTCTTCTTTTTTGATGGTTTCTTTCCTCTCACCCTTCATCTTTGACTTCTTAATTGATAAGTCTAGATTGAAGCCATCCGATAACGCAAGATATCCAAACATGGAGGAGGTTTGATCTCATTGGGAATGGAATTTTATACTCGGTTGTAATGGGTTGTGAAATCCTGAATTGATTCATTCTGACTCCTTTTCAGATTATCATATTCAGAAAGGATATACAAGGGGTCACTTCTTCACCTCCAATCGAGCTATGAAGGCATCTATTAGTTGATCTAGAGTGGCTATTGAATTTGTAGGAAAGGATCTAAAGCAGGTTTTAACATCTCCAGAAAATCTCTGAACTATTATTCTCATCTTGGCATCGTCAGCATCGATTTCTTCCAAGTCAATAGAGTCAATGAATTTTACTATGTATGTTTTGTAGTGATTTGAGAAATCTCATCAAAGAGAGGGAGTCTCTTGCCATAGCCTTGTGGTAATGCATTGAGTTTACTTGGTAGGATGAGGGGTGAAAATCTGGCCATGATTCCTGCTAAGTGAAGTATAAGATTGAAAATGGAAGGAGTTGACTGAATGGGTAATGAAGTAGACTGTGGAGATGAAGAAGCAACAACTGACTTAGATTGTGCAAAGATGGGTAATGACTCTTGTTGATATTGGATTATGGATTTTTCAGATTGGTATTGAAGTTGGTTTTTTAACATTTAAAACCTATAGAATCGACTCTAGAATTTTGTGTCAAAGTCCGATTCAGATTTAGTTTCTTCAAAAGGTAAATTCTCTTCAAGTTTCAAGGAATTAAAATCTATCTCAGATAATTATTTTACTTTAGAAAGCCTTAATGGGTCAAAAACTATATCAGGTAGTGAGGTTTCAGACGTTGATTGAAATAAAGAAAACTCAAATTTCAAATCAAAAGGTATGTCTTCAAGAGATAAAAATTTTGCAGGAAATGATGAAGATCTTACCAATGGAATAGGGTTTCACTAAATTTATGTGTGTTGATATCTCTTCTTCCAAACAAATCTCTATGGATCTTCAATTGGATCAGCTAGATGAGGATTTGGATTTGATTTGGTGCATCTCCTCAAAGCCAGAATGTTCACTATTCAACAACTTAGTTCTCTGCAACTTTTAGATCAACCTCCATGAGATCTTAGACCTGTCACCCACAGGCAAAGAATTCGATGAAATAATGGTACAACCAGGGAGGATCTGCCACTTTCCTCCCTAGTATCGTCGTCAAGATGTTATCACTTCACCAGATCTCTGAGTCTGAGGAAGAGACCATCAAAGGTAACCACAAACCAATATTTCGCTAAGTAGCTAGCCCCACAAAGTAGGAGAGGGCTCTCTCCAAGAGCTCATAGAAAAAATGAATAGATAATAAGGATTTTAGGCTATATATAGTATCACTAGGGTTTTGATTCATTGATTTTTAATGATGGATGGTGAACATGTTAGGGAAGAACTAGGTCAGGGAAAAAAGGATCAGAATTGTAGAGATATGATGGGGCAATGCAGGAAATCACTTTAACACATTAATGTATCTTGATGGAGTGGATTAAACTGCTAGGGTTTTATAAAATAGCATGGAAAGCATGAATACTTTTCAATTAGAATAATATGAAACAAAACTATAAATTTTCCTCCAAAACAAAGCATCAACTAATGAATTCTATCTATTTGACTTACGAATCAATTAAATTCAGAGATGACATGAATATGGAAATCATAATACATTAAAACATTTGAAAACATAAGAGGAAACAATGGTAAAACACATTAGCACAAGAATCCCACCAAATTAGCTGCAAATCAGTCTATTAATTCCTGCAAAAAAGTCCAATTACACTAGTGTTCAATGATTAATTCCACAACATCCAACCCTTGCAATGACAAAGGAAATGAAAGATATAGACCAAAAAAAACTTCTCCCAGTCTAAGGGGTCGAATCCATGACTTATGGAGTTGTAACCCAAAGTCCTCAACTAGAATCCTAATGACTAGGGAGGTCAACAAACTCATCCCTATCATTCATGAAACTGATTCACTTTGACCCAGAAATACGTATTTACTTATGTATCTACCTCTAGTAACTATTAATGACATAATTAGATTCACATTTTACAATGACATCAGTGATTCACCTTAGAATCCATCAATCAACTAACAAAAAGTGAATATTTTGAAGAAATCAGTCAACTATAAAAAGCGCAGCATGCTTGAGAAAAGCGCAATGTGCCTGGTAAAAAGCATAGTGTGGGCCTTCAAATCCACTTTTGAGTGACTTCCTGAGGTCCAAATTAGGCCCAAAATGGCTCATTGGAAATCTCTTCTAATCTATTTGTCAAAAATGTGCTCCATCTCTGAAAATGGTTGAGTGAAGCTCCTAAAAAATGCAATCTCCCAATACTAGTGAAAAAGCATAGCATGAAGCTGAAAAAGGAGGCAAACTGGCATTTTTTGAGAAGTTTTTGATCATTTCCACTTGTCAAAAGCTCTATTTTTGATATTCCAGTAGTCAAAATTTGATGTAGACATCATTATATTTTCGAATATGAATTTTTTTTCTCATTTGGAGGCCTCCACACAAACCAAAGTGTGGCCAACGTTGTGATTTTTGCAGGCTGACAGTGCAAAAAGACTATTAATTTTCACCAAAATGCTCAAAAACTCAAAAATTTACCCAAAAGCCTTGAAAACTACTGGATGAAGTGTCGTTGAGCTATCTCAAGCAACCAAGGAGGCATCAGCAAGTAACTCAAGTTTTTCCTTCTCCTTTTGATTGATTAGGGTTTCCTTGAGTTTATCCTTAAATTTCTTGATCCTGATGTTGCAAATATTGTTTCTAGTGTTGTATTTGTTAGCCATGTGTCTGAGCATATGATTATCCTTGTTGTCCTTTTGAAGGAGCTTCTCAAGGTGTATGTTCACTCTGTCAAGCCACACTTCCCTGTCATCAATCGATTACTCTTTCTATTCTTTCCTCAAAGCTGAGTTGTTCTACCTCATGTTTCTCCTTCTCTAATGTTCTCTTATGACCTCTTCTTTATGGTATTTTCTTGGTGGTTTGAGTCTCATCATGATCAGACTTATCAGGTTCCATCACTTCTTTTCCTTTGGTGTCTTTCCGCTTGGCCTTCAGCAACTCCAACTCCAAGAGTATTTGTTTGTCTTTCTATTGCTTGTTTTCTTGCTCAAGGAAGGAAATGACAAATTGTGCTCTGGCCAAATTTTCCTGCAGCTCTTTGATTATGGCATCTTTCTCTTTTATGATCAGGTTTTATTTTTCATGATCATCTTGGACATCCAAGTCCACCAGGTCAAACTCTCTTTATTCCTTATAATGAAGTTCTTCCTCCTCTTGAACAATTGCCTCTTGATGCTTTTGATTTCCCTATTTTACTGATGTAGAAGGCAAGGCCCCTTCCACAATTTGGGGTGAAAACACTTGCCTAGATAATCTCTGGTATTTCTTGGCCTCCTTGACCTCATTTTCCTCTTTGGTTTTCTTCACTTTATCCCTAATAGATAACCTATTTTTCTTGTGAGAAACTAATGTTGGTGGTGGAATAGATCTAGCAGGCTGATTTGGTGTTATAGTAAAGACATCTTCCTCAACGAAAGTCTCCCATGTAATGCTAAACTACTTGAGGTGATGGAGGACAATGATTTTAATCAGTGAATGATGAAAGAGTCTATTCATTTGAAGCTCATAATCTTTGTTTTGTATTATTTAGGCCATCTTGGAAATACTCCTGCACAAGTAGTAGGGAAGGTTGAGAAATTTCAAGCTAGTGAAATGCGTGAGTAAAATGATCTGATAGTTTTACAACCTAGATAATCTGTCGTCACAAGTGAAGTATTTCATCATGATTTTCATCATGGGGGGTAACAAGTTAAGAAACTGACCAAAAGGAATGATATTCTTGATGTTATTTTTATAAGGTTCCTTGAGGTAAGGTTCATATAGCTGGGCATCCAAATCTTTAGTTTTGAACCATTTTTCACGCAGATTGGGTATCCATGTTGCTACTGCAATGATGTCAGTAGATATGATGAAAGTCACCCCTGCAATAGTCACATGGTATTTTTGTAGGTTTTTGATAAAAACCCTGGTCAAAGTAGGATGACTTTGCACTCTTTGTACACCTCACAAAACTCAAAGCAACCTACATGCTGGAAGCATTTGAAAGCTAAGGGTGATGCCATAAATTCCCTAGTGTCTGATGGTTCTAGTCTCAAAATTATCCCTCCTTTATTATATGCTTTATTTTCTTCTTTTGTGGTATTTATTTCCTCCTCCATGATGTTTCTCTCCTCCTCCATTATGTTCAATTTTGTCTTGAAACCCTGTGGAAGAAGGGGAAGGGAAAATGAGTAGTATTGTAGGGTTAGGGGTTTGGATGAGTGAGGGAAAATTTGGGGAAATGTGTAAGGATTGGAGAGCTTAGGGAAGTGATGGGGGTTTTAAATGTTAAGGAAAATAGGGTAGTAAATTTAAACACATGGAGGTATCTAGCTTCCTACGAAAACACAACTTAGGGGTAGGGTTTTAGGGAATAGGGCTTGGGAATGGGAAATGATGGGATGTAATGGTATTGGGGAGTGAGTTAGGTTGTAAGGAAGGTAAATGGTTTAAGGGGAAAGCAATTTTAACTTCACAAAGTTGAAATCTAGGGTTCACTTGCTTAGAACATGATATAGGGGATAAGGGAGGGTATGCACCATAAATTGATGACCATAAGCTGAAAGGAGGGGCTATGGAGGTGCAAATTACATGTAAATAGATGTAGAAACCCTGAACTTATGCTTAGAACCTCTGCAAGGAAGATTTGGAATCGTGGCTCTCCTCTACAAAGGCGTAGTGAACTGAGGAAAAGCGCAACGAAGCCCTGCGAAAAGCACAACGTGCTTCAGAAAAGCACAACGTCCCTTCCATGGAAAATTTTGGGGGCTAATATTCGGAGGTGGGCTAATTTTCCATGGTTTTTCCAAAAAAAAGATTCACCAATTTCCATTTTTTTATAGAAGTGATTCGCCCAAATTTTACAATATAAAATTATTTTACCTTAAAAATCACCAACATTATATAGACAATATATAAGATCATTATAAATTTGAAGAATTTTACAAATACATCAATAAAAATTTATATTTTTCATATTAGGGACTAGTGAGATTCGCAAATTTTTTAAACTTCAAAATAATTTTCCATCCTTAAAATTTTCCCTAGTCCCTTCTGCAAAAACCATAGTGCCTTTGGAAAAGTGCAGCGAAGGTGTCAAAACTTGGTTTTCTGAAGAACAAATCGATTTTTTTCTTGGGGAACTTGGATAGCTCGATGCCTGAGGATGAAAATGACTGACTTTTTGGTCTTTGGGGGTTTTTTATACTTGAACAAATGTCATTAAAAAAACTGGGACCCACATTTCTTTTCTTGAAATCAAATTTACATTGCTTCTTTACCTTTAACTTGTGAATTTGACCTTTGAATGTCATCTTTTTATGGCTTAGGAACATTGGTTGACTTTTTGGAACTTTTCTCTTTTTCTGATGGAACATTGAGTGTACAACTACTTGGAACTATGAGAACTTATTACAAATTAGGAACATAAAATTACATTTCGCTCTGAGATCAAATTTACAAATCAAAATTACTCATGAAATTTATTTAATGGCACTCCTTCACTTGCGGGTCTTTATGAATTAAATAGTGATTTGATGACCTTGGAAACCCTATGACCTAATGGAGACTCTGATTGAATGAAACCATGATGAAAATGATTGAAATGATGATGACAAATCATGATTGATGGTACACTCAACAAAGTGATGAAATGAGCCAAAAAGTAGTAAAATTTTGAAAGGAGTGAGATCAGACCTAGATCTACATCGAGTGACGAAATTTTTGCATGATGACCTAATGGAATGAAAAAAAAAAAATGGGACCCTAATGTGACATGAAAAGAGTTTATTTGATCAGGGATGGAATCATGTAAAAACTAACACTAACACCTCTCATAAGTGCTTATGAGTTAGTAGTGTTTGTGTGATTTTATCACTCGTAAAGTAACTAAACCACAATCAATAACTATCAACGACGGTAGGTATTTGTATTTCAAATACGTCTGCACTATCTATGTCAATACATGTAATAGCTAGGTAAAACAGAAAAAAATGTCATTGAACACACTTGTAGAAATTAAAGCACTCTTGAAGAATGGAAATGCAAAGTTGTAGGAATTAAAATGCAAAATGGAGGAATTAAACAAACTCGGCAATGAATAATCCACACTTCATAATAACTTCAAAATAAATATATGCATGCCATATACTATCAGCTAAATATGTAACAATAATTAAATAGCATAGAATTGATTAACCTGTGTAACAAAACACAATAAATCTGAAAGCATAAGTGTATTTATTCCACAATAAAACGTGTGAAACAGTCACAAGAAATACACACTAACACATAAAAGCAAATATCCTATTATCACTATGACCCCTGCTAAAGAGGAGGGCCCTTCCTCGCTAGCGGGGTGCAGGAGTAAAACGAAAACTATTTAAGAATTCAACACCGAAATTGTTGTAACATCACTAAATATATGCTTGTATTAAAATAGTTGAAGAGTACAAGATCATAATGTCAGAATTATCTTTGTTGTCCGTCCCCATCCCCTCATGATTCTAAGCTCTTTTTATAAAGTCTTTGCAAAGCCCCAAAATTATTGAAATGAATCAGTCATGAGAATCTAGTGATTCTCATGTTGATTAATCTAACAGAGATAATAAAAATATAGAAATTGTTACAAACTTCTTTTAATAATTTTTTTTTTATGGTTACACCACTCTTGTTTAGAAAAAATTGTAACTACTCATATCTTATTCATTCTCCATATGGAAATACTTCATGCGGCCCTTGACAGTTGTCTTTGAAAATGGTGACTCTAGTCTTGACAATTCACATTATAATGGAAACTTCGTGGTGTAACAATAGAAAACAGAAAACCTAGGGTGTAACAGTGAATAACAACAACTCAGAATGTGTAACAACTAGTAACAACAACAACTGTTCACCCATGGCTCTCAGTAATTATGGAAACACCTCAAAGAAAAAAATTCAAAAGAACTCTTCCAAAGATACCCTAGTTAGTCATCCCAAAGAAACCATTGTTTCATCTAATACTTAACTGAAAATAACATTATAATATGTCAAAGAAAAATTTTTCTTCTTAATTAGAGGGAGTGACCTTGTATTGGTGAAATTGTAGGTTTTATGAGGAAAATTTTCCAAAATTTCGAAAAAGGATGCCTGAAATATCCTCAAATATTACACCCAACATCTCCCCCCAACTGAAGCCACTACATGTCCTCATGCAGATTCTTAAGAATGTTCAAGGTCCTTATCCACAGGGAAAATCTTAGGGGCTAATATTCGCAAGTGGGCTAATTTTTTATACTTTTTCTAAAAAAAATATTCGCCAATTTACATTTTCTCTAAAAATAATTTGCCCAAGTTTTATGGTATGAAATTATTTTACCTTAAAAATTGCCAAGATCTTATATATAATAAAAGAATATAATCATAATTTCAGATATTTTTACACAAATATCATAAAAAAATTTACAATTTTTCTATTATAGATTACTAAGATTCGCCAAGGTTTCTAAACTTTTAAATAGAGATCCATCCTTAAAATTTTCTCTACTTATCCATTATGAAATTGGCGTGTAGTTTTGTAAAATCATAAGCGCGAGCAGTGTATTCATCTTCTGTCATGTACCCATGGGTAGACATGAGTCGATGTGCCCATGAACATTCATCATGCTTGCTCAGGTGGAAGTAAGGATGGTATTTCTCAACCGAGAGGCAGATCAGAGGAAACATGAATTTGAGCCATATCTAGAAATATCCCATTATTCTGACAATTCGTACATACTCAGGGATGCAAGTAAAAATTATTATGAAATTGGAGCACCCAAATAGATCCTTTTCTTGAAGTGTTACACCGCAAGCTTCCCATCATTTCATACTTCCAACTGATGCTTTAATTTTCAGTTGTTCAAAATATTAAGGCAAAACCCAATAATCCTTCTCCTACAGAGGGAAATTTGTTCTACCGTTTCATATTTACTGAGAAACTTTTTGAATGTATGCCTCATAGTAGCGGCCATACTAGGTTTTGGTCTTATTTTCAGGGTTTCCATTTCTTCATTCATAATCAATGATTTTATGGTGAGGTACCAATCAATTTTATTTCTCATGAAAGATATAAAGGCCCGTAGCTGCAAATATCCAACATAGGGGAAAAGGTCTGCATTCATTTGAAAACTAGCATTTTCACCAACTATATCACGCAGGAAGAGTTTGCATAACAGACTCTACTCATAGAAATCACATGAGTGAAATACATCCGGAAACGTTATAGTGGAAATTCTCCTGTAGGGTCTATTTTCATGGATATATTTCAACGAGAAAAGATAAAATTTCTCCCACAAGAATATGAGTATGACGGAGAAGACGACCTAAAACCTAAAATATTTAGGGCTAACTCATACATTTTACTTTTCTCTTCAGTTAGTTCCTTGACCTCTTGTTGTATTTGTTCTTCTTTTTTCCATCTCAGCTTTCCTTGTTTCCCACTTTATCAGCTCTTCAGTCTGCAATCCCTCGCCCCACTGATATTTGAAGGTATGAATATCCTTTTGATGTTCTTACAAAAAAATTACTTCCTTTTAAGGGAAAGTTCCATATTATTCCAATTCTCCAATTCTGATATCAACCAGAAGTATTTCTAAATGCCACTCTGCTTTAGGTTCCAGTGATGTTTCATGTTCAATAGTAGTAGAGGATGTAATGAAATCTCATCCTTTGAGTTTCTCTTCCTCAACTACTAGTTCTTGTGTATTAGCAAATTCGTTGATAGGTTCTTGTGGAACAACTCTCAATTTTTCTTTCTTAGAAACATTTGTCTCAAATGTTCGTTCATGTGTATCATCAATATCATTGGTAGGTTCTTATATCTCTCTTTTTAGGTTAAAATCCATGGGGTGCTTTGTTTCAACTACTAGTTCTTTTGTATCAGCAACATCATCAGCGTATTCTTCTGTGTCAACCTACCATGGTTTTGTTTGGGTTTATTTTGAGATGGTGTCAACAATGAAAATCATGTATCTTGTTGCTGCCAAATCCTCAAAACATGGTGTACATAAATTTACATGTGTGTTTTTTAATCCCATCTTATCAAAAACCTCAGTCAATTTATCGAGGCCCAAAACCTTTGTTTTAATTTTCTACCTCCTATTTGTTGCTTTAATTCCTTATTTTCTACTCTAGTTTTTTAATTTTAAGCAGAAAAGTTCAGGTTTCGTCCTTACCTAATGAAGAAGTGCCTTCCTTCTTATTTGTTTTCCTCTTCTTCTGCTTCTTTGTCTCTTATTTCTTCCTCTTCTGTTCTTTTTTCTTGCCTAGTTTCCTCTTGGACAGTGTCGAGGGTTCTTGTTGAGTATCAAAATTAACCCTTTTCTTCGGTTTTCTGCCATCCACAGGTTTCTCAAGTGACATCTTCTTAACTATAATTCCTAAAGACTGTCCCTTCTTCTTATTTGTATCATATTCCCCTAAGGCATCTATAGAAATTTCAGCTTGTCTCTATTGCGGGGTTTATGTTCTTTAACTGATAAAATCTTTCCAATTTCTTCCATTAGGGGAATTTTGAGGTCTAAAATGGGCCTCCTAAGAAAAATGTACAACAAAAATAAACTTTATAAGAACCAATAAGATTCAAGATGATGATGTCAACCATGGGGGATGATTCACCATTTTTGGAGTAAAAAAGTAAAGATATTAAAAAATAATAAAATAATAAAACTTCTTTTTCAACTCGTATTTTCAAATTATATCCCTAATTTTTTACTCAAATTTCAAGTAGGAGTATTCGTTGGATGAAAAATTAAATTCCTCATCCAAGGAGTACCCATGTTGCATACTTTCGATGGACCCTGCTACATGAAAAATGAGAAATACATGAAAAAATGTGTTTGCAATCAAATTTTTCATGTATTTCTCATTTTTCATGTAGCAAGGTCCATGAAAAGTATACAACATGGTTACTCCTTAGATGAGAAATCAAATTATTCATCCAATGAGTTTTTCTGCTTGAAATTTGAGTAAACCCATAGGGAGATCAGTTGAAAATACGAGTTGAAAAAATAGTTTTTCCATTTTTCCCTCTAAAATTTGATGATGTAATCAAATCTTATTTTATTATTTTTGCTATTATTTTATTATTTCCACTATTATTTTATAATTTCCTTAGGAGGCCCATTTTAGACCTCAAAATTCCCCTAATGCTTTATGCTCCAGAGCATCCATTATGATCTTTTTTATGATGTTGTGATTGGTAATGCAGCTCTTTGGATGCAAGGATAACTTTATTAAGGAAGCCATGTGTTTCAAATTTTCCAATAGAAAATGGAGCAGATTAACTAGTTTCCCATGCTGAAGATGGCTCAGCAATGGAAAATGATAGTTGAAAACTATTGTCGAGTGTTCCTCACATGTAATGTACTTGATAATGAATAGGAAAACATCGTTCCATGGTTGAGAAAGAGGAAGGCGATCAATTCCTCTTCCATTCTTGACCAACTATTCTTCTCCGTGCAAAAATTCAACTTTAAGGGATGGGTCACTAAATTTTAGATTGAACCACCTCTTCTCTTCGGGTCGAAGTGTTGTTACTCTGGCAGTCACTTCCACTATAATCTACAGTCTTAGGCCTTTGACATTTGTTTGATTTCTGTTCATATTTCGAACCAATTCCAAAGCAACACTCTCATTTGACTCCCTAAGTCGATCGAAAAACTCAATCGATCCTACTTCTCTAAAAATTTGATATGCTTTCAGGCATTTTTACAAAGCCTCGATGGAATATATTTCATACCTTACTATTTCTCCTCCATCCTTTGCTTTATAGACCCTTCAATAATTGTAGCAAAAATCACTATGAACTTTTGTCTACTTGTCATCACAATTCTTGAAAAAAATGTGCAATGAGGGTGCATAACTACTTCAGGGTGGATATCAGGGAGATAGGAAATGATATCAAGTTGCGAAAATGTGCGATGTAGGTTATCATTTCATCATTAATTAAAATCTGACTTCGATACGATTCGAATTAATGAGATGATCAGTCATGAAAAGTTGTAATGATTAACAAATATTGTCACTTAAAATTGGGTTATGTCACGAATAAAAAAATGATTGGTCCCCCCCCCCCCCCCCTCACAGCTTAAATGCGAATGTCATCCTCAGCCGTCAGAATGAAATGACGTATTAAATGCTATAATTTATAAATAAAGAAAAAAACAATATTCTTTTTGAATGACTTACCAGGGGGTGATTTGATTGATACTAATGGCGAAGTGCTGGTGATGATGATTACTGAAGTGGACAGCTGCGACTAGTTCCATGGTATAGACATCTCCAATGGATCGGTTGTTACATATGTAACAACAAAATAATTTCTCCATGATTTTTGAATAAATTGCAGTACTACTTTATTACAACAATGTATGTATTTAATATGGTTGGTGAACAAAGTGAAAACACTCTGCTAGGGTTTCACGTTGATCGCTCGAACTGACAATGCCGACAGACTGCAGACCCTGTACCAACCATGTCGCTTCCTTGTGGATCTCCTTTCAATACTGGTGCCCAAGTGCTCAAGTCGATGACAAGCCCCTCTCCATAGCGTGAGGGGTCGTAGTCCTTCTCACATGCAGTGTGTTGGGCTAGAATTGTGAATTACGGATAAAACACACTTCCCTAGACAGATGAAAATCTAAAAAAACAAATTAAAGACTATATCACTACCTTTCTTAACTCAGAACAGACACGCAGAAAGGATTAGAGGCTTGATTGTAATCCAAGTGCTTCTAAATGGCTCCTTTTGTCACTTTCATTGTAGCTTCAAATTCAAGTGGTTTGTAGGAAAAATGCTTCCTGCAAGAAACAACACTAAAAAAACAGAAGATAGCAATAATACAGATGTCTATCCAAGTTAGTTAGCTAGATCATTAAAGCATAAACAATATACTTCAACTAAGATCTTGCAATATGGAAAACCAAATACAATACAAATGCATATAGGGAAAATTAAGTTGTATTCTTTAATGATGATAGAAGGAGAGGTTACAACCAAATGACTGATTTGAAGTGACCCTTCCAACAACGATCTACAGCCCCATCACAGTATAAATCTCTCTAGCAGCTGTTACACAAATCTAACTCTCAATTGAAAATCCTCTAGCATTTCTCTACTCAAATTCTTCCTTTCAAACACTCAGATCTATGTTCAATTTATAGATGAACTGAAGGTAGTTTTGCAACGAATGACTTTCCAATAATAGGAAAGACATGTTCCCAGTCATGTATATGTCAAATAGACACTTGGATTCAAAGCTTGAAACATGTGAACTCTTCTAGAAGGCACTGGCCAAGTGGAGATTCCAGAACAATGAGAATTTCTCTCCCGATGTGACCAATGCACCCATATATTTCGGGAAGTGCTTTGCAGAGCAGCCTTACATGGGGCTACCTGCATATGCAATGCACTTAGTCCCCTTAGAGATAGTGTTGGTGAGCTCCCACATGTTATAACCTTGGAAAAATTTTCTTGATGAAAGTCATGTTCGATTTGTCTTGTTCTTGCCTTAGGGCATGTAGCAACTTGAAATGATAGGGAATGATAGACCCTTAGTCATTGGTCTTGGAGATGATGCCCAGTTAACTAGGTCATTGGGAATGATGCCCAAATTTTCCTATAACAATTGCCCCCTAAAGCATGAGGTCAAAATAATAAAAGCATTTGACTGAGATGCTTCACACTATGATGGGCTAGAGACGAAGCGGAGTGGTCACCTGCATCAATCTTACAATACATTACATCGTGATATATCCTCTTTGATAATAATTGCTGAGGGTAGAAATTCCCATGTTCAACACATAAACAATTTAATAACATGTACATAATTCAGAAAGTCATCGACTGTAATATTCCTAAATTAGCATGCAGCTAATATGAATATTAATTTTTCTTTTAAAATCTAGTTAGATGAATAAATGGGCAAGGAGGCTCATAAGTTGCTTAAGTAGGAATAAAATCCCTCATAATGTGAAAAGGGATCATGTAATAACCAAATACAGCATCCACATGTGTGAACGGGGTCTAAAATGTGTGAACAAAGTCAAGTTTGACCAAGTCAACAACATTATTATATGAGGAGTGGATCCTAAATAAAGACAGCTCAATGTGAATGAAGATCAATCTAGCTAGTCAAAATGAAGACACCTTAAGTGTGAAAGGAGACAAGGCATGAAGATCCAGTCAAGATTGACGAAATCAAACAGCGTTGTAAAAAGATGAGCAAGGAAAATGGAGACAACATAATTTTGGAGGAGGAGCCTTTGCATGGAAGCAACCTCATAATTGGGTGGGACCCTTAGTGAGGAAGCTCATCAACTATACAATGGAGGGGATGGAAAACATATGGAGGAGGATTGAGATTATATTTTGTATGTGTTCTGTTTAGAATTCTTGCATACTTTGGCTATTTAGCTAAGTTTGCTGCACTTTTTAGTGCAAGTATTTTCTCATGCGGGAATTCCCCACTCTTGCTTGGAGATCTTGTTTAAGAAATATGAGGAGGGAATTTTGTGCTGAATTTTCCACTACCTAGTGTTAGGCCAAGAATTTACCTTAAAAAAAAATGCAGTCCCTTCCAGAAACTGCGTTATTTATTAAAGTGTTGCAGTGAAGGGGTTTAATCCCTTGCTTTGAGAGCTAGTTTCCTAGGAGGAGGATCAACCTTCTTCCAGAAAAGCTAGAGATAGGAGCTACAGCCATTTATTTTCATGATCAGACATATTTATGCAGTTCTTTAGCCATATAGCATGATTCAGCCATATATCTGTAGCAGATATTTTATGTATATCATTTCTGTCAAGAAACCTTTATCGAGCCATCTTGGATCTATGTAAAAGAGACTAGATATCTGTTTTTATGCCTCATTGATTAATATAATATAAGATATGATTTGTCTCTCCATTTTCTAAATCTAACCCTCAAATAACTACGTTGTCTCTTTATGCAGTAATTTCTGTGTGTTGCAGTATTGGGGTTTCAGTGTTTTTGGGCTGTTTTGGAGCATGGGAGGCCTGTTTAACTAGGAAAAAGTCATTAGTTTCTAGTATCCTCTTAGATATAAGTTTAATAATGTAATATATAATGGATTCATGGGCTGCATTTTTTGTTTAAACTCATATTCTTGAAAAATGCGTTTTCAAGCATATATTGCTGAGTTTTCCCATTTTGGGATATTACAGTGGTATCAGAGCCTTAATCTTGGCTCAACCTCTGTTCTTCAAACATTATGGAGTATTCTCATAGGAAAGATAATATATGCAAAATAAATCAAAGAAAATCTTTATTTTCTGGAGGAAAGAGGTTCTCAAAACTTCTCTTTCAAACTCTGTAGGGTAAAAGCAAAGACATCAAATAAATGAGGAGGGAAAGACATGGAAGTCCCTCAACAAGATCTGCAAGATCTATACATGAGGAAAGATCTAATTCCTCATCTTATGGGTGTGAGCATTTAGCCACATCATCAGATTTACAACGCTCTATCAACCACATGTTCATAACAAAGAGGAAGAAGAAAGGAGATGTGCTAAAGAAGGAGACTCTTGGTGATTATTTGTAAGAGTATGAAGCTCAATCTAAGGGGTTCAAAGATCACTTGAAATTCCAAGGGTTTTGCAAGATCAAGGAGGAAAGAAGTACAAGGAGAAAACAGCATGGTGTGGGTATATTCTTCCTATCTACTTTTGATGGATCACCTAAATGTCCAGCTAGGGCTTGGGTGAAGGAGCTAGACACCTATGTACAACAACATCAAGTTTCAGAAAATGAAGCCATCAAAGTAGTAGCACTGCATGTTGAGGGTAAGGCTTATGCTTGGTGTTTGTTTGAATATTTTTCCTCAAAGAATGAAAATACATCTACTTATGAAAAGTTCATTAGAAGAGTAGTGGAAAGGTTTGATGAAAAATATTAGGAAACACCTCCTATGGAGTTTATCAAACCAAATCAAACAAAACTTTTTCATGGGTTGGAAGGGTCCATAAACTCAACTCCATTTCAGAAAACCATTGAAGGGGAGGGAAACTTGTATGATATCTTGCTAAGGGCAAAGTCCCCATTAGATGAAGGGATTTCTTCTCAAGAAAGACATGGAGATTCCTCATTCAGAAGAAGACCAAGATCTAAGGTCTCTTATTGATGATGAGGTATTTTCAACTATTGAAGAGGAGAAGGAGAAGGTTGGAGATAACAACGCAGTCATGACAAGATCACATCTAGGACCTCATGAAGAGGAAGATGGAGTACTTACTCCAAGGAGAGAAAATCTTGCACTCTTGCAAGGAGTTCCAAAGAATCTCACATATGGAGATCATGGCATAATCCATGTGAAGCATGTGCCATGATTATCAAATGGTGAGACATTGAAGATAGAAGAAGTGAAAGACAACAAGCATCATATGATGAGGAGCATACACCCTTCTCTATTTCATAAATTGGATGCACAAAAGAGGCAGGAGGGCTCGTGTAATGAAGACAAGAACAAATCTGTCCACACACATGTTCATCGAGCTCTATGTCTTGAAGTTTCCTTACAGGGAGGCATTCGACCAGGGAAACCCCCTGATTGGAAGAAAAATAAAGTTTTCTCTCAACTATGGGAAACATTTACATATTTGGCTAAGGAAGGAGCCTTGGGAGAAGCTAGCACAATGCAAAGAATCTTCTATGGGTTCAAAGAAGAGGTAATAAATTTTATGACGTTGACATTGCTATCTCCCACTCATTTATTTGCACTGAAAAATGAGAATTTAGAAATCTATGGTAACATGGATGGGATGTCCAATGGCCACTCAATATATTTGGGGCATCCAATGGTATTTTCACACACCAAGGAGATTTATAAACATGACAAGAGGATATCAACACTCTTGCATGCATGGGCCAAATTGAGGAAGTTTTGGAAGACAAGGACTTTCCAAGGGGAGGTTGAATTCCATCTACTTCAATCTTGTCTTGAGCAAGATCAGCTGCAAAAGAGGTAGAAAAAGGAAGTTGATAGTACTCCAACATGTGACTTTGGCATCAAGCATGTCAAAGAGGAGAGCCATGTTATGACAGGGGCTGCATTTCAGATTTCTACAGCGCTGTCATTATTGGGGAGCCTAGATCCTTATTGGGAGTCCCAACTCTTGATGGAATATTCCAAAGACCTCTTCACATGTAAGGTTATTAATGGAAAGTGATGGATGGGAGGTATAAAGTAGTTGATGGAGTCATTTATTCTCATGATAAGATCTATTTGGTTAGAGACTCCAAGCTTAAGTATAAACTACTTAATGCAACCTATGAGATCTTGCTTTCAAAACCCACTAGTTTCATTAGAGCGTATCATACTATCTTAGATAGATTCATGTGGGACAACTTCAAAGAGGATATGCACTCTCATATGAGAAAGTGCATGGATCATTTACTGGTTGAGGAGGAACATATTTCTTGGGAAAAGTTATCATTTTCACCTCCTTATTCATTGAGTGTAAGAAGGAGCTCATCCATGAGTTACCTCACTAAATTGAATCAAGTGTATGGAGAAACTTGTATTTCTGAACATCATAATGTATCTACTATATACTTGTATTTTCTTAACACTCATGTACAAGGATTTTCTCCAAGTGGGGGCACTTTTTCTTATGGGCTTCATGAGCCACTTTGGGCCATGAAAAATGATGATGTTGGTCATTCCTTGGAAGATTGTGGAGAGATGATGTACTCTTCATGGTGTGATTCATTAACACCAACCATCATGCATCTTCTCCAAGCATGTAAGAAGGATGGAGCAGAAAAATATTATTGGTAAAAACACTTGTCAAATCATATTCTATGGCAGTTGGGAGTAAAACTGCGTTGGTTGCACATGAGGGACCATTGTCCTTCTCCTTTACTATATATGGAAGCTAGCATGACTCTAATTATGATTCCATATGCTGAAAATGTTCTTATCTTTGTTGAGAACTTAGTTGGAGGAGAGACACATTTGTTGGATGTGTCCTTGGGGGAAGAAAATTACCACACTTTTTGCACTACATGTTTCAAGGGGAGCATGGGAAAAGAGATGGCTACCATAGTAGATCACTTGTTTCTATATGAGGTAGGCCATATGATTGTTTGGAGCACTTGGGACATGCCTCTCATGAATATTTGGGAGGAGCTTTTCTATGAATTACCAAGTTGGAAGGTGATTCATTTCATTTGGATGATAGCATGGAGGTGGGAGTCCTTCATTGATGATGAAATTCCCCATGATTTTCATCACTTCTATCTTGAGGAGGCCATTGATCAGCAAGAAGGTTTCCATATAAACCTTCCTTCACTTCATGATGAGAGCCATTTGGTTTATCCACCAAAGGCCAACTTGCACACTTGGGAGGAACCATTCGGAGATAGAATTATTGCAGAAATTCTGAAGCAATGGTTGAGATTGTTGGATGAGGAGGCCACAAGAGGAGGAGGGGAGATTTTGCAATACCCTTGCAGTTGCTTGAGAACAAGAAAAATTTGGGAGGGGAAGACTATAATATTCCTAAATTAGCATGCAACTAATAGGAATATTAATTTTTCTTTTAAAATCTAGGTAGATGAATAAATGGGCAAGGAGGCTCATAAGTTGCTTAAGTAGGAATAAAATCCCTCATAATGTGAAAAGGGATCATGTAATAACCAAATACAACATCCACATGTGTGAAAAGGGTCTAAAATGTGTGGAAAAATTCAAGTTTGACCAAGTCAACAACATTATTATATGAGGAGTGGATCCTAAAGAAAAATAGCTCAATGTGAATGAAGATCAATCTAGCTAGTCAAAATGAAGACACCTTGAGTGTGAATGGAGACAAGGCATGAAGATCCAGTCAAGGTTGATCTAGTCAAGATTGAATAAATCAAACAGTGCTATAAAAATATGAGCAAGGAAAATGGAAACAGCGTAATTTTGGAGGAGAAGCCTTTGCATGGAGGCAACCTCATAATTGGGTGGGACCCTTGGTGAGGAAGCTCATCAACTATATAATGGAGGGGATGGAAACCATATGGAGGAGGATTGAGATTATTTTTTGTATGTGATATGTTTAGAATTCATTCATACTTTTTTTGTTTAGCTAAGTTTGCTGCACTTTTTAGTGCAAGGGTTTTCTCATGTGAGAATTCCCCACTCTTGCTTGGAGATCTTGTTTAAGAAATACGAGGAGAGAATTTTGTGCTGCATTTTCCACTACCTGGTGTTAGGCCAAGAAGTTACCTTCAGAAAAAATGTATTCCCTTCCATAAACTGCATTATTTCTTAAGGTGTTGTAGTGGAGGGGTTTAATCCCTTGTTTTGAGAGCTAGTTTCCCAGGAGGAGGATCAACCTTCTTTCGGAAAAGCTAGAAATAGGAGATACAACCATTTATTTGCATGATCAGCCATATTTATGTAGTTCTTTAGCTATACATCATGATTCAGCCATATATCTGCAAAAAATATTTTATGTATATCATTTCTGTCAAGAAACCCTTGTCGGACCATCTTGGGTCCATGTAAAAGAGACTAGATATCTGTTTTTATGCCTCATTGATTAATATAATAGAATATCTGATTTGTCTCTCCATTTTCTAAATCTAACCCTCAGATAACTGCACTGTCTCTATATGTATTAATTTCTGTGTGTTGCAGTCTTGGGGTTTCAGTGTTTTTAGGATGTTTTGGAGCATGGGAGGCTTGTTTAACTAGGAAAAAGTCATTTGTTTCTGATATCCTCTTAGGTATAAGTTTAATAATGTCAGATCTAATGGATTCATGGTCTGCATTTTTCTTCTTAAAATATTATTCTTGAAAAATGCGTTTTTTAAGCATGTATTGCTGAGTTTTCCCATTTTGGGATATTACGTCGACACTGGAATGTTGCCCAATGCAGACATGCCTACATATATAGGCCCATGTTTGGATGAAAATATGTATGTAAGGTCACTGAACAGATGATGTGTACAACAATCCTGAAATTGCAGCCCGGATGGATGAAACTAGATTCGGGATCTTCTTATCTCATTCACTTGATCATTCAGGTACAAGTCTAGCCATGTGAATATATGATTTGTCGTCGAACATGGAAAGACATCATTTGATTACCAACCAATGATGCCAGCTATTAACAAATGTGAGAGAACCACCATTAATAAAAATGGCCCTCAAGGTAATACAGTACATTTCGTAAGGCGTGAATAGATGATTTGATGTTGAATGCTAAACAAAATATTTCGGTCAAAGGTCTAGAAGCGAGGATCTTTTCAATTCTGTAACAAGCCTCATGGTACTAGAATTTAATGTTTTTAAGTGAAATTCCTGGATATTGATTTGTCGTAAATAGGAAGTCACCTTATTGCAAAACGAGAGTTACTGATTTTAGAGACAAGCGTATGACTTGATGTAGAAATTTTCAGGGATGACGTTCATGAGAATAAAGGTTTACGAGTATTGCAGAAGGATGAGTGTATTCACTGGATGACTTCTCTTGAACATATTGGTGACACTGTGATGAGTTGGCAGCATTGACCCAAAACCGAAGTGAAGGTATGATGAACAATAGGTGTGAATGAACTGTCAAGATGATTACCCAACCCAAACAGTCATGAACATGGAGAGAAAGAAGTGTCATTTTCAAGAGCGACTTGCTACCATAAAGAAATTTTGCTCACTTTTCCCAAATTTTCCCCGGTCATTTGTCGACCAGTACCTCTTTATTTTTTAACAAGCTTGAGGAGGGTAACATTTGCTTGATCTATAATTCAACCCTTCAGGCGAATAAATTATCGCTATTTAATAATTTAACGAGTCTAGCAATGAATGAAAATCGATTCTTGCCATGATCGACAAGCCCGTCACTATTTTATGTTTTAACTATATTAACGACAGTGATATCCCAGTCCTTTTTCGTATTTAGAGAGTTTAAAAAAGTGGACAAAAGAAAACTCCATAAGTACTTTTTCGTAAATTTGTCACTCAGATCCAAAAAAGTGTAAAATAATATCTGAGAGAACCTCTTTGGTCATGTTTAACCAAGGTTTTCCTTTTTCGTAAATAATCTATCTCAGTCTGGAAAAGGGTTAAACTTATACTGAGTAGATATCAATTCATTTACTTTTACGTGCTTGAAAAGACAAGTGCTCGGCAATATTTTCACATTATCGGAGTCTGGAAAGAGCTGAAAGAAGACTCCAGGGGTTATTTTTTCACTGTTATAGAAGCTTGAAGAAGAGATAAAAGTGCGCTTTAAATCCTTTTTAGTTTTTAACAAAGCTCGAACAAAAAGGAGAAAAATTGTGCTTTGTGGTTAAGTCATTCTTTGAAATAAATTTGCACGTCTAATCTGTTTATCAGTTGTATTTCTTGTTCAGAACAACATCAAATGGATTAAAAATACTTGTTTCATGATAAAAACATCATAAAACTATAGTAATAGTAATAAATTTAACTTGAAAATAATTAAATGACTATTTAAAAGTAGTTTCACTATTCATTTTTACCATTCCATAGTTACCATTTGTATTTTGGAGCTCTAAACCTGATTTTGCCCCCGAACTTCAGCAGCTGATTTTGATTGTTTTTGTGGATGGATTTCATCGCCGTTTGATCTAGGTTAGTGCCATGAACCTCCTCTTCCCTTTAGTATTCGTTTCATTTCCAATTTCAGCAAATTTTTAGGGTTTTAAGGCCACTAGGGTAAATTCTGCCAAAAATGAGGGCAACACACCCATGAATGTCGAAACCTGCGTTGCATAGCAGGTACAGTAAAGAGTACTTGCATGTGCAATGCACTGTCTCTTGTCAAGGAGTGCGTTGGGCGCAGTTTAAGTTTTTGATTTTCTTACTATGCCCAAAATTGACATAGTTTCTTGCAATAAATGGAATCTAATGGATCTTATGGTTGTGTTTCAGGTTTCCATCGGATTATAATGAAGATTAAATGGAGGGAAAGAGAACATGAAGAACAAAATATGATTGCCTTGAATGATCTAGGTATTGTAACAACCCTAAGAAATTGTGGACTGCTTAAGTACTTCAAATTGTCCAGGATGAGGTAAAAAATAGAACTCTTGGAGTTCTTAGTTCAAGCATGGGATCCGACGATAGAGGCATTTCATATTAAGAACCAAGTGGTTCCTATAATAGTTAAGGATGTGTATTTTCTTACAGGTTTGTCAAGGAGAGGTTTTCCCATTTCACTCTCAGGTCTACTGTTGGAGGAGAGACAATGAGGGATTATATTCTGCAGTATTATTATCCAGGGGTAGAACCTAGCAAATATGGAAAAATAAACATCCAAGATGTCAGAAATTTTCCTTTGAGAACTATCCTTTTCACAATCACTAAAATTGTAGGCACCATTACACTACATGTAGTGAACAGATCATATATGCAGTATGCGCTAGAGTGTATGGAGCCAACAGTCTTGAACTAGTCTGAAGCTGTTCTATCTCAGATAAAGGAACAAATGAACAAAGCAAAGGGAGGAAGGAAGAAGAATTTTAGTTATGGTTATATCCTTATGTCCTTCGCCTTAGAACAGATTCCATTGATACAACCACAACATGTGACACTAGATAGTGCTAGTCCTAGAGATCCTTAGATGCAAATATGGGTAGAACTCATGGGTTGACAAGCTGGAAAATCGACTGTTGAGTTCTCTATTGCATTCTTTGCCTGGTTTCGGCAATATATTATCGTCATCGATGAGTATGCATATGCAAGTGTTGATTTTCGAGGAGATCCAGATCTATCACTACCTTTAAGGGTGAACATCAAAGAGAAGTTCGATCAACGTGCTATACTCAATGATAGTTGTTCGTCGATCTCCCAATACAAATCCTCGAAAACTCACTAACTTGCCGTTCATAGAGAAAATGGCCCATGTCAAGAAAGGATATATTCTATACACTATGACTAGCACCATCAGCATATCCAACAAATGGTTCCAAAGATTCAGACATCTGCGATGAAATGTAAAGCGGATTACTAACGTCAAGAAAAATCTAGAAACAAATTAAGATAGTAAATGCAAATCAGCATCATATATACAATATAATACAAAAAATTACCACGCTCATGATTAAGCATAGTAATGTTTCAAATACAACCCATTACTAGGCTGCATTGATGGAATTCCATCGTAATCAACTAACTCATAGGCACCCTTAGCAAGAAATATTTTGACAATATAGGGGCCATGCCATAATGGCTCAAATTTCCCTGTACCTATTACATCAGCTTCTTGATCGTAGAGAAGGACCAAGTCTGATCAGGTGATCATGTCCTAAGTGGAAAAAATGCTCAAATTTGGAACTTCTTAGAACTAGTAATAAATTGATTGAACGGATAGTGTTCGTCATTATGATCCTAATGCCGTGAATGACATTAAAATCCGATGTTGGATGTGGAAGATATTCAAGTTTTAATTTTTCCCAATAACCTTCAAAACAACACTTTGGAAGGCAAAAATAGCATATTCAGAAAAATCATTTTCTTTGGCAAAATTTCATTTTTGTTAAAAAAATAGATGGCCTATCAGTGGGTGCCACGTGGTCCCAGGCCTCAAGGCTCAAATTTTGAAAATTTTGAAGTTTTAAAAAAAATATTGGTCATGGGTCGACCCGACCCGACCCGACCCAGGTCCGCCTTTTTAGGCACGTTGGCCAAAATTAGTGAAGTTAACTCCAGTCCTTCCAATTTTGGTGGAGGGTTTTTAGGCCAAACTGGGCAAAACTTCAGTTGGTCATAACTTTCACTAGAAAGAACTTTTTGGAGCGATTTTTTTATTTTTTTATTTTGGGTATTTTGAGCATTCCAGAGCTAATGGCACAGTTTGTAGAGGCAACACAGCTCATATTCAGGTACATTTTCAGCAGAGAAGCTTGAAGAGCCATCAGGGCCTAGGGAGTGTTGGAGCTGTATTGGGCTATAGTTAACCATTGGAGGTGAAAAAAAAGCCTATATTTATTGTTTTATGTGTTCTGAACTCATTTCCACAGCTTATTTTTTCTATTTATGATTTCTTATCACTGTATAACCAATTTGAGCATCTAATAAGAGTAAGGACATGCCCATTTGGGGGCCTTGGACCCGACAAATGTAGCCCAGGAGGGGTGAACTACCTCATCAGTTGCTGTGTTATATTATGTGATTTTATCTTGCTGTGTTTTTCAGATTTAATAAGTTAAACAGTAAAAAGAAATAACACTCCTTCACACATAAGACTCAGAAAATTACCAAAAACACTTTGTTTCACTTGCAAGACTATCTAAACACTTTGCACATATAATTTTATGGAAATCAATAGCTTGAATAGCAAACAAGTAGTTTCATTTTCATATCATTGAGTGTTAACCTCTACAAGTCTAAAGACAGAGTATGTAAAGGGCCAGGTAGCCTCTGGATCTCATCCTTTTATCAAAGGTGACATATCCATTAAATGCCCCTACAGTCAATCTCTGGAACAGATCTAAGAAGTTTCATTTTTAGATCAGTTGGTATCGGATTTATGGTTTAGAGCTAGATTTTTTACTCAACATTTGTTTTGTGCAAAGATTAAGTCATTTGTTTGCAATTTTTGATGCTGACTAGGTTAAAACTCAAGAAAAGTGAAGGAAAATTGGATAGTGCATAAGCCAATACACAACCAAGAAGGGTCAGAGAACCACCTCCAAGACCCCTAGAAGCAGCTACAAGCATGTCTTCAAGAGAAGGTGAAACTCGTGAAGAGATGGATCCCAAGGAAGAAGAAAGGGTATTTCGGAAAGCTTTCTTGGATATGACTGAAATGGTAAGGATCCTCTATCAAGAAAGAAATGATAGGATTGTTGGAGAAGGGTCTAAAAGCCAAAAAGAAGGAGAGGATTCCTCAAGAGGAAAGAAGGGTAATGATCAGTCAAAGAAAGGGAATGGATGAAATGGTGATACACCATCTCCATCGCCATCCTCTTCCTCGTCATCATCTTCCTCGACTTCGGTAAATCAGTCACATAAGTCGAAAACCACTGTTAAAAATAATTTTCTAAAGCTTGATGTCAAATTTGAGTTTTCAATGTTTAATGGTGAAGTGAATGCAGAGAAATTAGATAATTGGATCAGACAATTGGAAGTCTACTTAAGGATTCAAAATCTGCATGATGACGACACTAAAATACAAATAGCCTTGCTAAGGATGGATGGGGCAGCTTTGGTATGGTGGGAAGCCAAGACCAAGGAGGAAATCAAGAAACATGGTAAGATTATTCTATCATGCACTGAATTTATTATTGCCATAAAGAAGCAATTTTATCCTCTTTCTCATCTTAAAAAGGCTATAATGAACTAGAAAAAATTTAGATAGCTTAAGGGACAGAATGTGCAAGACTATACCCAGGAATTTAGGAGAAGAGCACTCTTATTAGGGGTAGAATTACAAAGTCAAGATACCTTGCTGAATTATATAGGTGGTTTTCATAGTTACCTTAAACACACTATCCTTATGTTTAATCCTACTAGTCTAGACGAAGTTTGTGTACAAGCTACGCATTTAGAGGCTGGAGGGAAAAACACTTTTGATGAGGGTAGAAACAAGCTTTTCAAAGGGAAGAACAAAAATAAAACCTTTAAGGGCAAAGGTAAAAAGAATGCATCTATCGAACAAGAGGGTGAAAAGTTAATTTGTAAAAATTGTTCAAGAGAGGGCCATGAAGAGAAAAACTATTGGAAATTACATCCTGAAAAAAGAAACCAGTTTCACAAAAACAAGGGAAAGAAGAAAATTGCATCTACTACAACTACACCTCAAGATTTAGGTGATGATTCAGGGGATGAAACCAAAATTGCAGCCATGGGTTTGAAAAGCATGAAGGGAAAGGAAATAGAAACTAAAGCAAGCACTAGTACTTCAAACTATCATGTACAATATCCTAGTGAGGAAGAAAGAATTGAATTGTTCCATGTGAGGGTAGTCTCAAAACATACTAAAATAGACACAATGTTTGACAGTGGGTCACAAAAAAATATCATATCAGAAAACTTGGTCGAATAGCTAAAACTTGAGACCATTCCACATCCAAAGCCTTATCCACTTGGGTGGATATGCAAGGATGAAAAATTACAAGTCTCAGTGCATATTGTGATTCGCCATAACTGCACACTTTATTGACACAGTTGAACTTGATGTGGTGCCGCTTGATATATCAGGAGTTGTTTTGGGAATTCCTTATTTATTTGACAGGAAAGAGATCTTCTATCACCATGAAAACAAATATCATCTCTTTAAAGATGGCAAGGAGTTCATTGTCAGAGCACATCGCAAGAAGACAAA
Organism: Pinus albicaulis; assembly: GCA_034641835.2. Taxonomy (NCBI): domain Eukaryota; kingdom Viridiplantae; phylum Streptophyta; class Pinopsida; order Pinales; family Pinaceae; genus Pinus; species Pinus albicaulis. Next base: position 544,965,183 of record CM076579.1, on the reverse strand, counting down.
TATAGCGATGGTAAATGCGGGACAGGTAAAAAGGCTAGTCAATTCTAGCAAGAGTTTTATACTTCTTATGATCAAGCCAAAGGTTGATATGAATCATGAGTAATTTGAAAATTGTGATTCCAAGCTTAAATCAGATTTATATGATGTATTTGATGCACAACATGAGATGTTTTAGGAACCGACAGGTTTACCTCCTAAAAGGGAGATTCAACATGAAATCCATTTACATCAAGATTGTCCTCTTCCTAACATCGGCATGTGCCACTTGTTTATCATGGAGAATGCTGAAATCAAGAGGCAAATTAAAGACTTATTGGAAAAAGGATTCATAAGAGCAAGCACTCCACCATGTGGGTCACCGATAGTGTTGATTCCAAAGAAAGATGGAACTTTGTGCATGTGTGTGGACTTTAGGGCATTGAACAAAATAACGGTAAAGAATCGTTACCCACTTCCAAGGATAGATGATTTGTTGGATCAGCTGAAAGATGCTAAATATTTCACTAAGTTAGACTTACGTAGTGGTTATCATCAAGTTAGAATTGCAGAAAGTGACATTTGGAAGACAACATTTAAAACCAAATAGGGACTCTTTAAGTGGCTTGTTATGTCGTTTGGTTTATGCAATGCACCTGCAACTTTCATGCGTGTAATGGATGATTTATTACATCCTTTTATTGATGATTTCATTATTGTATAATTATATGACATCTTAATTTTCAGCAATACAAGAGAAGAGCATGTCATGCATGTTAATAAAGTACTTGATGTTTTGAAGAAAAATCAGTTATTTCTTAAAATGTCAAAGTGTGAATTTGGAAAGAATTCTTTGGTTTATTTGGGACACATAGTAGGAGGAGATGCTTTGAGGATTGATCCTCCCAAAGTAGATGCCATTGTGAATTGGCCTACTCCCAAATCCATTACAGAGGTAATAAGTTTTTTGGGTGCAGCTCAGTATTGGAGGAAGTTTATTTCTAACTTCTCTACCATAGCAGCTCCTATGCATGCAGTGACTAGTGTGAAGCGTGCTTTCCAATGGGGAGGCAAGAAACAAAAATATTTTGATTCTTTGAAAGATAATATAAGTTCATCTCTAGTTCTTACATACCGGACTTGAGACAACCATTCGAGATTTAGACAGATGCAAGTGAATACGCCATGGGTGCAGTTCTCTTACAACATGGTAAGCCTATTACATTTCATTATGAGACATTTAATGGTGTTGTTGTGAATTATCCTACATATGATAAAGATTTGTATGCATTGGTACAAAGTGTCAAAAAATGGAAACACTATTTGATGGGCAAAGAAACAATTGTTCATACGGACCATCAGCCTTTACAATACTTGCAATTGCAAAGTAAATTGCAGCAGTCACGGCATTTCAGATGGATGGGCTTCCTACAACAATTTCACTTGGTAATAAGGTACAAGAAAGGTATTTACAACAAGGTTGTTGATATGCTTTCAAGGCCTATTATTAGTGCTAGTACTTTACTTAAGAATGATTCTATTGTGCATGAGAGCTATATAGAACAATATGCATTAGATGTTGATTTTAAGGATGTGTATGCTAACTTGAGTGAAGGGAATCATGTTGAGGAGAATGATTATCATTTGCATAATAATTTGCTGTTTCATATGGGAAATTTATGTATACCACGGGGGGAGAGATTAAGTATGATGAGAGAGGCTCATTCTTCTCTCATAGCTGCACATTTCGGGGTAAGAAAAACGGTGGCACATTTACAGGGCATTTTTATTGGCGTTGCATGGTAGATAGTGTTTCACGTTTCATTAGAGGTTTTTCATTATGTGCTACATGCAAGCCTAGCAATAGGAAGCTTGGTTTATATACACCATTGCCAGTACCTTCTAGACCATGGGAAAGTGTTTCTATGGATTTTGTTGGAGGGCTACCATTATCTAGAAAGCATCATGATTATCTTTATGTAGTAGTTGATCGTTTCAGCAAGATGTGTATTCTTATGCTTTGTAAGAAAACTATAACTACTAAAAAAACTACTGATTTATATTTTCAACATGTATGGGTTCATTATGGCTTGCCTACTTCTATTATTAGTGATAGGGATTCCATATTTGTTGGGAATTTTTGGTCCAATCTATGGAAGATGATGGACACCAAGTTGAAGATGAGTACTACTTTCCATCTGCAAACCAATGGCCAAATAGAGGTAGTGAATAGAGCCATTATATATCTTTTGAGAGGTTATTGCAGCAAGCATCCCAAGCTTTGGGATGAGCATTTGCATTACATTTAGCATGCTTACAACCAGGCCAAGCACTCTTCTACAAATACTTCACCTTTTGAAGCTTGTTTTGGGTATTTGCCTAAGTCACCTTTAGATTTTATTCTTGAGAAGGATGTGGCCATTGATGGTCATAGTGACATTGACAAAGCTCATATGTTCATTGAAATAATTCAGCTCATACATTAGCAAGTTCAAGAACAGCTTGAAAAAAGTCAAGGCAAGTACAAGGAGAGACATGATAAACATAGAGTTGATCATAAGTTTCAAGAAGGAGATGAGGTATGGTTGCATATTAGTAAAGAAATAATGCAAGGAGAAGGTAAAATTCTGAAGCCTATTCGTTATGGTCCATTCAAGATCCTTAAGAAAGTTGGAAATAATGCTTTTCAATTAGATTTGCCTTCATACATGCAAATGTATTCTGTTGTGAATGTGGAAAATTTACGTTTGTATGAACCTCCTTTAATTGCTGATATTGAAAGTGACATTCAGCTACCATCCATAGAGGATTTCTCACTATAATTTTTGAATGAATTGAAATAGGATGCTATCCTTGACAGAAAGACACACACTTCAAGGAGGGGAAATGTTGATTATGTTCGGGTTGGTCTTAAAGGCAACAAACCGAGTAAGGAAAAGTGGATTGAGGTGGAAAAGGTGAGGGACCTATACCCTCATCTTCTTAATAGATAATTTAAGGATTTTGGAGTCCAAAATCTTCCCAATGGGGAGGTGTGATTAGGTGATCATGTCCTAAGTGGAAAAAATGCTCAAATTTGGAATTGCTCAGAACTGGTAATAAATTGATCGACCAGATAGTGTTCATCATTATGATCCTAATGTTGTGAATGACACTCAAATCTGATGTCGGATGTGGAAGATATTCAAGTTTTAATTTTGCCCAATAACCTTCAAAACAACACTTTGGAAGGCAAAAATAACATATTCAGAAAAATCATTTTCTTTGGCAAAATTTCATTTTTAGTAAAAAAAATAGATGGCCTATAAGTGGGTGCCATGTGGCTTGCCCAGAGGCTACCACGTGGCCCCAGGCCTCAAGGTTCAAACTTTGAAAATTTTGAATTTTTAAAAAAAATATTGGTCATAGGCCGACCCGACCCGACCCGACCCGGGTGGGCATGGGTCACCCACGGGCGATGTCTACCCGCGGGTCAAGTGTAAACGTAGGCCGGTGTGACCATGGGCAGAGATGGCAAGTGGAGTATAAACAATGGATCAGAGGTTAAACGAGCATGTAGAGGTGTTATGTCATGAACAAGACAGTGGGTGGCTTGTGAACAGAGCCCTAGGCGGCGTCTACCCGAGGGTTAGCATTGAACGCAGAGCAAAGTGGTTGAGCAGTGAAAAGAGCATCGGGTTAGGTCTACCCGCAGGTCGTGTGAATGGTTGGTGTGTGAACATGCACAGAGGTCTACTATACCTTCGAGTCAGTTGTGCACGTGGGTCTACCATACCTGTGAGTCGGTTGTGAACAACCATGGGTCAACAATACCCAGTTATATTTTATGGTTGGTTAACGTTATAACTTGCGGCGGGTGCGGGTTGCATGTGACCGCCCGTCACCTGACATTTAATGCCGAAAAAACCGTGTATTAAATTTGGCGGAGTCCACCTTTTTAGGCGCGTTGGCCAAAATTAGTGAAGTTAACTCCAGTCCTTCCAATTTTGGTGGAGGGTTTTTAGGCCAAACTGGGCAAAACTTCAGTTAGTCATAACTTTCACTAGACATAACCTTTTCGAGTGAATTTTTTTTTGATTTAGGGTATTTTGAGCATTCCAGAGCCAATGGAATAGGTTGTAGAGGCAACAGAGCTCATATTTAGGTACGTTTCAGTATATAAGCTTGAAGAGCCATGAGGGCCTAGGGAGTGTTGGAGTTGTATTGGGCTATAGTTAAACATTGGAGGTGAAAAAAAAGCCTATATTTACTATTTTCTGTGTTCTGAACTCATTTTCATAGCTTATTTTTCCTGTTTAGTATTTATTATCAATGTATAACCAATTTGAGCATCTAATAAGAGCAAGGACATGCCCATTTGGGGGCCTTGGACCCGACAGATGTAGCCTAGGAGGGGTGAACTACCTCATCAGCTACTGTGTTATATTATGTGATTTTATATTTCTGTGTTTTTCAGATTTAATAATTTAAACAGTAAAAGGAAATAACACTCCTTCACACATAAGACTCAGAAAATTACCAAAAACACTTTGTTTCACTTGCAATACTATCTAAACACTTTGCACATATAATTTTATGGAAATGAATACCTTGAACAGAAAACAAGTAGTTTCATTTTCAGATCATTGAGTGTTAACTTCTACATGTCTAAAGATAGAGTTTGTAAAGGGAAAGGTACCCTCTGGATCTCATCCTTTTATCAAAGGTGACATATCCAGTAAATGCCCCTACAGTCAATCTCTGGAAAAAATCTAAGAATTTGCATTTTTAGATCAATGTCGCCCTCTGAGAAAATGCGAGGCTGGACGTTTTTGTTCCATTGCACCTTTATACGTCTCTTATGCGCTTTGTTGGCCAATTAGGCTTCACGACACATTTCATCAATATGGATGAGGTCAAGGAGACGCGCTTCTTCTTCTGAGGTGTCAGGTAACAAGTCTATTGCGATTTTTAACGATGATATTTCACATTGGATTGGTAAGATAGCTTCCAGAAAATACACCAATTGAAAAGGAGTAAATCTAGTTGCGTTTCTCACCAAGGTTCGATATGCCCACAAGGCGGAGTATAGGATCAAATGCCAGTTTATTTTACGAACTCCTATCATTCGTTGAAGCATTCATTTGAGAATTTTTTTAATAGCCTCAACTTGTCCATTTAATTGTGGATAATAAGGAGTAGAATTATCATGTGACAATCCTAACTTGGCAGTCAATTCAGACATCATGTGGTTGCGAAAATGCTTCCCATGATCTGTAACTATAGCCTGTGGGACCCAAAACCGTGCATAACATGATTGAACAAAAACAATGCAGCTGTTTGTCCTGTGTTTTTGAATGTAGGCATCGCTTCGGCCCATTTGGTAAAATAGTCGACTGTGACAATAATAAAACCATGCCCCCCGGACAAAGGAGGGCTACAGGTCATGAAGTCAATACCCCATTTCATAAATGGTCCAGCAGAGAAAAAAAGATGCATTGGTGCTGGAGGTTTGTACATTTTACAATAAAAAATCTGGTATGCATGACAACTTCTGACTGCGAGGATGCAGTCTTGAAAAATTGTAGGTGAAAAGTAACCGGTGCAGAGTATCTTCTGTGCGGTAGCATATCCAAATAAGTGTCCACCACAATCCCCAGCATGACAATAATTTAAAAAAATTTCGGCCTCCTCATGAGTGAGGTGCCTCCTTAAAATGGTATCGACACCACGACGATAAAGTGTATTGCCTACAATCAGATAATCTTTGGCTTGGTATCGAATACGTCACTGTTCAGAGAGAGAGGTATTAGGTCGAAAAGTTTGGGTTTGGAGATAAGTGATGAAATCCCCATAACAAGGATCATATGATCCGATCAGAAATAGAGACTCGTCTGGAATTGATGGTTTCGACTTAGTTTCAGTACTATGAGAGGGAAGGTCATACAAAAGCTCATCCAAAACTAAAAACTTCTTTGATTTGGATTTGATAAATTCCAAATAAAATTCCTACAAAATGAAAATCCACTTTGAATATCTCCCCCCCAACAATTGCTGTGATAATATGTAAGTCATGGGGTTGCAATCTAAAACTATTGTTGTTTTTCGGAGCAGGATATAATGGCGAAATATTTGGACAACTTGAATAGCTGGCAAGGCAAGCTTTTTTAACGTATGAGTAATTAAATTATGTATCATTGAGATTATGACTCAAATAATAGATTGGATGTTCAATTCCTTCTTCTACTTGGACCAATAGCATAGCAATGGTCATTTCGGCCACAACGGTATATAGGAAATAATCGTTTTGATAATTAGGAGGATACATTAATGACGCTCATACAAGAGTTTCCTTGACAGCATCAAAAGAATCTTGCGCAACTTGGTCCCAATGGAAGGGAACCCCCTTTTTCAATAGTTGAGTAAATCCTTTAGCCATTTTGGCATAATTTTGAATGAACCTTCTTAGGAAGTTTACCTTTACTTGAAGTTTTTGTATCTGAAGTAAGTTTGATGGTGTAGGCTAATTAAGAATGGCCTGAACCTTCAAGGGGTTGATTCAAATCCCTTCTTTTGATACTATGAAACCAATAAAATGACCAGAACCAATAGAAAACACACATTTATGTGGATTGAGGTGTATTTTACAGTGTTGGCAGTGTAAGAAAATGACTCTCAAATGCATCGGATGATCAGTCTGATTTCTTGAATACGCTGGTAAACCATCTAAGTATGGTTGAACAATGTGCTTGATGTCATTGAAAGCATAATCCATTTCTCTCTGAAAAGTTTCCCCAGCATTCTTTAAACCAAACAGAAATTTCCTATATGTGAATGTGCCCTAGGGACAAATGAATGTTGTCTTATGTTGATCATCTGGGTGAATATTGATTTTATTGTAGCCAAAAAATCCATCCATGAATGAAAAGATTTCTCATCCAGCATAATCGTCAATAATCTGATCGATAAAGGGAGTAGGATAGTTGTCTTTTGGATAAGCATGATTAACATGTCGATAATCAATGCACACTCTAATTGTTCTTTGTTTTTTCATGATAGGAACGATATTGGAAACCCACTTAGTTAGCAGAACAGGGTAAATGAAGCCATCACACAAAAGTTTTTCAACTTATTCTTTGATGGAAGTGGTTTTCTTCAGATGTATAGGACGAAGTCGTTGACGCACCGGTTTGGCATCAGGATACATATTAATAGTGTGTTCAACTATAATAGTATCTATGCCTAGAGTTTCCTCATAAGACCAAGCAAATACGTCACAAAATTCACGAAAAAGAGAGCGATATGATTCAAGTGCTGATGGAGAACAAGATACACCGACATGAATGTTCTCTACAATGCTAGGTTTGGTTGAAATATCGATAGAAATCGTTTCTTCAATATTTGAAATATTTCACTCAGAATCAATTGCATTAATGGGAAAAGAATTTAGAAAGAAATTTTTTATGGATGGGTGATATAGTTCACTAAGATTATATTATTCATAATCAGGAAGATGGGAACGATGATTATAATCTTCCCATGGTTCTCCTTCTGATGTCATAGCTTCCAAAATATTCTCATCTATCAACAATGTTAAGGAAAATGGATCAGATGGAGTACCAAAATCTAATAAATGATCAACCCAAACACTCAGCGACGTTGATTTCAGATTTTCCACCCAAGCCAGATAGATTGATTACTATGCCAGCTCAATAGGGCTGGGCAGCAGAAACTCATCCAACGTAGAAAAATCAGAATCACCCGTACTCTGCCTTAATCTAGATAGAGTGGAAGAGATCATGTAGCAGGTCTCTATACTTGCAATTTCTACTGACGTCGCTAGCGGCGGTAATGAAAAGGTTCCCATTAAAGTGGAATCCTTTAAGAGTCCTACACCAATGTTCTAAAGTTCTAGTTTGGGTATGTGAACGAATGGAACACTTCCAGTTACCTATGAAGAAGAGGCAAAGAAGAATAGTTGATTAATGATTGTAATTGTATCTTTATGTGGAAAGGCAATCATTCTAAAATATGTAGAAACAATACCAGTAATTTAATATACCCATGGCCTTCCAAGTAAAATATTATAGTCAAGGGGTCCGTCAACAACCTCAACATCAGTATTCACTGTTTTTCCCCCTAGTTCAACATGCAGGCTATTAATAATACCACAAGGTTTATATGTATGTCCATCAAATGCCTTCAACATCGTTGATGATTGTGATAAGCGCGGCGAGCCAAGTGACTTCCAACAATTTAGAGACATAATGCATGTAGATGCTCCCTCATCAATAATAGTGCGATGAACAAGGTGATTGGGAACATTTACCTGTATGGAGAATGCCAATTCTGCTGGTAATTGTGGCACATAGCCCGTATGATTAAAGACGACTAGATTAGAATCAGCCAGATCAATTCAACCAATAGCCGACAATAAAGCTTGTTTTTGGGAGGGAAAATTTTGTAATACCTTAAGAGAAGACATAGCTGAAGGGGATTGAGCCAAATCTTCAACTATATTATAATTTTTTGCAACTCTTGCTCGAGGCTTATATGTCGATTTATGAATTACTCCCTTTGGTGGCTTGATTGTCAATTCAGGAATAACAGTAGGTGGTACTGATTCTGTAGATGGATTCATTGTCGAGGTAGTAGGTTGATCAGTGGCCGGACTACCATAATATTTTTTTCACGTCGACACCAAAATATCAGTTGAAGGTTTTGTGACAGATAACATTAACACTTGGGAACTAGGAGCTAGATCCGTAGCAACCATATTTGTGTCCAGATTTGGAAATGGGTCTGTCAACACAGCTGACGCATTGTAAGTCTTGATGATTTTTGAGACTTAAGTGCAGTGAGGACAATCCCTAACAAAGTGTTCCTCATAACATATTATGCATGGATAACGAGGTTTCTAAGGTCCAGACGGTTGATCAGATGATCTTTCATGTGGGTTAGAAGTTTGCTTTTTCTTTGATTTCCCCTTTTTCTTACTTCCTGGTTGCTTTTCACCTTTGCCTTTGTCAAATGACATGGCATTAATTTCGGAAGTAGGATCAGGATCAAATGCAGTAGTGTGGTGTGTGTTTGCAGTACATATCAAGTCGTCTCTGGCATGAGAGTCATTTATTTGAGGAGGAACATTGAAATTACATCTCGACATATTAGGGATTTTTTCATAGAGCATGCCAGACTGAGTATAAATCAAGTCTATGTATTTTTCACGAATGATAACTTGATATTCTGTGACAATGCCACCCTTAGCCACATCCTCAGTTATAGATGGTAACAGGGACTTAATGAACGATTCAACAAGGAGCTGATCTGGAACAAAAGTCCTAACCATTCATCGACGACGATGCCACTCATGAATATGATCATAAATGTGAGTAGCATTAGTTTGCTTGAAATTAGTCAAGAGTTCCGTTCTAGTTTCATATTTGATGGGTAACTGGAAATGAGTCAAAAAGACAAAAGCTAGGGTTGTGAATTATCAAAAGAAGCTCTAGGTAATTCAATATACCATTTTTCATCCAGACCTGTGAGCGTACTGGAAAATACATAGTCGAACAGAATCATCATTCAGGGAATTTGATGAACACAATAAATGATAAGTCATAACATGAGTCGATGGATCTTCTCCAGGGTTTCCATTGAAATTAGAAATATCCGAGGGTAATTTGTGAGGTATCACTGGCCACCAAGGAGCATAATTAATTGGATCATTAGTTAGTCGATTTAAATCTGGTAACTCTAAAGTTGCAAGAAATGGCAGTTGTCTATTAAGGTCAGGTTGAGCATAGCTAGGGTAAGATGGAATTTCTTAAGCAATAGGCCTTTGAGCACCAGCATAAGGAATCTGTTGTTGGTAACCCAGATAGGGGTTGTTTTGCATAGCAAGCACTTGAGGATTCTGCTGACCAAAACCTGGATATGATACTTGTTGAAATGAAGTTTGAGGGATTTCCACCTGTGGCTGCCAAGGGGTCTGTCCACCAATGTTATAACCCAAATTAACATGACTTGGATTCGGTTGATATGCATAACTCGGTTGTGGTTGTGACATCCCATAAAATGGTAAACTAACTTTTGAATAAATAATTCCTGATACAGGTTGTTGCAAATTAATCAAAGGATTTGGAGTCTGTGGACACAACATTTGATGATATTGAGTTGAAGGACCCGCTTGATAAGGTTGATGATGTAAAAAATTTTGATTCCGTAACAAGGGTATAGATGCATTAACAAGTGGTAATGAAGTGGGTGTAACAGGTTGAACCAGTTGATATGATTGTACAACCGTTTGTGGTTGGATAGGCAGAGTGGGCTGCCATTGACAAACATTTGTTTCAACATTAGATTGACCAAAAAATGATGGAGTACTGTCATATTAGGTGACCAAAGGTTGCCCCCCAGCATGAGGAGTTTAATAAGATGGAAAATATTGCTCTCCAAATTCTATGAGTCCAGTTGATATGGTACTTAAAGGAATAGAACCAGAAGGACTGGCTTGATATTGCCCTGATGATGTGTATAATGAATCAAGTCATTCAGTACTTACGATAGGATTACCAGTTAAAATACTGAATGATGACATTCGTAAAGTCCATGGATTGGAATATGCACAAGAGGAAATTCCAGATAATGATTTGTAACCTGATGGGACCATAGGGCCTCCATTAAAATATGACTTTGGTGAGGTGGTAAACATCGATGGAGTAGCGAGGGCAAGAGTTGATGTAATTGGAACAACAGGCCCAACCAAAGATGTTGGTTCAGACATGGTTGTTTGACCAAATGTATACCCTTTTGAATCGACGAGAATTTGAAAATGAGGAAGATCAACAAATGAAGAGGTTGTCGATTGAGATAAAGACTCGTACAGGTAAAGGTCCTACCCAAAATGGGTTGGACTTAAAGGTGTAGTGTCTTGTGGGATTTCTTCAATCACAATTAAACTAGGTAGAAGAATCTCATCGTCAGGCCCAAAGTATATTTCTGGTGGTTGACTGTGTGATATGGAATATTCAATAGCTACAGAACTTTGTGGGATGACCAAGGTAGGAACTAATTCCGGTTGTTCGACTTCAGGATTCAGATGTTCTGGAAAAGAAGAGACAGGATCTAGATCAATTTGTGGTTAAGCAACATCGGGTCCAGGAGGTATGGTCTCACTGATTGGATGGATCGTGACCACGGGTATCCATGAAGACTCCGTTTCGACAACCGTAGATGAACCGAGATGTGTAGAAACAACTTGAGCTAACTCTGGTTTATGGGAAAATGATGTTTCACCAGAGGTACAAATTATACTTGATTCGACAGATCGTGATCGCCTTCGCCTACCAGAAGTAACTTCTGGTGGTAAAGATGGTTCTAAAGCTAATATACGTGAATGACGGGGCAAAGGATTTTGTTCTTCCATGATTACTGATTAATTTTAACCAAAAAACAAATAAACAAAATAATAGGGTAATGCTAGGCAAAAGGGTTTATCAAGAAATTTTGAACTGCAGAATACCTCCTGGCGACCCAAGAAGTACGGGCAAGCAATCTCCCTCAATGTTGTGTTCAGTGTATCACAATTTACAAGGAGGATGACTCGGTTTTCTATGGATGGATAGCACCTAAAATTTGTCCTCCCAAATATAACCGAAGGTACGTGGAGGCCTAAGTTCGTATTAGCACTGTCTAATGTGAAACTGCACAGTGAGAGCACCCCTTTATACTTATTATACTGTAACACCATCCGATATACCCGAAAGTATGTGGATGAGCTACGATATACTTACGTACGTGGAGTGAGGTATCACACTCGGAATGTATCACAGACAAGTTAACAATAGTTGCTATGTTTTACGATGCCAGAAAACGTCTCTACCCTAGACCTTCTAAATTTTATCGTTATGGTTCCAATGCTTTGTTAGGTAAATTGAGATTAATTTTATGTTGATCTTGCTTACAATTTTCCTTTCAAAGGTTAAACGCGATGATGTATTGGAAAATTCCTAGAATGCAACTAAAAATGATAAGCAATCTTTCACTTTCAGTTCTTTAATGAAAAACCTAACTACTAAGGGAAGAGAGAAAATAATTTGTGAGAAAACAAATCAATGAGAAAAACAAATTAATGATCACAAAATAAATTTAGATTTCCTAATGTTCCTTTTTTCAAAACACACAAAAATACTACATGCAAATGCAAGTTTTTCTTTTCAGTTTCCTTAATGTTATGAATGCAGAAAAGAAACTAGGTGCACTAAATCAACAATTCAAATTGCTTTTACTTTTGAGAAACAAATAATAGAAACAAAAATTTCTCTTTTGAAGGAAAAATGAGGATTTCAACAAAAATTTATCCTATCAAGGAAATGAAAATTTTACGACAATTTCCTATTTTGAAAGAAAATGATTCTTAATGTGACCATAAAAAATACTTTGAAATCAACTTGTCAATGATAAAGAAAAAAAAAATTTAAACAAGCATTGAACAAATTTTTAGTCAAAGGAGGAAGAAGTATATAGAGTTACTGGTCAATATGAGGATCAAACTTTTCAAAACACAGCAGAAAACAAACTGAAGCAAATTGCAAAGGAAAATTCAAAGGAATCTGGGTGGTTTTAGGAGTCAACGCAGTCTCTGAAGGGAGACAGTGCTTTGCAATGCAGGCCTGAAAGGGAGACAGTGCTATGCAAAGCACTGTGTCCTGTCTAAGGTTGTGTTGGGTGCAGTGTATAAGGAAAAACATTAGTGTTTAACTCACTATCTTTGCAAATTTGGCTTTGAAAAAGTTTAATCTTTGTGTGTAACAACTACTGGGTGGATAAACAAAGCAAATCAGAGGCTAAGTCACCTAGATATAAGAGAAATTCTTCCCCAGTGGAGTCGCAAATTTGTTGGGCCAGAATTGTGAATTACGGATAAAACATGCTTCCCTAGACAGATGAAAATCTAGAACAACATATTAAAGACTATACGACTACCTTTCCTAACTTAGAACTGACACACAGAAAGGATTAGAGGCTTACTTGTAATCTAGGTACTTCTAAATGGCTCCTTCTGTCACTTCTGTTGTAGCTTCAAATTCAAGCGGTTTGTAGGAAAAATTATTCCTCCAAGAAAAAACACTAAAACAACAGAAAATAGCAATAATACAGATGTATATTCAAGTTAGTTAGCTAAATCAGTAAAGCATAAACAATATACATCAACTAAGATATTGCAATATGGAAAACCAAAGCCAATATTCATGCATATAGGGAAAAGTAAGTTGTATTCTTTATTGATGATAGAAGGAGAGGTTACATCCAAATGATTGATTTTAAGTGACCCTTCCAGCAATGATCCTCATCCCCATCATAGTATAAATCTCTCCAAAAGCTGTTACACAAATCTAACTCTTAATTGAAAATCCTCTAGCATTTCTCTACTCAAATTCTTCCTTTCAAACACTCAGATCTGTGTTCAATTTATAGATGAACTAAAGGTAGTTTTGCAATGAATGACTTTCCAATAATATGCAAGACATTTTCCCAGTCATGTAGATGTCAAATGGACACTTGGATTCGAAGCTTGACAAATGTGAACTCTTCTAGAAGGCACTGGCCAAGTGGAGATTTCGGAACAATGAGAATTTTGCTCCCAATGTGACCAACGCACCCATAGATGTCGGGAAGTGCTTTGTAGAGTAGCCTTGCATGGGGCTACCTGCATATGAAACACACTTAGTCCCTTTAGAGTCAACGTTGGTGAGCTCCCACATGCTATATAATAAACTTCAAACTGTGGAAACCTTTGCTTGATGAAAGTCATGTTTGATTTGTCTTGTTCTTGCCTTAGGGCATGTAGCAACTTGAAATGATAGGAAATGATATACCATTATTCATTGGTCTTGGAGATGATGCTCAGTTAACTAGGTCATTGGGAATGATGCCCAAATTGGCCTATAACACAGTGAACCACACTCCTTCTGACTAAGGCTGCCCCACCAATGGACGCATTATATATGATTCTGTTGCAAAAAACCCTGTAATGGAGGCACACTGGCAAGCAAAAGAAGGATGTAGCCACTACCTTCCAAAGGTTGCCATCAATCCCAAATTTTTCATTCTAAATAAACGATTGGAAAAGGCAAGGAAATTTAAGAAATATCATGACATGATCTGCAAATTTTTAGGGATTTGGCTGAAAGAGCAGGATGTATTGGTATGGATCCAACACAAATGGGCTCCATGAGGGAAATTTGAACTTTTAATCCGAGCCAAGGGTTTTTTTGCTGTCATATTTGAATATTCAGAAGATCGAAAGAAAATATTTGAGAATGGGCCTTACTTCATGGATAGTGCGGGTCTTTTTCTCCAATATTGGTGCTACAACCCATAGAAGGATGAATTCACAGATGCACCAGTTTGGGTTCGAATATACTCATTAACAGGCGACTTCTGGGAACCAGACGTTCTAGAAGGTATCGGGAACTCTATAGGTGAATATCTCAAAATGTCTGAGATCAATAAGAATCAGCACCATGCGACATATGCTAGGATTCGTGTTCATACGAACATATCCTAACCCCTGCCCGAATCCATAGATCTGATCTATCCTGATCCCACTTGGATTCAACCACTTGATTATGAGCATCTCTCATTCAAATGTTTTCATTTCCACAAGTATGGCCACATATTTAGAGACTACCCACTAACCCTTGTAGAATAAGTTAGGGATACACCAAAATCTCGCGATGGTGAGGGTTTCCAACCTTTTTGTGGGAGATTCCCACAGAAAAATCAACCCCAGCCGACAAACCCACTAACCCGGCTTGGGAGCCAAGCAGCCTCCCACCCAAAGCCTCCCCAGCCAGAGTAGACATCAAATCCAATGAATTCATCTAGATCTAACAATTACTTTGTGGCCTTGGCATTGGAAGATATCGCCTTAGTTCTGACCCAAAATATGCCATCTAAGGAGATACCCCAATCTATAGATATAGACAAGATTCTCACCATCCCAGATGAAAATATGGCTACCAAGAGAAAAATTCCTAAACAAGTTGAGGCAGATCGGTGGGTACAAGAAGAGTTGATAAATACAAGCAAGATACTGGAAGCAGAGAAACATAACAGGTTAGGATCCAAGGAGAAAAATATGTTGGAAATTTTCAAAAGCTTGAGCAAGGTGAACATTAAAGAAATCCTAGTTAACCAACTATCCCACTTTGGACATATTTTTACTTAAGGGTCATCCCGATTTGGCCTCACAGAATCTTCATATTATGGAAATTTCCAAATAAATTTATAGTTCCTCCATTTGTAACCATCAGTTTACACTTTGGTGCTAGATATAGGAAGCAATTCAATTTGTTGGCTATATTATAATGAATAAATTATGGGTAGTACCCAAATCAATCAACATTATTATCTTTTTCTTATTGATATGTCCTTCTATCTTCATAGTTTGAGGAGTGGTAATTCCTACCAATGCATTACAAGATATCGTCGGATTCATTTCTTATTTTTCTAAGGTCGGTTCCTAGTGTATATCATCTTATTTTGAAGTTTCGTGTTCCTTTTCTTCCTCCTCTTTACAATCTATGTAAACTAATTTCTTCTCGGCACACTTATGACCTTTAGTGTATTTTCTGTCACAACTGTAACAAAGCCCTTTTGCTATTTTTTCTTCCAACTATTGTGGTGTCAGCCTTGTAGGTTTTGGAAGGCTAGGAGTAGAAACACTTCCATATTTATAGTTGTGAGTGGTAGGTTTGCTTGTCCCCATAATTTTTATTTCAATTTTTCTTTCTAACCTAAATTCCTTCTCCAATGAATCAGGTTCCAAAATTCAAGCCTCATGTTATATGTTGTCCTTTAAATTTCATATGAATACATAAATCCTATGCTCATCTGGAATATCATTTACCCTTATATTCAATTTTTGGAAGTCCTCAATGTGCTCCACCATCGAACCCTTTTGTTTGAGATTTATCAATTGGATAAAGCAGGTGTTGATCTTTGGATCCTCATAATGTGCTATCATTTCCTCCATAGAAATTTACCAACTGACAAGTGGTTTATAAGAATAAACTCTTTGATACCATACAAACTGATTGGGCTCTAAATATAAAGTTGCAATGTGTACCTTTTGCGTGTGTTTCACATTATAGAGATCAAACTATTGCTCCATTTACAATATCCATGTTACTAGATCCTCGCCATCAAACTTCCTAATATCAATCTTTGGAATATGGTGGGTCTTCAATGCAACATTAAAGTCTATGAAATCATTATTAACATTTCTTTTATTCTCATCATGAGTTTTATCTACTACCTTTTCACCATTAGGATTCCTTTCTTGTAGCAACTTTATCAGACCTTCCTTCAAACCTTCCACGTATGCTTTTAAACCATCCTTTAAACCTTCCATATTTTCTTCTATTCCATCCATATTAACTTCCACACCATTCTTCAAACCATCCATATTAGCTTCCATTTCATTTTTGGTTACTCTTTGCGAGAGAAATTTTTTTTGCACTTGGTCTCGTAATTTTGATATATTGTATTGTGCTTCTTCCTCTTCGTGCGTCATAAAAGAGATTTTTTAGGGCTTAATGGGTGTGTAATTATTTTTGGGAGGAATTTTAGAAAATATATGGAAATTTATGCTTCAACATTATCTTGGAATCACTTCAAACTGATTTTTCAAACAAAAATTATGAAATTTTAAAACAAAATACATGGTTTTTTTCTTGCATTTGAAGAGCTCGATATTGAAACTAATATTTTTATGTGATTTCATATCCCCAATAATTTAAATTTAATCCTATATTAGCCCTCTAAGTCTTCTTTCCAATGCCAAAGGTCAGACCTAATTTGGATTCTTCAAGGGAAAGTTATGTTGGATCACTGACGATGACCTAATTATAAAGTGGTTCAGTAGAGTGAACTTGTACAGTGTGTCACATGTTATTATTTTGACCTTTGGCCCTAACATTTCTACATGAAAAAATATATTCCATTCAATTTCTGCCACTTTTTACAGAATTAAAATCTAACGTTTGAAACGAATGTTATGGAAATTTTCCCTAGGTCACCTATTTGACACTGAATTTTGGAGCCTGCAAAAATCTTAACTTCCTCAGATCATATCTCTGAAAATATAGTGAACCAAGATCTAAAATCTGTACATAATTTTCACCATTATTTATACTCCACGTGATTTCAATTTTAGCTTTTGAAGCTTTGCAGACAAAAAATTATAGCGAAAATTCCAAGAAGGCCTATTTAAAACAGTGAAACCCTAGAATCTAAAGCTCTAATACCAATTGTTATGCCACCAACTCACAAAATATAATAAATATAGATAAAAAACTTAAAAATTATCCACTTCGAGGGGGAAACCTCCTTTATAATACATAAATGAACAATTCTTGGATGATTCAAATTGAAAATCCTACTTTCTATACATAGGGGTCTAAGGGGTCATAATATAATTAGAGCCTACATAAAAATAATAATGTAAGGGCACACCAATAACAACAATGGGCTTCTGTGGGGCACAATAATAAAAATATGGGTACTAAATGGGCACAAAAATAACAATAAGGGGGCTACACGAACAATAGCAATAAGGGGATACAATAGTATTATAGGTACCTAAGAAGCAGACATGGCCAATATTCCTTCCCTTTCCACTTACGCCAAAGGTAAGAATTTGAATCTAACTTCTAAAAGTCACTAACCCTCCATGCATCCACATTATTTGTAAATACTTTCATAGTACTTAATTTATTCACTCCATAAGTCTTGGTTACTGTTGCTAGGAATAATCCTAGAACAGAGTTGATATACCATTCTTGACTTCCCAAAAAGCATGGTTTCTCACAATCATCACAATTCTCCTATGCCCATAACCATATACTAGAACCCACAATATAAGAATAAAATCAAAATATCTATCCTTGCAACATAAGAGGATCATACTTTCTTTCTCAAATTTTCTTCAATAATTCATTACACCTATCACCCATCTCCATAATTGTTTTGCTCCAAAATTAAATTTAATATTTTTAGGTCTCATAAATTCAGATCTCCTGATGGCTTTGGCTTTACAAGTGTCTTCTACGCCACTGAGGACCACATTTCTAATTTATTTGATCCCTGGTAGAGAAATCTATGCCACGTTGATGTGAAACTATTCCAAACTGCTTTTGGCCCAAGCATAAGAGACATATGGTAAACTGGAATAGCATGAATAATTTATTTTGTAAGAATCAATCATATTGTGAAATTGAGGACTCGAAATGTCCAATTGTTGATATTTTTTATCAGTTTCAAGAGAATATCTTTCCAACAAGATATTCTCTTAGGATTTAACACTAAAGGAACCCCCAAATACTTAGAACGATGTAAATTTCTTTGGCATTCATGTAAACAAGCTAAAAGAACCTAAAATTCCTACTTGTAGTTAAAAAAAAAAATCCTAGTCCTATAATATTTAATAATAGTACCTAAAGCCTTCCTAAATATCGAAAGAAAATATTTGAACTCCTTCACTTCTTTGATAGGGTTTCATACCAAATAGACAAACATCATCTGCAAATTGTTAGTAAGTGACTTCAATATTTTCACCAAATACCCATAGCCGTTTTAGAATATGAATGATTAAAAAATATTCTAAGCCCATTCATAGCCAATATGAATATAAAATGAGATAATGGATCTCCCTGACGTAGTCCACGAGATGGATTAAAAGTAACAAACAAAGATCCATTAATCAAAATTGAGTAGAAATGGGTTGAGATAAGAGATCGTATCGAAGAAATATAATGCCAAGGAAATACAAAAGCGTCAAGAAACTGCAAAAAGTAATCCCAGTTGATCATGTCATAGGATTTGGACAAATCAAGTTTAATCATCATGCCCATTTCCTTTAGAATCTTCAGAGAGTGGAGAATCTCACAAATTGTTATAATACCATCAGAAATCTATCGACCTTGCACAAAACCAAACGATTCTAGAGAAATAAGGTCCTTAAGAAGTGGTTTCAAATGATTAAATATAATTGTGGTTATGAATTTATATATAAAATTGCATAAGGCAATCAGTCTAAAACCACTATGATTACCAGATTTTCCATGTTTAGGAATTAATGAGATGAACGTATAATTAATGCCTTCCCACATTTACTAGAATTTTCTAGATTCCTCTTCTAACTTATGAATCTCCTAACATAACAAGGACCAACATGCCTTGAATGGAGTCTGATGTATACCCATTTTTCTTGGGCACCTTATTACAAGGAATAGTCATGATTATGTCCTCCACTTTTTGGAATGAGATTCTTCTCATCAAAGAAAACTTTTTCTCCTTGCTAATGAGTTTTGGAATAAAAGTTGTGATTTTATTGATTTTTGTTTGTTGATTATGAAGAGGCTCCGAGAGAAATTGCAGATTCTAAATAATTATCTCCTCTTCCATTTCCTAATGCTCAATTTTTCACAAACCATCTCTCCTAAATAATAAAAAAAAATATTATTATGCTTACAGTGTATCATTGATTTGTGGAAATTTTTGAGTTATTTTTCCCCTTCTTTAAGCCAATGAACTCGATAATTTTTCTCCCAAATAGTTTCTTCCTATTGTCTACCTCACTCTAACTTAGTCAGAGTAAGCCCTTCCTCTTGAACTAGCTTAGCAATATGTCCTTCTATAATCATATGTTGCACACTCCAATAACCACTTCTTTAAAAAAAAAAATTAAAAGTATTTTTTATTCCACAATTTAATCTTAACTTTCAATTCTTTAAGTTTTAGTTGAAAGGTATGCATCTTATTCTTACCTTTGACCAAAATTTCCTCCCACCATACTTTGTCTTTGTCCAAAAAAATTGGTGCCTGAAGCCAAAACCCTTTAAAGAGATAAGGAATGTTCCTTAGGGATTCCTTAAGGTCTAATTCCAAACTGATAAGCCAATGATCAAAACCTAGACAAGGAATAATAATAACCTTGATGAAGACATATTTATCCATAACTGACTCTGAAACTCGGAAGCGATCCAAACGACTTGCCACATAATGTTTGCCTCTACATTGATTGTTCCATGTGAAAATACCATTAATAGTTGGCACATCTACCAAATGTAATTTCTCCAAAAATCCTACAAACGAGGTCGATTCTAAATCTAACTTGTGAATCCCATATTTTTTTTCATTTAGATTCCTAATTTAGTTAAATTCCCTCCAAGAATCTAGATAGAGTCTTTAATTATACCCTAATGGACCTCTATATATTCCAAAAACACTAATTCCACCCCACCATAGGAGGTCCATACACTTTTGTCAAGCTCACTGTGTCTTTGGAGCCAAGATGAAGAAATCGACCAATCAAAATTCGAGGAATATTCATCCAATCTTGAAAAATCACTTCCATTGGGTTCCACAAAATTACTAATCCATCATACCTACCTTTAGTGTCAAGAGCCATAACTTCACACCCTTTTTAGCAATTGGCACCTATTTCACTCAATTTAGTAATTGACACCTTAGTTCCCTATAAATTACCAACACATGCTTCTAATAAGTAATCTGATACTACAAGAAATGTTGTTTAACATTATTATTTAAACCTTGAATATTTCAAGTGATGATATTCATTCTAATAATTATTGAGAGGCAAACCCAACCGTTGCTTGTCCTAAATTGATAAGTTCCTCACCGACATTTTGGATCAATTCTCGCCTTGTTTTCCTTCCTTTCCATTTAGAATCCTATCTCTATAAATATTTGGCTTTTAAATGAATTATTTAGTCCAATTCCTATTCAGTTATTTTCATATAAATATTTAGCTTTACAATGAAGTATTTCGTCCAAATTCTATTTTGTTATTTCACTGAAATTACATACAAAATTGGACTCCTTCCCTCCCTCCCTTCCTCCCTCCCTCCCAAATTATTATAACTAGCAATTGCACCAGATGTTGCAAAGGAAACGTCGTAAGGCAGTAGTGTAGGAAAGATTGACATTAAATTGTTACTATTCCATGATAACATTCAAATGGAAATGTCGTAAGTCAGTAGTGTAGGAAAGATTAGCATTAAATTGTTACTATTCCTTGATGACATTGAAAGTGTCAGCAAATGTTGCAACGAGTGTAAGTAGAATTTTGTATCTGAGTTAAAGAGGGGGTTCTTAGGAATTGCATGATTGGCATGACAAGAGTATCCATAGTATCAAGTTATATCTTTTTGGTGTAAGTAGAAATTTGTATCTTAGTTAAAGAGGGGGTTCTTAGGAATTGCATCATTGGCATGACAAGAGTATCCATAGTATCAAGTTATCTCTTTTTGGTTATTTAGTGTATTTTTCAAATTTATTGACTAGAAGTCCTTGATTTTTTCTTTTGGTTAAACATCGATATGTATTTTCACTAGAAACACTTGTGTTTGAAGTATTTTCTACTTGAATGGTTGGAATCTATGCACGATTCAACACCCTATTTATATATGCCAACTTTATTCGGGGTTTAAGATTTCTTACAATGTATCTCGGTCATATATATTTTTATCAACATCAAAATTCAATTATGTCAACCTACTCTTCCTCCATTGTGGAAGTGGTTCTAAAGATTTTTTTCCTTCTCATTATTCGAGCTTGATCTCTACAACCTCAATGTGCTCGAATCCAATACTCCTTTGAGTGAGTATCCAACCAATCCAACCATATTTATTGTTGTCTACTTTTTACACATTCAAAATTCAAAGGACTATACATTTTATTAGCATTCCAAGAAATTAAACATAATAAAATTTGATCAAGTGCTGACACCAAAATAAACTATGCTTTCAAACAGAGTGAACCTACATGATCAATAAAATGTTATGTGACTAAATATCGATAACATGTCATGTGAGGAATCGTTGAATCTAATCTAAAATAATAGGCTCGTTATGTTAAGGAAAAGAAATATTTAGTGAGGAGATGATTTCCAGGTGCTTAAAAATAAACAGAGCTTCTACTCAAATATAATGTATTCTTTTGAGGTTCCATGCATTGAAGTCAAGTACAACATTTGACGGGAAGAGTATGAAGAAAGAGGTAGGTTAGGAAATTTGAATTGGAGCTACAAGTTCCATGAGGTGTACATTAGGTAGTATCTACTTAAAAAAAAAGTGTCCAATTTGCAATAATTATGTCCATATTTAAGTGACATTGTGTCATCGCATTGCTAGAAGTCACTGAAATTAGTCTTGGCTATTTGGTAAAACACTGCCCAAACTTTGGCAACATTTGTTGACACTTTCAATGGCATCATGGAAGAGTAATAATTCAATGCTACTCTTTCCTACACTATTGCCTGAGTTTCCTTTGCAACAAAAACCGATCTCCTAATGATGATTTTTTAGCTCTACTATGCAAATTTTTATAGAAAGTAAATTGGACATGGATTTTGTATACCATTCAAGGTTAAAGCCAAAAAAAAAAAAAAAGTCAAATGTTGAATGTTTTGGATGATTTAAGTGTGCTTCAATCTAAACTTATATTTTATAAATATTTTTCTATTAATGAAAAATTTATATATATACAACTTGAGTGGGCCTAATGGTTAAGAGCATGTGTTTCCTCTTAAGAGGTCATAGGTTAGGTTCAAAACCAGATGGGGTAGAGTATGTAGAGTATGTATGGGGTTCGTAGACTTAGAAGTCAAATCTTTGCTCAGAGGTGTGTCTTTTGTCCGACAAACAAGGAGGTCTCATACACCATTTTGTATTTCGCTTGGGTCGTGACCTATAAGACAAACAAGGAGGTCTCATACACCATTTTGTATTTCGCTTGGCTGTGATCTTAAAAGCATTCAAAGTAAAGAAATTAAATCACATCTAATACACATGTTGGATTAACTATAAGATTGTTTATGAAGTAAGTTTTATGTAGAAAATGATTAAATAATTATTGGATTATTTTATAAAATATTTTTTACTTAAATATATAGAAAATGATGGAAGAAAGAATATGATATAATAATACTCATTATATTTAATCATTTTTTCTAACATTTTATATAGTAATATAATATATATTATTATTATTTTGTAGAGTAATTTTTTCCTTAAAACAAAAAAAAAAATTTAATATGAATATAAAAATTTAATTTTTAAAATTCCAATAAAAAAATTCATAACTATTTTATAAATTAACTAAAATCAAAATTTAAAACAAAAAATAATTACAATATATATAACTAATAAAAATTAAAATATAATAAAATTTAAAAAATGATAAATGATAAATTTATAAATTTATAAAATTCTGCTCAAATCTTGTCAATAATTTTACAAAACACTCATGTATAAATCCTGATATTGAATGTTCGATGATGGACCATTCACTCTGGCAAACCCGAAACAAAGATGGCTCTCTCAATTATATAAACACACTGCCAATGCTCGATGATGAACCATTCACTCTGGCAAACCTGAAACGAAGATGGCTTTAAAATTCTTAAAAGTAATTTTTTTTTTAACTATTGACTTCTTTGTTTACAAGTCAGACACTACTTTAATAAATCACAGAAGATTTGAATTTTTTGTTTACAAGTCATGTACCACTTTAAGCAATCACTTAAGATTCTACAATGTTTCATCTTGAATTTTGGGACATTCAAAATGTAATAAATTCAAACCATTTATCTGTAACTGAAAATACAAGCTGAAAATAGTAAGGGCGTTCGCAATTATGGAAGATTTTACAATGTTTCATCTCGAATTTTGGTCAGAAATTCTGACCATTTATCTGTAAGTGAAAATACAAACTAAAAACACTAACGGTGTTTGCAATCACGGAAGATTTTGCAATGTTCCATCTCGAATTTTGGGACTTTCAAAACGTAAGAAATTCCAACCATTTATTTGTAAGTGAAAATACAAACTGAAAATAGTAAGCACGTTCGCAATCACTAAAGATTTTGCAATGTTTCATCTCCAATTTTGGGACTTTCAAAACGTAAAAAATTCCAATCATTTATCTGTAAGTGAAAATACAAACTGAAAACAGTAAGCGCGTTTGCAATCGCGGAAGATTTTGCAATGTTTCATCTCGAATTTTGGTAATAAATTCCAACTATTTATCTCTAAGTGAAAATACAAACTGAAATAGTAAGGGTGTGCACTAAAAATCAACCATTTATCTATAAGTGAAAATACAAACTGAAAACAGTTAGCGTGTTCACAATCATGGAATATTTTGAAATGTTTCATATCGAATTTTGGTAAGAAATTCCAACCATTTATCTGTAAGTGAAAATACAAACTGAAAAAGTAAGGGCGTTCATATTGAGCGCTAAAAATCATTCTTAAAACAAACCTTTGATGACCACAACGACTCCTTGTGGGATCAATCCGACTGCATAAGATATTTATGTCGTCTAACACCGAAGGCGCACAGTGGGACCGGAAGACTTCATCCAAAGAAATGCCTTATTTCCATAATGAAAATATGAAAAAAGGAGAACCCAACAGCCACACCTTCAGCCTTTTCTTTCCAATCAAAAACTCTCGCTGGATCTAAACTTTTTCGTGTAGCCATTCATCTAAGCTCACATTCTCCACAAAGTTGTACACAAGTAATTGTTCTTTCCCTATTTTACAACAACCCAAAATCTCAACCAACAATTAGTGTTGGATTTTCGAGCTCCTGTTTGCTGCTTGGAATTCCCTCTCAACCAAATGATTATGCAGGATTTCGCCAGAGTGTCCATTTCTGATTGAAATTCCCTCATCCTTTGCAACGTCCATACCCAAATTCTTCACAGCGGCCACCACTTTCCAAGATGAATTTTCCACAGTGACCTCAAAGGATGCACAGGACCCTGATGTGACCAATTTTTTGGCCTTACCAGTGCGTGCGACCCTGGCCTTTTCTCCGACAGGCCCTTGTGCATTACCAATATGAACGACCCGGGTCTTTTATCTCACAAGTCTGTTTTGGTTTGCTCTGTGCTCAAAATGGGTTGAAGAAGATGACTCCATGCCAAACACAACATTCACATACGAATCATTTCCAGATCACTTACTCAGTTATAACCGTTTCCAGATCACTTAGTTAGTTATAATCATCCAGCGGCAAGAAATTTTCTAATCCTCTAACATATAGATCAATGGCTACAAATTGACACCGTGACAATTTGGAGAGTTGTTTTCAAATAAAAACGTCTTACAACATAATTATATATATATATATATTAACCAATTTTATATTATATATTCTTCATTTTCATATTATTCGTTTATTATGTGATA
Source organism: Pinus albicaulis (assembly GCA_034641835.2). Lineage (NCBI taxonomy): Eukaryota > Viridiplantae > Streptophyta > Pinopsida > Pinales > Pinaceae > Pinus > Pinus albicaulis. The sequence goes on along the minus strand of CM076579.1, from coordinate 544,939,939 downwards.
TCTATATTTACTTTTTGATGATATTTATGCCAATGTATACATATTCTCTTGCAACTATGATGGTATTTAGTTTATGGGAATATTTAGGATATTATTGGTTTATTATGTGATAGCCATATTTACTTTTTGATGATATTTATGCCATTATATACATATTCTCTTGCAGCTAGGATGGTATTTAATTTATGGGAATATTTAGGATTGTATTATAGAAATCATTTTATCTCGCAATATTGTAGATGTAGATGATATTTATGCTTTATATCAATATATAAAACAGCTTTTTTTTCTTCTGAAAAAAAAAAGATGATATTTATGCCATGCTTTCTAATAATTGAGAAGATTTCGTTAGACTTATTTATTAATTTATGAATTAATGTAATTTATATGAATTTAACATTTACTAACAATATTAAGGTAAATTGAAGAATAATATGTATTAGAAATCAATAGTGTAGGGTTGATAATTTATAAATGAAATTAGAGAAAGCATATAAGTAGAATGTATGTGTGGGTAGGTAGAGAGGCAAGATATAGTGTCTTGAATAATGAATATATGAATGGATTTTGATATATTATTTTTTATGATATAAATATATACTAGTTTGTAATTATATATTGAAATTTAGTTTTGGAATGTACATGATCTTTTATTAAATATTAGTTATAGATACCCACCAATGTATTTGTGTGATGATTTAAAATGGAAATATAAATAATTATGAAGCATTTGAAAATCGAATTTTGTGGAAAATAAAAAAGTAGAGCAAACACAACATAGAGTGTTTTCACCAACTAAGATGAGGTGGGTCCCTTATCTCACAAGCAAGGGAGTCTTATACACCAATTTTTTGTCTAACCTAGTCGTAAACTTATATTTATATTATTATTATTATTATTAAAAATCACCAACTACACAACCATGAACACATTAAATAAAATTATGAAAAGTGAAACTTGCACCTATGACTTGAACTATGCATGATGTTGCTTAAGGGTTGTTTTTTCTTGGATATTTTGATTGATCACGTGTCTAAACTATGTTGTCATATTTTTTTTGTTTGAGTAACATTATTGGTTTATTCAGTCAATAATTTAAGATTGATAATTTTTTAAAGAAAAGGAAAAGTAATTTTAAAATAATAAGAATAATAATATATTTTGTACAACATAACTAATTTGATTTTGAGGAGCTATGAATTATCTAACAATATTAAATCTGGTTGAGTTTATGTTAATGGCTTGAAAATAACGATTAAGCTTTCAAAATGATAGAAATCAGAAAAAATAAAAAAGTGATTTAACAAAAAAAAGTTGAGCTTAAAACTTAGTTATAAATTGAATGCCATGCAAAGGGTTTTAAATTCCTCACCCAAAAATTCCATTAGGGTGCGACATATTTCGAGATGATTGTTTTCAATTAAGTTGCATCACGTATAAATTGTATAGTTTTGATTGGAAATATTTTTCCTTGAATATTTCAAATTTTTATTATAAGAATATACTTGGGTTATGTGACTTTGTGCCATGCTGTCAATTATATACTTCCAGTAAAATTGAATATTTTTTAAATCTAAGTAAAACAATCAAAGTTTAAAAACCACATATCTAAATTCTTGAAAACTTCCATTTATACATTCACTATGGTGCTCCCATGCACAATGATCAAACATGGAGCAACTTTATCAAGAAGGCACAGTGAATGGACTGCAGTTGTTGGTTTTCCTTTTTAGTGTTATTATTTTAGCGGCTTTAGTGACTTTGATACCCACATACTCAAATTCTCTCTACACACAATGCTTTCTTTTAGAACACATCAGTAATGAAGACACACTGTGTACACATTCTTTAAAGGTAGCATAGTATATAACACATGTTGAGTTGAGAGCTAAATGTATCCAAAGAGGAGGATATAATGTTAGTCATCAGTATTTTTGCTATTTTGTAGATGACTAAATACTTATCCTAGATTTATAAAAACCAAATTCATGAATATTGTGAGTTTAAGAAATGTCACTACCTTCATTATCCTTCGGATGAACTTTTCACTGTCTCACTACTCTGCCATTTCCCTGGTTAGCCTACCCTCCTAGAAGGTCCCTCATGGAACTCATGCCACTCATTTTCACTATGTTTGGCCACCTTTGACCTTAGCACTCTGTTTTTGACTTGCCTAAGCCCTCACTTGCCACCTAGGATCACCAACCAACCTAATCATTCTTGTGTTTCCCGGATAAATCAAGCATTGATGGTCTCAAAATTATCTCTATAGGCTCTTTAGATAAATCAAGTACATTGGATTTTGGATCTTCAATACATCAAATTTTCAAAAACTTTGTTTTTCATACTTGAAGACCTCAAAGCCAAGATTTTAGTCAAAGACAAGCCCAAAGAGCCTCCCACTAAGTCATTCAAGCTTTCATAAGTTGTAGGATTGTTTTGATGTTCTAAATCACTGTTTTTCTTGTGCCAAGAAGATGAAATCAAATGGAAAGGAGGGTCAGAATATGATTGTCCAAAGTAGGTCAAAGGTCTCCAAGGAAGGCTTCCTTGATCAAGCACAAATTCTGCAAAAGACAGCTGTCCATGTTGACATTTATGCAGGAGTGTCAAGGTGGCTATCAGCAGAAAAATAGGTAAGGTAAGAGGCCTACCCCTCATTGAAAGATAAACTCAAGCAAGAAGAAGAGGAAGCAGGTCTATGTTAAAAAACAATCAGGGTTTCTAGGACTGATTAGACCAGCAGCTTTCCAAGCAAGAAGCCAATGTGAAGGACCACAAAGATAGAGGCACATCAACACAATCAAACATAATTTGAAGATTTTTAAGTTATAAATGAAGAAGGGAAAAGGGTGAGTTGAACTGAACATAAATGAATGAACTTGAAAGGGATATAGATAACTTAGAACAACACTAATTATTCTCCTCTAACAGTCCTAAAACCTAATATTTTGGAAATATAGACAGAGCAAGTGAATTGAATACTATGAGCCTCCATCATGACAGAAAAAAAATTTCAGAAGCTGTTGAGGGTAACTTCTAGGGTTTACAAAAGTAACCATGCTTCACTGCATCAAAGGGAGGAAATGTAAAGAGTATCAGTGTGATGGGGATGAAGCCTTCAAATGCAGTAAATTGCTTTCCAATTTCCAAAGGAATGAAAGATTAGGGTTGAGTCTCCAAATGAGAGGTCAAGCTAATCATGAAGTTACTGTTATATCACTGAAAGTGTCAAACTCCAAAATTGTCAAGAAGGGGCAAATTCCGTATGTCATGACACCTACAAAAAATCAAAAGTGGTAAAAAAGGAGATATGGCACACATGGTTATGAAAGAGGAAAAACACTTTTCAGAAATAGGTTTATTATGCCTGTTACACAGTAATTTGTCACCGTCCTTACCATTCCCCGTCCCGCACAATGGAGGACCCATTTCGTGACCTGTGAACTTTGTCATGCCTTGAAAATATCATCAATGCATCCCTCTAAGCATGAGCTTTATTTTCCCTTGAGACATCTCCTTGCAAAAGTCATAAAAAAACAGCCCTTTTGGCATTGGCGCGGGCAAGCAGTTCAGTACCCGCGCCAATGGGGAAATCAATGCAAAGAGGTCGCGCCACCTGGCGCTCTGTCATAGAGCCGTAGTCGCGCCACCCAATTTGGGAGTTGTTTTTTAAATATGGACGGCGGAAGTTGAGTTCTAACAGATTCACAAACCATCACCTATCTTGAGTTGGGAGGTTGGCTGCGGGAGTTCTATGGAGGGAAGTGGTTTTGCCACCTCCCATGGGACCTTCCTTGTTGATAGGGCCAATCCCATAATAATAGGGATCCCAAATCCTCCTTCCCCATCTATAAAAGCTTGCTCAAATCAATGGCAAGCTAGTCTTGAAGTGCCTAAGCTCTGAATCTCCATATTCCCAAGAGCCTTTGTGTTGTAAAGCACCCTCTCTTCCCCTTAGGGCTGACTCAAGTAAGGAGACCATTGTCACGAGACTCCGGAGAGGTTTTCCCTTTCCTTGGTGAGCTTTGCGAGACGTGGACTACTGGAAACCCGTCCGAAGGAGACCGCGACGTCAGAACTTGGTTGTAATCTTTCTTCGTTGGTTATTTAATAGATGATTATGATTATGGTTCCACTCCATTTTCCATCATGTTAATGCGAGTAATGTCCTTTATGACTGATGTTTAGTTACGTATGCTGGTTTCTATGCTTGTATCTGTTCGTTTCTTCTATGTGCAGGTGTTCATCCGCGGAGATCGTGGAGGGATTGTGATCTGCCGAGGCTGAAGAACGGGGACGCTTCTTCTTCAGATCCTAGCGTTGGAATCCAGGTAGGCTTCTATCTCCAGCCTTTTCATTCGTAATTAGGAACCTGCGTCATGACATTGTTTGTTTGTTGCTAGACCCCTGCTGGGCTAGTAGGGATCGCCTCTGTCCGCAGAGGGGATTTACCTCCTCAAAAAATTGGCGACTCCACTGGGGATCCAGCTTGTTGTTTGATTATTGTTTAATTTGTAAACTGTAGACGGAGTCTGAAGTACAGCCAGATAGCCTTCGAAACGCTTCTGCTTTGCATTAGCGGAGTAGATCAACGCTACTTCAGTCGATCTCCGGTTTGGTTTGCAGACTGAACGACTTGGAGTCTTTGTCTTGCCTTGCCGTTTGTATCTTGCTTTTCCTTGCTTGATGAACCTTCTGGGTTGGATTTTTTGTGTGTTTTTGCTTCTTGGATTGCTTAGCTTGCATTGGTCTGTCTCTGGAGTAGCTTATTTTTAATTTTTTGCTGAGAAACTCGACTGGCGCGGTTTTTAACCCGACAGTCGCGCCACTTGGCGCATGTTACCTTTGTACAACCCACGCCACTCGCCTTCTGGCGCCATTTTCACTCTTACAGTCGCGCCACCCCTGTAAGTTTTTTGAGATTTCTCATTTTTGAGCTCTCTGAAGTTGACCAGTGTTTTTCTTCTTGATTTTCCGACTGCCTGAGTGTGTTGGAACCTTGTTTGGCTGGGAATTCACCTCTTTCCTTTGGTTGTTTGCTTTTATCTACCGATTTCACTTTTCAAGCCCTAGGTCATCTAGTGGCTTAGTGCATCGAGCCCTCCTTGGGAGTTTTGGTGTTTGGATTGTCCTGTCAACTATCTGATTGATTCTCCACATTCTCTAAGTAGTTGTTCATTGTTTCATTGCGATTTTCGGGTGATTGTTCATTGCTTCATTCGAAACTCGTTTGCGCTTGCATCGGAACTAGATCACACAGTCCATTGGAAGCGTTTGAGTCTCTTCTTTGCTTTGAGAGACTTCGGTCGATTTGGGGATCTGATTGCTTGTGTTGGTTGAGTGAAATGTGTTTGTTTCGCTCTCTTGAATATCGTTTCTCAAGTTGCTCCATTTGTTTTCAAGTTTGATTAGTGCATATTAGCCATTAAACATTGAAAATCAAAAAAAAAAAAAAAAATCTCTTTTGCTTTTGTTAATTAGTGCAAATTGTGATCTTTTCCATATCACTAGTGATTAGTGTTTTGAATGAAAAGTTGTCAATTGCGTTAGTTGCATTAGAGATCTCGTTGTTTAATTTCCGTTCATTTCGTTTGTGTTAAAGCTCTCAACTCTTCTCTAATTAGTTTTCATCGAACGAAATGTTGCACTGTGGCATATAGCTTTGCATTTAGGAGACACTACATACGATAGGGCCTGGAAATTGAAACTTAATTGAAGATCAATTGTAAAATTTATTCAATTAACCTAAGGCAGCATTGGAACTTAACGAAACATATTTAGAAGGTCTAGGCTAGAGACGTGTTCCGGCGTCGTTAAACCTAGCAGCTGTCGTTCGCCTGTTGGCTTTAGACGGCGCTAGTACGGACTTGCGCTCCCCGTACCGTCGCGTATATAAAGGGAGACCCCTATAGGTTTTCAATCCTTTATCCACAGGAAGCCGAGTCTGCCGCCCTATACCCGTGATACACCGAACACAGCATTCGGGGAGACTACCTGCACGTACGGAAAGTCCTTGGTCGATTTCTGTTTCATTATTGAAACCAAGGTGTATATTGCGGTTCACGGATATTTGGTACACCCTTTGTGCCTAGTTTTTCCTGAGCAGTCATTTGGTCTTTTCTGACTCCCTAAACTTGAAAAGACCGTCAAGCGCTTGTCCTTTCACGCTTGTGTCAACTCTGAAAGAGATAGAGTCATATTTTTATCGTTTCTCGACTCTTAAAACATGAAACGGTAGGATTTATTACTTTCCAATGTGGCAAAATTAATCACCCACGATTACACACCTGTTTAGACATTGCTTGTTGACCATTTGATCGTGTGTCTTAACTCGTTTTCAGCCCGTGTGTGCTTTTGAGTTTTGATGGCAACTTTTTCAGAGTTCGCCAACCAAGGAATCCCCTCAGAAGGGAATCCTGGTCATTTTCCTCCTTTTGGAAATGTTGGTGCTCCTTACATGGCGACGTTGTCCCTTCCTGGGTTAACTGTTGGGTTGCCCGTTTGGTTGTTCTCAACCTCTGTTGTCCCGAATGGCTCCGCTACTGTTCAATCAGTTCCTCCACCTGAACAACCTCATGTTGATTCCAAGGTGGACCTCTCCCCTTCTTCGCCTGTTTCTGCGTCCTCATCTTCTACTTTGCTTGGTGAAAGCCTGGATTTGAGTAACCAGGTGGCTAAAAAGAAGAAGAAGAAGACAAAGAAGAAGAAGTCTGATAAGCGAGAGGCTAAATGTACGGCTACTGTCCATGAGGAATCTCCTCTTGATAAACCTTCCAACCCTCCACGGAAAGTCAAGTTCCCTTGCCTGTTGTGCACGGGAGACCATCTTCTTCGAGACTGCCCTGGCATTCCCAAGGTGCTCGAAGTATGGTCCAACGGCCGCCCACCGTTGCCTTTGGCTTCTGGGAGTCAATTTGGGGGCACGTCTTCAGCTGCTGTTGATAAGAACTCTAAGAAGCAGGGTAAGATCACCAATCCCTGTAAGTTGTGTGAAGGGCACCATGCCATTCACCTTTGTCCTTATATGGATGAAGCCAAGCAAGTCTTGGACAACCCAGCCGGTTTTACACCACGCCTTCCACCCGGTTATAATCGACTTTCTTTGAGTCCTCCGCCAGCTGATCCTATGATTGGTCAAGAGTCATCCTTGGTCGATCCCACTCCCCCAGAAATTCAAATTCACGAATCCGTCCCTGACCAACCATTGGTCGTCGGATCGGTTGAACTGGCCCCGTCCACGGTGCACCAGGTCTTTTCTGTCGAGAGTGGACCTCACACCCCCCATGTCCTTCTGATCTCTTCAGATTCTTCAGACTTGGAGAAATATTCTCTTGTCCCTGTACTTCAAGAAGCCGCTCCTCCGCCTCCCATGATGGAGGCTCCGGAGGATATCCCTCCCGCCTTCGAGATGGAGGTTATGGAGGATGCTCCTTCTTCCGTAACATCAGGGGAAGACCTTCGCATTTCGATGGTAGCCCCTCCGAGTAGTTTGGTCGCTTCCTTTGATTGGAACCGATTTGCAGGATTTCGCCTTCCGTCTTATGTGCCTTTCGAGATCACAGTGCAGGCTCTTGGTCTGGTTGTACCCAGTACCATTATAGACGAAGGTGCGTATGTTAGTATTCTGTCTTCAACTACCTGGAAAGCTTTCGGTTCACCGCCGCTTGCGCCTGTTACACAGAATCTGTTGACATTCAATAGAAGAACCAGTCAACCGTTGGGGATCCTTCCGAGGTTACCTGTTACTTTGGGAGGTAAAACCGTCCATATGGATGTGATGGTTGTTCCAGGCCCCTTGGATTTCAATCTGCTTTTGGGGCGCGATTACACCTATGCCATGGGAGCACTTGTCTCCTCCCTCTTCCGCGTAATGTGTTTTCCACATGAAGGAAGGATTGTGACCATTGATCAGATGTCGTTCTTTGGTCCTAATATGGCATCTGGTCCGCCATCACCCCCTCCTGGTTTCTATCCACCCATTGTATCTGCTCCACCGCAGGTCAACTATGTGGCTACTTACCCCGTGCCTGTGCTCAGTGATGATGCCGTGGTGCATAATGTGCTGGGGGCATTGGGTCCTGACTTCCAGGATGTTTCCCTTCCATCAAGAGTGGAACTCTTGGAAGCACCGCCTTCTTGTTCATTTTGATGTAAGTCGGTTAGAGCACGGTTTCCTTGTCTTGTGTCAAGCTCCTTAAAAAATGAAACAAGGTCTTCGGAGCAGAGTTCCTTGTCTTGTGCCAAGCTCCTTAAACCATGAAACAAGGTGTCCTGAGGATAGTTCTTTTAATGTGTCAACCTCGTTAAAATAATGAAACACATTCCTGTTCAATTCGAGTCATTGTTTAGATCTCGTAAAATCCCAGTCGAGTCTTTCTTAGATCTCGTAACTTGAACCTTCACTCCATCTGCCTTTCATATGGATTGAAGCTTGGGGGGCATGTACCTCGAATTGAGTCACCATGCTGGGGGCATGCTTACTTTTTTCAAGCATAGTTTGTTTCCGTTTCAAGCTTGTGTAAAAATGAAACCGGTTTCAAGCATAGTTTATCTTTGTTTCAAGCTTGTGTAAAAATGAAACCAACTTCAAGCAGAGTTTCCTAATTTCAAGCTTGTGTAAAAATGAAACCATGCCCATTTTACCTCTTGTGATTGCCATTTCATCAGCCTGTTTTGTCAGATGAGCCCTGGTTTTCTCACTCCATCGTCATTATCTGCTTGGCCGATCATATGCCTTCACTTGGTTGTTTTACCCGTTCCTGAGGAACCGCTGCTATGAGTGGTCTTGTTAGCCAGCCTCTCGACCTTTATTTGTTCAGAGTAGTTCCACCATTACCGGAACCAGTTGCTACCCTTTATACCACTCGTTCCTCCGGGAGGAGTCATCTTTCAGCTCTTTTCCGACTCTCTAAACATGAAAAGATTGCCGAGGCCCTTGTCGTTTCGATCTCGTTAAAATGGACACGAATCGACATTCACCCAGTATACGTTTAACCCTTTTTCGGGCTGGGCTGGATCGATTACGAAAAAGGAATACCCTAGCCTATCGCGACTAGGAGGTTTTCCCAGATATTGTTTTCTACCTTTTCGGATCTGGGGAACTATTCACGAAAAGGGACCTGTGGAGTTTTCTTTTCAGCTGTCTTTTCAAACTCTCTAAACATGAAAAGACGCCGAGTTCTTCCTTTGTCAGACTCGTTAAAACCTGATGACATCGGATTTAGTCGAAATGACGTTCTCCGAGTTTCTCCTTCCTAGGACTCATTAAATGCACTAGGATGGATTCGCCCGAAGGGCGGACTTATATCACAAGCATATGCTATCCCCTTCAAGCTTGTTATCAAAAATAATTGGGGTACTCGCCAGAAATGGTGGGGGAAAAATGGAATCATCGTCGTTGTCGTCGGCAGTATGTCGCTCTTGAACATGGCACTTGTCTGCATCCGTGTCGGGTTGGGGACATCTCATCTCGTTGCTTCACTTTGCCTCCATGGGTTTGGGTAATCTTTTTTGACCTCTCATCTGTTCACTGCCTCGTCACCATGACCTCTGATCCGTTGATGTCAAATACTGCCAAGTCCACTGTCGTGTCGTTCATGTGTTCAAGAGAAGTTGGCCTCTGCAAATATCAACCTTCCTCTGTTTCTCATATGATCCTGATTCACAACAAAACATTATGTTCCTCTGTCTCGTGTCGATGATGTGGGAATCATTATGGCCCACATTCGATCAAGGTCACTTCCTGTCGACTTCAACTCATTATCCAGGAAGTTGGTCTAGAGACTCCTTATGGTACCTTGGAGCCTGCATGCCTCAATGGCAGGTTCGTCGCATTCGACGAGAGGTTTACATCATTGGCCTTCGATCGAGTGATTCTGCGGGTGTTCGACGTCAACTCATTTATTCGCACGCCGTAGATTGTACCTGTAGTACCTTGAGGACCATTGTCATTATTGGTTGTTTCTCTCGCGTCTGTTAACAGCTTTCATCATTGGCTGGTAATCAGACGATGTTCTTGCATGTTCGACTTCAGCTCACATATTCGCATGCTTGAACTTGTACTTTTTTTGGGTCGAGATGGAGCGCAAGACCCTGGATTGTGTCTGTTGTAATCCAGGCTGCGATTGTGGATTATTATCATTATGTACATGACTCACTGATTGGATGGCTGCGACCATACCTGAGTCTATTTGTTTGATCTTAATTGGATGGCTGCGCCCATACCCTGGATCCGGATTATAGCATACTCTGTTTCGGATGGCTGCGTCCATACCATATATATATCATGTACTTGAGATATCAGTTGTATCTTTCTGCGCAGGTTTTTCCGATGGCGGGCCTTCAGTTGAACATGTTCTCGTAAAGCATTTCACCCCTCTCTCTCTCGGGCCTCATACTTTAGGGGGCATCTGTTACACAGTAATTTGTCATCGTCCTTACCATTCCCCGTCCCGCACAATGGAGGACCCATTTCGTGACCTGTGAACTTTGTCATGCCTTGAAAATATCATCAATGCATCCCTCTAAGCATGAGCTTTATTTTCCCTTGAGACATCTCCTTGCAAAAGTCATAAAAAAACATCCCTTTTGGCATTGGCGCGGGCAAGCAGTTCAGTACCCGCGCCAATGGGGAAATCAATGCAAAGAGGTCGCGCCACCTGGCGCTCTGTCATAGAGCCGTAGTCGCGCCACCCAATTTGGGAGTTGTTTTTTAAATATGGATGGCGGAAGTTGAGTTCTAACATATTCACAAACCATCACCTATCTTGAGTTGGGAGGTTGGCTGTGGGAGTTCTATGGAGGGAAGTGGTTTTTCCACCTCCCATGGAACCTTCCTTGTTGATAGGGCCAATCCCATAATAATAGGGATCCCAACTCCTCCTTCCCCATGTATAAAAGCTTGCTCAAATCAATGGCAAGCTAGTCTTGAAGTGCCTAAGCTCTGAATCTCCATATTCCCAAGAGCCTTTGTGTTGTAAAGCACCCTCTCTTCCCCTTAGGGCTGACTCAAGTAAGGAGACCATTGTCACGAGACTCCGGAGAGGTTTTCCCTTTCCTTGGCGAGCTTTGCGACGTGGACTACGGGGAAGCCACGTCGAAGGAGACGCGACGTCGAGAACTTGGTTGTAATCTTTCTTCGTGGTTATTTAATAGATGATTATGATTATGGTTCCACTCCGTTTTCCATCATGTTAATGCGGTAATGTCCTTTCTGACGATGTTTAGTTACGTATGGGTTTCCATGCTTGTATACATTCGATTTCTTCTATGTACGGTGTTCATCGCGGAGAACAACGAGAGTTGTGATCTGCCGAGGCTGAGGAACGGGGACGCTTCTTCTTCAGATCCTAGCGTTGGAATCCAGGTAGGCTTCTATCTCTAGCCTTTTCATTCGTAATTAGGAACCTGCGTCATGACATTGTTTGTTTGTTGCTAGACCCCTGCTGGGCTAGTAGGGATCGCCTCTGTCCGCAGAGGGGATTTACCTCCTCAACAATGCCTCACTGTGAAAATCAATAAAGAAGGAAGAAAACATGTTTACATGACACTCACACTCATAAATTGTCAAAAAGGATTAAAAAAACATGTTTTTCAGTTTCCCAGTGCAAACTAAGGTTTGACAGTGCCTAAGCCTTCAAAGGTTAAAACATAACTCTTTATCTCTCCACCAAGCCATCACCAAAGGAAGAAGAATTACTTTGAAAAGTTTCAAATCACTTGCAATAACGGGTCAAAGGATATCAGTCAAAAATGACAAAGTGATAAAACCTTAGCAAAATTGGGTTTTATGATTTTAATTTATTTCTCAAAGGATATAAAAGCATCTCAGTTATCATTTTTAGATCATTTGTCAATTGCAAGGAGAGAAAAGAGTTTCAGGAGAAAATTCTGAGTTTTCGAGAAATTCTGGGCAAGTTCATTAGCGCTGCTCTAAGAGCCCGGCGCTACGCTCATAGACACTAGCGCTGCACGAATAGGGTTCTCCACAGTGCATTTTTTCACTCCGCTACACATATACCAGGCGTCGCTGTGTGTATAGCCTGGCACTGTACCCAGGAAAACCGACAAACACAGGGGCACGAGGCTATGCCCATAGGCCAACCCAACACCCATTTTTCCACCTGGCGCTATGCACACAGAGCACCCAACAGTCCTGGCGCTGCACCCAAGGGTCGGCGGGCCTGCACGAGACATGTAACGCTGCACACACACGGCCCGACTCGCTCGATGCTACACACATAGGGCGACCCGACATTGCGGGTAGGGCACTGCGCTCATACACAAAACCCTACAAGCAAGCTAAATTTGGTAGGTGGATTTTCCTCTTTTTCCTTCAAGTACCTTTTATAATTTGGTAATTAGAAGTGATTGAACCCTAGTGTTTGCAAGCCCTAGATCCTCATGGAAAAATTATTTTTCTAACCTCTAAGTAAACCATTACCAAATTAGAGAGGTGTGAAACTAGGGTAATCACAAGTTGGTTCAAGAAAAACACTTTTTCAAGCTCAAGGCAAAACAGTCATACCTCACCTCCATATCACTCATTTGCAAGAGCTGCCCACCATCATTTTTATTTTACTCCTCTTGCCCAAGTTTGTCCACAAACAACCCTAATCACCATGTCAGGAGCATGACAGTGAGCAAAATAGTGAAAACATGGAGATAGATGGTGATGATGAGTTATGTCAACAAGAGGATAGTGGAGACAGTTTGAGCAGTGATGGTGATTTGAGCCAGCAAGAAGCAGAGGACATGGAAACAGAGAAAGAGGATCACAGTGAAGAAAATGAAAGAGATGACAATGAAAATGAATTTAGCAGTGATGAAGAGGGCAACTAGGATAAAGATCAAAACAATGAGGAAAATGCAGAGGCTAAGGGCAACAGTGACACCCAAGAAGCAAGCATCAGTGATGGACAAGAGAGAAACGAGGAAAAAATTCATGAAATTCATCATAACAGTCATGAAGACAGTCATGAAAATAATGAAGGAGATTAAGGGGTTGATAATCAATTTGAAGATCACAACAGTAAAGAGGCAAGGAGCTTAAATGAAGAACAAAATGACAATGTAGAAAATAGTGAAGATGATGAGAGTGGTGATGATGTAGAAGAAAATGATGAGGCAGAAAATATGATGATTGATGATACCAATAATGAAGTTGAAGAAGTTGATGACAACAGCAAGGATCACAACCATGATAAAGACACCAACAAGAACACAATCACACCTCTTTCACTCACATACTAGAGAGGGTCAAGGCTTGTGTTTGTTGCCTCCAAAAGGCAAGGGACCATGCCATCCACCTCAACTCAGCCACTAGACAAAGGGAAACAAAAGGTAAAAGAAGAAGAAGAAGATCATGAGGTGGAAAGGGAGTTTGAAATCATTCAGGTGGACAATGATGAGGAGGAGGAGGCAAGGATCTCAAACTTGCTCATCCAAAACAAAAATGCACTCATTGAAGACCTCCAAGCCAATATGAATAGGCCCAAAAGTGTGAATGATGCCCATGACTTGGAAAACAGGCAGCTAGGAGCACGAATTGCTATTTATGAGGCTAGAGCCATTAAGGCCCAGAAAGAAGCCCAAAGGGCACAGGTGAAACTAGAAGATTTCATGGGCACTTATGAATAGAGTGAGGATTAGGAAGGTCAATCTAGGAGAATGCATAGAACCATGGGGTTGAAGAAGGAATTGGCAAAGAAAAAAGAACAAGAAGCAGCCCTAGCAGAATAGCTCCGCCCAGATGAGATGTTGGCCATGGAGATAGCACGAGATCGGGAGCCTTGGTTGGAAAGAGCCAACATACAGTTGGAGGCTAAATTGGATAAGGCTAACAAGAATCTTGACCTCCAAAGAAGGATGACTAAGCAATATGCCCAGAGAAACCAAGTTGCAAGGGCCAAACTAAAGAAGGCCCAAGTCGAGATCCAGGCACCAAAAGAAGAAAAAGGCCAAGCTAGACTTGGAATTTTGGCACAAGCTTCTCTACTGGTCTCTCAAACCCCATAGGGATACATCCACCAATTTTGAAGAAATTTTGAAAAGTTTTTGTATTTTGTGAATTTGGAGGCCTATAAGCGCAACACCACTAGCGCTACGCTTTTCCATCAAGCATCCTCAGAGGGAGAAATTTACATTTTTTGATTTCTCATGCCTATTACACTATTCTCACCAAATTTCAAACCATTTGGAGCATTTTTGACACCTCAAAAGGTCAAAAAACACCTCATTTTTCACCTTTTTGCCTCATTTTCAAGCATGGCGCTGCGCTCAAAGCAGTTTTGGAAATTTGACATTTTTAAAAGGTTAAAGGTGCTCAATCAGAAAACAAAAGGTATATCTAGAAGGAAGACTCAGCAGGCTTTCCAACGGGCCATCACGAAAAGAATACTCAGCCGGTTTTCCAACAGGCCATCACAGAGCAAAATCTGACATCGGGAAGGTCCCTAAAACTTGGCTGCAACAGGACCTATTTTCTGCCTAGGATGGCGCTACACTTATAGATATCATTGTGTGTTTTTGGACAAAAGGCAACAAAACACACTCGTTTATTGCAAAATTATATTTTCTATGTTTTTTGAGGCAAATCACTCTATAATTAGGTGCTAGAAGTTATTTTGGCATTTATTTCATGGGATACTTTGTGCCTTGGGCCTTGCATGGTCTCTTGGGCATTTATGAAATTTATGAGTGATTTAGACATTTTCCAACCCTATCTAGGGTTTTTTCCCTCCTTTTCTAGATAAATAGAGCATGAGGGCTTCATTGTAATTGTTGGCATTTGATGAGTTTTGAGAACAATACATGGTTTTCTTGAGTTTGAAGAAGAAATTGGTCTTGTGGAGTTTGTGAATGGCTTGCTTCAATTGACGATGAATGAGGATAGCTTGCAGGATCCCTGAACATGGTTAATGGTGATGTGTCTCTGTTTAGTTCTTGTTTCCTTATGTATAATTTTGTGACATCCTTCTATGTTGCAATAGAACATAAAAGTATAGGCTAAGAAATGTAGTTTGAGGCACCTTAGTCCTTCCTACTTTCTATTGTCTTTATGTTTTCCTTTGCTAGGTTAGTTTAAGGAATTCTTAGTTGCTTCTTAGACCTACCTATGCTTGTTTATTCCATGAATGGTTCAATATAGTAGTTTTCAAATATGTTTTATGGTTAGCCCTGCTTATTTGATGCTATTTAAACTCTATTTTGGAATCTCTCTTTGAAGTACCACTTGTTAGGTTTTAGCCAAAGAGGCCATGCTCTGATCATACCCTTTGTCCATGCTTGAGAAGTTGCCTTAAAGTTCTTTGTAGCTTTATCATAGATTCTTAGGAGTTCCCTCTTCCTTGATTAAAGTTATATGTTATCTTGTATGTTTTCTAACCTTGAAGGTGAAATCACTAGAAGTTAGATAAGTTCCTTGCTTTCTATGGTTCACTTAATTTTTCATCTTGAATTCTTGTTTGATTAAGTATAATAAAAAAGTTATTTTTTTTCCATGTATTATGATTATGTCCTTATGTTGATCAGTATTCGAGACCATATTGTTTAAAAATTACTTGTTTAAGGATTCTTCACTGCCCTTACACACCTACTATGCTCACAAACTTTATGTTCATTTCACTTCACACATTCCTTAAATATCCATTTGACATTTCTAGATTTTCCCTGTTATGCATCTTGTTTCATTGTTGAGATATTAGTGACTGTCATAGACTCCATAGCCCAATTATTTGAAGACCTCTCACTCCACCTATTCTACTTGATCATGTTACCCAACCAAAACAAACAAACAAACCCTAAACTTAACAACTAGCCTAAAATCAAACCCTAAAAGCAAACAAGTTCACATCCTTTGCATACAATAGAGAGAGCCCTCTTTGAGTCCAGGAAGGCTAGGTCCCAGGACTCCAAAGACTGGTCCGATGTTACCCTGTGTATTTTTTCTACCAATCTATCAAATCACGGGGACCTAACATAATGGCGATCATGGTGGGACATTCTGAGTACATATTTGCCTGAATACCTCTTAGGAATCATATGACCATCAGTTAAGCTTATAAAATCAACTGATATCCAAGAGTAGAATCTAATTGTTTCACCATCTTAGCAAAATGATGACTCAACTAGACCACACTCATTAGAAACCTTACTGTTGTATAAAGAAACTCAGAAAACCCCCAAAAATTATCTTAAATTGTTGTTTTGTAAATTGATGGTGGTGCACCACAAACACATCTCTTCAAAACAGTAAAAAACATCCACCTAGTGACTCCACTAGCCCCAGTAGGCCTATTAAATCTACTAGTTCTCATTAGACTCCCTGGGATTGTGTCAAATCAGCCCTGAGAAGTCTAGAAGCCTAGTTATACGCTGTGTGAGTTTAGAAAACATTAAGAGAGGTCATCCTTCCGAAAAACAGTTAAAAACTTTCAGCCTCTCTACATTTTGAATTTGAAATCTGGCTTCACAAAGGATCCATACTATATCTCATTCGGACCCAAATCCTCCTACTATAGTTGATGACCCAGAAAATATTTTGTGGTAAACTTTAAAAACTAAAGATTCAACTACTGTCAGGACCATTCATAGAGCAATTTCTGCCCCTGAACACCTTACAGCTTTGCAAGACCCCTAGTGTGACTTGCACCATACAAAGAACCTTTTCAGAACCAAGTCACAAAGTGGGATTGACCAGACTGACTTTGAGCCCATAGATTGGCAACAGAGTTCTAGTAGAGAAGCCTCTCCTTCCACTCCTCCCGACTTTCAACTTCGCCATCAATTTAGCTCTTTTCATCCCAAGTCTGCTCAGAATCAGTTTACTGGTCCAAGTACTTCCACCACACCCATCCATACCTCCACTGTTCAAACCACTTCACTTCATCCCCCACCACCTCTCACAAATCCTCCCCTTGTAAATCCTCCTTGGATTCCAATAGCCCCCATCACGGCAGCTTGGTATGCCCCAGTGGTTTTACCACAACCTATAGTACCTTTTCCAAATGACTACCAATCCAAGATCCCTCATTTCACAGGAGCTGACTTTACCACTGCCCATCAACATGTAGAGAGAATGAATGATGCTTTTGACTACATGGAAATAGAAGAGGAAACCATGCAAATGAGGATGTTTGCCCAAAGTCTAGGAGGGGAAGCTAAAAAATGGTTTAATAACTTAACTCCCAATAGCATCCATGATCTCCCTCCCCTTTACCAAACTTTCATAAACAAGTGGGAAATCAAGAAAAACCCCCTCCAAATCATTTCAGAATATAACAATCTTAAGAGGAATGTGGGGGAAAGTGTACAAGATTATTACACCAGGTTTAACAGTGTCGACAATGTCCTCCCACCTCACATGAAACCCCCACAAGGCCTAGCACTAGTAAAGTTTCTAGAAGGCTTTGATCCGGACATGACCTACCAATTGAGCGAGAGAGATCCCACAACTTTAGAAAAAATGCAAAGAGGGTTTGTGAGTGCAGAGGCCAACTTGATTGAAAATAGAGCTACGATGAGGTTGGAAAAAATAGTCACTTACAAAGATGAAACCATAGCCTCAACTTCTTCATCTGTTGCCAAAATAGACAAACTAGTTAGGACCATGGAGAGAATGATGGAAAGGATAAACTTAAATGAAATAGCACCTCCTAGGGAAAACCAAGATAATCCCCAAAACATAAATAGGAATCAAAACTTCAGAAGGGACCCTCCCCAAATCAGACAGAGAGACGATGACCAACAAATCAGGCCCCCTTTCCAAGACAATTATGTAGATGAGGAGGAAAGAGAGACTGATGGGTTGGAAGAAAATCACATCAATCTACTAGACTCTGAAAATGAGGATGATGTTTCTCTCACTACAGAGGAACAAAATATATTTTCCTCAAACCAAAATGAAACCAATTATGAGGACTCTGAATACTACAAATTGGGGTTTGAGAATGCCATAAATGAGGTTCATAGGCAATATGACCTTAGGAGTAAAAATAACCAATATGACCCCAAGAAAAATAATCCGGACACTGTTGTTAGGAAAACCCCTAAAAACACTCCTAAAAAGACAGCAAGCAACACAAACACTATGGCTAAGAAAACTATTCCAAACAAAAAAAATTCAACCAGCAAAATAGAGATCCAAGCTGCCCTAGTACATCAACTAGTGGCCCTGAAAAAATTCTATTGTCTAAAGCCCAAAATTAGAATCAGCAAATTAAAAGTGCAGAAAATTTCATGGCTAATAAAACTAATGTAAATATGCCCAAAACACAAATACCTTTCAGGTTTGAGGGAGAGAATGCCAAAATCAAGATAACCATACCTCTCACTAAACTGGTTACTCAAGAAGTGTATAGGTCCCAAATTTTGAAGGTCTTGAACATAGGAAAGGATACTGACACTCTGAATTTAACTGATGACAAGCCTGAGTTGTTGTTTGGACCTGAGGTTGAGGGAAAATACCAAGAAGGAGTTGTCCCTGCTTTCTATATCAGCTTAAACATACATGACAAAATATTATACAATGCCATGCTAGACTCCGATGCCTCACACAACCTCATTCCTAAAGTTGTGATGGAGAGATTAGGCCTAGAAATAACTAAACCTTACAAAGAATTGTACTCATTTGATTCGAGAAGAGTCAAATGTTTGGGCCTAATCAATGATCTTTGTGTCAATCTGGCACAAATACCTACTAAGAGCCTAGTCATAGACATAGTTGTTGCTGGCATTCCCCCGAAGTATGGCATGATTTTGTCTAGATCATGGGGAGACAAAATTAAGGTAGCCTTCAAATGGACATGTCATATGCTACTATCCCTATCTTCAATCAAACTAGGAGGTTATACTGGGATTCTCACATGAAGTATATGGTAAGTAGCCTAGATAGGCCAAAAAACACCCCTGTCTATTCCATTCATTCGGACTTAGAATCATTCATATTTTATAATGAAAATGACATTGGTGAATAAGTGAATGAAAATGACAAAGATCTAGGCCCACCAGAACAGTCAAATCTATCCTCAAATGAAGAACATATCATCCAAAACTCTAGCAGCCCTAAACAACAACATAGTGGCGAACATGAACTAGAAACACTTTGAAACATGAGATTTGATGGCTCTTGTGGCAAAGCAGGTTCAGGAGTTGGCATTTGGATACATAACACAAATGAAGGCCACTCATACAAACTAGATTTTTAGTGCACTAATAACATTGCAGAATATGAGGCTCTCCTCCTTGGCTTGCATTTGCTCAAAGACTTAGGAGCTAAGAAAATTTTTGCCAAGGGAGATTTAGAGCTGATCATTAAACAAATGAAAGGTGATTATTCAACAAATAATCCAAGATTGAGAGAGTACATAAATGCTACCCTAGATCTCCTCAAAACCTTTGAGAAATATCAGCTCACTTTTAGCCCTAGAGCCTAAAACTGCCTTGCCAATATGCTCGCATTTTCTTCCAGCAATTGTCAAATACCCCATGCAACTAAAAAATACACTGTGCAAGTCAAAAATCGGCCTACATTGCCTGAAAACATAAACCATTGGCAAGTGTTTGAGGGTGATGAACAAATTGATGATTTTATGCAATCTAGGAATGAATTTGCAAGAACAAGACCAAGCCTAGAGCATGATGAAGGTGTTTTTGCTGAAGAACAAGCCCATAAAATAGAGTTGTCCACTACTGCTGATATAAATCTAATAGCACATCCTTGTGAGGTAGAGTTGTTTGAGGATCTAAACCAAAGGGACCTTGAGGTTTTACAATGTAAAGATGATACATTACCAAGGGGACTTGCACCATTAGAAGAGTTGTTCGACTTTAATGATGTGGCTAAAAGACCAAATATAGAATCCATCAAGAATGATGTAGAGGAGTATAACATAGGTAGCCTAAAGGAACCCAAAATGATCAAGCTCTCCAAAACTATTCCTCCTCACATAAAACAGAAATATATTAAGCTTTTTCAAGAGTTTAAAGATATGTTCGCATGGGGGTATGAGGATTTGAAACCATATGAGACAAGCATTATTCAACATAAAATTCCTCTTAAGGAAAATCAAAAACCTTTCAAACAAAAATTGAGGAGAATAAACCATGTCTTACCACCTTTAGTTGAGAAAGAGATTAAAAACATGTATAATGTTGGGATCATAATTCCCCTTAGATACTCAGAGTTAGGAAGAAGACCCAAGAGATTAGGCTTTACATTGACTTTAGAAATCTAAACAAAGCCTCCCTAAAAGATAACTACCCCTTACCTGAAATGGATCACATACTTCAAAATATAGTTGGCTCTAAGAGAATCTCACTGCTTGATGGCTTTTCTAGTTACAACCAAGTGCTAGTACTCCCAAGTGATAAACACAAAACTACCTTCACCACACCTTAGGGTACATTCATGTATGTTAAAATGCCATTTGGGTCGATGAATGTGGGGGCTACTTTCGAAAGGGCCTTGGACATATTTTTTTCAAAAGACATAGGCTACTTCATAGTCATTTACCTTGATGACATCATTGTTTACTCTAAGACTGATGAAGATCACTTAATCCACTTGAGAAATTTTTTTGAAAAGTGTAGGAAGTATGGCCTATCCTTGAATCCCAAGAAAACATTGTTTGGTCTCTAGGAAGGAAAAATCCTAGGTCACATCATCTCTGAAGAAGGAATCAAAATAGACCCAAAAAGGATTGAAGGCATATTTCAAATCAGCCATCCTAGAAACATCGAGGAGTTGTAATACTTTATTGGGAAAATCAACTTCTTGAGGAGGTTCATCCCCAACCTTGCTGAAATTTTGAGGAATATTAAAAACATGCTAAAAAGGAGATAGGGGTTAAATGGACCTTGGAAGCTAAACAATATTTTGAACTAGTTAAACTAGCACTCACCCAAACACCGGTTCTAATCAGTCCTGATTTTACCAAAGAATTCTTCATTTTCTCATTTGCATTTGAACATACCGTTGCTGCAGTTTTATTTCAAAAGAGCATGATGGGGCAAGAACAACCCATAAACTTTTTCAGCAAAGCCCTTAGAGATGCTCCTCTAAATTACAACATCATGGAGAGACAAGCCTTTGCCTTGATTAAGGCATTAAAATACTTTAGAGTTTATATCTTACATTCTCATATCATTCCTTTTGGTCCACACACAGTTGTCAAAGACATTTTGAATCAGGACTCTCATGGTAAAAGGGGAAAGTGGATTGCTATTATCTTAGAATATGACTTAGAAATCTGACCCACTAAACTGGTTAAAGGACAAGGACTTGCAAAAATTATGGTTGAATCAAATTTCCAAGCATTAGATATGAATATGGTTGAAGCTTTCGAAGAACAAGAAGAGTGCACAACTCCCCATTTTGAAGAAGTATTTCTGAATTCATCTTGGTATGCTGATATCCTATATGTTCTTTTCTATCTTAATGCTCCTCCTACATTATCAAAGACAAAAGCTAGATTCCTGAAACAAAAAGCTTTAAATTTCTGAATTTTGGATGGAGTGTTATATTGGAAGAATTCTATAGACATTTTGCTTAAATGTTTGCTTGAGGATGATGAAAATAAAATCATGCATGAGCTGCATGAGGGAGAATGTGGAGGCCATCTTTACTGGAAAACCATAGCTAATAAAATCCTCAGAGCAGTCTACTATTGGCCCGCCCTTTTCCCTGACATCCACAAACTGGTCATGACTTGCCATAAGTGCCAAATTTTTTAGGGCAAGAGAAAACTTTTATCTTTACCTTTGCATCCCATTATTGTTGAAGCTCCTTTTCAACAATTGGGTTTAGACTTCATTAGAGAGATTCACCCCACCTCATCTGCCCAACACAAGTGGATCCTCACTACTACTTGTTACTTCACCAAGTGGATAGAATCCATCCCCTCTAGGAATGCCACCGACTTGGTCATTATAAAATTTCTTGAGACAAACATCCTATCAAGATTTGGTTTCCCCAGAAAGATCATCACAGATAATGCTGCTGCCTTTACATCCAAAAGAATGGTTGACTTTTGTTATAAATATCACATCACATTAGGACATTCCATAGCTTATTACCCCAAAGGTAATAGGCTAGCTGAGTCCTCTAACAAAAGCCTGGTCAATATCATCAAGAAGGTTCTGGAAAAGAATAAAAAAGCATGGCATGGGAAGCTTACATGCACTATGGGCTGATAGACTAACCACTAAGAAATCAATCGGTATGTCTCCCTATCAACTAGTGTATGGCATGGATGCCATTTTCCCAACATTTTTGGGAGTCCCGGTGATAAAGCTTCTCAAAGAAGTGCAATCAGAAGAAAATGACATGCAAAGAAGGCTGAACCAAACCATTCATTTGCAACAGACAAGGGAATAAGTTTACAACAAGACTCAAGTAGTGCAAGAAAACATAAAGAAAATCTTTGACAGAAGAACTAAAGCCAATAATTTCTACATTGGAGACACAGTGCTGAAGTGGGATTCCAGGAGGGAGGACAAAGGTAAACATGGAAAATTTTATAATCTATGGAAAGGTCCTTATCTCATTCAATTAGTTAAAGGTTATAATGCTTTATTTTTACAAGAACTGAATGGATAAGAATTGTTTGGAGGTCCTCTCAATGGCAGGATGCTCAAACACTATTTCTATCAAGAGTCCTAGTTTCAAACTTTCATTCATTGTACATAACATTGCATGATGAGAGATCATAAAAACAGAAATACAAAAACAAAGAAAGAAGGAAAAAGAGGGCAGATTTGAAAAAGAGGTACAGTCCCATACCCAAAAAATAGTAATGCTGAAAGTGTGCAAGCCTAAATGCCACTACTTGTTCAAAAGAGTCTTGTTCAGTCATCTAGCCTAATCATGGTTGAACATGTTTTCAATTTATTGCTGATAGGTTAGTGAAAAAGAACTTGTCAAAACATCTAAACTTTACTTTTTAGTAGGAATAGATTAGGAATGAAAGATACTAGTTCCACATGTTCAAATATGAACCAAAGAGAAAGATGGGGATGCATAGCAAATGATAGATCACAACCCTTATTTTTCTAGTTTTGTTTGAACAAAAATAATGTTTGTGTGAAACTTGTCCTAATGCCACAACGCATGGTAAGTCAGATTCCCTAATCCTGATTTAAACCATGTTTTCAATTTCATATCAATATCTTAGAGAATGAAGTCTGTCAAACAGCTTAATATTGACAGTCAAATAGTCTAGGTAGGGAATAAAAGATTTCACTAGCATAATCTGAACTCTTGGAAGCAATAAGGATAAAAGTAGGTAGTTTTTTTTTTCCCTCAAAGAAAAAAAAATGTCAAGGGTTTGCCAGTTCAAGTGCACCCAAGGAAAAAAAAAATTTAGGAAAGTAAGATGGGTAGGTAGAGATGAAGTTGAATTATTCATGTTTTTCATATTATTGAGATCACAACTTCAAAGAAGCATTGGAAAATGAAAAGAAGAAAAAATATTCCCAATGGATGAGGCACTGGTCTTCATAAAACTAGAGATATGAAATTCTCGACACCTCCTAAAAAGGAGCTGCCCTTCCCAAGTGGAGCCACTGTTAGTAATTAGTATTTTTGATATTTTGTAGATGACTAAATACTTATCCTAGATTTCTAAAAACCAAATTCATGAATATTGTGAGTTTTAGAAATCTCATTGCCTTCATTATCCTTAGGATGAATTTTTCACTATCTCACTACTTTGTCATTTCCGTGGTTAGCCTACCCTCCTAGAAGGTCCCTCATGGAACTCATGACACTCATTTTCACTATGTTTGGTTGCCTTTGACCTTAGCACTTTGTTTTTGACTTGTCTAACCCCTCCACTTGCCACCTAGGATCACCAACCAATGTACTCATTCTTGTGTTTCCCGGAAACATCAAGCATTGATGGTCTCAAAACTATCTTTGTAGTTTCTCTAGATAAATCAAGTACATTGAATTTTGGATCTTCAATACATCAAATTGTCAAAAAATCTGATTTTCATACTTGAAGACCTCAAATCCAAGCTTTCAATCAAAGACAAGCCCAAAGAGCCTCCCACTAGGTCATTTAGGGTTTCATAAGTTGTAGGATTGTTTTGATGTTCTAAATCATTGTTTTTCTTGTGCCAAGAAGATGAAATCAAATGGAAAGGAGGGTCAGCATATGATTTTCTAAAGTATGTCAAAGGTCTCCAAGGAAGGCTTCATTGATCAAGCACAAATTCTGAAAAAGACAGCTGTCCATGTTGACATTTCTGCAGGAGTGTCAAGGTGGCTATCAGCAGAAAAATAGGTAAGGTAAGAGGCCTGCCCCTCACTGAAAGATACACTCAAGCAAGAAGAAGAGGAAGCATGCCTATGTTCAAAGAAAATCAGGGTTTCTAGGAATGATTATACCAACAACTTGCCAAGAAAGAAGCCAATGCAAAGGACCACAAAGATAGAGGCACATCAACACAATCAAGCATAATTTGAAGATTTTAAAGTTATAAATGAAGAAGGGAAAAGGGTGACGTGAAATGAACATAAATGAATGAACTTGAAAGGGCTATAGAGAACATAGAAGACAACACTAATTATTCTTCTCTAACGGCCCTAAAACCTAAGATTTTGGAAAGATAGCCAGAGCAAGTGAAATGAAGACTATGAGCCTCCATCATGACACCAGAAAGTTTTCAGAAGCTATTGAGGGTAATTTCTAGGGTTTTCCAAGGTAACAATGCTTCACTGCATCAAAGGGAGGAAATGCAAAGAGTATGAGTGTGATGGGGATCAAGTCTTCAAGTGAAATCAATTTCTCTCCAATGGCTAAAGGAATGAAAGCCTAGGGTTGAGTCTCAAAATGAGAGGTCAAGCTAATCATGAAGTTACTGTTATATGACTGAAAGTATCAAACTTCAAAATTGTCAAAAAGGGGAAAATTCAGTATGTCATGACACTTGCAAACAAATCAGAAGTGGTCAAAAAGGAGATATGGCATACATGGTTATGAAAGAGAAAAAACACTTGTCAAACATAGGTTTATTATGCCTGACTGCCAAAATCAGTAAAGAAGGAAGAAAACATGTTTACATGACACTCACACTCATAAATTGTCAAAAATGATAAAAAAAAATGTGTTTTTTAGTTTCCCAGTGCAAACTAAGGTTTGACAGTGCCTAGGCCCTCAAAGGTTAAAAGGGACCTCTTCATCTCTCCACCAAGCCATCACCAAAGGAGAAAGAATTACTTTGAAAAGTTTCAAATCACCTACAATAAAGGGTCAAAGGATATCAGTAAAAAATGACAAAGTGATAAAACCTTAGCAAAAGTGGGTTTTCTGATTTTAATTTATTTCTCAAAGGATATAAAAGCATCTCAGTTATCATTTAGCTCATTTTTCAATTGCAAGGAGAGAAAAGAGTTTCAGGAGAAAATTCTGAGTTTTTGAGAAATTTTGGGCAAGTTCACTAGCGTTGCTCTCACAGACCCTGGCGTTGCGTGTATAGGGTTCTCCACAGTGCCTTTTTGCACTACACTATGCATATATTGGGTGGTGTTGTGCCCAGATAGTTAGACACACACAGGGGCACAATACTGCGCCCACAGGCTGACCCGACACCCATTTTTCCGCCTGGCGTTGCGCACACAAAGCACCCTACAGGCCCGGTGCTGTGCCCAAGGGCCGACAGACCTGCACAAGACGTGCAATGCTCCACACACAAGGCACGACTCGCATGGCGCTGCGCACATAGGGTGACTCGACAGTGCAGGTAGGGCGTTGCACTCATACAAAAAACCCTCCAACTTGCAGGAAGGTGCCAAAGGTTCAAGGAAGGTCCTCTAAACTGGTTTCAAAACCTTGCAAGCAAGCTAAATTTTTTAGGTGGCTTTTCCTCTTTTTCCTCCAAGTAATTTTTATAATTTGGTAATTCGAACTAATTGAACCCTAGTGTTTGCAAGCCCTATATCCTCATCGTAAAATTATTGTTCTAACCTCCATGTAAACCATTATCAAATCAGAGAGGTGTGAAACTAGGGTAATCACAAGTTGGTTCACATTAGGGGAATTTTGAGGTCTAAAATGGACCTCCTAAGTAAATTATAAAATAATAGTAGAAATAATAAAATAAGATTTGATTACATTATCAAATTTTAGAGGAAAAAAAGAAACAACTACTTTTTCAACTTGTATTTTGAACTTATCTCCCTAAGGTTTTACTCAAATTTCGAGCAGGAATAATAATTGGATGCAAAATTTAATTTCTCATCCAAGAAGTACCCATGTTGCATACTTTTAATGGACTCTGCTACACGAAAAATGAGAAATACATGAAAAACGTGATTGGAATCACGTTTTTCATGTATTTTTTATTTTTCGTGTAGTAGGGTGCATCAAAAGTATGCAACATGGGTACTCCTTGGATGAGGAATTAAATTTTTCATCCAACGAGTATTCTCTCTCGAAATTTGAGCAAACCCTTAGCGAGATAAGTTGAAAATATGAGTTGAAAAAGTAGTTTTATTATTTTATTATTTTTTAATCTTTTTACTTTTTTACTCCAAAAATTGTGAATCATCCCCCATGGTTGACATCATCATCTTGAATCTTATTGGTTCTCATAAATTTTATTTTGGTTGTACATATTTCTTAAGAGGCCCGTTTTAGACCTCAAAATCCCACTAATGAGACAAACCCTTTTTCAAGCTCAAGACAAAACAATCATACCTCACCTCCATATCACTCATTTGAAAGAGCTGCCCACCATCATTTTCATTTTAATCCTCTTGCCCAATTTTGTCCACAAGCAAACCTAATCACCATGTCAGGAGCATGACAGTGAGAAAAACAGTGAAAACATGGAGATAGATGGTGATGATGAGTTAATTCAACAAGAGGATAGAGGAGACAGTTTGAGCAGTGATGGTGATTTGAGCTAATAAGAAGCAGAGGACATGGAAACAAAGAAAGAGGATCAAAATGAAGAAAATGAAAGAGATGACAGTGAAAATAAATTCAGTAGTGATGAAGAGGGAAGCCAGGATAAAGATCAAAACAATTAGGAAAGTGCAGAGGCTAAGGGTAGTAGTGGCACCCAAGAAGCAAGCCTCAGTGATGTACAAGACAGCAAAGAGGAAAACATTCACGACAGTCATGACAACAGTCATGACAGTCATGAACACAGTCATGAAAATAATGAAGGAGATGAAGGGGTTGATAATAAAATTGAAGATCACAACAGTAAAGAGGCAAGCGGCTCAAATGAAGAACAAAATGACAATGCAGAAAACAGTGAAGAGGATGAGAGTGGTGATGATGTAAAAGACAATGGTGAGGTAGAAAATATGATGATTGATGATACCAATAATGAAGATGAAGAAGTTGATGACAGTAGCAAGGATCACAGCCATGATAAAGACACCAACAAGAACACAATCACACCTCTTTCACTCACATACCAGAGAGGGTGAAGGCTTGTGGTTGCTACCCCCAAAAGGCAAGGGAACATGCTATCCACCTCAACTCAGCCGCTAGACAAAGGAAAACAAAAGGTAAAAGAAGAATAAGAAGATCATGAGGTGGAAAGGGAGTTTGAAATCATTCAGGTGGACAGTGATGAGGAGGAGGAGGCAAGGATCTCAAACTTTCTCATCCAAAACAAAAATGCACTCATCGAAGACCTCCAAGCCAATCTGAATAGGGCCAAAAGTGTGAATGATTCCCTTGACTTGGAAAACAGGTAACTAGGAGCATGAATTGCTATTCATGAGGCTAGAGCCATTAAGGCTTGGAAAGAAGCCCAAAGGGAACTGGTGAAACTAGAAGAGTTCATGGGCACTTATGAAGAGAGAGAGGATGAGGAAGGTCAATCTAGGAGGAGGCCTAGAACCATGGGGTTGAAGAAGGCATTAGCAAAGCAAAAAGAACAAGAAGCACCCTAGCATAACAGCTCCCCCTAGATGAGTTGTTGGCCATGGAGATAGAACGGGATCAGGAGCCTTGGTTCGAAAGAGCCAACATACGCTTGGAGGATAAATTGGAGAAGGCTAACAAGAATCTTGACATCCAAAGAAGGATGACTAAGAAATATGCCCGGAGAAACCAAGTTGCAAGGGCCAAACTAAAGAAGGCCCAAGCCAAGATCCAGTCACTAAAATAATAAAAATTCCAAGATAGACTTGGAATTTTGGCACAAGCTTCTCTATAGGTCTCTCAAACCCCATGAGGGAGACATCCACCAATTTTGAAGAAATTTTGACAAGTTATTGTTTTTTGTGAATTTGGAGGCCTATAAGCGCAGCGCCACTAGCGTAAATATTTCCCTCAAGGATCCTCAGAGGGAAAAATTTACATTTTTGGATTTCTCATGCCTAGTACACTATGCTAACCAAATTTCAAAGCATTGGGAGCATTTTTGACCCCTCAAAAGGTCAAAAAACACCTCATTTTTCACCTTTCTGCCTCATTTTCAGGCTTGGTGCTGTGCTCAAAGAAGTTTTGGAAATTTGAATTTTTGCATAGGTTATAGGTGCTCAGTCAAAAAACTAGAGGTATATCTGGAAACAATACTCAGCCATCTTTCCAACAGGCCATCACGAAGAAAAATCTGACATCGGAAAGGTCCTAAAAACTTGGTTGCAACACGACCTATTTTGTGCCTAGGATGACGACGCGCTTATAGACATCACTGTGTGTTTTTGGCCAAAAGAAAAAAAAAACACACTCATTTATTGAAAAATGATATTTTTATGTTTTTTGAGGCAAATCACTCTAGAATTAGGTGCTAGAAGTTATTTTGGCATTTATTTCATGGGATATTTTGTGCCTTGGGCCTTACATGGTCCCTTGGGCATTTATGACATTTATGACCGATTTTGACATTTTCCAACCCTATCTAGGGTTTTTTCCCTCATTTGATAGATAAATAGAGCATGAGGGCTTCATTGTAAATGATGGCATTTGATGAGTTTTGAGAACAATACATGGTTTTCTTGAGTTTGAAGAAGAAATTGGTCTTGTGGAGTTTGTGAATGGCTTGCTTTGATTGATGATGAAGGAGGATAGCTTGCAGGATCCCTGAACATGGTTAATGGTGATGTGTTTCTATTTAGTTCTTGTTTCCTTATGTATCATTTTGTTAGATCCTTCTATGTTGCAGTAGAACATAAAAGTATATGCTAAGAAATGTTGTTTGAGGCACCTTAGTCCTTCCTGCTTTCTATTGTCTTTATGTTTTCCTCTGCTGGGTTAGTTTAAGGAATTCTTAGTTGCTTCTTATACCTACCTATTCTTGTTTATTCCATGAATGGTTCAATATAGTAGTTTTCAAATATTTTTTATGGTTAGCCCTGCTTATTTGATGCTATTTAAACTCTATTTTTGAATATCCCTTTGAAGTACTACTTGTTAGGTTTTAGCTAAAGAGACCATGCTCTGATCATGCCCTTTGTCCATGCTTGAGAAGTTGCCTTAAAGCTCTTTGTAGCTTGATCATTTATGCTTAGGAGTTCCCTCTTCCTTGATTAAAGTTATATGTTATCTTGTATAGTTTCTAATCTTTAAGGTGAAATCACTAGAAGTTAGATAAGTTTCTTGCTTTCTATGGTTCACTAAATTTTTCATCTTGAATGCTTGTTTTCTTAAGTATAATAAAAAATCTATTTTTTTTCCATGTATTATTATTATGTCCTTATGTTGATCAGCATTCAAGACCATCTTGTTTAAAAAGTAGTTGTTTAAGGATTCTTCACTGCCCTTACACACCTACTATGCTCACAAACTTTATGCTCATTTCACTTCACACATGCCTTAAAGATCCATTTAACATTTCTATATTTGCCCTGCCATGCATCTTGTTTCATTGTTGAGATATCCATGACTTTCATAGACTCCATAGGCAAATTATTTGAAGACCTCTCACTCCACCTATTCTACTTGATCATGTTACCCAACCAAAAAAAACAAACAAACCCTACACTTAACAACTAGCCCAAAATAAAACTCTAAAAGCAAACAAATTTACATCCTTTGCATACAATAAAGAGAGCCCTCTCTGAGTCTAGGAAGGCTAGGTCCTAGGGCTCCAAAGACTGGTCTGATGTTACCCTGTGTATTTGGTCTACCAATCTATCAAATCACGGGAACCTAGCATATACAATAACTCAAAGCATCACCTGATTATCTTTGTTCACTCTTCATGGAGATATCTTTGTTCACTCTCCATCGGTAGTCTATCTTCCCTAGTAGGTTCAACCACATTATCCATCCATCTTCTCATATGTAGCTTTAATCTAATTGTATGGAAATAAATCTCGTCAATGTCAAGGTTCACACTAAAAAATTAATTTGTTTCCAAATTAATGCTTGACTCCAAAGGATTTTGAATGCTTTTCAAAACCATATTTGTCACTCAAAGTGTTTGTGCTTTGAAGCATTGTGGAGATTTGCATAAGGATATAGGGAACTTGTTATTGGTAGCTCAAGTTTGTTTCTAAATTCTATTTATTTTTCCTTTCCAATGTGTTTTGGCCCTCATCTATTAATTAAAAAACACACACACAAGGGGAAATGCCAACAATTAATCAAATAAACTTGTTTTCAATGAAATTTGAAATAGAGGCTCATGGTGGGTCCTAATTTTTCATGGAAGTATTAATTTAGCAATTTAGACGAAATTGGGTTGTCAATTGGAGGCTATAAATTTGGTGATCTTCGGTGCCATGCATATATGAATAACTCACCACTATACGACAATAGTTGATTCTTTTCTTATGAAAAAACTGACAACTTGTGAGTCAGCTCTCTTGTTGGCCAATATATGCTTAAGAGGCCACAAAAATGCTCCAACAAGGATTTGATCCCAGAGGGGAACTAATTTTGTGCCCAAATGAAATTGGGCTACAACAACATGTGATGGAGGAACTCCTTAACGTATGAGACATAATTTTCAGGGGCATCTCCCTTCATTGTTGTTATTGTGCTTTTTAAATCTTGAATTATTAGTCAAAATGATGTAAGTTTCCCTACCAGGTGGTATGATCATCCAAGGGACATAATAATTTTCTTCATAGGGGGAGAATACAGGAATTTAGTAAGTTTTAAGAATCAATTTAAAATGGCTTCCAATATTTCATGCACACTTCTCTTGGGAAATTTTTTCCACCTGTAATAATATAAACCCAAAGAAGTGCATCGAGGGGAATTTTGCAAGGAAAAAGGAGAAAAAAAATAAATATTAGAAAATTTTTAATGGTCTTGAAGTTGATTTTGAGAAGGGAGGAAAAAATGTAGTCTTACAGTAATATCTCCAATAATAATATACAAACTTTTGAGGGTTTTGTTGAGGGGCTAGGTAAAATTGGTAGAGCCTCTTATTGACCAATTGGTATGCACCATTTGAGCTCTTTTTTCAGAGATGGCACCTATAGAGTTTACTAAACAAGTACTATTAGATTTGATGACACATTATATCACATCTGTGTAACGTATGATTTGTTCCACCATAAAAACATAAGAAAAAAAAATGAAAAATAAGTATTTAAAATTCTTTATACATTGTATAAGGACCAAGTAGTTTTTCACAAAGATGATTTTTTTTATATGCATGGTTCCACAAAGTTGAAATATATAAAGCTGAAAGAATTAGGATCATTTTCATTCCAATGAATCTAAATGTCAACTTATTTTTTTGGAGATGCAGAATCTTGGTAGCATTCGTTGACAAGGATGGTGAAAAAGAGACTATCAAAGTTCCTCTTGGAATGTTGATGCTTGATGTTGCTCATAACAATGACATACAGCTTGAAGGTGCAAAATTATATTCATGGGTGTTATGCTCCTATACCAATAGGTGTCATATATCATGATTGACTTGACGGGCTATGTAATATGTTCATACCTTTCCTTGTTGCAAAGGTTTTCCATATTGTCAAAAAATCAAAAAATTTAAAAAATGTAAAGAGGGTATACCCTAAAAGAAAAATCAAAGGGTGAAAAGAATAAAATGGCCAAAAAGTGAAAGAAAACGAACCCCACCAAAAGAAAGGCCAAGGAAAGTGTGCAAGTCTAAATGCCACTACTTTTTGCTCTTATGTAATAAACAAATTGTGTGCAACTTGTGACTTATGCCATAATTGGTGAACAGTCAAACAACATAAGCTTGGCTAGTTCATGTTTGAATTCTATGTTTTAGAGATAGAGAAAAAAATCTAACCAAATTGTTTAATCTTGGCAGATAAGTAGATAGGTAGAGTAAATAAAAGGAACTCAACAGCTTAATCTGAGCCTTTGGATGTAATAAGGTTAGACTCAGATAGATTTCTACATGTAAAAGAAAAGAAAGTGTGATAAGGGTTTGCCAGTCTAAGTGCACCCTAATAAAGAAGAAAAAATGTTAGGTTAAAGTAGGTAGGGTAGGTAGATGATGTTGCAGAATTACATGTGATGGATAATGACTCTAAATGTGTTAATCTTTACTTTCATCACAAGTGCAAGACAAACATTACACTGGAGGAATTTCAAGCAAAACAAGGTCAAATGATTAACACCCTTCTCATTTTTCCCTAAAAATTTCACTAATTTCCCCTAAGTACTAAGGCATTTGAAAATTAGAGGGGTTCAGAGCATTTCTCTGACTTCTGGAGGGACCGGACCCTCGACCCAATAATTTAAAAGCCTAAGTACTTAAAACCATCCATAAGTCATTCATTTACTTCCATAAGTCTTTTCCTAAGTAAAATCCTATTTTACTTAGGAAAATTACACAATATCCCATAAAAACCCTTTTTCATTTAAGCCTAAGTTAAATACACAATCCTAATGATTTTATACTTAGCGCTTTTTCATTCATTATGACATATATAAATTTTAACTTATATTATGTATTTCCCCTATAAAAATCTACCCATTCCCGTATTACTATAACTATACAAAATCCCCAAATTTTATATATCCCGCCCCTTGGTTAAAATATAACCATAATACAACATTAACATTAAAAAAGGATTAATTAACCCCCACGGTTAATTAATAACTTCCCGACCAATCACGTTGCTCCCGATATGGGGCCCGCCCTCATTAACCTCCCGTCACCTTGCTTCCCCGATAGCCGTCTGATCAAGCCCCCCACATCCAACGGCTATCGTGCATACCGCATGGCCCTCCACGACTGAACATTAACGTGCGATAGCGGAGCGGTTTTATGAACAGTGCCCCGCCATGCGTCACAAAACCCGTGGAATCGTTGGCTCCCAGCCAAATACCGCCCGTCCCTCAAAGAGATGCGATATCATACCACTTACCGCCCTCTGCATACGACAAAACAACTTTTCCCACATACGTCATCCGCCCGAATAATAAAAAAACCCTTCCAACCTCGACTTTGTTAATAAAAAAAATAAATGTCATTTTCATCCTTCTGTACTGCGACCAGTGTTCCCATGCAAAGAACGTCGAAGTCAACTGTCGAAGATTTCCAACCACCACCTTGCTAAGAAATTTGCAGCCGAACTAGTCCAGAACCTGTCAACTATTGCCTGTACCTATTTTTTGCACTATTCACTTCCCAAAACAGGTATGAAGATCAAGGATTAGTCCCTCCTCTGCTGGAACCTCTTAGCAACATTCACAGGAAACCAGCACACCAACCACAACAACATCCAAAGGTAAGGAAAAAGAGACTAGTACACAGGCCACAGATCAATCCACAATGTCTGAGCAGCCTGAAACTTCCAAGGATCAGGCCCAAATGCAAACCTCTCCCACTCAGGTCAATATGGCAGAACCTCCAATCTTGCAAACTCCCCTAAATGAGGAAAAAAGTAAAAATCGAGACAGTGAAACAGCTACCCCTACCAGCAGACCTTCAGAACAGCTTGGTACCAAAAGGCAAAGACTAAATCCCCTCTCAGAAGAAGAAATTGTTGAAGAGACCACTAATAGTCAGAGGAGAGAAGGAGTAGACAGCCATCAAACATTCCCAAACGGTGGGACATCTACCAACTCATAGAGAAAGGAGCTAGAAAGACAACAAAATACAGAGGTATCATCCTTCAGACCACTAGTGAAGGAAGCTTGGGATATCAAGAAGACATTTATAGACATAAAAGCCATAAATGATCCATTGAGACTTCAAGTTTATAATCAATATTTGAAGATGGCCCCCACAAATCAATAGAGATTGATGTCAGCCTATGACATCAAAGAAGGTAAAATGGTAATGAGTCATTTCAAGCCTAAAGTGCAGCAGCCTCAAACAGCAGCAGACTACCTTAGAACCAATTTTGAAGTCATGGTAAAGGATATTCATCCTTTGGATCAGATTGAATTGGATAAAAAAACTAGAGAAATGATTTATTCAACCTTGACTGGTAAAGAAATGATGGCCCAAAGGTTACAAAATTCCTTGGATAATACAACTGCCCAACTACAACTGGAAAAAGCTTCCTCCCAGGCCAAAGATAACAGAATAAAGTCTTTAGAAGAAAAAATTATTGGATTGGGTCATGATCCCAAAGATGTTAAGGCTACAGAAGCCTTAATCAAAAACAAAGACGAAGATATTTTTTCCCTAAGGAAACAACTAAAGTTGCCACCTTCAAGACATCCACAGACTACTGAGGTCATAAAGCAAAAATCTGAAGAAGAGCTGATGGATTCGCTCTTAAAATTTAATGAACGACTGGATGAGACTGAGCAAGAACTTGAAAAAGCATTGAAGGACAAGCAGGGAGAGTCGACCTCTTAGTCTCCCGATGTGATACCAGTAGTCTCAACAGCAGTCCCTTCTACACTTGGGACAGCACTAGCACCAAACATCCCAGCAGCCACAACAGAAGTGGTCACAGGTACAACAACAACAGGGCAGTCAACAGGACTAGCACAGGGTAACACGGCCAATTTGAGCACAGAGGAACTAATAAAATCAATGGAGGAATTGAAGCTCCAAGTTACAGCTCTCCAAAAGGTAAAGGAACAATTTACTACCTTGGAACAAAAGTATGATCTCTCAAAGATAAATGTTGCAGAAAAGACAAGAGAGATCAAAGAGTTAGAAAATTTGGTGAAAACATTAGAAAAAGATCTCACATTTGAGAAACCTTTGAAAGAAGTCAAGAGAATTCTTTGGGCCAGCATCACTCAATCCATAAATGATGTTTGGCCATCAATCCAAATAATTTATGAGCAAAATGATTTAGTTAAACTGGCTCTAGAAGAAGTTCAAAATGCAAGGGAAGAATTAGGAAATATGCCTGAAAAAGCCAGTGAGCTCATACAGTTTTTAAATACCAAGAACAAATATTAGCATGAAGAGCTGGGCATTCAATATAGAACAGGGACAATTTTGGAAGTAAAAAAGGTTTTTACTAAAAGAACTCTGATGAAAAACTTAGAAAGAAAGTGCCATGATATGCAGGAAGAAATCAATGCTTTTACGAAAAGATTTGATATTTTTCAGAGTAAAGGGTTGCCAAGTCCTCTAGTTATTCATGATAAACTAATGAGTCATAAATACTATGTGGAGAAATTGAATCAGTATGCAGACAACCAGGCAGGTCCATCAACAAGTTCATCAGCAGCAAAAGCATTGCCTACAGGCAGAGTTCTTTATGATAGTCTAGAAAACTTGTTCTATGTTGAACATGAGGTAAAGCACTTATTTCCAATTCAGCCTACCTTTTTCAGATACACAGAAACTGATGAGACCCTGAGAAAGCTTCAAAGAACTAGAATACCAGAAGCACAATGGTGGGAAGATATGTTGGACATTTTGTAAAAATATCCTTGGATGAATTTTGGTTATTTACTACAGTAAGTAATGGTAAAAAAGGATAAACAGAGATCAAACAGGTCAAAGTGTATCAGTACAGATAAAGTGTATCAGTAAAAATAGGGCAGCCAGCAGAGAGTTACCAAACAAGATAGCAGCAAGCCAAATCATAGGGCCTCCCTCCAACACACTCACAAAAATAGGAACAACAAAACATCACTTTACCTTTTCTCCTATGTACGAGACTATTTGTCTCTATTTTCTTGTAACTTATTCATGATTCATCCTAAAATATATCTTACTCTGTTAGGAGATATTTTTTTTGTAATTTTTTTTGTATAAATACTCCTTCAATTGGAGTGTTAAGTGGTGGATTCTTAGACTTTGCTGTAATATTGATTATTTTGGAATAAAGTGTTGTTGGACAAATTTTGTATGGCTAGCTGGATAAAGAATTGATGCAAAGGACTTTTCACAGGATTCTTGAGTCAAACACTGGATCAATAAGTCTTCTATACCTTATGTTTTAGAGCTTTCTTGTTTACTATACCATCTATGTTTCATATCTAAATGATAAACGAAAAAGAATAATTCAGAAAGTGCTTGAGTGCAATCTGTTTTCAATTGTTGTTTTTCTTAATGTTTTCCTCTGAACTAGTATGAACAGTGAATTCTTAATTGCCCCTGTTTCCTAGTTTATTCATTCTGATTATTTGGTAAATAATTCTTAATTGCCCTTTATTAATAATCATTCAAAGTTACCTCTTTCAAATAGGTTGAAGTATTCTTAATTTCCCTTCACCCATTTTGAGTCCATTCCATTCATTTAAGTCTTTATTTGTTCTCTATTTGATTACCTTGCCCTGTGAAACCCTCCCTTTTTAAGAAACCAAATCCAGTTAAGCCATCTTCTTTGACTCCATTAGCCCAATGGCCTAAACTACCTAGTCTTACCCCTCTGCTATTGAATTCCACCACCCAAACACAATCAAAATCCCTAAACTTTCATAACTAGCTTAATATATTTCAAAACAAAGCTAAAAATTAAAGAGAGAGCCCTCTCTGGGTACAAATTGGCTAGATTCTGTACCTAAAAGTTGGTTTGTGGTTACCTCGGACCCCTTTCCTCTTCCCAACAACTTCAAGGAAAATCTGAGTGATAACAATGGGAAATCAAATTTTAATGTTGACATATACTTTTTTCCTCTCTTCTATTTACCTTTCTAATTTTTTTTTCTACTATAATTATTGAGAGGCATGTGAAGGATTTCTTGTGCATTCTACTTATCATGATATTATCATGGTAATTTCTTCTAATGTATTGGGCACTCCAAAAATATTGAGATGTTATTTTTTTCATTTTTTTCACTCTTTCTATGTTTAATGTTTGTCTTTTTTCTTTTACAGGATGAGGATTACCATAACATGCTCTCAGCGCGAATGGATGAAGAGAATGACATGTTAAATCCTTATTCTGGACTTTAAAATGTGAATATTTTTTAAGAAAAATGTTATTATAATGTGTGTGTTATGGTATCCTACCAAAGATTTTTTTTTTGTGAGTTAGGCTAAGCTATATTAGATAAAAAAGAAAAATTTACATAGACATTGCGCTGAGATGGTAAGCGGTGCTTAACCAATGCCAACTTTAGAAGCTTTCAAAATAGTGCGGGTTTGGGGCTGCCTCCTAGGAGGAAACCAACCCCTTAATAGCATCAGAGAGACATTTTTAACAGAGTGTTCTGTGACACATATAAAAAAAAATATCTGTAGTATGTGTTGAAATAACATAAAACAAAAAAGAACCAAGCAGTCACGCAGTCATGGTGTTCCTTCATCATCCTCTGTAGCGAGATGGAGCAAAATAAGAGGGGAATTCCAGAGAGAGGCAAGCAATGGGGGGGGGGGGGGGGGGGGCATTGTTAGAGTGGCCTGTGACCCCACGAGGGAATCAATAGGAGAATCACACTGCAGGCTAGCACAAGTAAGGGGGTGTACATAAATGAGAGTGCGCAATAGGTGGAATGCGCAGGGAAATTGAAGTAGTAGAGGGATGTCAAGGGAAGAGGTGGAGAAGGATTTGAAGGCTGACTAGAGTAGCATAGGGATGAAAAAATGAGGAGTAACGTTGCCTTTTGAAGACCTGTGGCATGAGGGAAGATGATGTGCATTTTTGTGGCACACTCGCATATGTGAGTTGGGACAGTTCACTTGAGATTGCATGTGATTCAGTGTATGGTAGAATATCAAGTGCAACAGAGTGTCAGTGTGAATGATTGTTGAGATGAGGTTCTGCATCATGTTAAAGTTGGTTGTGCAGGGCATCTTTAGCCTGAGGATGGGAAAAATTGGCTTCGCATGGTCGAAGGATATCACCTCCATCTGGGGAAGTTTGATCCTTTTGGAGGATACTATGGCAGTTCTCTCACAAGGTTTCATTTTCAATCTGAGAGAAGTTAGAGTGATATAGCATTGAATGGCTATCCACTCCTTTGCTGGCCAGGAGATTAGCTACAATGTTTGCCTTTCTGTGCACATGGTGGAAGGTAATGGCAATGTGGTTTTGTAGCGATTGTTCCAGGAAATTGAGACGGTTGGCTAGCCTCCAGTTGGTAGAATCCTTTGAGGGAGAAGTGCCAAGAATTATGCGGGTGGCCACATGAATGATGATTTGCGAGCCTCCTTCCATTTGCAGTGGCAAAAAATTGAGCTCAATGGCTCTGGAGATAACTTGTATATGCCCCTCCAGCTCTGCGGAGTTGTTGTTGTCCCACCACAAGTTTCCATAGTAGGAGTGTAGGGGTTTTCCATTATAATCTATGAATATACCCCCAAAGTCGGCTTCCCTTGGGTTTCCTTTGGAGGCTCCATCGAAGTTTCACTTGAAACAACCAGCCAGGGGGGGTTCCATTATTCAGGTGCGCGGATCCTACCTGTGCTTGGGGAGGAGTTATCCATTAGGGGATTAATGCATATGTGCTAATTGTTCCAAATGGTGCATTCATATGTGATTTTTGTGAGGTCATCCTTCCCCCATTGAGCCATGGCGAGAGTTTCTTCTAAGTTGTTTTGTAGCTTGGCCCAGATTTTCTCTCAATTTGAGGTTGTGTCTTTAAAGATCTTATTGTTTCTTTCTTTCCAGAGATTCCATATGAGTCGACTTGGAATCAACTACTAGAGATGATTTAGAATATTGCAGGAGTAGGGATTATCCTGTCATTTGATAATGGTATTGGTGATGTTTCCCCTATCTCGATTGGATCTTTTGCATAGTATTTCAATCCTATCCCAAAAAGTGTTTGATATGGGGCAAAGGTCCAGCAGATGATTGATGGTTTCAATGTCGTTCTGACATAGGGGACTCCTTAAAGGACCCACAAAACCCACGTCAAAATATTCTCCCATGTGAGGATGCGTCTTTTACTAAGCAGCCATAAAAATGTAGCTACTTTGGGCCAAATATTATCAGTCCATATCTTCTTCCATATATGATTTGTGGGGTGAGGGTTCAGGTATTGTAATAGATTACATGCTTCCTTAGTTGAGTAGTTACCACTTGGAGTATGGCCCCAACAACGAATGTATGGCCCGTGTTGACTTCTAATTCTTCTTCTTCTTGTTAATTCCTCCCAAATCTGTCTGTGATGTTCATTGTTCCAATTTTCCTGCCATCTATTTGTTTGCAGCCAAGTCATGTAACCTTGAGTTTTTTCATTGGTATAAAAGTCTGCGATGCAATTTGGTTCTATTTCCTGTAGGACTATGCTCTAGAGGGGTCGAGGGAAGATTGAGGATAGAATGGGCATTTGCTACCATGAATCCTCCCAGAATCTGGCTTGAGTTCCACTGCGCAGTTCTCAGAAGCTATGGGTTTAGATTTACTCTTTTTGTTGGTTGGCTACATTCCAGATTTGGAATCCTCCAAGAGCGATGTTGAATCTAATTATTTCCTCCATGGGCCAAATTCCTACATATTTGGCAGCCCATAGGGTTGCCCATAGTATGTGAGGGTTGGATACCCATTTCCACCATATACTGCCACCCATGATGCTGTTGATGTGCTCTGGATCTGTTAGTCCCAGTCCTCCCTATGCTTTCTGAGTACAAACCTCTACCCATTTTACTAGCGCCCATTTTTTCTTGTTTGGATTCAACAAGATGATGAGCTTAGTGAAAATTAAGCACCTTCACTAAGTGGGGCTTGCAGGCTATTTTTAGGTGTATGTCTATTTTTAGACATGGTGAGCATATTCTATAAGTAGCAGGAGACTATTTGTAGATGGTTGATCAAGTTGGAAAAATAGATGAGATTATATTTTTATAAGATTGGGCGAAGTCTATTTATAGATCGCTAATCTAAAAATAGATGCATGTCGATTATTATTATCCCTTAATAATAATTCGACAATAAATATCAACTTATTCTCTTGAAGCACTTTATTTCAGTGAAAAGATTTGGAAAATCAGTGGGCTGAGGGAATTATGCAATTCCTAGGGTGGTTGGTGAATCATGCATGGAGGACTTAGTTATAATTGATAGTGGCAAGTTGTGACAGAGTTGGAAGAGTAGTTATGTGAGCTATTATTTACTTTAACTCGATTAAGTGAGTTAAACGCAGTTGTGCTAGTTG
This sequence comes from Pinus albicaulis, assembly GCA_034641835.2. Classification (NCBI taxonomy): domain Eukaryota; kingdom Viridiplantae; phylum Streptophyta; class Pinopsida; order Pinales; family Pinaceae; genus Pinus; species Pinus albicaulis. The sequence goes on along the minus strand of CM076579.1, from coordinate 544,899,566 downwards.
TATCTAGTTCTAACTGAAGATACACTAGTGAGAGTTTAGTGAAATAATTCACAAATAGAGACTCACTTGCAACTGAACAAATACAACAGTTAACTACTTGCATGTCAGTTCCAGTGGAGACCCAGTGGAGAGATAGGTGAAAGGGTGATATGGACTATCTGTTGTGAATATAGTGATGCATTTAATACATCTAACACACATTTTAGATGCAAATGAGGATTGTGCAGTCAAGGCAAGGCCATATCGAATTCATTCAGAGGTCTTCTTCAGTAGGGATTGCGCAGTGGAGGCGAGTTGTCAGGAGGCAAGAAATTTGTGCATAGCTATGCAAATTTCTGCATGACAGTGTGTAATGATTGTTGATTCTACTGAGAGCTTGATGTACTAAGATTTGTATGATATTGTTACATGTTCCATTGATATACATAATATATGATATTTTGGGTTTTTAGCTTTAAGCTTTCCCATTAAACAACTTTCTTTATGTGCAATTGATTTGCTTCATATGTGTTTTCAATTGGCGATTTAATTTCCGCAAAGAATTAATTGGAAGGATTCTGTATTTAACATAAGATTAATTTGTTAGATCAAGGGAATCTGGTAATATACATGCATATTTTATAATTTCTACATGGTATCAGAGCGATGTTAATCACTGAATATTGCAATCTTGAAGCGGTGTTGTGTTTTGTGCTGGTGGACAATTCGAATTTGCTGCAAGAATTTCTTGGTGAGATAGTTGAGTATTCATTGAAATGGCTTTCAATGGGTTACGGTTGGAGTATTCTCTTGAGGGTATCTTGAACTACATAGCCTGGAAGGACAGGATGGAGGCGGTGCTTGAATATAATGGTCTGAAGGAGTTCCCTGATAGCGATGTTCCTAAGCCTACTTCTAGCGATGCTGCATTACTTGACGACTGGAAAAAGAAAGTAGCGAAGACAAGAATAATTACGTTGGAGGTGTGGAAAAACATATTGTGTCAAGCATTCATGGGAAATTCACTCCATTTGAAATGTGGAAGGATTTGACAGATATTTTCCAAAGCAGCAACGACCATAGGAAGTTGGTGCTAAAAGATAAGCTCAGAAAAATCAAAATGGAGAAGGGTGACAATATTCCAAAATAGCTCACGAAGTTTGTCTAATGTAGGGATGAGCTGGGGAGTGTGGGAATCACAGTTGTGGATGATGACATGGTGAGCTTGGCTCTCCTTGAGCTACCAAAGAGTTGGCATAGTTATCAGGACGTTGTCAATGGACGGGAGAAACTGCCGGATTGGGAGTGACTTTGGTCGGATCTAGTGCAGGAGGAGATAAGGCGAAGTACCAGGGATTTCTCTTCATAGAATAATGATGATGAATAGAATTTCGCTTTGGCTACCAAAGAAAGGAAAGGGAAGGGGAAGAAATCCCATCCAAAATCCGAGGCTAAAGGAAAGAAGTTGGATTTGTCCAAAGTGAAGTGTTTTCACTATCACGAACATGGGCATCTCGCCAATAACTGTCCACAGAAAAAGAAGAACAAGAAGGTTTCTAGAGATACAGTTGGTGAGGCCCTTGCCTCACAATTTGAACTTGATTTCTCTTTGATCGCATGCTTGGTTTCAAGCAAAATGGGATCAGTGTGGTATCTTAATAGTGATGCTTCCTTCCACATGACAGGAGACAAGGAGTTGTTTAGTGACTTGGAGGAGAAAGATATCCAAATGCATATAGAGATGGTTGACGATGGTAGATATAGCTTGACCGACATTGGAACCATTACCTTTGAGAGGGAGTCAGGTAAACCATTTATGTTGAAAGACGTTATGCATGTTCCATGTCTAAAGAAGAACTTGGTCTCGGTCGCGATGTTGGAGGACAGAGGTTATGATGATGTTTTTAGAGAGGGAAAAGCTTTCCTGCAACATAAAACAATGGGTCAAACCAAGAGGATAGGGATTCGAGTTAAGAATCTCTACAAGCTGGAGGTAGATGGCTGTAGTGCAATGATGGGCAAAGCAGAAGAAGTGGAAAGCTGGGATGAGGGAAAATTATGGCATAGAATACTGGGCCATCTTCACCATGACACCTTGAATATTTTGCAGCAGATTTCTACTGGACTTCCCAAGGGTACTATTGCGTAGTCAGATCAGTGCAAGGGATGTACTATGGGTAAGTTAATCGTGCTTCGGTGATCCTGGAGATAATTCACACAGACATGTGTGGACCCTTCTCGATTGCTTCAACAACAAAACACAGGTATTATGTTATATTTTTTGATGACTATTCTCGTAGATGCTGGATCTTATTCATGCAGAAGAAGAGTGAAACATTCTCAAAGTTCTATGAGTTTAAAGCATTGGTGGAGAAGGAGTTGGGGAAGAAAGTGAAGGTTCTGCGGAGCGATAATGGTGGTGAATATATCTCGAACGAATTCAAAGACTTCTGTAGCAAAGAAGGAATTCGAAGAGAACTCATAGTGCCTCATAACCCACAGCAAAATGGGGTTACGGAGAGGAAGAACAAAATGATCATGGGTGTTGCATGAGCTATGTTGCATGACCAAGGCCTACCGATGAACTTGTGGGTGGAAGCATTCAACACTGCGGTTTATGTGAAAAACAGTTGTCCTCATAGAGTACTTAGCATGAGTACACCTGAAGAAGATTTTACTAGTAAGAAGCTTGATATTTCTCATTTGAAGATTTTTGGCTCATCTGTTTACATTCATGTGACAAAGGATGCCAGGAAGAAGCTGGAACTGACTGCAGAAGTTGGGATATTTGTGGGGTACACAAAAACATCCCATAATTATCGTGTGTATTTGCCAAATAGTCGGATGACTGTGGTGTGACGAGATACAAAATTCAATGAGGAGAAAGCCATGAAGTTGTCGCTTGAGAGGGAGATACACTTGCATGCAGAGGAGGAACTTCTTGTTCCCAAAGATGAGCCTCAAGATGTGGATCAGCCACAGGAGGAGGATCATGGAGTGGAGGAGTCCACTCACACAGAGCCAAACATCAGAGCAGGCAGAAGTCGTACAACAGAAGCTGAGATACTGAAGCTTGATGTGGCACGGAATGTAGGATTCCCTACAACACAGTGCAGATAGAGATAGTTAACTAACTGATTCACTGGATACATGGCTCTCATGAGAAAGTGTATCGTGACAAAGCCATCTTCCTTTGAGGAAGTAGCGTAGGAGCCCACATGGGTAGATGCCATGGTGGATGAGTATGACTCCATTGTTAGAAACAATGCTTGGGAGATTGTTCCAAGGCTGGTTGGTAAATCAGTGGTAGGTTCAAGATGGATCTACAAGGTAAAGCAAGCTGCTAATGGGAGCGTCAAGAATTATAAGGCAAAATTTGTTGCCCAGGGCTTCTCACAGATCGAGGGGATTGATTATGAAGAAACCTTTGCACCTGTTGCACGGTATTCTTCCATAAGGACCATCCTTTCTCTCTCAACGCAGATAGGTTGGCACATTCATTAGATGGATGTGAAGACTGCATTCCTTAAAGGGATCATTGAGGAAGAAGTGTACATTGAGCAGCTTGAAGGATTTGAGATCTTTTGTAGCTATTTGCATGTGTGCAGACTCAAAAGAACATTGTATGGGCTGAAGCAAGCACCCTATGCTTGGTACACATGGATAAAAAAAAAATTCACTAGACTTGGCTTCACCAAGAGTGAGGCAGATGCAAACCTATACCAAATTGTGGTGGAGGGTAAGATTTTAATCATTTTTCCTTATGTTGATGGTTTAATACTAATGGGTGATGAGCAGTTGATACACTCATGCAAGGAGAATCTTGCAAAGGATTTTGAGATGAAGGATTTGGGCCTCCTTAATTATTTCCTTGGATTGGAAATATGGCAGCGAGAAGTTAAACTGTTTGTGTCTCAAGGCAAGTATGCTCGGGAGATACTTGGTAGGTTTCACATGTAGGACTGCAAGCCCATGGACACTCCTCTTCCAAGAAATTGGAGGAAAGAGGATGATACATCGGAAGAGGTAGTGGATGCTACTGTCTATCGACAGTTGGTGGGCTCGCTCATGTATTTAGTTAATACAAGACCAGACATATGCTATGTGGTGAACCAACTTAGTCAAGCGATGGATAATCCTACCAAGCTCTTCTGGAAGGTAGGAAAGCATGTCCTGAGATATCTGAGGGGCACATCTGAGTATGGCTTATGGTATAGACAGATGGATGAGGTGAATTTGCATGGCTTCACGGATGCATATTGGGTAGGCAACCCAACAGACAGAAAGAGAACATCAGGAGGGGTTTTCAGTATCATATCTACAACAGTTTCTTGGTACAACAGGAAACAAAGATCTATGGCACTTAGTTCAGTGGAAGCAGAATACATGGCAACAAGTCAAGCTGCATGTGAGGCTATCTGGATGAGGAATATCCCGGTCGGTTTGTTTGGTTCTCATTTAGATCCTACAATGATACATTGTGATAATCAGAGTTGCATTAAACTCTCGATTAATCCTATGTTTCATGATAGATCTAATCATATAGATATCTGATATCATCATATCATAGATTGTGTGGAGTGGAAGATCATGTTGCTTTATTACATTCCTACGGAAGATCAGGATGCAGATATTCTGACGAAGGCGCTCACCAGGAGCAAATTCGAATACCATAGAGGCAGGATTGGGGTGAAGGATAATCCCTATCTTGTTGAGAGGGAGTGTTGAGATTCAACAAGATGATGAGCTTGGCAAAAATTAAGCACCTTCACTAAGTGGGGCCCGTAGACTATTTTTAGGTGTATGTCTATTTTAGACATGGTGAGCATATTCTATAAGTAGCAAGAGGCTATTTGTAGATGGTTGATCAAGTTGGAAAAATAGATGAGATTCTATTTTAAGAAGAATGGGCTAAGTCTATTTATAGATCGCTAATCTAAAAATAGATGCATGTCGATTATTATTAGCCCTTAATAATAATTAGACAATAAATATCAACTTGTTCTCTTGGAGCACTTTATTTCAATGAACAGATTTGGAAAATCAGTGGGTTGAAGGAATAACACAATTCCTAGGGTGGTTTTTGACTCATGCATGGAAGAATCAGTTATAACTGATAGTGGCAAGTTGTGATAGAGTTGGAAAAGTAGTTATGTGAGCTATTATTTAGTTTAACGCGGTTAAGTGATTTAAACTCTATTCTGCTAGTTGTATCTAGTTCTAATTGAAGATACACTAGTGAGAGTTTAGTGAATTAATTATTTAATTAATTCACAACTAGAGACTCACTTACAACTTAACAAATACAGCAGTTAGCTACTTGCATGTCAGTTCCAGTGGAGACCTAGTGGAGAGATAGGTGAAAGGGTGAGATGGACTATCTGTTGTGACTATAGTGATGCATTTAATGCATATAACACACATTGGAGATGCCAATGTAGAGGATTTCGTTAGTCTGGTGGCAAGGTGTCATATCAAACGATCCGTAGGTCTTTTCACAGGGACTGTGTCAGTGGGAGGCGTGCTTGAAAGAGAGAAAAGGAAACTGGTGCACAGACATGTGTAAATTTTTAAAGATGTAGTGTGTAGTGATTATTAGCTCATTGAAAGGGATTGATGTGTCTAAGTTTGCAGGAGATTGTTATTATGTTTTGGCTGAGATATAATAATAATATATGATAGTTGGGGTTTTCAGCTTTAAGCTTTCTCGTTAAACAACTGTGTTTATGTGCGATTGATTTGCTTCATATGTGTTTGAAATTGGCGATTTAATTTCCGCAAAGAATTAAGTGGAAGGATTTTGTATTTAACATAAGATTAATTGTTAGATCAGAGGAGTCTAGTAATATGCATGCATCTTGTATAATTTCTAGAGTTCTTGTCTTTGGATCCCCCCCAAAGGAAGGTTATTTGTAGATTTCGAATGGCTTTGAGGACCCATTTTAGTGCCGCTAGAACAGAAAAGAGGTATATGGGTAGGCACTGAAGTACAGATTTCATGAGAACCAAACGTCCAACAATGTTGAGGGAGTGACGGGCCAATTCGAAAATTTAGTCTCCATTATTTCCAATAGCTCTCTCCAGGAAGAGGTTTTGATAGCTCAGTCCATGAGAGGAGCTCCCAGGTATTTGGATGACAGAGAAGATATGGTGAAGGCCAGGATGCGAGCTATGTTGCATTGGGTGATAAGAGGCATGTCGAAAAATAAGATTTGAGATTTTTCAAGGTTCATAGTAGTGCTAGAGGTTCAGAGAAACAATCAAGAAGGGTTCTGAGGGTGTGAGCTTCCTGTACAGAGGCATGCCCCATGATCATATTTTCGTCCAAAAATTTCTGGTGGGAAATGGGGGGGGAATTATGTATAGGAATTCCCTAAAGGTTATGTGATTGGATAGACCTATTTATCAGGCATTCTAGGCCCTAGACCGTAAGAACAAAGAGAAAGGGTGAGAGAGGGTCTCCTTGCCTTATACCTTTTGAGGGGTTGAATTTTCTCGAGGGGATTCCATTGACAAGAATAGAGATAAAGGGAGAAAACATGAGGTTCATTGTCCAGCAGACTCAAGTTTGGCTGAAGCCAAAGGCCAGTAGGATTTTCTTTATGTAGTTCCAGCTGAGCTTGTCAAAGGCCTTGGCCAGGTCAATTTTGAGGAGCAATCCCAGTTTTTTTGAGGTTTTTAAGGAGTGTATGACCTCGTGGGTTAGGATGATTCAATCAAGGATCTGCCTACCCATAACATAAGTAGTTTTCTCCAGAGATATGAGCATGGGAAAAATATTCTTCAATCTATTAGCTATAACTTTGGAAATGATTTTGTAAATTACATTTCAGAGTGTTATGGGTTTGTACTTACTTGGAGAAGCAACATTATCTTCCTTTTGGATGAGAGTGAGTAAGGTTACATTTAGAGCTGGCAGAATCCAGTGGTTGTTGCATGATTCCTCTACTATGTCCCAAACTTCCCCTTTAATAGTGTCCCAAAAGAAATGGAAGAAGTTGGTGGTGAATCCATCCAGTCTGGGGGCTTTCCCTTCTTTTAAATCGAAAATTGCTCATTTGACCTCTGACAGTGTTGGTGCTTTAAGAAACATCCTAGTGTGATCCTCATTGACCAATTTTGGGATGTGCTATGTGATTTTTCCAATGGGCTCCTGTCATTGGATGTTGGGTTCTTTGAGGATGTCCTTAAAGTGATTGAACAGTTCCTCAGTGATGTCCTCATGTTTTTCCATACACTCCCTTTTTTTATTTTTGAGGATTGTGATTTTGTTATGCATCCTGTGTTGGATGGTGGAGTGATGAAAGAATTTTGTGTTTCTTTCTCCATCCTTAAGCCAACATATCCCGGATTTTTGTTTCCACATGATCTCTTCTTGGCTTATTCTCTCTTCCAGTTGGGTTGTTAGTGACTTTTCCTTGGTCTCTGAGGCTGCTGATCTTCCTTCTTATATGATTTTTTGTTTGTGCTACTTAATTTTCTCTTCCAGATAACTTTGGTCTTTGAAGATGTTGTTGAAGGTGGTCTTGTTCCACAATTTCAGTTTACCCTTGGGAATCTTAAATTTGTGATGGAACTGATACATTTTTGTGCCCAAGGGTGGTGTGAGGGAAGCCCACCAATCTAATATAAGGACGTTTAACCCTCAATGTTTGAGACAAAAGTTTTCAAACAGAAAAGGTTGTGGGGTGGCTATACCTGGTCTGAGCCATTGGAGCTGGATCAGCCAATGGTCTAAGTCAGAGGTCGGGATGATGGTGGTTGCGAGTTCTCCTCCTAGGTGAATAAAGTCTTCTGTGATGAGGAAGCGGTCTAGTCTTGAAGTGATTTGATGAGATCCAGCTCTTCTATTATTCCAATTTAAGATGCCATTGGATGTTTGAAGATCTATAAAGTGATTTCCATGGATGAAGTTCTTGAATTTGGTGTTTTCCATTTCAAGGTGAGGTCTTCCTCCTTTTTTTTCAGAAGGTTTGTGATCATGTTGAAGTCTCCTCTAATCAGCTAGAGAGCGTAAGTTCACTGGTTTTTGAGATCTGCTATGCTGTCAAGGAGCTCTGTTTTTTGTTGGAGTAGCTGGGGGAAGTAGAAATTCGTGAGATGTCCATGAATGTTAGTTCCAATCAAGTGAAAGGAAGCTTGAATGAAGTGTCGATTGGCTTGACTGTTCTCTAGGATAATGAAGTGGGGATTCCAGATGATGGTTAGGCCTGCCAAAGCCCCATTAGCATCTACTGCTAGGGTTTTGCAACTTTTCCAAATTATTTTGAATATTGTGTCTAGAGTGGAGTTGGAGCATTTGGTTTCTTCCATAAAGAATATTGTGGGGTTTTCCTCAGTAATTTTTTTCTTAATTAACATGTACTTGGAGTGAATTTTTAGCCCTTTGATATTCCATGAAATGATATTCATTGAGGGGGGTTGGGAACTATAGAACAAAACCTAGTCAACTTGGGGTAACTCCCTGATTCTACTAGCTCTTTGCCCGTGATAACCGTTCATTGAAAATCAGTTTTTCTTCCTCATTTATGGGATTCTTTCAGGATGAGTTTGGTGTTCAGGACCATACCTCCTTAAATGCCAAGGGATGGAATCTGTTAAGCTCTAGTAAGGACTTCCTCCAATTTCTGGATCTGGTGCGATGGAATTGAGAGAAAGTCTTTCTGCTTGCATGCATCTTCCAACCGCATGAGATCAAGGTTCCCATAGTCAATGCTCTCTGGTTCTTCTTCCATTTCTTCTAGGATTTAGTCTAGCACTGCGCCTTTACCTTTTTTTTCTGAGCTGTCCCCTGTGTGGGTAGAGGACTCTGGAATCAGAAATGCTTTCAATTGGATTTTGATTTGTTGAGTCTTCGAGGTCTGAGGATTCTCCTACGAAGGTTGCTTCGAGTCCCTTGGATGTTCATTCTCATTTTCCTTCAGTTTAGGTAGGGCGTCAAAGTTGTTGCTTGATGCTGGAACTCTTTTGTTCTGGTTCCTATTTGACTTCCTAGTGTGCCTTTTCCTTCCAGTGACTTTCGCCAACCCTTCGGTGTCTTTGTCTGTTCATTCGTTATTCGGAGCAGCTCTTTGTTTTAGGTGGAAATCTCTGAATAGGTGTCCATGTTGGTGACATTTCTGACATCTAAATGCTACATGTTCATAATATATTGTTTGAATCCATTCATAATCATCATGGAGAAGGTTTACCTCATCAGGGAAAGACTTTGCAATGTTCATGTAGACACAGATCCTTGCGTAGGCTGCGTGTCTATTGATCTTTGTCTCCTTCATAATTTTAATGCATTCTCCAAGAGCGTTGTTGATGTATCAAAGAGTTAGATCGTCCCAATAGTCCGGGGGAAGGGTGTAGAGCCTGACCCATACTAAAGCCCAAGTGAAATCTTATTTGGCTAGGTTGAAGCGTTCAACCCAGTTGTGAAGGTATAGACCCGTGGAGTTAAAAAAGTATGGCCCGTCATCCATGATTCAGTTTTTGTCTTCAATGCAAGTGAAGATCATGTTGAAGAAGCCCTTGGCACATAACTATAGATCGATGTGGCCCTTGGGCTTCCATTTCGAGTCAATCCACCCTATGAGGGATTTTTCTATGGGACATAAACCCATGAACTTTCCTATCAGTGCATGGTCCTTCATGTATTGTATTTTTTCATTGATTCGATGAGCTAGGAGCTTGATTTTGGTTCTTATAGTCCCCTTGGGTATGCATGTGGAGGATGTGATGGTTGTTGTTTCTTCAGCTATAGTTGATGGTGATTTTTGTTGTGGGAGATGCCCCAGTTGGGTCAGAAAGTAGGCCAGAGTTCTACTGACGTTCGTTGTCAGCCCCTGCCATCGCTACAATGGAAGGCGAACCAGAGGAGGGAGGAACAAACGTCCCCCTATTTTTTTCTGTCATAAGGGATCCTATCTATGGTCCAGGAGTATGAAAAGGCCCCAAGGTTGGGGAAGAAGGTCTGAAAGGGGCAACTTGCTCAGAAGCCACCAAACCCTAGGTCATGGTGGCAATCACAATTTTTTCCTCTTCGTAAAATAACTATCGACACTATAATCTGAACTATGAAAATTATTATTCTACTGAATATTTATTTTTTATTTTCATTTTAATTATTTCAAAATGTACCTTACGGTTTATAGCCAGAGACTAAAATATTAGGTTAGTGATTTTGGCCCGATAATGGACCTTTAGTGTGCCCCACATCATCATGTTCAGATGGGTGCTACTCATGCATATTCGAAACTACAATGTGATGTTCTTGGTTTTGTATATAAGACTGAATATGTTGATACATAATTTCCCTAAATTCAATTTCTAAAATAGTTGATAAACATATCCTACACACAACTCAACAATATATAATTATATTCTTATTAAATAGAGTGCACTTATGTTTTTATCCTCCCATTCAACAAATCAATAGGCTTAAAAACATAAAATGCACTGTTACAAATTTTCTATGAAGTTCCCCGATTTCCATGTTGTATTTAGTTGCATCCTATAGGCTTTGAAAAGCATTGATTTTGCAAGTAATATGAAGATATTTACAAGCTTTTATACCCCATTCAAGTCATCTTATTAGTCTTCGATTGATTATGACTAACTCCTACGAATAACTTCCTTTCCAAACAATGTTCTACAAAATTCAAAGGACCTTTTTTCCACTTTCCACTTGCATTTTGTGAAGCATCATCTGTGTCCCATTCCCTTTCTCTGTCGGAATCACTTCCTTGCGAGTGCATATCCACACCTTGCAAAATACCATTACAATATATTTTTACTCCTTTAATGTGGCCTCCTTGCCATTTTTGGTGCCCAACCTCTATGATATTGACTTATTAGCCCTATTCCATGTTTGCTAATGTATTTTAACGTGACTCCCTTCCTTCTCCTAGTGATCTACATCTACTTTTAAACTCCATTCATCTTGGATAACAACTTTTCCATTTGCGCTTACTACTAATTAAACATTTCCATTTAGAATTTCATCATTTTTCCCTTATATATCTTATGTAATCTCCTTTGCTTGCAACCATGCCACTTTCTTTTATTCCACTTCCAAACTCATTTTACATAATTTATCTCTCTCGAGACAATCGACTCATTAATTTTAGTGTCAGACTAATTTCCAGAGTCATTGGAATGATTGATTGGTTGATCCTTATTAGAAATATATAAATTGACTTAGAAACCTTCCCTATTGTTGAAAAAATTATATTTATGACATTACTCCAAAATGTGTATATAACATTCCAATATAGTCCACAAACAAATTACAACAGTACTAAAAAACACTGCTTATGCCAATTTTCACAATCTTGACATGCCTAGAGTGTGAGAGGAAAATTGTTTATGCCAATGTTCACAATCTTGACATGCCTAGAGTGTGAGGGGAAAACTGCTTATGCCAATGTTCACAATTTTGACATGCCTAAACTGTGAAGGGAAAACTTACTTTCTTACAAGACCAACAAAACCAATACTACCACAATGGCTCTGACTTTTGTCACCTAGATGCATTCTTTTATAGTGAGGTAGAGCTCCCTTGTACATAGCTTATTGAATGATAAAAAAATTTAATTTACTGTAATTGTGAGTAATTTTCACAAAGAAAATGGTTTGAGTAAAGCTTTAAATATAATTATTATTGACCCACTCTAAATACACATCATTATAGGGAGCCTTATATGGATGCTACAATTTCACTCACAAAATATTTTTCACCAATTGATTTTGGTTTGCAAAATCTAAAATTTATAGTTATTTAATTGTGATTTTGAAGCTAGAAATGGATTTGTCATCATAAATTATTTTTGGGTTGCAAAATCTAAAATTTATAGTGCTTTAATTTTATTTTGAAACTAGAAATGGATTTACCACCATTTAAAAAAAAAAAACCAGTGCCCCCAAATTCAATAGTATGATAGTTGTAATCAGAATTTCCCAAAATCATGTGCCAATTTGACGAAATTGTTTGTTAGTTATACTAGGACTTATTGTATAATTTTGACTAACACTACATCTTAGGACAATCACCACTAAATCTCTATCATTATTATTAGCAATCTCATGAGAGCATATGTGTAAGCTTCCATTGCAACTATTCATTTTTTGAGGCTCAGATTTCAATAATTCATTTATTGAGACTACTATTTTAATAATTCATATTTTTTACTACGTATATGACTTAATTTGGGATATTTTAAAATTTGATGTGTAAAAACATAATATTTAAATGGCAAACAAGGAAAAATTATTTATTTTTAATTTCTAATAAATAATTTTCAATCTAAAATAAAAATGCATATCAATGTCTTTAACTAACCAAAATTTATTTTAAAAAGAAATTATTAAATATAAAATTATTTTCAAAGATATGGCTAACTAGGAAAAATTATTTATTTTTAATTTCTAATAAATAATTTTCAATCTAAAATAAAAATGCATACCAATGTCTTTAACTAACCAAAATTCATTTTAAAAAGATATTATTAAATATAAACATATTTTCAAAAATATGACAAACTAGGAAAAATTATTTATTTTTAATTTCTAATAAATAATTTTCAATCTAAAATAAATTGCATATCAATATCTTTAACTAACCAAAGTTCATTTTAAAAAGATATTATTAAATATAAACATTTTCTCAAAAATATTTTATAATTATTTTATTTAAAACCATTAATTAAAAATTTAAATAAATTTCACTTGCACACTCTACCCTAAGAGGAAAATATAAAAATAAAACGTTTTTTCTTAAAAATTAAATCAAAGCTGTAAGAATAATTTAACCACAACAAAAAAATCTACATTCAACAACAAAAATAACAACAACAAAAATCGCCATTAATCACATTTCAACAACTATATTCCGAAATGGAAAGACACTAATATTCTTTTTTTTTTAATTGAAGAATCTACACGCTCGTGGTAATCTGCCATGCCTACCACGCGGTCTGTACTCAGCCGCCCTTGATCGAGGAGCCTCCCGCTGATTCTTCACTCTTTATATTTTCCTGGTCATAGCCTTGCAGAGGAGACAAAGAAGAGTAAGGCGGGCAAAATGAACACTCGTGGAGAATTTGAAGCAGACAGGGAGCAGACAAAGAAGGGCACGATGAACACTCCTGGAGAATTTGAAGCAGACAGGGAGGGAAATACCAGATTTTCTATGGCAGCCAAATGGGTCAACAGAAATGAGAGAATGAGAAAGAAACCTGTTTCCAGGTTTCTGGTTGTAGGGTTTGTAGCGTTTTTTTCACTGTTTTTGTGGTTGTAGGGTTATTTAGCCATTTTAGGATTTTTTATTTCATAAGAACAAATAGGATTGTTATACTTGTGACATTGTTCAAATGATTGTGCATTGAAGTTCATTGAAAAATTTGGTGGTTTTTTTTGGAAGTTTGCTAAATAGAATTTTCATAGAACGTTTTCAAATGCTTTTTCTTGGAAGTTCAGGAAATGTTTAATGAACTTGCATGGATAAGGGTGTTGGTTTTGCTTTTTATTTATGGTTTTTAAATTTTTAATTTTTTTATGATGATTTTCATACTGGTTTGTAAACTTGCTCTCAGTTTTAGTTTTAAGCATTTATGGAACTGTTTCATGTAGCTTTGTTTATTTATGTTATTTTTGTTTGTGTTTTTCATCTTCTCAAAATAATATATCTAGTTTAGTTGTTTTTTTTGACATCTTGGACGTAGTTGTTCATATGGATTGTGTTTTGTTACAAGGCTGTCTAGTAATAAATAGTTAACAATGAATTTTAGAATTTGATTGTTTATATGATTTTAAGTTTTTTAGTTTTTGTTCATTAAGTTAGTTTGTACGAATTTATCTTAAAGGACATTGCAAATCCAAATTGGGAAAATTGTATAAGATTATGTTGTGTGAGGCAATATCCTCAAAGTTTCCCTCTACTTTTTTATAGTGTGATGCAATATCCACATAAAGTATCCCTGTTTTATTTTATAATATTCAAGCTATCTCTATGTTGTAATGTTTGAATTTAATTTCGAGGCAATATCCATGTAAAGTCTGTCCCTTCCTTATGTTGAACCATCCTTATGTTGAACCATATTTTATAATATTCAGGTTATCCTTATCATATAATGTTTAAGTGAACATAGTATAGTGAGTGTAATGTTGGTTATGATATGTTTTTATTTTCTTTGTTTAATTAATTTTCTAGTATAATTTCATTATTATTATTATTTATTTAGATTATTTGAATATCATTTTTGCATTGTTAATTTTGTTAGCTAGTTATGATATTTTGGATTGATTTTATTTCTATTCAATTTTTGTTGTCATTTTTACTAGATATTTTTTAGAATGAACTCTCATTCATTTCAAGTAAGTGTGAATCAATTTTCAAGATTTACTTTTAATTTTGAAATTTACTCTCCATCTAAACTATATTTTCATTACAACTCATGGAATTTCTTCCAATTGGTCATCAGTTTGCACAACCAACCATGACATTTGTTTGCACAACTACTCATGTGGCCCCTTTTTGATATTTACTCCACACTACATCGACCTGGTCATTGTTCCAACTAGCTATCACCTTGCACAATCACTCCTCTCATTACAGCCTGTACAATTTTTTCTAGTTGGCCATCACTATGCACAACCACTCTTGCCACTTCTTTTAAGATTTATTCTCTTCCCATTTTGAGATTTACTAACTAGCTATCACTTTGCACAACCACTCCTGCCACTTATTTCTTGATTTATTCTCTTCTCCCCATTCCACCTACTTGGCAATCATTTTCACAATTTAGTTTTAATTTTGATATTTTCTCTCCATTCCAACTATGTAGTCATTAAAGCCCATGCAAGTTCTTCTAGTTGGCCATAGCTTTGCACAACCCACCCTGACACCTCTTTGCTCAACCACTAGCGCCACCTCCTTCAATATTTACTCTCTTCACATTTTGAGATTTACTCGCCTTTGTAGCCATTTGGTTATTGTAATTTGTGCAGTCTCATCCAACTAGCCATCACCTTGCACAACCACTCCATTTTAAGATTTACCAATTGGCCATCACTTTGCACAGCCATTCTTGCCACATTTTTCTAGATTTATTCTCTTCCCATTTTGATATTTACTTCCCACTATACTCGTCTAATCGGTGTCTTCTCATTGTAATTTGTGATGTCCTTATATTTTTAGGTTTACTTCCCACTCCAACCACGTGGTCATCACTTGGGGAAGCTTGTGAAGTATTCTTTGTTCTCGGAACTCTAAGTGTCATTTCCTGAATCTTTGATAAGTGAAGTGGGTGGAATATTTTAAATATTTTTGATAAATTATTTGAGTTACAATGAATTGATGTGTCCATAAATTTTTGGTAAATGACCTAAATTATAATAAATTAAGTGAATGAGTTATTTAATTTCTTTTTATAAATTATTTGAATTATAATGTTAAAATTAAATAATATTTGTCAATAGTTTTCTTTTTGGAAATAGAATGAAAAATTCAAAGGTAAATATGATTTTGATTATGCAATTTTGAAGTACAATAATGTTTACTCACTAAGTGAATGAGCTATTTAATTATTTTTTATAAATGATTGAATTACAATATTAATATTAGATAATTTTTTTCAATAGATGTTTTTAGTGTTCTTATTTTGGAAATAAGATGAAGAATGCAAAATTAAATGGTCAAGCTGAATTAATTAGTTCATGATATCCCCTTGTGATTTTGACTATCTAATCCCCAAGTACATTAGGTTTTACAACCGTCTTTCTACTTCTTGCTCATCACCTTTTTCTACCACTATCTATTCTTTACTTTAATTACCTAATTAGCATTTTTTAAAGTTTACTCCATATTGCAATGTCTTTCTCATCATCAACTTGTTAACAATTACTCACCACATCCTTGATAATCTTTTATTGCAACTTCTCACTCTTTTAGTGGATATGAATTTTTTTATGTTAGATTAAAATCTGTGTGTCCTCACCCCTTTGTCCTATTGTAATCCCCTAATAATACTTATCAAGTAGTTGTTCTAGATTAATTTTTT
Source organism: Pinus albicaulis (assembly GCA_034641835.2). Taxonomy (NCBI): domain Eukaryota; kingdom Viridiplantae; phylum Streptophyta; class Pinopsida; order Pinales; family Pinaceae; genus Pinus; species Pinus albicaulis. The sequence continues at coordinate 544,883,544 of CM076579.1, read as the reverse complement.
TAATAAATAACTTTATTTTTAATGTTACATAATTTGATATTAAATTTGTCTTTTGAAAGTGTTATATTTTTAAGAAAAACTGGAAAAATTAGATAAATTAATGTTTTTAGAAATTTTTTAAGTCAAAGTGTTAATATTATACAAGTCTTGTTATACTCTTAATTTGGAATTTTGGTGTAAATTTAAGTAAATCATTATATAAGAGGAGGTGAGGGAAATTTAATAAACTCATTAAACTATGAAACCATTAATGATTAAGTATTATTAAATTGTTTTAGTTGATAAAAACTTCCAAATAACTTTTCATTAAAACAAGATAACCAAACCAGTGGGTAGATGCTAATAGATAGAATTCTTAAGATTTTTTTTTGATGTGATGCAAGAAATTTATAATATTTTTTTGACATTATATATTATATTTTATGAAATTGTATTAAAGATTTAACGTTTTATATTTAAATATATATTTAAATTAGTAATTAATTTTAAATATGTAAAAATCATAACGTGAATAGATTAAAAATGCTCTATTTGTATTTTTTTTTGGATTGATAGTATTGCATAAATTTTTAATTTATTGATTTTTTGGAATTTAAAAGAATATTTGTAATTTTTTTTATTTGTAAAGCATTTGAACAATAAAGACTTTGAAATTAATTATATAGAAATGTTGGAGATAAATTCAAAATTTATATAGATATATATTGTAAATGGGTAATAACATAAATCATAGAAAGAAAAATCTATTTGAACCATTTGTTAATAGAAAATACTTAACAAGAAGTTTTTAATAGAGGAAACTTAAAATCCAATAATTGCAAACATAAATGTAGCTTAAGATAAATTAAGAACAATATTATTGAATTAAAAGACATTGTTAGAATTTTAAAATTGGCTATATGAAACCTTTGATTTCAATGATGATTTTATAATTTTGATCCTAATTGAAGATGACATCAATTTTTCCTCCCTAAATTGTAATATTACCATTAATTACTATTGAAAAACCTATATATTTTGGGTATAATACTAAGTAATCAAATTGAGTTGCTTGTTTCAAGTGAATGATTCACATTTTGGCAAAGAGAGTCATTTCATTCATTATCATGAAGGTACACATTATTTATTCAGTAGATCATTGATTTGGTCATTAGTGTGCAACCAAAAAAAGAAAAAAATGTAAGTTACTTGTTTTATAAACCAATTTGGAAAGATTTTATGTTAAGTTATCTATTTCTCTATGTTTTAATAATTTTTGAATTATAACAAGATACCTATAAATTTGATTATTATTGAATAGGATGTATACCTACATTATGAATATTAGGAAAACTCCTTAATGAGAGGTTAATCTTTGAATTGTCACAAATAATTATTATCCCTTGAGAACTCAAAGCACACTTTGGAATCATATATAATGATTGCAAATTGTTTCTTCTTAAAAGGCCTTAGTCTTAAAATATTATCAAAAAATGTATTAATAAAGTAAAAAATATTTACTTAAAAACTTATTAGGGACTTGTTAGTGTTTGTGAAACATTTATTCAAAAATTTTGCATTACATATGAGTTTAAAAATATTTTTATATAACCCCTAATATTAATGGAAATACATCCATAGGCAAAAATTCATTGAAATTCAAAATATATGCAAATAATAAATAAAAATATTGTATATAAGAGATAAAGATGATGGTGTGTAGGTAACATGTTCATATTAAAATAAAAGATTTATATTCTAATGAGTTTTATATATATATATATATATATATATATATATATATATCGAGGTTAACTTGCTTGTAAGATGGACGAATCTACTTACTAATGGGATGTTATTCAATATGTGTTTACCCACTAATGGAATGTTATTCAACATGTGTTTACCCAGTAATGGAATTTTATTCATGTCTCGGTTTGTGATTTTTACCCTCTAATGGGATGTTATTGAATGAGGATCTACCCATTAATGGGATGCTTGAGGTCTAAGTCTTTATGCCTCTCACCAAATTTTTAATTACTTTCCCCTTAGAGTGGCTTCCACTCCTTGTGCTTCTCACTACATTTGAACCTATGACATGGTAGATTAAACTCTACCAAAACCAATTTCATTTTCAACACAAAAGCATATTACAATTACCAATTTAAATATGGAGAATTAATTACCCCTTCTCCATTTTTTGAGAAATAAAACTAATAATCACCATATGCAATCCATCTACACTATCTAATAGTAAATAGAAGTAATTTATTTATTAATTACCAAAAAAAATTATAAAAAATCAAATTATCATTTAGTTTAAAAAATGAATAATTAATTATACCAAAACAAAATTCCTTTCCAGATCAGCTACAACTTCTCTATAGTAACAAAAAAAACATAATTCTAATGAGTAAATTTCACTAATATTAAAAAATAAAAAATAAAACTCTTCTCATAGTTAAACTTATTTAAAAAAAAAAAACTCTATCACTACTTAATGTCACAATTGTTTATTATTATTATAACATTAATCTTTTTATTTAAATTTTATATTATTTAATTTTTTTTTTTCATATTATAAAATAAATTGTGATTTAGTATATATAAAAGAATATTTTGAAATTTAAAAACGATTAATCACTTTTATAAATTTATGTAAACTTGTATTTTTTAATGATTATATTAAAAAATTTTAAAAATAAAGATATTTATATATATACAAAATTATTTAATTAAATAGCTTAAATATTTGGAAAAGGTCATTTCTTTTATTAAATAAATTTTTTCAAAAAATTTAATCAATTTTGTTCAAAATTTTATATAGATTTTTAATTTAAATTATTTAATTTGTAAAAGTCCAATATTAATCTTTAAAAAAAAAAATTATTCAATTTTATTCAAATTAATACTTCCATATATAAATATAATTATAATAACCTAATCAATTTTATCCCTTTTTTTTTTATATTTATGTTATTTTAAGCTATAAAAGTATTTTAATATTTTCTATTTTTCAAAGTAAATTAAAATTTTACAATTATTAAAAATTCTTACTATAATATAACTTTATGTTTATGTTATTAGATTGGAGAAAATTCAGAAATATATATATATGAAGAAAACAAAATAGCGCTTGTGTAGGGTTTCTCGTGTTTCATTTTGGGGATATTTAGGCATCTTCGGGCTCAGTTTTATGTTTTATTTCATAAGATCAAATACGATTATTATAATGTTATGATGTTGTTCAAATGATCGTGCATTCAAGCTCATCGAAAATTTCAGTGGTTTTTCTTGGAAGTTCAATAAGTGTTTCATTGATTTTTCATACAGTATATTTAAGTACTTTTCTTAGAAATTCAAGAAATGTTTCCTTGAATTAGCATAGAATTTTAATGGCTCGCAAAATCCTGTTACAGTTTCCGGTGGGGAGAATCTATCATCGTAAATTACTGATACACTTTCCATTGGGGATAATCCATTATGAGATAAAATCTCGTGTGCATGCAAGTATCAGAGTGGCAGCAACTACAGCGGTGTACATGGCAGCCGTTATAGATTGTGACTTCAGAGGTATTGGAATTCGCAGGTTTGGAATGACCGTGTTGGCAATTTTGTGTAAGAATCGTTTTGGCAAGAGGGTGTTGCAATTGTATTAGATTTTTTTACCAGAAAGAAGTTCTTTTTTGGAGGTTCATGATAATCACAGTTCCAAATATTTTTCCAGTGGGTGATGTGGAAAAAATCATATCAATTGATAATTTTGTTTTTTATTTATATTTCAATGACATGACTGACTAATTGAATATATATATATATTCTAGCTAATGGTGGTTTTTTTAGCTTCTCATTTATGAATTCTCATAACTTATATATATATTTTCGCTAATGGTGGTTTTTTTAGCTTCTCATCTATGAATTCTCATAACTTGGTTCTTGAATTGCAAAATTTTCTAATCCTGACTTTATATTGATTTGTAATCATGCTTCCAATTTCAACGTTTATGTACCACAATTAGTTGTTTGTATATAGAACGTTTAAATTCACTCATTCCTTCCTTCCATCCATTCATCCAATCATTTTTTCTAAATTACCAAACTATGAAAAAGTGAGGAGTGAATCATTTTTATACCTAATCTGAGTTACCAAACTATGGGAAAATGAACGAGTGAACAACCAGAACAGTATGTGGTGATAGCCGAAATGACTCACAAGTCACGGTGGTCATAGTTTTGAACTTTAACCTAAGTGAATTTATATAGAATACATTTAAGCGGGTTTATAAACTATGAAAAAGTGAAGGAGTGAATCATTTGTATACCTAATCTGAGTTACCAAAATATGGGAAAATGAACGAGTGAACAACCAGAACAGTCTGTGGTGATAGCCGAAATGACTCACAAGTCACGGTGGTCATAGTTTTGAACTTTAACCTTAGTGAATTTATATAGAATACATTTAAGCGGGTTTATAAATAGTTGGTGAGTTTATCATAACACTTCCAAATGGGATTCTTAATTTCTAGCTTGAAAAATAAAGCTAAAAGAATGCAGGCTTAAAAATCATAGTTAAAATGTATGTAAATATTGGAGTGTTTTTCGTTCATTTTTAAAATGTTCAACATAAATGGTGATTTTTTACTACATTTTAACATTGAAAGTAAACTGCAGGGTGTTATAAATATTTTTAAGATTTTAAATTATAATTAGTTAGTTACTAGATAATAAATATTTTTAATTATAATTAATTAGTTATTATTAAGGATAATTATTATTTATAAATATAGATTAACTAAAATAATGTTATTTAAAATATTCAAGAAGATGGCTTTAGCTTTTCTGATGTTAAGTTGTTTCTTTATATTTAAGTAAAAGGAGTTTTTACTCATTTAGAAGTAGTTTGTCTTACTCCAAAACCATAAAGCTACTTTTCCCAAAACGATTATTCTTGGTAGTCATTACTAAAGATACTTCCAATTGGATCATGTGTTTTTTAGTAGTATTTAATCCTAATTCCATATATGAGTTAGATAATACCTGTTTTTAATGGGATTATACTTTTTAATAATATCTTGTTTTAATCGTTAAAAAAAAAGCATCTATTTTTAATTTACCCATGGAGCATAGAAAAATCACCAATTGTGTGAAATTCATTGGTTCAGAACTCTTTCACAAAAAAAACTAATGCCACATTCTCATTTTTCTCTTTAGTATCTTATTGAGAAATGCATTATCCTTAGTTTGTATGGAATAATGGTGATCAACTCCCAACTCAAATTAACATTGATTGCACTCTATTCAAGCTTAATCCTAAATCCATTTTATCAATGTCAACCCTAATTTTCTTTATTTGAAGTCCAAATGGTCTAGTTCCCTCCCAATATGAACACAATGGTGTGATTCATATATCGTTATAAGTATGAATATAGCTCTAAATCCAGATATATCCTGAATATAGCTCTAAATCCAGATATATCCCTTTTATTCGAATGTCACTTTGTCCATATACCTTTCTATGCAGTGGGTGCTTTGATCCAAATCCAAAAGATTGTTATGTCTGCATGCTTGACAAAGATCCGAATGCCTTGGGTCTAGATTTAACTTTTTAGGCTGGATGGCTATTGATGCAATTCCCAAAATCCAAAATCAGCTTCTAGTTATAACTTATGGCAAGGTCGAGATCATATTTTTTTTTCATGCTTATAACCTTCTATTAGAATATCAAGGGTTTAACTTTTCCCTCGATGTTTTGTTGAAATATATGAGTTTTAATTTGGACACCTCTTATCTGCTAACTAATGTGGCTAGGATTTGAACTAGTGATATCTTCACTTTGGAACCTAAACTAATTGGCCTGCAAGGAGTGGAATTGGTTGGTTATTGTAAACCCAAAAAAGTATGCCATGAATTAGATGATGATAAACTTGGAACGTTAGCTATTAACTCGGTACTTAGATCACTAGACTATGAAGTGATTCCCTACAACATTCAATTATCCTTGCAACAAATAAAGAAATTCAATGAGGCTAGTGGTTGAATAATTGTGGGTATCATAAACATATAAGGAATGACATAACTAATATATGTGTGTGTGAGTGAAAAGAATGATTACAGATCTAATGACGCTATGTATAGTATTCCTTTTTTTATATACGCACTCACTCTTAAACTTAAAAAAATATAGTTTTTATCTCAATTACATTCGAATTACGTTACATAGGCTCTCGTACTCATATTCAACAAACTCAATTTGTTTCACTAAATTATTTAACAAATTCCTAAATTGGATAAATTTATTCCTTAATATAGCTATGAAATGACACTCATCCTATTTTCCCTAATAGTATAGATTCTTCTATATTATACATAGGAAAATATTACAAAATTAAATAAATTAAGGAAACCAAATTCCTTTAGTAAATGGGTTTTCACATAAGAAGGTCAAAGATGAATTTGACCGGTAAATGTTCCTGCATCAAACACCTAGGGAAGAAAAAAAAATGTTCATGAGGTCTTCAATGTTTGCACCATACCTAGAATTTTTTTTTTTTTTTAATCCAAGTGGCATCTATTTCTAAGTTTTAACGAATCATTTATTTATGGTAATATTTCCAACTCGGTCTACCAATCTCAACCCTTTCCACATATTCACCTTTCACTGGACCTCTGAGGCAACATGTGAAACTTCACATCTACTAACAAATAAGTTTACATCTCGACCTCCATCTCTCTATCTTGGAACTCCATATCTTGGCCCTTGCTTGGACGTACAATGGTTGAGATGATGTCATGTTTGCTTCACCATCTACCACATGTCCTTCAATGGTTGGTGCCACGTGTCATACATTTTTGGCTAACTTGTCCACCCAAAAACATTGATTCTACATGCCACATGTCATCCTATGTGGACATAATGTTGACATCATCATTTACATGTCAGCTACGATGTGTGATCTATGTCATCAAAATCATGCCACTTATATTTGTGCAATGTCATCAGTATGGAGATGAGGGGCGATGAACTTGTTTTTTTTCCTATCTCCCTTTGTAAAACTTAAGGCCACAATTTTTTAATGTTAAGATTAAAATGTAGTATAGCTAGGGGGAATAATATAGGGTACAGAGGGAGGTACCCAAGGTAATAATATGATGTAATAATATAAGAGTGATTAATAAATGGGCCATAGTTAATAAATAAAGTGGTTAACCCACATTATGAAAGGGACCACATGTAGTTAGGGAATATAGTGATAAACCCATTGTATTGGGTGTATGGTATTGAGAGACCCATGGTAACTACCTATGGTATTACATGTATGAATCCTATATAGAGGCTAGAGACTCTCCATTTAGAGGTGTCAAGGATTATTGTATTGGCAATCATATGGCTTGTGTAGTGATCTACTTCCTTAAGGAGTGAATGTATGGTGTTGCACTTGTAGTAGATCTGACAAGAAAATGTATAAAAATGGAAAATATTCCCAATAAATAACACCATATACGATAAAACTTCGGATCTTTATTAATGTCAAAACCCTTGAGGTAGGACAATATCATACATTCACTCCTTAAGGAAGGAGATCACTCCATAAGCCATATGCTTGCCAATACAATAATCCTTGACCTCTCTCAATGGAGAGTCTCTAGCCTCTATATAGGTTTCATACATGCAATACCATGGGTAGTTACCATGGGTCTCTCAATACCATACATCCAATACAATGGGCTTTTCACTTTATTTCCTAGCTACATGTGCTCCCTTGCATAATGTGGGTTAACCACTTTATTTAGTAACTATGACCCATTTATTTATCATTCTTACATTATTACATCATATTATTCCTTTGGGTACCTCCCTTTGTACCCTATATTATCCCCGCTAGGTATACTACATTACACCCCTCTTAAACATGTTTCATCCCAAAAAAATGAGAAGAACACAAATAATAAGATCTGCTCAAAAGAGTATTCCACTTGTACCATTTGCGTGCATCTAGCCATCCCAGAGAAAGGTAAACACTCGATCTAGTTGGTGCCTCGCTTGCTTGAGATGGAAACGAGTTTTGGTGTTTCCTCTGTGTTGATGTGTTATGGGTGGGTCATCACACCTCTCTATGTGTCATCCACGGGTTGGTGTCATTGTTGTTAATCCGTTTCCACCTTGTTGCTTTTTGTCTTGTTGGGTGATGCGGGTCGTGATATGTTGAAGCTTTAATTGATGGAATATCTTTCATTAATTCCTCCACTATTTGTGATGGAGTGGTGTCTGGTGCTTTTGCTGGTACCTGCTTTGATGTCTGTGTTTGGTTGTCTACCATCAAAGGCTCATCATCTGATGTGTCTGTGTCATTAGAGAATTGTGGTTCTTCCTCCTTAGTCTCTGCATGGTTCCTCATGCAAATATCCTACAATGTAATTTTCTTCTTTTTATACTAGAACTTCATGAATTTCTTTTGCACACTAAAATTGACAATACTAATGGATTCCATCGAAGGGTGTCCCAAAAAAACATCAACAAAAGCCATATCTAAAGCATAAAAATCCGAATGCAACACATACTTATCCATAGAAATATTCAAATCTTTATAAATTTCAACATCTTCATTATCACCCTATGTGTTTTCAATATTTTTTGTTGGAACTTGCAATTTATTAGCCAAATTAACATGGATACAATTATGCTTGCAACTAGGAATGATAGACACAATTATGTTCTCTTTTGGAATACTTCCATGAACCTGTAATATTAAAATATTAGTGGAAAATAACTCTTTATGGCTCTTAGTGTCCTTCTTTATGGCTTGAGACCACTTTTCCAAAATGACTTTTTCAAGTTTTTTCTCAGGAAGTTTCCTCACTGAGCTGCCAAGTGAGGTCCACCATTTATTTGCCTCATCTTTCATATGAAGCCCTATGGAGCATACCCAAAAATTTCAGTATTGATCCTTGTGATATTGTAAAAAATCTTCAATAGTAGCGCCATCATCTTTTCCTGTAAACTTCATCTTGCGAGAACCCCTAAAACAAAGTAAGGGTTTTGAAGAAAATCACTTACTTTGGAAAAAATTTAAAATGGACATTACTCAGTCAATATAACTCAGAATCCTTAATATAATTGATTTGCAGAAATAGAATAGTCATTCTGCATCTATCCATGTGACTGAAATCCCGATCTAGGTACTCTGGAAACACAAATCTGCGCTACAACTGTCCCGTCGTCACAAAATTTCTGAAAGAAATTGTTGAGTTTAAATCAGTGATAACTCCCTCATCCGGACTTCAATTTGATCAATTTTTTTTTTGAAATTGGGTGATTTTCCAAGGGGAGCTCAGATCTATATCTTTCTGTCTAAAATTATGCACCAAAATCTACCAAAAATTTCATAAGAGTCTTCATTCACAATTTGCGTCAGAAACATTTCTACAACATAGCTGGATTTAAATCAATGATATCACCCTCATCCGCACTCCAATTCAACTGATATTTTTTTTTAAGCTCAGATCTATATCTTTTTTTCTAAAATTATGCACCAAAATCTACCAAAAATTTCAGAAGAGTCGTCATTCAGAAATTGTGTCAATAACATTTCTACAACATAGTTGGATTTAAATCAACAATATCGCCCTCATCCGCACTCTGATTCAACTGATCTTTTTTTTAAATTGGGTATTTTTGCACAAGAAATCTAGATCTGTTATTTATTTCTAAATTTTTTTTGCCAAAATTTTCAGATCTGCTCTGCAAACTCATCACCCAAAAATTTCCTACAAAAAATGAAAAAAACAAATCTCCCAAACTTTGCCCAAGAAAGTGCTCTGATACCACTTGTAGTAGATCTGACAAGAAAATGTATAAAAATGGAAAATATGCCCTACCTCAAGGGAAACACCATACATTGACTCCTTAAGGAAGGAGATCACTCCACAATCCATATGCTTCCCAATACAATACTCTTGAGACCTCTCAATGGAGAGTATCTAGCCTCTATCTAGGATTCATACATGCAATACCATGGGTAGTTACCATGGGCCTCTCAATATCATACATCCAATACAATGGGTTTATCACTTTATTCCCTAACTAAACGTGGTTCCTTGCATAATGTGGGTTAACCACTTTATTTATTAACTATGGCCTATTTATTCATCATTCTTACATTATTACATCATATTATTACCTTGGGTACCTCCCTTTCTACCCTATAATAATTTAATAATGATAAGTAAATGAGCCATAGTTAATAAATAAAGTGGTTAACCCACATTATGCAAGGGAGCACATGTATTTAGGGAATAAAGTGATAAGCCCATTGTATTGGATGTATGGTATTGAGAGACCCATGGTAACTACCCATGGTATTGCATGTATGAATCCTATATAGAAGCTAGAGACTCTCCACTGAGAGGTGTCAAGGATTATTGTATTGGCAAGCATATGGTTTGTGGAGTGACCTCCTTCCTTAAGGACTGAATGTATGGTGTTGCCCTACCTCAAGGGTTTGGATATTAATGAAGATCTAAAGGTTTATCTTCTATGGTGTTATTTATTGGGCATATTTTGCATTTTATTATATTTGCAAGCCAAATCCACTACATATTATACCCCCTAGGTATACTACATAAAATGCATTGACATGAAAACTTTGTCTCGGTCTTAGGACCTCAGTGTTGTTTACAACCATACCTTCCTTTCCACCACTGAGGAAAGATGTGAAATATCACATCACTTGACCGTAAAATGCTTATATTCTCATTATGCTCCTATCATCACCAACACATAACAGTAGACATCAATCTTGTGTCGAGACATAAAATTTTCCAACAATTAATAAGGTAAGTTTTGTCTCAGTATTTATCTATCTTGGGACCTTAGTACCCTTGGCATTATGTGTTGATGGGAAAAGGTTGGGGAAAGTTGTGAATTTTTATGTTTTTTGTTTGGAAATGCGCATCTCTTAGGCTATGCCAATCTCAATATCATGGAGCCTTATGATAATACTTAAATAGAAAAAAATATTGGGGCATGATTTATGGCTTGAGATTCATAGCATTTTTCATTTTAAAACTTTGTATATAAACACCCAAGTGTGTGAATACTTTATAAAGTTTTTATTTTTCATAACTGAACCTTGAGAGCTTAGTTTTTATTTTCAAGATATATGTTGTAGATCATTATTCATTCCTAATTATTCAATATATGAAGCTTTCTAAGTTTCCCTAGCTAATAGTATAAAAAGGTGTGCATGCTAAGTAGTGGAGGGCCCCCACAACTCGACTTATGCACTTAATTTTCTTAATGTCTATCATTTTCACTTATAGTATATATTTTTATGTTATTTAATGTTAGGATACTTTCCTTTTTATATACTTTCTTATTCATATTGTATATACTTTTAGTTCTATACATGATAGGTTCATAACAACTCATAACTAGTTCATAAAGCATGTTATCCATACTTACTTTGTTGATTGTTCATATTTTTTTTTTAATTTTTTTCCATATTTATTTTGTTAATTATCGCTGGTTGTTTTAATTTTTTTTCGATACTCCTTTAGCTAATCATTGGATATCATAAATAAATAATATCATAGGATTAGTTGATCTACATGATGAAACCTTTTTTTTAGGTACAAAATTAAGAAATACCATCTCTTCACCCCTCTAAAGAGAAGATTCCCTAATGCATTCATTACTCATAAAACTAGTATTGTTTCAAGGCATATTAGTTCATGCTTTTATATACTACATTATGTTTTCATATATTAGACAACGATTGGTCAAACAAGTCTATTGTTGGATGGTGTAAACGATTGAGAGTGACCACCCAAATATCTCTCTATTTTCGAAATGCCTTAGTGCTTATAAATCCATTAGAAAAGACTTAATCCATCATTGATTTCATTTCTTTTCAATTACATTTCCAAAGCATTTGATTTCAATGTGACACTCAAAATAAAAAATAGTGTGAAAGATTACGATTCAACCATTGTAACCTGGAGAAACCAAGAAGGTCACAACATTTGGGACACTAGTGCATGCTTGGTCATTCAATTGGTTTTTGGTATGTATGTGTGTTTCATTTTCCATGAAGTGTGAATGAATTGATTTGTTTTCAAAGTTTTTTTCCTGTTTTATTAGCTTAGTGCTCTAATTTTTGCTAAAATTAGAACTATAAACCTCTACTAGCTGAATTTAGTACTTATTCTTAGATATGATATCCAATATATCCTTTCTCCCTACATATTGTAATATGCTTCTAATTTTATGAATACTTAGATTGATATAAATATTATGTCCTAATATATGTCCATATATTATTCGAACATAAGGAAAACCAGAATATCAAATTTTAACCAAATTTTCACTAAGATATCCTCTCAATATCCAAGTCTCACCATTGCAAACATCCCAAAAAAATGTTATAGTGAAAATACCATGATGCCTCAGTTGAAGTAGAAAAAACCTAGGTTTGTGTGCTCTAATACCAAATTTTATGAACCTTGCGCCTTAAAAATAATAGGAAATCAATAATCACAATCCACATCAAGAGGGAAACCTCCTTTTAAAATAAATACAATGTACAAGACAATATTTGATGATCCTAAGACTAGGTCTCTTTACTATATATATATATATATATATATATATATGAAACAAAGGGTAGAATTATAATAAAGTGGGACCATGAAAGGTTGTAGCCTACATAACAATATATAAATAGAAATGTAATAACTTAAAATCTAGGACTTAATAATGATTTTTAGTGTTAGCATGTGGCTTATATAAGGATTCACAATTTATAAATACCAAAAATTTTAATTCGATAAAGAAGAATCCATGTTCACAAGATGAAGATGCCATAGGAATAATTTTTATGTATTAATAGTTGCATTGTGCCATGCATCCAATGGTCACCTTGGGGTATCTCCCTGATTCTACTAGCTCTTTGTCCATGATAACAGTTCACTTCACATCAGTTTTTCTTACTCGTTTTCATGATTCTTTGAGGATGAGTTTGGTGTTCAGGAGCATACCTCCTTGAATGCCAAGGGATGGAACCTGTTGAGCTCTAGTAAGGACTTCCTCCAATTTCTGGAACTGGTGCAGTGGAATTGAGAGAAAGTCTTCTCGCTTGCATGCATCTTCCAATCCCATGATGTAAAGGTTCCCATAGCCAATGCTCTCTGGTTCTTCTTCCATTGCTTTTGGGATTTAGTCTGGCACCACGCCTTTGCCTTTTTTTTCCGAGTTGTCCCTTGTGTGCGTAGAGGACTAGGGAATCAAAAAGGCTTTCGGTTGGATTTTGGTTTGTTGAGTCTTCGAGGTCTGGGGATTCTCCTGCGAAGGTCTCTACGAGTCTCTTGGATTTTCATTCTCATTTTCATTCAGTTTATCTAGGGCGTCAAAGTTGTTGCTTGATGCTGGAGCTCTTTTGTTCTGGTTCCTGTTTGACTTCCTGGTGTATCTTTTCCTTCCAGAAACTTTTGTCAACCCTTCGGTGTCTTTTTCTATTCAGTCGTTATTCGGAGAAACTCTTTGGTTTAGGGGGAAATCTCTGAATAGGTGTCCATGTTGGTGACATTTCCGACATCTAAATGGTACATGTTCATAATCTACTGTTTGAATCCATTCATAATCACCATGGAGCAGTATTACCTCATAAGAGAGAGACTCTGCAATGTTCATGTAGACGCAGATCCTTGGGTAGGTTGTGTGTCTGTTGATATTTGTCTCCTCCACAATTTTAGTGAATTCTCCAAGAGCATTGTCGATGTCTCAAAGAGTTAGCTCATCCCAATAGTCCTAGGGAAGGGTGTAGAGCCTCACCCAGACTGGAGCCCAAGTGAAATATTCTTTGTCTAGGTTGAAGCATTCAACCATGTTGCACAAGTATACATCCGTGGAGTTAAAAAAGTATGGCTCGTCGTCCATGATTCAGTTTTTGTCTTTAATGCAAGTGAAGATCACGTTGAAGAAGCCCTTTGCACATAGCTATAGATCAATGTGGCCCTTGGGCTTCAATTTGGAGTCGATCCACCCTATCAGGTATTTCTCTGTGGGACAGAAACCCATGAACTTGCCTATCAGTGCATGGTCCTTCATGTATTGGATTTTTTCATTGATTTGATGAGCTGGGAGCTCGATCTTAGTTCTTGTAGTGGCCTTGGGTATACATGTGGAGGATGTGATGGTTGTTGTTTCTTCAGCTAAATTTGATGGCAATTTCGTTGTGGGAGACGCCCCAGTTGGGTCAGAAAGCGGGCCAGAGTTCTACTGACGTTCGCTATCATCCCCTATGGCCGCTCCAATTGAAGGAGAACCAGAGGAGTGGGGAAAAAAGTCCCTCTGTTGTTGTCTATCATAAGGGATCCTATCTGCGCTCCAGGAGTATGAAAAGGCCCCAAGGCTGGGGAAGAAGGTCTGCTAGGGGCAGCCTACCCAGAAGCCACCAAAACCTAGGTCATTGCGGCAATCACAATTTTTTCCTTCGTAAAACAACTATCGACACTACAATCTAAACTATGGAAATTATTATGCTACAGAATATTTATTTTTTATTTTCATTTTAATTATTTAAAAATGTACCTTATGGTTTATAATGAGAGAGTAGAATATTAGGTTAGTGATTTTGGCCCGATAATGGACCTTCAGTGTGCCCCACATCATCATGTTCAGATGGGTGCTACTCATGCATATCTGAAACTACAATGTGATGTTCTTGGTTTTGTATATAAGATTGAATATGTTGATACATAAGTTCCCTAAATTCAATTGCTAAAATAGTTGATAAACTTATCCTACACACAACTCAACAATATATAATTATATTCTTATTAAATAGAGCGCACTTCTGTTATTCTCCTCGCATTCAAAAAATCAATAGGCTTAAAAATATATAATGCACCGTTACAAACTTTCTACGAAGTTCCCCGATTTCCATGTTGTATTTAGTTTGATCCTATAGGATTTGAAAAGCATTGATTTTGCAAGTAATATGAAGATATTTACAAGAATTTTATACCCCATTCAAGTCATCTTATTAGTCTTCGATTGATTATTACTAACTCCTACGAATAACTTCCTTCCCAAACAATGTTGTACACTGGACCTTTTTGTCACTTTCCACTTGCATTTTGTGAAGCATCATCTGTATACCATTCCCTTTCTCTATCAGAATCACTTCCTTGCCATTCTTGGTTCCCAACCTCTATTATATTGACTTATTAGCCCTATTCCATGTTTTCCAATGTATTTTAACGTGATAATAAATTTTCCATTTGTGCTTGCTACTAATTAAACATTTCCATTTAGAATTTCATCATTTCGCCTTAATATATCTTACCTATTCTCCTTTTCTTGCAACCATGCCACTTTCTTCTATTCCACTTCCAAACTCATTTTACATAATTTATCTCTCTCAAGACAATGGACTCATTGATTTTAGTGTCAGACTAATTTCCAGAGTCATTGGAATGATTGATTGGTTGATCCTTGTTAGAAATATATAAATTGACCTAGAAAACTTCCCTATTGTTGAAAATTTTATATTTATGAGACCACTCCAAAATGTGTATATAACATTCCAATATAGTCCACAAACAAATTACAACAGTACTAAAGAACATTGCTTATGCAAATGTTCACAATCTTGACATGCCTAGAGTGTGAGAGGAAAATTGTTTATGCCAATGTTCACATTCTTGACATGCCTAGAGTGTGAGGGAAAAACTACTTATGCCAATGTTCACAATCTTGACATGCCTAAAGTGTGAAGGGAAAACTTACTTTCTTACGAGACCAACAAAACCCATGCTACCATAATGGCCCCTGGCCCCGACCTTTGTCACCTAGATGCATTCTTTTATAGTGAGGTAGAGCTCCCTTCTACATGGCTTATTGAATGATAAAAAGAATTAATTTACTGTAATTGTGAGTAAGTTTCACAAAGAAAATGGTTTGATTAAAGCTTGAAATATAATTATTATTGACCCACTCTAAATACACATCATTATATGGAGCCTTATATGGATGCTACAATTTCACTAACAAAATATTTTTCACCAAAATCTGATCGATTTTGGGTTGAAAAATCTAAAATTTATAGTTATTTAATTGTGATTTTGAAGCTAGAAATGGATTTATCATCATAAATTGTTTTTGGGTTGCAAAATCTAAATTTTATAGTGCTTTAATTGTGATTTTGAAACTAGAAATGGATTTACCACAATTAAAAAAAAAAAAAAAAAAAAATTCTTTATCATTAGCAATCTCAAGAGAGCATATGTGTAAGCTTCCATTGCAACGATTCATTTATTGAGGCTCAGAGTTCAATAATTCATTTATTGAGACTACTATTTTAATAATTCATATTTTTTACTACCTATATTACTTAATTTGGGATATTTTAAAATTTGATGTGTAAAAACATAATATTTAAATGGCAAACTAGGAAAAATTATTTATTTTTAATTTCTAATAAATAATTTTCAATCTAAAATAAAAATGCTTATCAGTGTCTTTAATGTGACAGCCTCATTTAGAGCTAATTAGTATGAGTTTAGTTAAAAGACAATTTATTTATTTTAAATATATGTTTACTTTTATTTTTGTAAAAGAAACTCAACAAGAAATACATTTTGTTACTAATTTGGAAAAAGGAAATGAATCTCTTAAACTGCTGGTAAAGTGTCTAAGAATAGAAGTTGGTTACTTGGGAACAGTTAGAGGACAGTTACCTAACCTCCAAGGATAAAAAGAAATCCCAGGGGAGGATTAGGGGTGCTGTGTTTTTTTTCCACTGGAAAGAGTAAGGTGAAGAATTCTCTAGAGCTGTGGAATAGGACAGTTGAGAATAACTTCTGCAACCTTGTATCCAGATTGACTGTCTGTGGCTGGATTGGCCGTCCATAGGCCACAACAGGTTACTGTTGTTCCCGTGGTGCCAACTAAAGTTCTGGAGCTAGGGGGCAAGCGGAGGACGTGATTGCCTCCCTTGAATGGTTGGGAGGACCATAGTTTATAGAGCAACAGTTTCCCACAGATAAGTAATCTAGAAAGATTTAATTTGAATGCTAGTAGATAAATAAGACAGTTCGACTGTTATACTTTACTACATGTTTCAAGAAAAAGTCAGTGACAGTAGAGTCTGTTTATGAATACGATATGAGTTAGGAACTATTGTGTAACAGAATAGACTGTGAGATTTAATTCATTATGCTACATTAATTAGTTTGTGCCAAGCTTCATATTACAATGATATTATAAATTCCTAATCTAGGGAAACTGAGACAGAATAGGATACCGTATAATGAAGTTATGCTGCGGTAGCTACTGTGTAATAAAAGTAAGAAATATATATATGTCAGACATCGAAAAATTGCATGTGGAATAAACTTCTGTATTAAAAGACTTCTGAATGATTTATGTACAGGAAACCAGAAACCTAGAGTTAAATAAAAGACTCGTACAATAATCATTTTGGAGTAGTTAACTGTAAATGCATATTGTGGATTCCATACCAAAATTTCGGAAATGGTAGTATTAAACTTATAAGAAGACATGCACCGAACTTGTGGAACAGGGTTTGGGATAAACCCTACCCGTCCCTGTTCGTTTTTCTGGAGAAGCTATACGCGGCCAGTATGGCGGCCGGAGCCAAGAAAAGTAGAAAGAATGATTTAACAATAGGTCGAATAATGAGAAGAATGAGTTTATAACCAGAACGCAGGAAACCGGAACATGCAATATTAAACAAGCTTCGGACAGCCGACCCAAGCCGAATAATAAAACGAATAGGTATTTACAGGTGTTACGAATGCTAAATACAACCCAAGCAGAAAAACAAACTTACGACGTGTATATTCTTGTAAAGTATCCAGTTAACAGTGGTGAAATAAAACAATGAAATGTAACTGTGCCAGAACGATAAACCCCAGAGTGAAGGGGCGATAGTAACAAGAAAATACCACAATAATGAAATATCATATATGTTAACACAAAGTAACGTTTCCAGAAAGTCAAATCCGAAGGCATGTCGCCATTGAAGCAGAAATGTTTAAACAAAGGCTACAGAAAGCAATAACTTGTTCGTAGGCAAGGAAAATTACACCATGCATCATTCCTGTAACAAAAACCTTTACTCTGCGCTTTCAAAGTACGCCTGGGGTTATTCTAAACTATGCCCAGACAAAACTTAGATTTAAAACCCTGAAACCCCAGTAAAATCTTTAGCCGGAATGCACGCCACAACCCCATGCAAATGTTGTGCTGTGGAATACCTGTACATTGTGCAAATAGACAGGTCAGTTGCCAAAGATTTGGGTAGGGAATGTTCTGTTCAAAGAAATGTAACCGGTGCTCCTCACCTGCAAGAAACCAAGCAAAAGATTATTATACAAGAACTTGTGAATCAGACAAATTACTTGCGAGGGGTTGTTCTAACGGAACGCACCAGTTATAAAAGATTGAACCCACGTCACCTTCCATCTACAGGTAAGGAAAAAAAACGAGGGTTTAGAGAGTTATCAGTCGAACTCTTCGTTCTACTCTTCAAGTGAAAGCTTTGGAAAAACCTTAAACTAAAGTTAGAAAATCTTCAACTCAGATTCAGTGCAATCATACCTGCAAGAGGAGATATTAGTCTTTCCCCAGTGCCGAGAGGTAGGTGGTAGCGTTGGCTCGCACGGGGATGTTCCAGGACAACCCTGTAAAACGAGAAACTTTCCGGAAGCTCTGTTAAACATTTAGAGGAGCGATAGGAAAACTTATAGCATTGCAAATGGAAGAGCAAACAAGGGTTAACTGCAGAGTTACTCACCACCTGGACGAAATTCGGCCATGAAAAACTGTAGCGCGCTAAGAAACCAGCAGAGCGCCAAGAGCAAATGACAGTCTGGAGTGACGAGGTCGATTGACAGGTTACCCTCGGCGTTTTTCCCTCGAAATTCTGCGAATATCAAGGTGGGATACGCAGCAGTGTTATCCGCACCGATACAATGTACTGACCAAGAACTGGAGGGCGACAACTGTGCACCGACTAGTGGGATGATGTGCCCAAAAGGCGGAGCATTGAATTCCCATTGGGTTATGGAGATAGGTGTAGCAGATACGCATGCATGTAAAGTCCTTTCCATAAGATTAAACCAAGATATAGTTGATCAAAATTCCAAACCAATGTTGCAAGGACATTACGAGTAATGTTGATATTTATAATGAAACATAACTCTCGAGCTTAACGCAAGAAACACCTTAATCCATGTGCACATTAAACAGATCGCATAGTTACGTTGTATACAGCCGTAGGAGCTTTTATTGTTAGGTTAATGCGATGTTATATGTTATAAGTTATCCATATTAGAGAGTACGATCTCTTATGTAAAGTCAGCATATCTCATATGAAAAGGTCATGTATAGTAAAGCGCCACATTATGCAGAAGTTAAATGTAGTAATGCTATGATGATTTGACTATACATATAATAATGTTAACTATGTGATAATGCTACCGTTAGATTGTTAAAATGACTATTGAATTTGTTATATGTGCTATTAATAAGAAAAGAAAATGTATATATATATTCTGACAATGGTAAAAAAAAATTGATCTGTAGTAATAGACATGTATAACTGTGACATTTAACCAACCAAAATTCATTTTAAAAATATATTATTAAATATAAACTTATTTTCAAAAATATGGCAAACTAGAAAAATAATTTATTTTTAATTTCTAATAAATAATTTTCAATCTAAAATAAAAATGCATATCAATGTCTTTAACTAACCATAATTCATTTTTACAAAGATATTATTAAATATAAACCTATTTTCAAAAATATGACAAACTAGGAAAAAATGTTTATTTTTAATTTCTAATAAATAATTTTCAATCTAAAATAAAAATGCATATCAATGTTTTTAACTAACCCAAGTTCATTTTAAAAAAATATTATTAAATATAACATTTTTTCAAAAATATTTTATAATTGTTTTATTCCAAATCATTGATTAAAAATTTAAACAAATTTCACTTGGACACTCTACCCTAAAGAAAATATAGAGATAAATTTTTTTCTCGAAATTAAATCAAAACTGTAAGAATAATTTAAATAAGCACTGTTTACATAGAATATTACAGTAACAACAACAAAAATCGCCATTAACCACATTTCAACAACTGTATTCCGAAACAACGTCAACATTGAAACGTAAGAGGTAAGAGGATGGTACACCGAAACCGAACCGAAAGACGATAATATTCTTTTTCTTAATTGAAGAATCTACACGCTCGTGGTAATCTGCCATGCCTCCCACGCGGTCTGTACTCAGCCGCCCTTGAAATTTATTGCACATCACTCCATTGTTAACTACGATATTTTTTTTGGTTGATCGAGGAGCCTCCCGCTGATTCTTCACTCTTTATATTTTCTTGGTCATAGCCTTGCAGAGGAGACGAAGAATAAGCCGGGCACGATGAACACTCCTGGAGAAGTTGAAGCAGACAGGGAGGGAAATACCAGATTTTCTATGGCAGGCAAATGGGTCAACAGAAATGAGAGAATGAGAAAGAAACCTGTTTCCAGGTGTTCTGTACTCAGCCGCCCTTGAAATTTATTGCACATCACTCCATCGTTAACTACGCTATTTTTTTAGGTTGATCGAGGAGCCTCCCGCTGATTCTTCACTCTTTATATTTTCTTGGTCATAGCCTAGCAGAGGAGACAAAGAAGAATAAGCCGGGCACGATGAACACTCCTGGAGAAGTTGAAGCAGACAGGGAGGGAAATACCAGATTTTCTATGGCAGGCAAATGGGTCAACAGAAATGAGAGAATGAGAAAGAAACCTGTTTCCAGGTCTTCTCGCGCTGGCTTGCAGGTTTCTGGTTGTAGGGTTTCTGGTGTTTTTTTCAGTGTTTTTTTCACTGTGGGGGTTATTTAGCCATTTTAGGATTTTTTATTTCATAAGAACAAATAGGATTGTTATACTTATGACATTGTTCAAATGATTGTGCATTGAAGTTCATTGAAAAATTTGGTGGTTTTTCTTGGAAGTTTACTAAACGTTTCATAGAATTTTCATAAAATGTTTTCAAATGCTTTTTCTTGGAATTTCAGGAAATGTTTAATGAATTTGCATAGAATAATAATGGCTGGTAAATTACTGATACAGTTTCCAGTTGGAAGAACCCATCGGGAGATGAAGTCTCGTGTACATGCAAGTATCAGAGTGGGAGCAACTGCAGCTGTGTACCTGGCAGCTGTTTTGGAGTATGTGACCGCAGACGTATTGGAATTGGCAGGGAATGCGAGCAAAGATCTCAAGGCCAAACGCATTACACCGAGGCATCTGCAGCTTTCCATTAGGGGAGATGAGGAGCTGGACACGTTGATTAAAGGCACAATTGCAGGTGGCGGTGTCATTCCTCACATTAACAAAGCACTGTTTCAAAATCTCAAACTTTCCCAAAGTAAAACCTTTTACCATTAAGGTTTTGGAAACTGATAGGGGAAACTTCTGATTTCGGGTTTTGCTAAGCGTCCAATAAATTAGTCATCCTTTTTGGGTTTTCTTAAGTGGGTGACAAATGTGCTTTGCGCCAATGTAGTTTTGTTGAATTTGGCATGAGGGTGTTGGCAATTTTGTGTTTTGTTGAATTTGGCATGAGGGTGTTGGCAATTTTGTGTTGGATTCGTTTTGGAACGAGGGTGTTGGCAATTTTGTGTCAGGCTAGTTTTGGCATAAGGGTGTGTTAGAATCGTTTACTAGCAGCCAGTTCTGTTCTGTTGGAGGTTTATGATAATCATAGTTTCCAATATTTTGTTAATGGCTGATCTAGAAAAACTGCATATTTATTTCTATTTTCAATGGCACTATTGACTAGGGTGTTGGTTCTGCTTCTTATTTATGGTTTTTAAACTTCAAAATTTTCTAATAATGATTTTTATATTATTTTGTAAACTTGTTCCCAGTTTTAGTTTTAAACATTTATGGAACTGTTTTATCTAACTTCGTGTATTTATGGTATTGTTGTTTGTGTTTTTCATTTTATCCTAGTAACATATCTAGTTTAGTTGTTCTTTTGACATCTTGTATATAGTTGTTCATATGAATTGTATTTTGTTACAAGGCTGTTGTTCATATGGATTGTATTTTGTTATGTTGTTCATATGGATTGTATTTTGTTACAAGGCTGTCTAGTGATAAACAGTTAATAATGAATTTTAGAATTTAATTGTTTGTATGATCTTAAGTTATTTAGTTTTGTTCATGAAGCCAATATCTTAGAGGACAATAAGATTATGTTGTGTGAGGCAATATCTTCAAAGTCTCCCTCTACCTTTCTATAGTGTGATGCAATATCCAGGTAAAGTAAAGTATCCATGTTTTATTTTATAATATTCAATCTATCCCTATGTTATAATGTTTGAATTTAATTTGGAGGCAATATCCACTTAAAGTCTCCCCCTTCCTTATGTTGAACAATATTTTATAATTTTCAAGTTATCCTTATCATATAATGTTAAAGTGAACAGAGGATAGTGAGTGTAATGTTGGTTATGATATGTTTTTATTTTCATTATTTAATTAAATTTATAGTATAATTTCATTATTATTATTTATTTAGATTATTTGAATATCATTTTTGCATTGTTATATTTGTTAGTTAGTTATCATATTTTGGATTGATTTTATTTCTATTCATTTTTTATTGTCATTTTTAAGAGTTGATATTTTTTAGAATGAATTCCCATTCATTTCAAGTAACTGTGAATCAATTTTCAAGATTTATTTTTAATTTTGAGATTTACTCTCCATTTAAACTATATTTTCATTACAACTCATGGAATTTCTTCTAATTGGTCATCAGTTTGCACAACCACTTTGTCATTGTTCCAACTAGCCATCACCTTGCACAACCACTCGTATCATTACAACCTGTACATTTTTTTCTAATTGGCCATCACTCTGCACAACCACTCTTGCCACTTCTTTTAAGATTTATTCTCTTCCCATTTTCAGATTTACCAACTGGCTATCACTTTGCAGAACCACTCTTGCCACTTATATCTTGATTTATTCTCTTCTCCCCATTCCACCTACTTGGCAATCATTTTCACGATTTACTTCTAATTTTGATTTTTTCTCTACATTCCAACTAAGTGGTCATTAAAGCCCATGCAATTTCTTCTAGTTGGCCATCGCTTTGCACAAGCACAACCCACCCTGACACCTCTTTGCTCAACCACTGGCGCCACCTCCTTCAAGATTTACTCCCTTCCCATTTTGAGATTTACTCGCCTTTGTAGCCATTTGGTCATTATAATTTGTGTAGTCTCATCCAACTAGCCATCACCTTGCACAACCACTCTTGCCATTACACACTGTGTAGTTTCCTCCAGTTGTCCATCACTTTGCACAACCACTCCTCCACATATTTTAAGATTTATTCTCTTCCGATTTTAAGATTTACCAATTGGCCATCACTTTGCACAACCACTCTTGCACATTTTTCTAGATTTATTCTCTTCCCATTTTTATATTTACTTCCCACTATAGGCACCTCGTCTAATCTATGCCTTCTCATTGTAGTTTTTGTTGTTTCCTCCAACAATCCATCACTTTGCACAACCACTCCTTCGACCTAATCCTTATATTTTTAGGTTTACTTCCCACTCCAACCCCGTGGTCATCACTTGGGGCAACTTGTGAAGTATTCTCTGTTCCGAGATCTCTCAAGTGTCATTGTCTGAATCTTTGATGAGTGAAGTGGGTGGGATATTTTAAATATTTTTGATAAATGATTTGAGTGTTCGTAAATTTTTGGTAAATGATTTAAATTAAAATAAATTAAGTGAATGAGTTATTTAATTTCTTTTTATAAATTATTTGAATTATAATGTTAAAATTAAATAATCTTTGTCAATAGTTTTTATTTTTTAATTTTGGAAATATATTGAAAAATTCAAAGCTGAATATGATTTTGATTATGCAATCTTGAAGTACAATAATGCTTACTCACTAAGTGAATGAGCTATTTAATTATTTTTTTATAAATGATTTGAATTACAATATTAACGTTAGATAATATTTTCAATAAATGCTTTTAGTGTTCTTATTTTGGAAATAAGACGAAGAATGCAAAATTAAATGGTCAAGCTGAATTAATTAGTTCATGATATCCCCTTGTGATTTTGACTATCTAATCCCCAAGTATATTAGGTTTTACAACCATCTTTCTACTTCTTGCTCATCAAATTTTTCTACCACTATTTATTCTTTAATTTAATCACCTAATTTAACTTGTTAACAGTTTTTTTTTTTTTTTCTGAAGTTGGACTAATTCTATTAATCAAAATATGGTACATAAGAAAGTACAATCAAGAGAAACAGAAACATGGCCTACCGGAAATGATTTGATATCAACCTCGGTCACCGGAGAGAGAAAAAAGACAAGTGAGGAGCAACAAGAAGAGACAAGAAAGCAGGAAGGAACCGACTCCTACCCAGAATTGGTAGAGTTTTCCACACGAAATTTCTTCCCTTTCTTTTTGTTGACTTTAACCCAACCATCCTGGTGAGTATGAGCTGGGACAATTTGAAGACTGGAGTTCTCCAAAAGAGGAGCCTCCTTATCTGAATCAGAGGAGGCGGACTCATGGCAACGCTTCTGAGTGACGGTGGTATCAGGGGGTTGCTCGGGAACATTGGTGGACAAGTTTTCAGTCTGAGGAGAAAGATCTGAATCTGCATCACTCCCATCATCGACAGAGCTTGGGGAGGTAGAATCTGCAGCAGGCGGCGGGTAGCAGGGAGTCCATTTTTTGGAAGTGGACTTTGTACGGTTTCCTTTAGTCTTTTTGTCTGCAAGAGTGGGGCAGGAGTTCTGAAGATGCCCTGCTTGGTGGCAGTGACGGCAGCGGAATGCAGTATTCTCATAGTCTAAGATCTGAGTCCAAACAAAGTCGCCGACCTTGATGATGAATTGATCAGGCAATCCTTTGCTGATATCAACCTCCACGCATATTCTGGCATAAGTGTAGAGGCTCTGAAGTGCCCTGTCAAAACCTACAGTGAGAAAGCGTCCCAAGGTATCGCCCATGCGTCTAAACACATCCAGATGCCAAAGATGGATAGGTAAGTTGGGAAGCCTGATCCAAACAGGATTTCTGGTGATGGTAGCTGTAGCAGGGTCGAAATCTGGGAACCATGGGGTTAAGAAGAGCCCAGCATTTCCAAAAAACCAGGGACCTTCCTGTAATGCCTGCTCATAATGCTTGGAGTGATCGAACAACACTATGAAGAATCCTCGTGAGCAGCAGTTGACCTGGCATTTGCTAGTCCAGTTTTCGTGGATCCAATCAAAGAGATCCTTTGTTCGCGGCCAGAGTCCATTAAATCTGCAAATGATGGCTCTATCTGCATATTTTTGAAGATCTTCTGCGAGAACTGGCAAAGGGATCTCAATAGAAGGTACTTCATCCAATTTGTCAACCAAAAAAGGCTGGGGTTTGGGGGCTGCAGGGGGCTTGGGGTTCTGAGAAGAAATGGAATTTTTGTAAGAGAGAGTAGGGGCTGAAGAAGACTGTCCCACTGCCCCTCCTCTCAAACGAAGGGTGAACACTAAGGAATCATTTCTGTTAATGTTGTAAGCAGAGAGGGGAAGAAGATTCTCAAGATGTTTACCTTGGAAAAGAAGTCTCTGGAGAGAAGAAGGAATCCCAGTCCGACATTCCAGATTGAGCTTCAGATTCTGTATCAAATCTGTAGAAGAAACCCACAGCAAAAGAGTTTTGCCAGAAAGCATCCGGAGTTGTATCTGAAAAGTGGCAGGGGGCTTTTTAATAGCCAAGTCTACACTGCAACGAGGGGCGGATCTGCTCTTGCGTACATCTCTAGACCTCTGCAAAGAAAGTCTTTGAGGGTGGGAAACCTCGGAAGACCAATGCCGGATCTGCATTAGGGCAGCGCTGTCATTTGGACCCATCTTTTTAAAACATCTCAGTGAGAAAAGGGGAAAGGTTCGCCGGAGACACAACATCTCCTGGCCCAGCCGAGGTATGGAGGGGTAAGCAGGAAGGTATGCGCCTCCCAAAAAATCCACAGCCGTCCACCAGTGCCGATCCAAGGGACTTATCTGCCAGAGTTTGCAGACAGAGGCGGAGACAGAGATTGTATTGAAGCCTGCAGAAACTGCTTGTTCAGAGAATGCAGAAAGACTTCGGGGCTGAGAGACTCCTTTGAAATAAATGGCGACCTCCGCAGGCATCGACGGATAGACGCCGTGGATCTTGGCAATCGTGAGGTCTGCATCGTTCTTGAGCGTCGTAAATCGCGTGTCCATTGAAAGAGCTTCGGCTTCCAGTGATGAGGCATACAGTCCATACAGTCCATACGCAGTGATGAGGCAAGGGACTGTAGCGAGAGTCTCCCCAATAAGCTTCCCCTCTGGAACAGCAGCGGGGCGTTGATCAGGTTCAGAGGCCCGATCAGCAGAGTCGGCGGGGGCAGAGTTGGCGGGGGCGGCACCAGAATGAGACAAAACCCTAGCCATCTCTCTCGCTCCAACTATTTTGATATGAACCTTGTATGGGAGTGATGGCTGTGGAGTGTTGTGAGTATGAGATGGGAGCTATAATGAAAACCAAATGATCTTAACTTGTTAACAGTTACTCACCACATCCTTGATAATATTTTATTGCAACCTTTCTCTCCTTTAGTGGATATGAATTTTTTTATGTTAGATTAAAATCTTTGTGTCCTCACCCCTTTGTCCTATTGTAATCCACTAATAATACTTATCAAGTAGTTGTTCTAGATTAATTTTTTTAATAAATAACTTGATTTATAATGTTACATAATTTGATATTAAATTTGTCTTTTGAAAGTGTTATTATTACTTATGTAAAAATATTATATTTTGAAGAAAAATTGGAAAATTTCGATAAATTAATTTTTTTTAATTTTTTTTTAAATCAAAGTATTATTATTATACAAATTAAGGTGTTATTACAGTGTTATACTTTTAATTTGGAATTTTGGTGTAAATTTAAGTAAATCATTATATAAAAATAGGTGTGCATGCTAAGCAGTGG
Organism: Pinus albicaulis; assembly: GCA_034641835.2. NCBI lineage: Eukaryota > Viridiplantae > Streptophyta > Pinopsida > Pinales > Pinaceae > Pinus > Pinus albicaulis. The sequence goes on along the minus strand of CM076579.1, from coordinate 544,856,472 downwards.
AGGGCCCCAGAACTCGACTTATGCACTTAATTTTCTTGATGTTAATGTCTACCATTTTCACTTACAATATATATTTTTATGTTATTTAATGTTAGTGTACTTTCCTTTTCATATACTTTCTTATTCATATTGTATATACTTTTAGTTCTATACCTGATATGTTCATGACAACTCATAACTAGTTCATAAAACATGTTATCCATACTTATTTTGTTGATTGTTCATTTTTTTTTTTTTATTGTTGTCCAAACTTATTTTGTTAACTATCACTGGTTGTTTTAATTTTTTTTCCATACTCCTTTAGTTAATAATTGGATCTAATAAATAAATAATATCGTAGGATTAGTTGATGTACATGAAGAAAAAAAAAATTAAGTACAAAATTAAGAGAGACCATCTCTTCATCCCTCTAAAGAGAAGATGCCCTAATGCATTCATTACTTATAAAACTAGTATTGTTTCAAGGAATCTTAGTTCAGGCTTTTATATATTACATTATGTTTTCATATATTAAACAATAATTGGAGAAACAAGTCTATTGTTGGATGGTGTAAATGATTGAGAGTGACCACCCAAATATCTCTCTATTTTCGAAAGGCCTTAGTGCTTATAAGTCCCTTAGACTAGATTTACTCCATCATTGATTTCATTTATTTTCAATTCCATTTCCAAAGCATTTGATTTCAATGTGACACTCAAAAACAAAAAATAGTTTGAAAGATTAGGAGTTGACCATTGTAACCTAGAGAAACCAAGAAGGTCAGAACATTTGGGACATTAGTGCATGCTTGGTCATTCAATTGGTTTTTGGTATGTAAGTGTGTTTCATTTTCCATGAAGTGTGAATGAATTGATTTGTTTTCAAAGTTTGTTTCCTGTTTTATTAGCTTAGTGCTCTAAGTTTTTCTAAAATTATAACTATAAACCTCTACTAGCTAACTTTAGTACTTATTCTTAGGCATGAAATCCAATATATCCTTTCTACCTACAAATTGTAATATGCTTCTAAATTTACGAATACTCAGATTGATATAAATATTATGTCCTAATATATGTCCATATATTATTCGAACATAAGGAAAACCAAAATATCAAATTTTAACCAAATTTTCACTGAGATATCCTCTCAATATCCAAGTCTCACCATTGCAAACATCCCAAAAAAATGTTATAGTGAATATACCATGATGCCTCAGTTGAAGAAGAAAAAACCTAGGTTTGTGTGCTCTAATACCAAATGTTATGAACCTTGCACCTTAAAAATAATAGGAAATCAATAATCACAATCCACATCAAGAGGGAAACCTCCTTTTACAATAAATACAATGTACAAGACAATATTTGATGATCCTAAGACTAGGTCTCCTTACTATATATATATAGGAAACAAAGGGTAGAATTATAATAAAGTGGGACCATGAAAGGTTGTAGCCTACATAACAATATATAAATAGAAATGTAATAACTTAAAATCTAGGACTTAATAATGGTTTTTAGTGTTAGCATGCAACTTATATAGGGACTCACAATTTATAAATACTTAAAATTTTAATTCCTTCAAGAAGAATCCATGTTCACAAGATGAAGATGCCATAGGAATAAATTTTATGTATCAATAGTTGCATTGTGTCATGCATCCAATGTTCACCTTGGGGTATCTCCCTGATTCTACTAGCTCTTTTCCCATGATAATAGTTCGCTGCAAATCGGTTTTTCTTCGTCATTTTCAGGATTCTTTTAGGATGAGTTTGGTAATCAGGAACATACCTCATTGAATGCCAAGGGATGGAATTTGTTGAGCTCTAGTAAGGACTTCCTCCAATTTCTGGAACTGGTACGATGGAATTGAGAGAAATTCTTTCCGCTTGCATGCATCTTCCAACCCCATGAGATCAAGGCTCGCATAGTCAATTCTCTATGGTTCTTCTTCCATTACTTCTGGGACTTAGTCTAGCACTGCGTCTCTGCCTTCTTTTTCTGATTTGTCCTATGTGTGCTTAGAGGACTGGGGAATCAGAAAGGCTTCCAGTTGGATTTGGGTTTGTTGAGTCTTCAAGGTCTGGGGATTCTTCTATGAAGGTTGCTATGAGTCTCTTGGATGTTCATTCTCAATTTCATTTAGTTTAGCTAGGGAGTTAAAGCTGTTGCTTGATGCTGCAGCTCTTTTGTTCTTGTTCGTGTTTGACTTCCTGGTGTGTATTTTCCTTCCAGCGACTTTCGTCAACCCTTTGGTGTCTTTGTCTGTTCAGTCGTTATTCGGAGCAACTCTTTGGTTTAGCGGGAAATCTCTAAATAGGTGTCCATGTTGGTGACATTTCCGACATCTAAATGGTACATGTTCATAATCTATTATTTGAATCCACTCATAATCATCATGGAACAATATTACCTCATCAGGGAGATACTTTGCAATGTTCATGTAGATGCAGATCCTTGTGTAGGTTGTGTGTCTATTGATATTTGTCTCTTCCACAATTTTAATGAATTCTCCAAGAGCGTTGTCTATGTCTCGAAGAGTTAGCTCGTCCCAAGAGTCCTAGGGAAGGGTTTAGAGCCCGACCCAGACTGGAGCCCAAGTGAAATATTCTTTGTCCAGGTTGAAGCATTCAACCAAGTTGCGCAAGTATATACCCATGGAGTTAAAAAATTATTTCCCATCATCCATGATTCGGTTTTTGTCTTCAATGCAAGTGAAGATCACATTGAAGGAGCCTTTGGCACATAGATGTAGATCAATGTGGCCCTTGGGCTTCCATTTGGAGTCGATCCACCATATGAGGGTTTTTTCTGTGGGACAGAAACCCATGAACTTGCCTATCAGTGCATGGGCCTTCATGTATTGGATTTTTTCATTGATTTGATGAGGTGGGAGCTCGATCTTGGTTCTTGTAGTGGCCTTGGGTATGCATGTGGAAGATGTGATGGTTTTTGGTTCTTCAGCTACAGTTGATGGTGATTTTGCTGCGGGAGACACCCCAGTTTTGTCAGAAAGCGGGCCAGAGTTCTGTTGACGTTCGTTATCAACCCCTGTTGTGGCTCCAATGGAAGGCGAACCAAAGGAGGGGGGAACAAACGTCCCCTTGCTGTTGTCTGTCATAAGGGATCCTATCTGCGCTCCAGGAGTATGAAAAGGCCCCAAGGCTGGGGAAGAAGGTCTGCTAGGGGAAGCCTGCTTAGAAGCCACCAAACCCTAGGTCATGGCAGCGATCACAACTTTTTCCTCTCCATAAAACAACTATCAACACTACAATCTAAACTATGAAAATTATTATCCTACTGAAGATTTTTTTTTTTCATTTTAATTATTTCAAAAGGTACCTCATGGTTTATAGCGAGAGACTAGAATATTAGGTTACTGATTTTGGCCCGATAATGGACCTTTAGTGTGCCCCACATCATCATGTTCAGATGTGTGCTACTCATGCATATCTGAAACTACAATGTGATGTTCTTGTTTTTGTATATAAGACTGAATATGTTGATACATAATCTCCCTAAATTCAATTGCTAAAATAGTTGATAAACTTATCCTACACACAACTCAACAATATATAATTATATTCTTATTAAATAGAGTGCACTTTTTTTTTTATCCTCCCATTCAACAAATCAATAGGCTTAAAAACTTAAAATGCACCATTACAAACTTTCTATGAAGTTCCCCGATTTACATGTTATATTTAGTTTGATCCTATAGGATTTGAAAAACATTGATTTTGCAAGTAATATGAAGATATTTACAAGCATTTTATACCCCATTCAAGTCATCTTATTAGTCTTCGATTGATTATTAATAACTCCTACGAATAACTTCCTTTCCAAACAATGCTCTACACAGGACCTTTTTGTCACTTTCCACTTGCATTTTGTGAAGCATCATCCGTGTCCCATTCCATTTCTCTGTCAAAATCACTTCCTTGCGAGTGCATATCCACACCTTGAAAAATACCATTACAATATATTTGTACTCCTTTAGTGCAGCCTCCTTGTTGTTCTTGGTGCCCAACCTTTATGATATTGACTTATTAGCCCTATTCCATGTTTTCTAATGTATCTTAACATGACTTCCTTCCTTCTCGAAGTGATATACATCTACTTTTAAACTCCATTCATCTTGGATAATAACTTTTCCATTTGTGCTTGCTACTAATTAAACATTTCCATTTAGAATTTCATCATTTCGCCTTGATATATCTTACCTAATCTCCTTTTCTTGCAACCATGCCACTTTCTTCTATTCCACTTCCAAACTCATTTTACATAATTTATCTCTCTCGAGACAATGGACTCATTAATTTTACTGTCAAACTAATTTCCAGAGTCATTGGAATAATTGATTGGTTGATTTTTATTAGAAATATATAAATTGACCTAGAAAACTTCACTTTTGTTGAAAATATTATATTTATGAGACCACTCCAAAATGTGTATATAACATTCCAATATGGTCCACAAACAAATTACAAGAGTACTAAAAAACACTACTTATTCCATTATTCACAATCTTGGCATGCCTAGAGTGTGAGAGGAAAATTGTTTATGCCAATGTTCACATTCTTGACATGCCTAGAGTGTGAAGGAAAAATTGCTTATGCCAAAGGTCACAATCTTGACATGGCTAAAGTGTGAAGAGAAAACTTACTTTCTTATGAGACCAACAAAACCCACGCTACCAAAATGGCCACGACCTTTGTCACCTAGATGCATTCTTTTATAGTGAGGTAGAGCTCCCTTCTACATAGCTTATTGAATAATGAAAATAATTAATTTACTGTAATTGTGAGTAAGTTTCACAAAGAAAATGGTTTGAGTAAAGCTTGAAATAAAATTATTATTGACCCATTCTAAATACACATCATTATATAGAGCCTTATATGGATGCTACAATTTCACTCACAAAATATTTTTCACCAGAATCCGATCGATTTTGGGTTGCAAAATCTAAAATTTATAGTTATTTAATTGTGATTTTGAAGCTAGAAATGGATTTATCATCATAAATTGTTTTTTGGTTGAAAAAATTATAGTGCTTTAATTGTGATTTTGAAATTAGAAATGGATTTACCACCATAAAAAAAGAAAAAGAAAAAAGAACACTGCCCCAAAGTCCATAGTATAATATTTGTAATCATAATTTCCCAAAATCATGTGCCAATTTGGTGAAACTGTTTGTTAGTTAGACTAGCGCTTATTGTATAATTTTGACTAACACTACATATTACCACAATTACCACTAAATCTTTATCATTAGCAATCTCAAGAGAGCATATGTGTAAGCTTCCATTGCAACAATTCATTTATTGAGGCTCAGAGTTCAATAATTCATTTATTGAGACTACTAATTTAATAATTCATATTGTTTACTACCTATATTACTTAATTTGGGATATTTAAAATTTGATGTGTAAAAACATAATATTTAAATGGCAACCTACGACAAATTATTTATCTTTAATTTCTAATAAATAATTTTCAATCTAAAATAAAAATGCATATCAATGTCTTTAACTAGCCAAAACTCATTTTAAAAAGATATTATTAAATATAAACTTATTTTCAAAAATATGGCAAACTAGGAAAAATTATTTATTTTTAATTTCTAATAAATAATTTTCAATCTAAAATAAAAATGCATATCAATATCTTTAACTAAACAAAATTCATTTTAAAAATATATTATTAAATATAAACCTATTTTCAAAAATATGACAAACTAGGAAAAATTATTTATTTTTATTTTCTAATAAATAATTTTCTATCTAAAATAAAAATGCATATCAATTCCTTTAACTAACCAAAGTTCATTTTAAAAAAATATTATTAAATATAAACATTTTTTCAAAAATATTTTATAATGGTTTTATTTAAAACCATTTAAAAAATTAAATAAATTTCACTTAGACACTCTACCCTAAGAAGAAAATATAAAAATAATTTTAAAAAAAAAATATTTAAATCAAAGCTGTAAGAATAATTTAAATAAGCACTGTTTACATGGAATATTAAAGTAACAACAACAAAAATCGCGATTAACCACATTTCGACAACTATATTCCGAAACAACGTCAACATTGAAACGTAAGAGGTAAGAGCATGGTACACCGAAAAACAATAATATTCTTTTTCTTAATTGAAGAATCTACACGCTCGTGGTAATCTGCCATGCCTCCCACGCGGTCTGTACTAAGCCGCCCTTGAAATTTATTGCACATCACTCCATCGTTAACTACGCTATTTTTTTTTGTTGATCGAGGAGCCTCCCGCTGATTCTTCACTCTTTATATTTTCCTGGTCATAGCCTTGCAGAGGAGACAAAGAAGAATAAGCCGGGCACGATGAACACTGCTGGAGAAGTTGAAGCAGACAGGGAGGGAAATACCAGATTTTCTATGGCAGGCAAATGGGTCAGCAGAAATGAGAGAATGAGAAAGAAACCTGTTTCCAGGTCTTCTCGCGCTGGCTTGCAGGTTTCTGGTTGTAGGGTTTCTGGTGTTTTTTTCACTGTTTTTGGAAGAGTGTGGGGGGTTATTTAGCCATTTTAGGATTTTTTATTTCATAAGAACAAATAGGATTGTTATACTTATGACATTGTTCAAATGATTGTGCATTGAAGTTCATTGAAAAATTTGGTGGTTTTTTTTGGAAGTTGAAAAATTTGGTGGTTTTTTTTGGAAGTTTACTAAAAGTTTCATAAAATTTTCATAAAATGTTTTCCAATGCTTTTTCTTGGAAGTTCAGGAAATGTTTAATGAATTTGCATAGAATAATAATGGCTGGTAAATTACTGATACAGTTTCCAGTGGGGAGAACCCATCGGGCGATGAAGTCCCGTGTACATGCAAGTATCAGAGTGGAAGCAACTGCTGCTGTGTACCTGGCAGCTGTTTTGGAGTATGTGACCGCAGACGTATTGGAATTGGCAGGGAATGCTAGCGAAGATCTCAACGCCAAACGCATTACACCGAGGCATCTGCAGCTTTCCATTAGGGGAGATGAGGAGCTGGACAAGTTGATTAAAGGCACAATTGCAGGTGGCGGTGTCATTCCTCACATTAACAAAGCACTCTTTCAAAATCTCAAGCTTTCCCAAAATACAACCTTTTACTGATAGGTGAACCTTGTGATTTCGGGTTTTGCTAAGCGTCCAATAAATTAGTCATCCTTTTTGGTTTTCTTAAGTGGGTGGCAAATGTCCTTTGCGCCAGCCAATGTAGTTTTGTTGAATTTGGCATGAGGGTGTTGAGCAACTTTGTGTTGGACTCGTTTTGGAATGAGGGTGTTGGCAATTTTGTGTCAGGTTAGTTTTGGCATGAGGGTGTGTTAGACTAGTTTACGAGCAGCCATTTCTGATTTGTTGCAGGTTTATGATAATCATAGTTTCAAATATTTTGTCAATGGTTGATTTAGAAAACCTGCATATCTATTTCTATTTTCAATGGCATTATTGATGAGAGTGTTGGTTCTGCTTCTTATCTATGCTTTTTAAACTTCAAATTTTTCTAATAATGATTTTTATATTGGTTTGTAAATTTGCTCCCAGTTTTAGTTTTAAGCATTTATGGAACTGTTTTATCTTGCTTCGGGTATTTATGTTATTGTTGTTTGTGGTTTTCATTTTCTCCAAGTAACATATTTAGTTTAGTTGTTCTTTTGACATCTTGTACATAGTCGTTCACATGGATTGTATTTTGTTACAAGGCTGTTGTTCATATGGATTGTATTTTGTTACAAAGCTGTCTAGTGATAACAGTTAATAATGAATTTTAGAATTTGATTGTTTGTATGATCTTAAGTTATTTAGTTTTGTTCATTAAGCCAGTATCTTAGAGGACAATAAGATTATGTTATGTGAGGCAATATCCTCAAAGTCTCCCTCTACCTTTTTATAGTGTGATGCAATATCCACGTAAAAATCCGTGTTTTATTTTATTTTATAATATTCAAACTATCCCTATGTTATAATGTTTGAATTTAATTTGGAGGCAATATCCACGTAAAGTCTCCCCCTTCCTTATGTTGAACAATATTTTATAATTTTCAAGTTATCTTTATCATATAATGTTGAAGTGAACATAGGATAGTGAGTGTAATGTTGGTTATGATATGTTTTTATTTTCATTATTTAATTAATTTTCTAGTATATTTTCATTATTATTATTTATTTAGATTATTTGAATATCATTTTTGCATTGTTATATTTGTTAGTTAGTTATCATATTTTGGACTGATTTTATTTCTATTCATTTTTTATTGTCATTTTTAAGAGTTGATATTGTTTAGAATGAACTCTCATTCATTTCAAGTGTGAATCAATTTTTTAGATTTATTTTTAATTTTGAGATTTACTCTCCATTTAAACAATATTTTCATTACAACTCATGGAATTTCTTCTAATTGGTCATCAGTTTGCACAACCACTTGGTCATTGTTCCAACTAGCCATCATCTTGCACAACCACTCCTATCATTACAGCCTGTACATTTTTTTCTAATTGGCCATCACTCTGCACAACCACTCTTGCCACTTCTTTTAAGATTTATTCTCTACTCATTTTTATATTTACCAACTGGCTATCACTTTGCACAACCACTCCTACCACTTATGTCTTGATTTATTCTCTTCTCCCCATTCCACCTACTTGGCAATCATTTTCACAATTTACTTCTAATTTTGATTTTCTCTCCATTCCAACTACATGGTCATTAAAGCCCATGTAATTTCTTCTAGTTGGGCATTGCTTTGCACAACCTACTCCAGTTGTCCATCACTTTGCACAACCACTCCTCGACATATTTTAAGATTTATTCTCTTCCCATTTTAAGATTTACCAATTGGCCATCACTCTGCACAACCACTCTTGCCACATTTTTCTAGATTTATTCTCTTCCCATTTTGATATTTACTTCCCACTATAGGAACCTCTAATCTGTGTCTTCTCATTGTAATTTGTGTTGTTTCCTCCAACAACCCATCACTTTGCACAACCACTCCTTCAACCTAATCCTTATATTTTTAGGTTTCAACTTCCCACTCCAACCACATGGTCATCACTTAGGCAGCTTGTGAAGTATTCTATGTTCCCGGATCTTTGATGAGTGAAGTGGGTGGGATATTTTAAATATTTTTGATAAATTACTTGACTTACAATGAATTGATGTGTTCATAAATTTTTGGTAGATGAATTAATTTTAAATAAATTAAGTGAATGAGTTATTTAATTGCTTTTTATAAATTATTTGAATTATAATGTTAAAATTAAATAATCTTTGTTAATAATTTTATTTTCTATTTTTTATTTTGGAAATATAACGAAAAATTCAAAGCTCAATATGATTTTGATTATGCAATTTTGAAGTACAATAATGCTTACTCACTAAGTGAATGAGATAGATAAATTTTTTTCTATAAGTAATCTAGATTACAATATTAACATTAGATAATATTTTCAATAAATGTTTTTAGTGTTCTTATTTTGGAAATAAGATGAAAAATGAAAAATTAAATGGTGAAGCTAAATTAATTAGTTCATGATATCCCCTTGTGATTTTGACTATCTAATCCCCAAGTACATTAGGTTTTACAACCATCTTTCTACTTCTTGCTCGTCACCTTTTTCTACCACTATTTATTCTTTAATTTAATCACCTAATTAGCACTTTTTAAAGTTTACTCCATATTGCAATGTCTTGCTCATCATCAACTTGTTAACAATTACTGACCACATCCTTGATAATATTTTATTGCAACCTTTCTCTCCTTTAGTGGATATGAGTTTTTTTATGTTAGATTAAAATCTTTGTGTCCTCACCCCTTTGTCCTATTGTAATGCACTAACAATACTTATCAAGTAGTTGTTCTAGATTAATTTTTTTAATAAATAACTTGATGTATAACATTACATAATTTGATATTAAATTTGTCTTTTCAAAGTGTTATTATTACGTATGTAAAAATATTATATTTTTAAGAAAAAATTGGAAAATTTCGATAATTTTTTTTTTTTTTTTAATAAAGTCAAAGTGTTATTATTATACAAGTCAAGATGTTATTATAGTGTTATACTGTTAATTTGGAATTTTGGTGTAAATCTAAGTAAAACATTATATAAGAGGAGGTGAGGGAAATTTAATAAACTCATTAAACTATGAAAGAGATCAGTGCAAGGGATGTACTATGGGTAAGTTTGTGAAGACCACCTTTCATGAGAAGGAGAACTGTGCTTTGGTGATCCTGGAGATAATGCACACTGACATGTGTGGACCCTTCTCGGTTGCTTCAACAGCAAAACACTGGTATTATGTTATATTTGTTTATGACTATTCTCGTAGATGTTGGATCTTATTCATGCAAAAGAAGAGTGAAAAATCCTCAAAGTTCTGTGAGTTTAAAGCATTGGTGGAGAAGGATTCGGGGAAGCAAGTGAAGGCTCTGCGGAGCGATAATGGTGGTGAATATATCTCGAACGAATTCAAAGACTTCTGTAGCAAAGAAGGAATTCGAAGAGAACTCATAGTGCCTCATAACCCATAGCAGAATGGGGTTACAGAGAGGAAGAACAGAACGATCGTGGGTGTTGCATGAGCTATGCTACATGACCAAGGCCTACCGATGCACTTGTGGGTAGAAGCATGCAACACTGCAGTTTATGTGCAAAACAGTTGTCCTCATAGAGTACCTGGCATGAGTACACCTGAAGAAGCTTTTACTGGTAAGAAGCTTGATATTTCTCATTTAAAGATTTTTGGCTCATCTGTTTACATTCATGTGACAAAGGACGCCAGGAAGAAGCTGAAACCGACTATAGAAGTTGGGATATTTGTGGGGTACACAGAAACATCCCATAATTATCGTGTGTATTTTCCAAATAGTCGGATGACTGTGGTGTGACGGGATACAAAATTCAATGAGGAGAAAGCCATGAAGTTGTCACTTGAGAGGGAGATACACTTGCATGCAGAGGAGGAACGTCTTGTTCCCAAATATGAGCCTCAAGATGTGGATCAGCCACAGGAGGAGGATCATGGAGTGGAGGAGTCCACTCACGCAGAGCCAAACATCAGCACATGCAGAATTCGTACCACAGAAGATGAGATACTGAAGCTTGATGTGGCACAGAATGTAGGAGTCCCTACATCACAACGCAGATAGAGACAATCAGCTAACTGATTCATCGGATACATGGCTCTCATGAGCAAGTGTATCGTGACAAAGCCATCTTCCTTTGAGGAAGCAGTGTAGGAGACAACATGGGTAGATGCCATGGTGGATGACTATGACTCCATTGTCAGAAACAATGCTTGGGAGATTGTTCCAAGGTTGGTTGGTAAATCAGTGGTAGGTTCAAGATGGATCTACAAGGTAAAGCAAGGTACTGATGGGAGCGTCAAGAATTATAAGGCAAAATTTGTTGCCTAGGGCTTCTCACAGATTGAGGGGATTGATTATAAAGAAACCTTTGCACCTATTGCACGGTATTCGTCCATAAGGACCATCCTTGCTCTCTCAATGTAGATGGGTTCGCACATTCATCAGATGGATGTGAAGACTGCATTCCTTAATGGGATCATTGAGGAAGAAGTGTACATTGAGCAACCTGAAGGATTTGAGATCTTCGGTAGCGATTTGCATGTGTGCAAACTCAAAAGAGCATTGTGTGGGCTGAAGCAAGTACCCTGTGCTTGGTACACATGGATAAAAAACTATTTCACTAGACTTGGCTTCATGAAGAGTGAGGCAGATGCAAACCTATACCAAACTGTGGTGGAGGGTAATATTTTAATCATTTTTATTTATGTTGATGGTTTAATACTAACGGGTGATGAGCAGGTGATACACTCATGCAAGGAGGATCTTGCAAAGGAGTTTGAGATGAAGGATTTGGGCCTCCTTCATTATTTCCTTGGATTGGAAACATGGCAACGAGAAGTTGAATTGTTTGTGTCTCAAGGCAGGTATGCTCGGGAGATACTTGGTAGGTTTCACATGTAGGACTGCAAGCCCATGGACACTCCTCTTCCAAGAAACTAGAGGAAAGAGGATGCTACATCGGAAGAGGTAGTGGATGCTACTGTCTATTGAAAGTTAGTGGTTTTGCTCATGTATTTAGTTAATACAAGACCAGAAATATGCTATGCTGTGAACCAGCTTAGTCAAGCGATGGATAATCCTACCAAGCTCTTTTGGAAGGCAGACAAGCATGTCCTGAGATATCTGAGGGGCACATCTGAGTATGGCTTATGGTACAGACAGATGGATGAGGTGAAGTTGCATGGCTTCACGAATGCATATTGGGTAGGCAACCCAATAGACAGAAAGATCACATCAGGAGGGGTTTTCAGTATCAGATCTACAACAATTTCTTGGTACAACAGGAAACAAAGATCTATGGTACTCAGTTCAGCGGAAGCAGAATACATGGCAACAAGTCAAGATGCATGTGAGGCTATCTGGATAAGGAATATCCTGGTTAGTTTGTTTGGTTCTCATTTAGATCCTACAATGATACATTGTGATAATCAGAGTTGCATTAAACTCTCGATTAATCCTATGTTTCATGATAGATCTAATCATATAGATATCTGGTATCATCATATCATAGATTGTGTGGAGTGGAAGATCATGTTGCTTTAGTACATTCCTGCGGAAGATCGGGATGTAGATATTCTGACGAAGGCGCTCACCAGGAGCAAATTCGAATACCATAGAGGCAGGATCGGGGTGAAGGATAATCCCTATCTTGTTGAGAGGGAGTGTTGAGATTCAACAAGATGATGAGCTTAGCGAAATTTAAGCACCTCACTAAGTGGAGCCCACAGGCTATTTTTAGGTGTATGTCTATTTCAAAGGCTATGTGTGTGTGTGTGCATATTCTATAAGTAGCAAGAGGCTATTTGTAGATGGTTGATCAAGTTGGAAAAATAGATGAGATTATATTTTAAGAAGATTGGGCTAAGTCTATTTATAGATCACTAATATAAAAATAGATGCATGTCGATTATTATTAGCCCTTAATAATAATTAGACAATAAATATCAACTTGTTCTCTTGGAGCACTTTATTTCAATGAACAGATTTGGCAAATTAGTGGGTTGAAGGAATAACACAATTCCTAGGGTAGTTGGTGACTCATGCATGGAGGAATGAGTTATAACTGATAGTGACATGTTGTGACAGAGTTGGAAGAGTAGTTATGTGAGCTATTATTTAGTTTAACTCAGTTAAGTGATTTAATCTCTGTTCTGCTAGTTGTATCTAGTTCTAACTGAAGATACACTAGTGAGAGTTTAGTGAATTAATTATTTAATTAATTCACAACTAGAGACTCACTTACAATTGAAAAGATATAGCAGTTAACTACTTGCATGTCAGTTCCAGTGGAGACCCAGTGGAGAGATAGGTGAAAGGGTGAGATGGACTATCTGTTGTGACTATAGTGATGCATTTAATGCATATAACACACATTGGAGATGCCAATGAGGATTACAAAGTCAAGGCAAGTCCATATCAAATTCATTCAGAGGTCTTCTTCAGCAGGGATTGCGTAGTGGAAGTGGGCTATTAGGAGGCAAGAAATTGGTGCATAAATATGCAAATTTCTACATGACAGTGTGTAGTGATTGTGTACTGAGAGATTGATGTACTAAGCTTTGTATGAGATTGTTACATGTTCCATTGATATACATAATATATGATATTTAGGGTTTTTAGATTTAAGCTTTCCCGTTAAACAACTATGTTTATGTGCAATTGATTTGCTTCATATGTGTTTGCAATTGGCGATTTAATTTCCGCAAAGAATTAAGTTGAAGGATTCTATATTTAACATAAGATTAATTGTTAGATAAGAGGAGTCCAGTAATATGCATGCATATTGTATAATTTATATAGTTCTTGTCTTTGGATCCCCCCCAAAGGAAGGTTCTTTGTAGATTTTGAATGGCTTTGAGGACCCATTTTAGTGCTGCTAGAACAGAAAAGAGGTATATGGGTAGGCATTGAAGTACAAATTTGATGAGAACCAAATGTCCGGCAATGTTGAGGGAGTGACTAGTCTAGTTGGATAATTTAGTATCCATTATTTCCAACAGCTCTCTCCAGGAAGAGGTTTTGATAGCTCAGTCCATGAGAGGAGCTCCCAGGTATTTAGACGACAGAGAAGATATGGGAAAGGCCAGGATGCGAGCTATGTTGCATTGAGTGATAAGAGAGATGTTGAAAAAGAATATTTGAGATTTTTCAAGGTTCATAGTAGTGCCAGAGGCTCAGAGAAACAATCAAGAAGGGTTCTGAGGGTGCGAGCTTCCTATACAGACGCATGCCCCATGATCATATTGTCGTCCACAAATTTCTGGTGGGAAATGGGGGGGGGGGGGTTATGTATAGGAATTCCCTAAAGGTTATGTGATTGGATACACCTATTTATAAGACGGTCTAGGCCCTCGACCATAAGAACAAAGAGAAAGGGTGAGAGAGGGTCTCCTTGCCTTATACCTCTTGAGGGGTTGAATTTTCTCGTGGGAATTCCTTTGACAAGAATAGAGATAAAGGGAGAGGATATGAGGTTCATTTTCCAATAGACTCAAGTTTGGCTGAATCCAAAGTCCAGTAGGATTTTCTTTATGTAGTTCCAGCTGAGCTTGTCAAAGGCCTTGGCCAGGTCAATTTTGAGGAGCATTCCTGGTTTTTTTGAGGTTTTTAAGGAGTGTATGACCTCGTGGGTTAGGATGATTCAATCAAGGATCTACCTACCCATAACATAGCTAGTTTTCTCCAGAGATATGAGCATGGGAAGAAGATGCTTCAACCTATTAGCTATAACTTTGGAAATGATCTTGTAAATTACCTTTCAGAGTGTTATGGGTTTGTACTTACTTGGAGAAGCAACATGATCTTCCTTTTGGATGAGAGTGAGTAAGGTTACATTAAGAGTTGGAAGAATCCAGTGGGTTTTGCATGATTCCTCTACTATGCCCCAAACTTCCCCTTTAATAGTATCCCAGAAGAAATGGAAGAAGTTGGTGGTGAATCCGTCTGGTCTGGGGGCTTTCCCTTCTTTTAAATAAAAAACTGCTTGTTTGAACTCTGACAGTGTTGGGGCTTTAAGCAACATCCTAGTGTGATCTTGAAGTGGGGATTCCAGATGATGGTTAGGCCTACCAAAGCCCCATTAGCATCTACCGCTAGGGTTTTGCAGCCTTTCCAAATTATTTTGAATATTGTGTCTAGAGTGGAGTTGGAGCATTTGGTTTCTTCCATAAATAATATTATGGGGTTTTCCTCAGTAATTATTTTCTTAATTAACATGTACTTGGAGGGAATTTTTAGCCCTTTGATATTCCATGAAATGATATTCATTGAGGGGGGTTGGGAACTACAGAGCAGAACCTAGTCAGCTTGGGTTAACTCCCTGATTCTACTAGCTCTTTGCCCATGATAACCGTTCATTGAAAATCAGTTTTTCTTCCTCATTTTTGGGATTCTTTCAGGATGAGTTTGGTGTTCAGGAGCATATTCATCATGGAGAAGGCTTACCTCATCAGGGAGAGACTCTGCAATGTTCATGTAGATGCAGATCCTTGCGTAGGCTGCGTGTCTATTGATCTTTGTCTCCTTCGCAATTTTAATGCATTCTCCAAGAGCATTGTCGATGTATCAAAGAGTTAGATCATCCCAATAGTCCGGGGGAAGGGTGTAGAGCCTGACCCAGACTAAAGCCTAAGTGAAATCTTATTTGTCTAGGTTGAAGCATTCAACCCAGTTGTGCAGGTATAGACCCGTGGAGTTAAAAAAGTATGGCCCGTCGTCCATGATTCAGTTTTTTTCTTCAATGCAAGTGAAGATCACGTTGAAGAAGCCCTTGGGACATAACTATAGATCGATGTGGCCCTTGGGCTTCCATTTCGAGTCGATCCACCCTATGAGGGATTTTTCTGTGGGACATAAACCCGTGAACTTGCCTATCAGTGCATGGTCCTTCATGTATTGGATTTTTTCATTGATTCGATGAGCTAGGAGCTTGCTCTTGGTTCTTGTAGTCCCCTTGGGTATGCATGTGGAGGATGTGATGGTTGTTGTTTCTTCAGCTACAGTTGATGGTGATTTTTGCTACGGGATACGCCCCAGTTGGGTCAAAAAGTAGGCTAGAGTTTTGTTGAAATTCATTGTCAGCCCCTGCCACCGCTACAATGGAAGGCGAACCAGAGGAGGGGGGAAAAAATGTCACCCTGTCGTTGTCTCTCATAAGGGATCCTATCTGTGCTCCAAGAGTATGAAAAGGCCCCAAGGCTAGGGAAGAAGGTCTTCCAGGGGCAACCTGCTCAGAAGCCACCAAACCCTAGGTCATGGTGGCGATCACAATTTTTTCCTCTTTGTAAAACAACTATCGACACTATAATCTGAATTATGAAAATTATTATTCTACCGAATATTTATTTTTTATTTTCATTTTAATTATTTCAAAATGTACCTTATGATTTATAGCCAGAGACTAAAATATTAGGTTAGCAATTTTTGCCCGATAATGGACCTTCAGTGTGCCCCACATCATCATGTTCAGATGGGTGCTACTCATGCATATCTGAAACTACATTGTGATGTTCTTGGTTTTGTATATAAGACTAAATATGTTGATACATAATTTCCCTAAATTCAATTTCTAAAATAGTTGATAAACTTATCCTACACACAACTCAATAATATATAATTATATTCTTATTAAATAGAGTGCACTTATGTTTTTATCCTCCCATTCAAAAAATCAATAGGCTTAAAAACATAAAATGCACCGTTACAAAATTTCTATGAAGTTTCGCAATTTCCATGTTGTATTTAGTTGCATCCTATAGGCTTTGAAAAGCATTGATTTTGCAAGTAATATGAAGATATTTACAAGAATTTTATACCCATTCAAGTCATCTTATTAGTCTGCGATTGATTATGACTAACTCCTACGAATAACTTCCTTTCTAAAAAATGTTCTACAAACTTCAAAGGACCTTTTTGCCACTTTCCACTTGCATTTTGTGAAGCATCATCCGCATCCCATTCCCTTTCTCTGTCGGAATCACTTCCTTGCAAGTGCATATCCACACCTTGCAAAATATCATTACAATATATTTGTACTCCTTTAATGTGGCCTCATTGCCATTTTTGGTGCCCAACCTCTATGATATTGACTTATTAGCCCTATTCCATGTTTGCTAATGTATTTTAACGTGACTCCCTTCCTTCTCCTAGTTATCTACATCAACTTTTAAACTCCATTCATCTTGGATAACAACTTTTCCATTTGTGCTTACTACTAATTAAACATTTCCATTTAGAATTTCATCATTTTGCCCTTATATATCTTATGTAAACTTCTTTTCTTGCAACCATGCCACTTTCTTCTATTCCACTTCCAAACTCATTTTACATAATTTATCTCTCTCGAGACAATGGACTCATTAATTTTAGTGTCAGACTAATTTCCAGAGTCATTGGAATGATTGATTGGTTGATCCTTATTAGAAATATATAAATTGACTTAGAAACCTTCCCTATTGTTGAAAAAATTATATTTATGAGATCACTCCAAAATGTGTATATAACATTCCAATATAGTCCACAAACAAATTACAACAGTACTAAAAAACACTTCTTATGCCAATGTTCACAATCTTGACATGCCTAGAGTGTGAGAGGAAAATTGTTTATGCCAATGTTCACAATCTTGACATGCCTAGATTGTGAGGGGAAATTTTTTTATGCCAATGTTCACAATCTTGACATGCCTAGAGTGTGAGGGGAAAACTACTTATGCCAATGTTCACAATTTTGACATGCCTAAACTGTGAAGGGAAAACTTACTTTCTTACAAGACCAACAAAACCCATACTACCACAATGGCCCTCACCTTTGTCACCTAGATGGATTCTTTTATAGTGAGGTAGAGCTCCCTTGTACATAGCTTATTGAATGATAAAAAAAAATAATTTACTGTAATTGTGAGTAATTTTCACAAAGAAATTGGTTTGAGTAAAGCTTTAAATATAATTATTATTGATCCACTCTAAATACACATCATTATACGGAGCCTTATATGGATGCTACAATTTCACTAACAAAATATTTTTCACCAATTGATTTTGGTTTGCAAAATCTAAAATTATAATTATTTAATTGTGGTTTTGAAGCAAGAAATGGATTTGTCATCATAAATTATTTTTGGGTTGCAAAATCTAAAATTTATAGTGCTTTAATTTTGATTTTGAAACTAGAAATGGATTTACCACCATTTAAAAAAAAAAAACCAATGCCCCCAAATTCCATAGTATGATAGTTGTAATCAGAATTTCCCAAAATCATATGCAATTTGATGAAATTGTTTGTTAGTTATACTAGGACTTATTGTATAATTTTGACTAACACTACATCTTAGGACAATCACCACTAAATATTTATCATTATTATTGGCAATCTCAAGAGAGCATATGTGTAAGCTTCCATTGCAACTATTCATTTTTTGAGACTCACATTTCAATAATTCATTTATTGAGACTACTATTTTAATAATTCATATTTTTTACTACCTATATGACTTAATTTGGGATATTTTAAAATTTGAGGTGTAAAAACATAATATTTAAATGGAAAACTAGGAAAAATTATTTATTTTTAATTTCTAATAAATAATTTTCAATCTAAAATAAAAATGCATATCAATGTCTTTAACTAACCAAAATTCATTTTAAAAAGAAATTATTAAATATAAACCTATTTTCAAAGATATGGCTAACTAGGAAAATTTATTTATTTTTACTTTCTAATAAATAATTTTAAATCTAAAATAAAAATGCATATCAATGTTTTTAACTAACCAAAATTAATTTTAAAAGGATATTATTAAATATAAACATATTTTCAAAAATATGACAAACTAGAAAAAAATATTTAATTTTAATTTCTAATAAATAATTTTCAATCTAAAATAAAAATGCATATCAATATCTTTAACTAACCAAAGTTCATTTAAAAAAAATATTATTAAATATAAACATTTTTTCAAAAATAATTTATAATTATTTTATTTAAAACCATGTTTGAGATAATGCCTCATTTAATATGCATACTACAGATTAGGGATTGGTTTGGTGTGTTGGAGGATGTTGAGAGATTCTCTCAACTACTCCCTCCAAGAATAGAATTAGTTGGATCTCAGCACCACTATAGATATTGTAATGTATTAGTGTGATTTAATATAGAAAATACTTATTTGTGTGTGTATCTCTGCTCTCTCATATTTCTAATTTGGAATCGGAGCCAGTTCTGGTTTGATTCCCTCACGGGAAGGCCAGGAAAATGTGAGAGTTTATGTTGTTGATTATTTGTACATAAGTAGGGTAATAGTGTTGAATTTGTTTTTATTTGTGTGAGCGATCATCAACATTTTGTTTTGTTTTGTTGTTTTGATGTACAACTCCTCTACAATTGCGCAGTCTATAATTAACTAGAATTAGACTTGCTGAGTAGTGAGAAACGCTACCTTCAGCTGTGCAAAGATTGATATGTGTGGATCAATTTTGCTGCCCGGCTATTGAGGGGAGACGGTGAAGGTAAGGTAGTTCCAAAATTGAGAACTGTGTGGTGGAGAATCGCCGCTAATTTGACTGGGGAAACCCCAACAATTTCTTCACGCAGATAAAAAGAAAACAGAGAGAAAGGGTTGTTTGTTTTATAGATCAAACCATGAGCACTGGGTTTACCTTAGAAATCGATGTTGTGTCCGGCAGAGTCGAGCTATGGATTATTAATTTTTCTCCAATTTTTAATATCTGGAACTGCAGACGCTTTGCAGGGAAGAGATCCGAATAAGGAGCTCCAAGAAATCAAGAAAATCCAATGGGACAATGTGCACGATTGTCCAAGGATCACAATTGTGGATCGGACGTCTGAGAGACTCATAATAAATGCTAAAGATCTGCAGAAGATGGCTTGGGAGAGTAGATATTTCAAGAGTGTTGAGGTCGTTTACATGGAGGACATGAATGTTGAAGGGCAGGTACGGTTGATGGGGATTACTGATGTTTTATTTGGTATGGACGGCACGGGAATGATGAATGGCATTTTTCTTCCCGAGGGAGGTGTCATTGTTCATGTTCGTCCATACGGATGCAAAGAATATCTGTCCAGCAAAGGAGTGAATTTCGATCGACTGTGGGCTGCAAACCATGGGAGAACCTTTATTCCCGAGGTGCTGAACCTTGTTTTCAATCATAGTTCATCCGTTGGGTATAGGTTTGTTTTTATCCTGAAGCAAGACACTTTCGTGGATCCAATGGCTTTTCGCTGCATTTTGCACACCTCACACAAGCTACTGCACGGGATTCCAGTGAATTGGCCTTCGCATCTTGCTTGCACTCATACAGTTTTCACTTGAAATTAGAGTATGGCGCCATTTTCTTTCTCAGTCCCTGAATCGAATTGAATGGAAGGCCTGATATTGGCTTTCTCGTAGACACCCGTTATATGTAGAATTATGAATTTTTTGTTGTGAAATTTGTGTAGTGCAGAACCAACTATGAACAATTTAGCATAATTTAAATTAGTCATTCTTGACGTTCTACAGGGACGAGAGAACAATTGGCTAATTTGATTGTGTGAATTTGTTAT
This sequence comes from Pinus albicaulis, assembly GCA_034641835.2. Classification (NCBI taxonomy): domain Eukaryota; kingdom Viridiplantae; phylum Streptophyta; class Pinopsida; order Pinales; family Pinaceae; genus Pinus; species Pinus albicaulis. The sequence goes on along the minus strand of CM076579.1, from coordinate 544,835,823 downwards.
ATGCTGATATTGTTGTGCTACGGGCCAAGAGCATCAGTTACAGGTTACAGTATGAGATCCATTTGTGTGAAGCAGGTCAAGTTGTTAGATTAGCTCTTGAACACATTCAGTATTCAGACCATTTGCCTAGCCACTGATGGGTAGCCGAAAGCGAAATATCTGACAGATGGTGCTTGGTCCATAGGATGGTTCATCACTTGTCAGCTCTTATTGCGGAAGCCCCGACGAGCGGAGTTGTCAATACTGTTGATCTTGCAAAGTTCATTATTGCTGGTCAGAAACAAATGTATTTTAAATGGGTTGAATGGTAGCTCGAAAATGGTGGAGAAAAGAGTGTTTTCTATGAGATCTCAGAGTGGGTACAAATGTTAATGAAGACCAGGGCAGACAAATGTTTGTATTAATTTAGTGTGTTCTCCATTTCTGTAATGTAGGCATTAAGGGGGGGTGTTTGAGATAATGCCTCATTTAATATGCATACTACAAATTAGGAATTGGTTTGGTGTGTTGGAAGATGTTGAGAGATTATGTCAACTACTCCCTCCAAGAATGGAATTAGTTGGATCTCAACAGCACTATAAATATTGTAATGTATTAGTGTGATTTAATATAGAAAATATTTATTTGTGTGTGTATCTCTGCTCTCTCATATTTCTAATTAACCATTAATTAAAATTTTAAATAAATCACTTGGACACTCAACCCTACGAAACTCTACCCTAAGAAGAAAATATAAAAATAAAACTTTTTTTCTTAAAAATTAATTCAAAGCTGTAAGAATAATTTAAAATCAGCACTGTTTACATAGAATATTACAGTAACAACAACAAAAATCGCCATTAACCACATTTCAACAACTATATTCCAAAACAACGTCAACATTGAAACGTAAGAGATAAGAGGATGGTACACCGAAATGGAACGACACTAATATTCTTTTTCTTAATTGAAGAATCTACACGCTCGTGGTAATCTGCCAGGCCTACCACGCGGTCTGTACTCAGCCGCCCTTGATCGAGGAGCCTCCCGCTGATTCTTCACTCTTTATATTTTCCTGGTCATAGCCTAGCAGAGGAGACAAAGAAGAATAAGCCGGGCAAAATGAACACTCGTGGAGAATTTGATGCAGACAGGAAGCAGACAAAGAAGGGCACGATGAACACTCCTGGAGAATTTGAAGCAGACGGGGAGGGAAATACCAGATTTTGTATGGTAGGCAAATGGGTCAACAGAAATGAGAGAATGAGAAAGAAACCTGTTTCCAGGTTTCTGGTTGTAGGGTTTGTAGCGTTTTTTTCACTGTTTTTGTGGTTGTAGGGTTATTTAGCCATTTTAGGGTTTTTTATTTCATAAGAGCAAATAGGATTGTTATACTTATGACATTGTTCAAATGATTGTGCATTGAAGTTCGTTGAAAATTTGGTGGTTTTTTTTGGAAGTTTGCTAAATAGAATTTTCGTAGAATGTTTTCAAATGCTTTTTCTCGGAAGTTCAGGAAATGTTTAATGAACTTGCATAGAATACTGAACTTGCATGGATAAGGGTGTTGGTTTTGCTTTTTATTTATGGTTTTTAAATTTTTAATTTTCTTAATGATGATTTTCATATTGGTTTGTAAACTTGCTCCCAGTTTCAGTTTTGAGCATTTATGGAACTGTTTCATGTAGCTTTGCTTATTTATGTTATTTTTGTTTGTGTTTTTCATCTTCTCGAAATAATATATCTAGTTTACTTGTATTTTTGACATCTTGTACATAGTTGTTCATATGGGTTGTGTTTTGTTACAAGGCTGTCTAGTAATTATAAACAGTTAATAATGGATTTTAGAATTTGATTGTTTGTATGATCTTAAGTTATTTAGTTTTTGTTCATTAAATCAGTTTGTACAAATTTATCTTAAAGGACATTGCAAATCCAAATTGGGAAAATTGTATAAGATTATGTTGTGTGAGGCAATATCCTCAAAGTTTCCCTCTACTTTTTTATAGTGTGATGCAATATCCACATAAAGTATCTCTGTTTTATTTTATAGTATTCAAGTTATCTCTATGTTATAATGTTTGAATTTAATTTCTAGGCAATATCCATGTAAAGTCTGCCCCTTCCTTATGTTGAACCATATTTTATAATATTCAAGTTATCCTTATCATATAATGTTTAAGTGAACATAGTATAGTGAGTGTAATGTTGGTTATGATATGTTTTTTATTTTCTTTGTTTAATTAATTTTCTAGTATAATTTCATTATTATTATTTATTTAGATTATTTGAATATCATTTTTGCATTATTAATTTTCTTAGCTAGTTATCATATTTTGGATTGATTTTATTTCTATTCAATTTTTATTGTCATTTTTACTACTTGATATTTTTTAGAATGAACTCTCATTCATTTCAAGTAAGTGTGAATCAATTTTCAAGATTTACTTTTAATTTTGAAATTTACTATCCATTTAAACTATATTTTCATTACAACTCATGGAATTTCTTCCAATTGGTCATCAGTTGCACAACCAACCATGACACCTCTTTGCACAACTACTCATGCGGCCCCTTTTTGATATTTACTCCACACTGCATCGACTTGGTCATTGTTCCAACTAGCTATCACCTTGCACAACCACTCCTGTCATGTACAATTTTTTCTAATTGGCCATCACTATGCACAACCACTCTTGCCACTTCTTTTAAGATTTATTCTCTTCCCATTTTGAGATTTACTAACTGGCTATCACTTTGCACAACCACTCCTGCCACTTATTTCTTGATTTATTCTCTTCTCCCCATTCCACCTACTTGGCAATCATTTTCACAATTTACTTTTAATTTTGATATTTTCTCTTCATTCCAACTATGTGGTCATTAAAGCCCATGCAAGTTCTTCTAGTTGGCCATAGCTTTGCACAACCCACCCTGACACCTCTTTGCTCAACCACTAGCACCACCTCCTTCAGTATTTACTCTCTTCACATTTTGAGATTTACTTGCCTTTGTAGCCATTTGGTTATTGTAATTTGTGCAGTCTCATCCAACTAGCCATCACCTTCCACAACCACTCCATTTTAAGATTTACCAATTGGCCATCACTTTGCACAACCATTCTTGCCACATTTTTCTAGATTTATTCTCTTCCCATTTTGATATTTACTTCCTACTATACTCGTCTAATTTGTGTCTTCTCATTGTAATTTGTGTTGTCCTTATATTTTTAGGTTTACTTCCCACTCCAACCACGTGATCATCACTTGGGGCAGCTTGTGAAGTATTCTCTGTTCTCCGAACTCTAAGTTTCATTGCTTGAATATTTGATGAGTGAAGTGGGTGGGATATTTTAAATATTTTTGATAAATAATTTGAGTTACAATGAATTAATGTGTCCATAAATTTTTGGTAAATGACTTAAATTATAATAAATTAAGTGAATGAGTTATTTAAATTCTTTTTATAAATTATTTGAATTGTAATGTTAAAATTAAATAATCTTTGTCAATAGTTTTTTTTTTTTGGAAATAGAATGAAAAATTGAAAGGTCAATATGATTTTGATTATGCAATTTTGAAGTACAATAATGTTTACTCACTAAGTGAATGAGCTATTTCATTATTTTTTATCAATGATTGAATTACAATATTAATATTAGATAATCTTTTTCAATAGATGTTTTTAGTGTTCTTATTTTGGAAATAAGATGAAGAATGCAAAATTAAATGGTCAAGCTGAGTTAATTAGTTCATGATATCCCCTTGTTATTTTGACTATCTAATCCCCAAGTACATTAGGTTTTACAACCATCTTTCTACTTCTCGCTCATCACCTTTTTCTACCACTATTTATTCTTTACTTTAATCACCTAATTAGAATTTTTTTAAGTTTACTCCATATTGCAATGTCTTTCTCATCATCAATTTGTTAACAATTACTCACCACATCCTTGATAATCTTTTATTGCAACTTCTCACTCTTTTAGTGGATATGCATTTTTTTATGTTAGATTAAAATCCTTGTGTCCTCACCCCTTTGTCCTATTGTAATCCCCTAATAATACTTATCAAGTAGCTGTTCTAGATTAATTTTTTTAATAAATAACTTTATTTTTAATGTTACATAATTTGATATTAAATTTGTCTTTTGAAAGTGTTATATTTTTAAAAAAAATTGGAAAAATTAGATAAATTAATGTTTTTAGAAATTTTTTAAGTCAAAGTGTTATTATTATACAAGTCTTGTTATACTCTTAATTTGGAATTTTGGTGTAAATTTAAGTAAATCATTATATAAGAGGAGGTGAGGGAAATTTAATAAACTCATTAAAATATGAAACCATTAATGATTAAGTATTATTAAATTGTTTTAGTTGATAAAAACTTCCAAATAACTTTTTATTGAAACAAGATAACCAAACCAGTGGGTAGATGCTAGTAAATAGAATTTTTAAGATTTTTTTTTATGTGATGTAAGAAATTTATAATATTTTTTTTGACATTATATATTATATTTTATGAAATTGTATTAAAGATTTTATGTTTTATCTTTAAATATATATTTAAATTAGTAATTAGTTTTAAATATGTAAAATTCATAACGTGAATAGATTAAAATGCTCTATTTGTATTTTTTTTGGATTGATAGTATTGCAGAAAATTTTAATTTATTGATTTTTTGTAATTTAAAAGAATATTTGTAATTTTTTTTATTTGTAAAGCATTTGAACAATAGAGACTTTGAAATTAATTATATAGAAATGTTGGAAATAAATTCAAAATTTATATAGATATATATTGTAAATGAGTAATAATATAAATCATAGAAAGAAAAATCTATTTGAACCATTTGTTAATAGAGAATACTTAAGAAGAAGTTTTTAATAGAGGAAACTTAAAATCCAATAATTGCAAACATAAATGTAGCTTAAGATAAATTAAGAACAATATTATTGAATTAAAAGACATATTGTTAAAATTTTAAAATTGGCTATATGAAACCTTTGATTTCAGATGATGATTTTATAATTTTGATCCTAATTGAAGATGACATCAATTTTTCCTCCCTAAATTGTAATATTACCATCAATTATTATTGAAAATCCTATATATTTTGGGTATAATACTAAGTAATCAAATTGAGCTGCTTGTTTCAAGTGAATGATTCACATTTTGGCAAAGACGTCATTTCATTCATTATCATGAAGGTACACATTATTTGTTCAGTAGATAATTGATTTGGTCATTAGTGTGTAACCAAAAAAAGAAAAAAATGTAAGTTACATGTTTTATAAACCAATTTGGAAAGATTTTATATTAAGTTATCTATTTCTCTATGTTTTAATAATTTTTTAATTATAACAAGATACCTATAAATTTGATTATTATTGAATAGGATGTATACATGCATTATGAATGTTAGGAAAACTCCTTAATGAGAGGTTAATCTTTGAATTGTCACAAATAATTATTATCCCCTCAGAACTCAAAGCACACTTTGGAATCATATATAATGATTGCAAATTGTTTCTTCTTAAAAGGCCTTAGTCTTAAAATACTATAAAAAAATGTATTAATAAAGTAAAAAAATATTTACTTAAAATCTTATTAGGGATTTGTTAGTGTTTGTGAAACATTTATTCAAAAATTTTGCATTACATATGAGTTTAAAAATATTTTTATATAACCCCTAATATTAATGGAAATACATCCATAGGCAAAAATTCATTGAAATTCAAAATATATGCAAATAATAAATAAAAATATTGTATATAAGAGATAAAGATGATGGTGTGTAGGTAACATGTTCATATTAAAATAAAAGATTTATATTCTAATGAGTTTTATATATATATATATATATATATATATATATATATATCGAGGTTAACTTGCTCTTAAGATGGAAGAATCTACTTACTAATGGGATGTTATTCAATATGTGTTTACCCACTAATGGAATGTTATTCAACATGTGTTTACCCAGTAATGGAATTTTATTCATGTCTCGGTTTGTGGTTTGTACCTACTAATGGGATGTTATTGAATGAGGATCTAACTATTAATGGGATGCTAGTGGTCTAAGTCTTTATGCCTCTCACCAAAGTTTTAATTACTTTCCCCCAAGAGTGGCTTCCACTCCTAGTGCTTCTCAGTACATTTGAACCTATGACATGGTAGACTAAACTCTACCAAAACCAATTTCATTTTCAACACAAAAGCATATTACAATTACCAATTTAAATATGGAGAATTAATTACACCTTCTCCATTTTTTGAGAAATAAAACTAATAATCACCATATGCAATCCATCTACACTATCTAATAGTAAATAGAAGTAATTTATTTATTAATTACCAAAAAAAATTATAAAAAATCAAATTATCATTTAGTTTAAAAAATGAATAATTAATTATACCAAAACAAAATTCCTTTCCAGATCAGCTACAACTTCTCTATAGTAACAAAAAAAACATAATTCTAATGAGTAAATTTCACTAATATTAAAAAATAAAAAATAAAACTCTTCTCATAGTTAAACTTATTTAAAAAAAAAAAACTCTATCACTACTTAATGTCACAATTGTTTATTATTATTATAACATTAATCTTTTTATTTAAATTTTATATTATTTAAAATTATTTTTTTTCATATTATAAAATAAATTGTGATTTAGTATATATAAGAATATTTTGAAATTTAAAAACGATTAATCACTTTTATAAATTAATGTAAACTGATATTTTTTAATCATTATATTAAAAAATTTTAAAAATAAAGATATTTATATATATACAAAATTATTTAATTAAATAGCTTAAATATTTGGAAAAGGTCATTTCTTTTATTAAATAAATTTTTTCAAAAAATTTAATCAATTTTGTTCAAAATTTTATATAGATTTTTAATTTAAATTATTTAATTTGTAAAAGTCCAATATTAATCTTTAAAAAAAAAAATTATTCAATTTTATTCAAATTAATACTTCCATATATAAATATAATTATAATAACCTAATCAATTTTATCCCTTTTTTTTTTATATTTATGTTATTTTAAGCTATAAAAGTATTTTAATATTTTCTATTTTTCAAAGTAAATTAAAATTTTACAATTATTAAAAATTCTTACTATAATATAACTTTATGTTTATGTTATTAGATTGGAGAAAATTCAGAAATATATATATATGAAGAAAACAAAATAGCGCTCGTGTAGGGTTTCTCGTGTTTCATTTTGGGGATATTTAGGCATCTTCGGGCTCAGTTTTATGTTTTATTTCATAGGATCAAATACGATTATTATAATGTTATGATGTTGTTCAAAATTCAAATGATCGTGCATTCAAGCTCATCGAAAATTTCAGTGGTTTTTCTTGGAAGTTCAGTAAGTGTTTCATTGATTTTTCATACAGTATATTTAAGTACTTTTTTTTAGAAGTTGAAGAAATGTTTCCTTGAATTAGCATAGAATTTTCATGGCTCGCAAAATCCTGTTACAGTTTCCGGTGGGGAGAATCTATCATCGTAAATTACTGATACACTTTCCAGTGGGGATAATCCATTATGAGATAAAATCTCGTGTGCATGCAAGTATCAGAGTGGCAGCAACTACAGAGGCGTGGGGATCTTGACAAGAGGAGCACGCTACACGGTAGATGAAGGCAGATTGCAGATTGTGATTGCAGATTTTGTGTTGGAAGTTGATGCTTACTAACTGTGGCAGCCCCTGAAATTGGCCATATCCATTCATTTGGGGTTGACCGCCAGGAAACCCATTGGGATTCGACCCCAGGAACACCGTCTGAACTATTGCTCTGCCCGTCGCCATTGCAAAGAAAATTCCTATACTGTTGCGGATCAACTCTGCAGAAAGCTTTCTTCAACAATGGAGGAGGGTTTGAAAGTGGAATTTGAAGTTTCTGATATTCAAATAATGGAGGAGGGTTTGAAAGTGGAATTTGAAGTTTCTGATATTCAAATATCAGTTTCATAGCGTTAGAGACTTTCACAGGAAGACTGTCCAGGGGGGCAATTGACACTGTTTTTTGGTTTTGGTTTTAAGTAATTGTGATGGTGGTGGTTTTTTGTTTCTATCAATGATGTACCAATGAACAGTGTCGATGTATATTATCTCGACCTTGTAAGAGCTGTGGAGTCCGATTATGTGAAAGGTGGTGGGCATTTCCGGGGTGCTATTGCTGCTCTTGCTGTCACCTTTAGGGATAAAGTGGCATTCCGGTCTGGTTTTTCCGGCAATTTTTCCGGTTGGTTTTTTTCGACCTTCTTTTTCAGGCTATTTTCAAATTATTTTGGGATGTCTGACATGTGATTTGTCCTGTCCTCCTAGAGTTTTAATTCTCTGGGCATCTATTTATGGATATGTGGAACACCGTAGATGTCCGTAGATGTCCGTTTATGGGTTGGGAGTTGTATATTTTTTATGTGATTTTGATGTCAGTCATTGATTTTCTCTAGTCTCTCGAGGCTTTTCTTCTGTGACTCTTTTTTTTTTAAATTGCTAATGACGGCTGCTATTTATGGAAGGTCAAGTTTTTGGGATCAGGTTTTGATCTGGTGATCAGACCTTCCTCATCAAGACTTCCTTTTCTCATTATTTTATGTCCTGATATAGACTGGCACTAGTTTTTTTCTGGATTGGCGGCATTCTAAGATGATAGGAGTTATATCACCTGACCTGCCTTGTGTTCTCGCTGTCATTTTGGGTGGGCTTATTCTAAGGAATATTTGAGTTGATATTATGCGAGCCTTTAATGAGACCTGCTGGACGGTGTATTAGCTTGCCTTGCTCTGTGGATTTCCCATTGCTTTCTTACGTGGCAACTCCACGGAATGATACATTTCCTCTAAGAGCACCTGTTTCATATTTTCTCATTTTTTAATTACAGTGACGGTTGGAGCAATCAGGTGTACTACAACTGGGCTGTACTTTTGTAATGGAGGCCTTATCCATCGGAATCCAGACCAATCTGTATGATAATGTTGCGCTTTCTCCATGTAAAAAGACCACCTAGGACGCGGTTGCTTGTGATCCAGTGATTGACGATTTGATAATTTGCAGTGCCATTGCCAACAATTCGGTGGATAACTTAAACTCTAACGGATGTTGTAATAAGAACAATCGCAGAGGAAGACGCAAGGTTAAAAAGAATTATTTCAAACACAAAATGGAGATTAAGGAGGTCTTCCTGGATTATGATGATTTGTATGGTAGGGTGGCCATTTTACAGAAGCGCGCGGTTATTGGTCGTTGGATCTTCCCAGACAATAGCGACTTTGATACTGCGCCTTGGATCAAGCAACATTGGAATCCCATTATTGGGTATTCTCCAAAGGTAAGTTTGCTTATCAATGGATGGTTTTCATTTCATTTTATGGACCAGAGTGATGTTTTCAAGATCACCAGTAGGACATGGGTTAGAGGTCGAAGTTATTTACAATTGGTGCCGTGGTACTTGGGTTTTAACCCGGTAATGGAGGCGGCGTGCAGTAGAATCATATGGGTAAAGCTACCTGGCCTCCCACTTGAATTTTGGACGTTGAAAACTCTGAGGGCTATTGGTGATTCCATTGGCAGTACGAAATATATAGATCCTAGCATTTTAGGTACTGGTGACAAGTGAATCGCATGGCTGCTGGTGGAGGTGGATTTTGTGGGGAGACTGCCAAGAGACGTTGATTTATTATGGGGCAACAGGAGGCACAGACAACGTATTGATTTTTTGGGAGTCCCTTTCAGATGCCTCATTTGCCATAAAACTGGTCATCTCAGAGAACATTGTCCTTACCGCCTTCGTATGGAATGATCCAATGGCCCTGCTCCTGGTGCTGCGGTGGATAGAGGTCTGCATCAAGTATCTGCGACGAATCTGGGTCGGTTATCTAGAGGTAATCTATCTCCTTCTTCCTCGGAGGATGTAGCTTTTATCTCTGCTGAAGAGTATAATGATAGGAACTTGATGTCTAAGTCTGGTGCTGATAGGAATAAGCCTCAATATAGATCCCCTACGGATACTAATAGGGTTCTATCCCCCGAAACCAACATTTCTCCTTCAAATGACCATTCGAGCTCACCAATTCTGCATCGGCCTATCATTATGCACTCTACCAATATTCTTTCTCATAGCACGGTCCCCCCCATACAGGACCCTCCTCATAGGGTTGCTGTCAATAATTCTGGTCTCTCTACTAGCCCATCTAAAATTATTGATCCACCGCTTTTTCATGGTACGAACCTCTCAGTGGGAGAATCATCTGTCATACCAAATACTTCCCAGGGTGGTCCTGCTGAGTCTCCTATTAATATTTCCGACCCTACTGACCTGGGATATCGTCTTGAATCTCCTAGGAATTCGATCGGTAGTGATATTGACTCCTTGTTAGGCAACCCTAATATTGACTTAGCTGCATTAACAGTATTTGATTGACCACCTACGAGCAAGGACTCACGGGACTCTCTTCCTCTGTTGTCTAATATCACAATTAGGAAAAAGCCAAAGAATTCAAACAAATTTGCAAAAGGAAAGTTTAAATCGATTTCTCTGTTTTCGGATGAGGGGGAAAATTATACTGATATTCCCATCTCGGCTGCTGATGGCAACTGGGCGGGTTCTGGGGCGCTTAGAGCAAGTCACCCTGAATCTGGATCACCATGACCCTCATTCTGTCAATGAATATTCGGGGGATGGGCGATGCCCCCAAATCTCATTGCCTACGGGAGTTGATTATTGACAGTAAGTGCTGCATATTTTTGGGATAGGAGACTCTATGTCATAGGGAGAAAGCTATAAAGAATTTTTTGAGACTCAAGAGTGGGTGGTGTTATTGCCTAAATCCACCTCAGGCTGAAGGAAAGCATAGTTCAGGATAACACCAAACCACGCTCAGTCTGGTAGCTAGCCCTACCAGAACAGGAGAGGGCTCTCTCCGGGTCAATCTCGGCGAAAAGTAATCAATAGGGCTTGAGATGACTGAAATTAAAGCTAATTTTAGGCTAAGTATATAAATGAAGGAGTGTTTGTTTTGATTTTTTGGGGGTTTTGTTGGAAAAAAGGGAAAGGAAATTTTGGGCTTGGGGATGAGGTCAAATTCTTGCAGATTTCAAGTTGGGGCAAGGAAGGCAATGGATTTGATGTCTTAGATTGAATGAATGGATAGAAAAGACTGCTGAGGAGCTGAAGAGGGCAAGAGGCTACAAGAATCCTCTTCAAATAGATGAAAACATATAAAACTAAACAAAATTTTAAGGCAGAGCACCAGCAAACTAATGAATTCTACCTTAGTCACTCATTTGTTTAATTTCAGAAGCAAAGAGAAGGGAAATGGCATACATAAAACATTAATGAACTTACAATTACATGGAGAAAAACACCATCAAAACGCAGAGCCACAAGGATCCCAACAAGTGCTGCAAAACCCTCATCTTTCCTTTGCCAAAAATGCTGAAATGAATATACAATGAGGTGCTAAACTATTCCCAAGAGTCCAACCCTGAAAATGTCTCAGAAAATACAATATATGGACAAGTATAACCCCTTCCCATGCCTCTAGGGGTCGAGCTCATCCTTTTAGGAGTTGTTTCAACCAATTCTAAACTAGGAACTGAAATCTAGGCAATCAAACAACTTGCCTCTATATGCTAGGAAACTGATCCATTCACTCACATTTCACCTTTTAGTGAATGAATCCTCTAGAACAAGTAAAAATGTGCCAAATCTACATCATGGTCATGAAATTACATCAATTTGGATCAATATTTACATGAAAAAGTGAAACTAGTCAAAACTAGGCGAAATTCTGAGCTAAAGAGTGAAAAATAGGCCAAAATTCTCTATGCGTCGCGCCCAAAATCTGTATGCATAGCACAAGTTTGGAGCTGATTTTGAGGAACTTCTCGAAGTCCAAATTGAGCTCATGATAGCTCGTTGGAAAGCCCTGCCTCTATACTTTCCAACCTAAGTGGAATTTCTGAATTTGGATGTCATTTTCCCCTCCAAAACTTCAATCTCCCAAGACTGGTTCCTGTGTGTGTAAAAAGTGGCAGAAAGGCCAATTTCAAGGTGTTTTTTACCCTTTAGGCCACCCAGAACTTGATGAAATCCTTAGGCCATTCCTGAGCATACACAAATTTTCATAACAAATCCAAAAATGTCAAGTTTTCCTCCAAAATATCTCCCAATCATAAGCGCGCGCAAGGTGGCGCTACGCGTTGGGCAGGAAAACCTGTTTTGTGAGCAAAAATTCAAAAATGACAAAATTTTCTCCAAATTGGCGGAAATTTGGAGTGAAGGTCCCCCATCAAGTGTCACACTCAGCCAAGGAAGCTTCGGCCAAGATTTGAAGTGGATCAGGCCTTTTTCGACGTTTCAGTGCCCTCCTTAGCCTCGCCTTCAGGATCTTGATCTTTGCTTTGCAAACATGTGTGCGGGCCCAATAGTGGTTCTTCATATGTCTGAGCATGTCCTTGTCCTTGTTTGCCTTCACCAATAGTTTCTCAAGATGAACATTGACCCTCGTAAGCCAAATCTCCCGCTCAAAGGGTGTCATGTCACCTTGCCTTTTTCGGGCCAATTCCCGTCTTCACGGATTTTCTGCAACTCCATGAGTGTCTGCTGATCCTCGAATTGTTTATTACGCTGCTCCAAGTAATTTATAACCCACTGAGCTCTCTGTAATTTCTCGGTCAATGTGTCGATCTCAGTTTTCTGCTCCTGGATGATTTCCTTCAGTTTTGAGCTAGGAGAGCTCAAATCAACATCAATGAGTGTAAAATCAGTGTCTTGGCCTCTTGAAGGGCCCTCATCCTGCATAGGCCTCTTGCCTCTGTCCTGTACCTGTGCTGATGTCGAAGGCGAGACCCCTTCCACCCCAAGTGGAGATAGTACTCGTGCTGCTGATGAAGGTAATGAGACCCCGTCCACCCCAGGTGGAGATAGTACTCGTCGTGCTGTTGCAAATAAGGCTCTGGTGCCTCTCTAATAGGTAACACATACTGGAACACTGATAGGCTCTGTCTCAAGACCCTCAAACTAATGTGAAGGCTCACCTGCGCCATGAAAAATCTCCGGAGGAGGGCAATGGGCTGTAAAAAATTCATGGGAAATGAAATCCTCCCATGCAATGCCCTGCGATCCAAGCTGATGTACAAAAATGATCTTGATGAGTGCATAATGATAAATGTTGTTATGTTGATGCTCGAGAGTCTTCTTCTGCACAAGAGTAGTCATCCGCTCTATGTTTCGACACATGAAATATGGGATGCTCATCATCCTCACTCTCGTGAAATGCATTAATAATCGAATATGGTAAGCATAAAGGCGCGAGAACCGGCCCTCACAGCTGAAGTATCTGACGATGAGTTTCATCAATGGTGCATAAGACTCCTTCAAGAATATGAAAGGGAACACCCTGCTGAGATGCCTCAGATAGCCAGACCTGATGAATGGCTCGTAATGAACTCTATCCACCTGTTGTTTCTTATTCCACTTTTCACCCACATTAGGTATCCTGGTAGCCTGTGAAATGGTTTCTGGTGTCAAAGTGAAATTTACACCTGCAAGATTCACATGACTATCATGCAAATGTAATACGAACAATCGAGCCAACTCCTGATGGTAACCAACTCTAGCAATCATCTCACAGTATTGATAGCATGACTGCTGCTGAAAACAAGATATTGCAAGTGGGCAGGCTTGTAATTCAGTCAAGGAGGTAGGCTCTTCTCTGACGTGCTTGCCACCTTTAGGAGGCCTTCTTGGTACATTAAGCTCAGTGGTAGAGTCACTGTCTTGCTCATAAGATGAATCTGTGTCTGTCATAGTGTTTGCAAGTCTATACCAAATGTATGTTTGGTTTGCTGGAAATAAGAAAATAAAACTTGATGTTTTTGTCTCCAAGTACCAAATGTGTGCCAAAGGGAAATGAGGGACTGTGAGGAATATGGAACAGTGGGTATAGAACTGTGGGAAATAGTACAGTGGTAGGAATGTGTTTCAGTCAAGTGAATTTTACAATGTGGGGACAGTCACTTGAATGTGTTTGGGAATTAGGAATTTTGCAAATGATATGGGAGATGGTGGGGTTTAAGGATAGGGAAAATAGGATTTAGGAACAAGTGATATGAGTGACTTTATAGGGGAGTAGGGAAAAAGGGGAGGCACTGTATGATTATATGACAGTAGTGGGGAAAGGAATAATGATAAGGAATAGAAGGATTGAGGGATATGGATAAACAGGAACAAGGGATATAAATGGTTTTGGGACAGAGGGGAATAGGGGAGGGACTGTGATAATTGCAAAACAGTGAAAGGAAGTAAACCAATGGAGAATGTAATGTTTGGCACAAAATTGTTTTTTAAACCACCAATTTTAAAACCATAAGGAGTAGATTTGGATATGAATATAGGGTTTATATTTTCACCATTTAAACTTTCAAATTTCTCCCTCCAACAACACCCAACACAAGCTAAAATCAATAGCCAAAGCTTACAAACTTACTTGGAGCAGAAGAAGTGGAGTTGTTTTGGTTTTTGATGAAGAAATGGCAAAATTCCGGCTTGACAGCTCTGTGCGCCGCGCACAAGACCCAGTGCGCCGCGCTGTCCATGTGCGCCGTGACAGTTACGATTTACATAGTGAAAAACCTCTGTATGCGCCGCACGGTCTATGTGCGCTGCGCCTTCCTCCCAATGCGTCGCGCAGCAGATTCAACACACAGTCGGCCTTTAAACTTCTGTTCTACTCTTCCACGACTTTTTCTTGGGTTTTTGATAACTCTTGATATGCAAATGAATTTATAACTATGGGAAATATCTTATATGGTCATGGATTTGATTTTTTGTTTTGCAAAAACCCACTTTTGTAATGTTTAGACTTCGACACTTTTCACTTTTAATACAAACTCTGTTTTTGTTTCCACTCTGACTTTTTGACTAAAATGATGAAACACTTGTCTATTTTTTGCAGGATTGGCATTGGATTTCGGCAAAGGAGACCAGGGCTGCGTCTGAAGATTTGTAGAACTTGAAAAACCTTTAAAATTACATATTTATTACAAAAAATAAATTTGACGATTTCTTCTTCAAAACAGAGTTTTGAAGAAGAATCATTCTCAGCATTATTGATGATGAAAATTTTGGAATGAAAACTTATTAGAAACATCCTCATGTGCCTGCTGGCATTATTTGACATTTTTGAAGACAAAACCCTAGACTTAATGACTAGAAAGACTCTTTGCTGACCGAAATACCATCCATGACTATGAATGACTGTAAAATTGACTTTGATGAATTTGATGAACTTTAATGATCAGACACAAACCAACAGATACATGACATGAGGGAAAATGAGATACAAGACCCTTCCGTTAGATAATCTATGCTTCTAATGGAATGCAACTGATTGGATGAATGAGACACCTAAAATGAAATGCAACAAAGAGTTTTTGATCTCTGACGGAGGTATGACTATACTGACTCTAACATTGGCTCCAATGGGGATGGTAGCTCCTGGGAGGTGCCAAGAACGGCAGATCTCTGGGAGAGATAGACAGTGCCTTCGTCCATTGGGCTATGGAGTCCATTATTTTGACAAAGCAACACAAGACTGTTGACTAATTTATTGATTGAGAATCTGACTCAAACTGACTCAAACTTTGACACTGAAATGACTGAACCAAAACCAACTTGACAAATTCGAACCAAAACTGAGATCCTTCTTCAGAATTATAGCCTTCACTTCGAGCCCCAAACTGAAGAAAATATCATAGTGCACACTTGCGATGAAACTGAAAGAAATGGTATGTACAATGACAATGTGATCAGCAGAAAACACCTTAGAAATGGTATCGCTTGAGCAACCGACCATTGACCGGCCCTCCTGGACAATATTCCCCGTTCATCTCCTTCAGAAGAAAATCGTTTTGACCTCGATATGCAGCAATCCTAAAGGGACCTTTCCAGAGATTTTCAAACTTACCGTGCTTACCTTTATCCTCATTTCTTGCATCCCATTTCAACACTACCTCCTCCAATTGGAACTTGTCCGCCTTCGCTTTCCTGTCATAGATCTTCTTGATTCTCTCCTACAACTTGAATGTGTTCTGAAAAACTTCATCCCTCGTTTGCTGCAAATGAATCATCTGATTTATTCTTCTTTGCATATGGTTTTCTTCACTGCCATCTTCCTGAAGAAGCTTGACCACCGGAACCGCGAGAGAGGTAGGAAACACTGTATCACCTCCATAAACCAACTCAAAGGGGGACATACCAATGGATTTCTTTTGACTCACCCGATCAGCCCATAGCGCATTGACCAGCGTCTTATGCCAACTCTTCTTGTTTATTTACAGCAACTTTTTAATGATGTTGACTAAAGATTTGTTGGAAGATTCCGCCAATCCGTTACCTTGCGGATGATAGGCGGTTGAATGCCCCAAAATGATTTTATACTTGTCACAAAACTCAATCATATTTCTTGATTTGAAAGCTACTACGTTATCAGTGATTATCTTATTCGAACAACCAAAACGAGACAAAATGTTATTCTCAAGGAATGAAATTATTACCGCATCCGTAGCCTGCCTGGTGGGAATTGCTTCGATCCATTTCGTGAAATAATATGTCGTCGTGACGATCCATCTATGCTGAGTTGAAGAAGGAGGATGGATCTCCCCAATGAAATCCAAACCCCACTGCTGAAAAGGAGCGCTTACCTCAATCGGCTTAAGCGGCAAAGGCTGCAATTTCTGACTTCCTTCGAAAATATGACACTCATGGCATCTTTTGACAGTGTTATACACATCAACAAACAATTTCGGCCAATAGTATCCGGCTCTCAAAATTTTATTAGCCGTTTTTTTCCAAAAAAGGTGACCCCCACAGTCTCCTTTATGGAAATCCTCCATTACCTGCTTCGCTTCTTCTTCCACAAAACAATTCAACAAAACACCACCAGGATCTTTCCAATAAAGTGCAGAATTCAAAATACAAAATTTTGCAGCCTTCAATTTCAGAGTTCTACCTTTGTTTTTAGTCATGCCGGGCGGTGGTGACAAATTTTGAAGAACATACACAATATCTGAATACCACGGAGAAGCAAAAAAAAATTCCGATACCTGAAATGGCGAATTCTCCTCATCCTCATCAAACATAGCAACAATCAGATTTATGTCTAGTGCATGCAAATTCGATTCAACCATAAGCTTCGCCAGCCCCTGTCCTTTGATAAGCTTTGTGGGCTTTATCTCCACATCATACTCCAGCAAAGCTACAATCCACTTACCTCGTCTTCCTTCTGGATCAGTTTGTACTAAAAAATCTTTCACGGCAGCATTAGGAACATAAGCCAAAATATGAGAATGCAGAATGTATACCCGGAAATCCTTTAATGCTTTTACCAGTGCCAGAGCTTGCTTCTAAATGATGTTATATTTCAAGGCTGCATCTCTTATAGTTCGATTGAAAAAAGCTATTGTCTTCTCATGCTCATCTCTTTTCTGCATTAACACAGCTGCCATGGTATGCTCCGAAGCAAATGAAAACAAAATAAAATATTGGGTGTAATCCGGGTTGATTAAAACTGGAGCTGAAGATAGTGCCAACTTCACCAAATTAAAGGACTTTACAGCCTCTTCAGTCCACTTCACTTTGCTGTTTTTTTTAAGCATGTTTGTAATCTCTCTTAGATGTTTAGCAAGATTAGACACAAAGCGGCGTAAAAAGTTCATCTTACCATTAAAAGACTGAATCTCCTTCTTGTTCCGGGGAGGGTAAATTTGCTGAATTGCTTCTACACGTGCTGGATCAATACGAATGCCATCTTTTGAAATAATGTGACCAAGTAGTTTGCCCTCATCCATGGCAAACAAGCTCTTCTTCGGATTAAGTGACACACCATATTTTCTGCACTTTTGGAAGACAATTTTCAAGTGATACATATGCTCTTCATCCGAATTGGAAAAGACCGTCAAATCATCAAGGTATATAACAAGAAAAACATCCTTCTCATTCGCAAAATTCATGTCCATCACCCGCTGAAATGTCGCACCAACATTCTTTAAACCGAAAGGCATCTTGGCATAGTGGAAAGTTCCCCACGGAGTGGTGAACGCTGTTTTGTCTCTGTCATCCTCATGGACCAGAATTTGGTTATACCCAGAATAACCATCGAGTAGTGACATACGAGATGCTCCAACTACTCGCTGAAGTATATGATCCATTTTTGGCAATGGGTAATTGTCCTTCAATGACACCTTGTTCAGATTTCGAAAATCAATGCACAACCGGATCTCGCCTGTCTTTTTCCGCACTGGCACCAAATTGGAAATCCAATCAGAAAATCTGATGGGAACAATGATCCCTGCTTTGTACAACCTGTTTACCTCCTTCTCAATTGATGGCAGCAACTTCGGGTTGATTCTTCTTAGCTTCTGTCTGAATGGCTTCTGATTAGGCTTGATTGGAATAGTGTGCTGAATTATATTCGTATCATACGTCCTTAAATCTGAATATTCCCAAGCAAAAGCATCAGAAAAAGAAGCCAACAAACTCACATATTTTGCTTTTACCTCCGGTGGCAATGATTTGGATAATTTCACCATCTTTGGATTCTCAGCTGTGCCAATGTTTACATCTTCAACTCCCTTTTCAGTTGGCCGCAAGGTTGGTTTTTTAGCCACATCATCCTGATTGAAGAGCTCTTCTAAAGGTATCAAACCTTTAGGAATAACATTATCTTTCAGCTGCAACACTTCCATTTGATTGACTTGCACATCAGTTTCACCATCATCATATTCTACATCAATTGAGGTATCTTTGAACTTACCTTTGTTTTGCAAAAATTCATTAATCTCATCTTCATCTTGGAAAACTTGCCAACATCTTTGATTATCCGGGACGGTAGGACGGTGCTTCACATGGATTTTGAACTTATTACTTGAATTCATTGGGATCTTCAAATTACTTGCTGCGTTAGCAAGTGCATCTGCAATTCCATTTTGAATGCGAGGAATACAAGTTAAGGTATAATATGAAAACAACTTCAAAATATCAAGAACAACATTTCGGTAAGCCCGCATTCGGGGATGCTTCATTTGGTATTCACCCTTCACTTGCTTAATCACCAATTCGGAGTCGCCATAGACTGCAATTCTCTTAGCATTCAGCTTTCTAAGAATTTTTAGGCCAGCAATCAGAGCTTCGTACTCAGCCTCATTGTTCGAACAATCGAATGCTAACTTGTAAGAACATACTCGTACATTACTAGGCACCTTGTTTGGAGCGGAAAAAGGACTGCGTACCCAAATACCAATTCCAACACCATCATTTCCCACTGCACCATCGAAATCCATGTTCCATAGACCCTCTTCATCATCTTCTAAGTGCTGAAATTGTGCTAGCTCTGTTTTTTCTGCTTGCTGTCCACTATCTTTAGCTGATTTCTCAACCGTGCTTTCTGGTTTTTTCCTTTCTTTCTTCAAAACTTATCTGAAATTCTCAATAATCTCTGGAATATCTTCTGCTTGAACTAACTGACTATCTACATCATTGAAACTATCGGCATACAAAACAAAAGACTCTAAATATGTATGTACATAATTAATCGGATGATTAACCGGTTTCTCCTTGCTTGTAATCATGTACTTCATTTTTTTTCCCGGTACAACTTTCTCATTTGGCCAAACACAGGAATCGTTGCATAGGAGAAATCTAATTGTAATGTCCCTTTCAATTTTTCTCCCCAAGATCTGGAAAGTAGCATACCAAATCTGGGAGGAATGCCTGCCACAACTACGTCCATCAAAACATTCTTTGTTGGAATCTGATCCAAACTAACAACCAAGTCTTCAATGAGCCCAATACATCTCACTCTGCTAGAATCAAATGAATAAAGATCATGGTACTTCCTAGTGATGTCCAAACCCAACTTCTCCATGATTGCCTTCGGCATAAGATTATGGGAAGCACCGGAATCAAACATGGCATTATGCAATACAAACTCATGCAATCGAAGACTGATATAAAAAGGAGGCACTTCGCTATCTGGAGACTCACCATCTAAAGCTGGTCCAAATATCAGTTCAGGTTGATCATCTTCAATATTCACCATATCAAACATAGGATCGAAATTCAAAATTTTAGAAACTTGACCTCTATAACTGCTGTTCTTCATTATTTTAGTCAAGGGAATGGATACCTTTAATTTAGAAATCTCATTCTCCAAACTAAAGGATAAAGTCTTTTCGATCTCTTTGGCTGGAACATCTTTCTTTTCAGCCTTCTCCCTTGATGTAATTGGTTGATTTGATTTTTCTGCTGATGATGACTTGGTGGCAGCGAGATCAACTATCTCTTTTGCTTTCTTTTGTGCAACAGGTGAATCGTTTTTAGGTGCTGAAACTTCCTTTCTCTTTTTGGGATTGGGTTGACAGGTACATCTTTGTTTCTAAGAGAATATTGCTTCTGCTGGGATGACAAGGCATTCATATAACCTCTCTGATACTCATCCGACTCTTCCTCAAGGGCTGCATCATTGGCCAAGATAAAATCCTCATCTCTTTGTACAGCTAAACTTTCTGCATACTCCTCATCTTCAGTGATATAAATGGGCAAATCATCAGGAGTAAAGAAGTGATTTTCCTCCCCTACTACATCATCTTCATCATCTGAATCCTTACCAACAAAATTCTGCTGAAGAGGTGTCTTTACTTGCTGTTGGACTGGTGGTTCTTGTGCTCGCTACTCTCGTTGTTTGATCCTGAATTGAAGTTGCTGCTGTCCACGGAAATTGGGATTTCGGATCTGCGGTTCGGGCTTATCAAGTGTCATTCTTTCAATCATCTTTTCCACTTTACGAAGTAGCTGATCTGATGTAGAAGCTTCTTCCTTTATTACGACTTTCTTCTCAGCTCTCAATCTAGCTCTCTTGTCATTCAAATTTGCCTCAACACTCACCGCAATCTTCTGCATGTCCTCCAAAGTGGGCGGATCTCTTTCCCGTAATGAATAGGCCATGTCTGGATCAAAACCATCTGGGAATTGTAACAAAGATGACTTCTTAGATGGCCTCAAATCATCAGGAATTGCATTATAAACCGCATTAAATATGATACAATATTCTTGGACGGACTCACCAGCATTGCGCTTGATCTTGGTATATTCAGAAGTGATTTGAAGTGGATCTTTCTTTATTTCCCACCGATCTAAAAAATGTCTCTGAAGCTTGGCCAATGTAGCAATACTTCTGGGCTGCAAAGCTCTAAACCACTTACGTACCTCACCTCCAAAAGTTTGCACAAACAATCTCATAGTGACATTTTCTTCATCAATTTCATGGAGATCAAAGAAACATGTCATTCTATCAATATGTTGCTGAGAAGGAACACTATGATGAGTTCCATCAAACAATGGGATCTTACTCTAATAATCAGTAGGCATGGCATCCAAGTTCTGGGGCAAGACAAGAGGTGCGAATCTAGCAGCCATTGCTCTTGGTGGATTTATAATCTGTCTCGGAGAAACGGGTGGAGTAGGAGCAGTAGATGTACGAGGTGTATGTGGTGGGGATGGAGGAGGAACTACTGCAGATTGCTGATCATAGATAGATGGTTGCACAGGAATGGTAGGAATGAAAGAAGGCTCGGTGTGAACTTCTGAATCAGAAGTAATTGCTGATGGACCAAGAGTTTCAGAAGCAGATTCGACAAACTCAGGAATATTTGTTGCCACGATAGAGTTTTTAATGTTCAGGATGTAACTATCAATGGATCTATTATCTTTTTCAATCTCAAGATACTTGATAAACTCGGGATTTATGACAGTAGAACCAGTAGCACTTTCAGACTTAGTTTCAAACAACGACAACTCGAATTGATCATCAAACTCAATATCTTCAAGGAATTCAAATACAGTAGGGCATGAATGAGATTTAAACAAAGGGATCACGGGACTTTCTTGACGAATGATTATTGAAATCAGATTGGGATTCTCATACACTGGAGGTGGATCGGGATCCGAATTTGCTCTAGTATGTCTTCTGGAAGCCAATGTGTTGATCTATTCAAAAACCAAAGGACAAAACAAACTTGTTTCAGCCTATCAAATTCTAGACTCAATCACCCAAAAGTCCAGAACGATCTAAAATAATGGGGTAATTCACAAGTCAAGTGTCACGTCCACAAGCTAGACCAGAGATTGACTGAAGCAGTGTTTATCTACTTTCGCTAATGCAAAGCAAAAGCATTTCGAAGGCTACCTGGCATAACTTCAGGCTCCGTCTGTAGCTTATATAACAAATAACACCAACAAGCAAACCATTTTCTCCCCAGTATGGTCGCCACTATGTTATTGCCTAAATCCACCTCAGGCTGAAGGAAGGCAGAGTTCAGGATAACACCAAACCACGCTCAGTCTGGTAGCTAGCCCTACCAGAACAGGAGAGGGCTCTCTCCGGGTCAATCTCAGCGAAAAGTAATCAATAGGGCTTGAGATGACTGAAATGAAAGCTAATTTTAGGCTAGGTATATAAATGAAGGAGTGTTTGTTTTGATTTTTTGGGGGTTTTGTTGGAAAAAAGGGAAAAGCAATTTTGGGCTTGGGGATGAGGCCAAATTCTTGCAGATTTCAAGTTGGGGCAAGGAAGGCAATGGCTTTGATGTCTTAGATTGAATGAATGGATAGAAAAGACTGCTGAGGAGCTGAAGAGGGCAAGAGGCTACAAGAATCCTCTTCAAACAGATGAAAACATATAAAACTAAACAAAATGTTAAGGCAGAGCACCAGCAAACTAATGAATTCTACTTTAGTCACTCATTTGTTTAATTTCAGAAGCAAAGAGAAGGGAAATGGCATACATAAAACATTAATGAACTTACAATTACATGGAGAAAAACACCATCAAAAATCAGAGCCACAAGGATCCCAACAAGTGCTGCAAAACCCTAGTCTTTCCATTGCCAAAAATGCTGAAATGAATATACAATGAGGTGCCAAACTATTCCAAAGAGTCCAACCCTGAAAATGTCTCAGAAAATACAATATATAGACAAGTATAACCCCTTCCCATGCCTCTAGGGGTCGATCTCATCCTTCTAGGAGCTGTTTCAACCAATTCTAAACTAGGAACTGAAATCTAGGCAATCAAGCAACTTGCCTCTATATGCCAGGAAATTGATCCATTCACTCACATTTCACCTTTTAGCGAATGAATCCTCTAGAACAAGTAAAAATGTGCAAAATATACATCATTGTCATGAAATTACATCAAGGTGGATCAATAGTTACATGAAAAAGTGAAACTAGTCAAAACTGGGCGAAATTCTGAGCTGAAGAGTGAAAAATAGGCCAAAATTCTCTATACGTCGCGCCCAAAATCTGTATGCGTAGCACAAGTTTGGAGCTGATTTTGAGGCACTTCCTGAAGTCCAAATTGAGCTCATGATAGCTCGTTGGAAATCCCTACCTGTCTACTTTCCAACCCAAGTGGAATTTATGGATTTGGATGTCATTTTCCCCTCCAAAACGTCAATCTCCCAAGACTGGTTCCTGTGTGTGTAAAAAGTGGCAGAAAGGCCAATTTCAAGGTGTTTTTTACCCTTTAGGCCACCCAGAACTTGATGAAATCCTTAGGCCATTCCTGAGCATACATAAATTTTCATAAAAAATCCAAAAATGTCAATTTTTCCTCCAGAAGATCTCCCAATCATAAGCGTGCGCAAGGTGGCGCTACGCGTTGGGCAGGAAAACTTGTTTTGTGACCAAAAATTCAAAAATGACAAAATTTTCTCCAAATTGGCTGAAATTTGGAGTGAAGGTCCCCCATCAAGTGTCACACTCAGCCAAAGAAGCTTCGACCAAGATTTGAAGTGGATCAGGCCTTTTCCGACGTTTCAGTGCCCTCCTTAGCCTCGCCTTCAGGATCTTGATCTTTGCGTTGCAAACATGTGTGCGGGCCCAATAGTGGTTCTTCATATGTCTGAGAATGTCCTTGTCCTTTTTTTCCTTCGCCAATAGTTTCTCTAGATGAACATTGACCCTCGTAAGCCAAATCTCCCGCTCAAAGGGTGTCATGTCACCTTGCCTTTTTCGGGCCAATTCCCGGTCTTCACGGAATTTTTGCAACTCCATGAGTGTCTGCTGATCCTCCAATTGTTTATTCCGCTGCTCCAAGTAATTTATAACCCACTAAGCTCTCTGCAATTTCTCGGTCAATGTGTCGATCTCAGTTTTCTGCTCCTGGATGATTTCCTTCAGTTTTGAGCTAGGAGAGCTCAAATCAACATCAATGAGTGTAAAATCAGTGTCTTGGCCTCCTGAAGGGCCCTCATCCTACATATGCCTCTTGCCTTTGTCCTATACCTGTGCTGATGTCGAAGGCGAGATCCCTTCCACCCCAAGTGGAGATAGTACTCGCGCTGCTGATGAAGGTAACGAGACCCCTTCCACCCCAGGTGGAGATAGTACTCGTTGTGCTGCTACAAATAAGGCTCTGGTGCCTCTCTGATAGGTAACACATACTGGAACACTGATAGGCTCTGTCTCAGGATCCTCAAACTGATGTGAAGGCTCACCTGCGCCATGAACAATCTCCGGAGGAGGGCGATGGGCTGTAAAAAAGTCATGCGAAATGAAATCCTTCCATGCAATGCCCTGCAATCCAAGCTGATGTACAACAATGATCTTGATGAGCGCATAATGATAAATGCTATTATGCTGATGCTCGGGAGTCTTCTTCTACACAATATTAGTCATCTGCTCTATGTTTCGACACATGAAATATGGGATGCTCATCATCCTCACTCTCGTGAAATGCATCAATAATCGAATATGGTAAGAATAAAGGCGCGAGAACTGGCCCTCACAGCTGAAGTATTTGATGATGAGTTTCATCAATGGTGCATAAGACTCCTTCAAGAATCTGAAAGGGAACACCCTGTTGAGCTGCCTCAGGAACTCTATCCACCTGTTGTTTCTTATTCCACTGTTCACGCACATTAGGTATCCTGGTAGCCTATGAAATGGTTTCTGGTGTCAAAGTGAAATTTACACCTGCAAGATTCACATGAATATCATGCAAATATAATACAAACAAGCGAGCCAAATCCTGATGGTAACCAAATCTAGCAATCATCTCACAGTATTGATAGCATGACTGCTGCTGAAAACAAGATATTGCAAGTGGGCAGGCTTGTAATTCAGTCAAGGAGGTAGGCTCTTCTCTGACGTGCTTTCCACCTTTACGAGGCCTTCTTGGTACATTAAGCTCAGTGGTAGAGTCACTGTCTTGCTCATAAGATGAATCTGTGTCTGTCATAGTGTTTGCAAGTCTATACCAAATCTATGTTTGGTTTTTTGGAAATGAGAAAAGAAAACTTGATGTTTTTGTCTCCAAGTACCAAATGTGTGCCAAAGGGAAATGAGGGACTGTGAGGAATATGGAACAGTGGGTATAGAACTGTGGGAAATAGTACAGTGGTAGGAATGTGTTTCAGTCAAGTGAATTTTACAATGTGGGGACAATCACTTGACTGTGTTTGGGAATTAGGAATTTTTCAAATGATATGGGAGATGGTGGGATTTAAAGATAGGGAAAATAGGATTTAGGAACAAGTGATATGAGTGACTTTATAGGGGAGTAGGGAAAAAGGGGAGGCACTGTATGATTATATGACAGTAGTGGGGAAAGGAATAATGATAAGGAATAGAAGGATTGAGGGATGTGGATAAATGGGAACAAGTGATATAAATGGTTTTGGGACAGAGGGGAATAGGGGAGGGACTGTGATAATTGCAAAAAAGTGAAAGGAAGTAAACCAATGGAGAATGTAATGTTTGGCACAAAATTGCTTTTTAAACCACCAATTTTAAAACCCTAAGGAGCAGATTTGGATATGAATATAGGGTTTATATTTTCACCATTTAAACTTTCAAATTTCTCCCTCCAACAACACCCAACACAAGCTAAAATCAATAGCCAGAGCTTACAAACTTACCTGGAGCAGAAGAAGTGGAGTTGTTTTGGTTTTTGATGAAGAAATGGAAAAATTCCGGCTTGACAGCTTTGTGCACCGCGCACAAGAACCAGTGCGCCGCGACAGTTACGATTTACACAGTGAAAAACCTCTGTATGTGCCGCGCGGTCTATGTGCACCACGCCTTCCTCCCAATGTGTCGCACAACAGATTCAACACACAGTCGGGCTTCAAACTTCTGTTCTACTCTTCCATGACTTTTTTCTTGGGTTTTTGATAACTTTTGATATGCAAATGAATTGATAACTGTGGGAAATATCTTATATGGTCATGGATTTGATTTTTTGTTTCCACTCTGACTTTTTGACTAAAATGATGAAACACTTGTCTATTTTTTGCAGGATTGGCATTGGATTTCGGCAAAGGAGACCAGGGTTGCGCCTGAAGATTTGTAGAACTTGACAAACCTTAAAAATTACATATTTATTACAAAAAATAAATTTGACGATTTCTTCTTCAAAACAGAGTTTTGAAGAAGAATCATTCTCAGCATTATTGATGATGAAAATTTTGGAATGAAAACTTATTAGAAACATCCTCATGTGCCTGCTGGTATTATTTGACATTTTTGAAGACGAAACCCTAGACTTAATTACTGAAAAGACTCTTTGCTGACCGAAAGACCATCCATGACTATGAATGACTGTAAAATTGACT
Source organism: Pinus albicaulis (assembly GCA_034641835.2). Classification (NCBI taxonomy): domain Eukaryota; kingdom Viridiplantae; phylum Streptophyta; class Pinopsida; order Pinales; family Pinaceae; genus Pinus; species Pinus albicaulis. The sequence continues at coordinate 544,809,138 of CM076579.1, read as the reverse complement.
TTGATGAATTTTGATGAACTTTAATGATCAGACACAAACCAACAGATACATGACATGAGGGAAAATGAGAGGCAAGACCCTTCCTTCAGATAATCTATCCTTCTAATGGAATGCAACTGATTGAACGAATGAGACACCTAAAATGAAATGCAACAAAGAGTTTTTGATCTTTGACGGAGGTATGACTATACCGACTCTAACAGTTGGTCTGTGGTGGCCATTGATTCAAATGGACACTCGGGTGGATTGATTGCTATGTGGGATCCCTTTTGGTTTTCTTTTGATTCAGCTTTTTTGGTGGAATTTTGCTGTCTGGTCATATGAGTGGCATGGAGGGTCAAATCAATATTATCAACATGTACGCTCCATATTCAAACAGGCTGCATTTCTGGCTCAGAATACGGGATTCTGGAATTCTTAAGTTGCCAAATTTGATCATGATGGGGGATTTAAATTTCACTTTACAATCTGACGAGATATGGGGGAACAGGGCCTGTATGGATCCTCTTTCAAACTTTCTGAATGATATGCTTCTTTATTTTCATATGCTAGATATAAGGCCATGTCAAATGATGCCTACATGGACCAACAACAGAATAGGGGATAACTATATTGGCAAAAGAATTGACCGGGCTATTGTTAAGGATGATCTGATTGATAGATGGGGTGCTCCCAGATCGATGGTGTTGGTCTCAGACATATCTGATCATATGCCTATTACAATATCCTGGAATACGTGGATGAAGAATAAGGGGTTGCCATATAAGTTCAATCGGGTTTGGCTTGATGATGCGACATATGTACAGCTTGTAAACACAATATGGAAAGATGCTTCCGAGGTTGAAGAGCTTGGGCTCTTGGATCGCTTTCAGCACAAACTTCATTTATTAAAGAAAGCCTCTAAGAAGTGGGAAATGGATAAAAAAACGTCCCTCAAGGTTGAATTGCAGGAAATTAATTCTCGGATGGAGGCCATATACAAAGATTTCATCAACACTGCTCCTGATGGGGAATCTTATTCCATTCTCAAGCAGTTGGGGATGTGAAGGCGGGAGATATTGGGTATCGAAGAGATGACTTGGAAGCTTAAAAGTTGAATCTGCTGGCTTAAGGAAGGTGATCTTAACACCAAATTTTTCCCAAAAGTGCTTCTGACAGGTAGAATAGGAATGCTATATGGCGTATCAAGAAATCTTATGGCAGTTATGCAGTTTCCACAGCAGAGATTCAAAAGGAAGCTTTTTCCCATTTCTCTGATTTCTACCAAAATTAATAGGTCAGTGATTTTGAAAATCAAACGTGGGTCCTCAATCATATCTCCAGAATGTTTAATCAAGAGGCTATCTCTGAACTGGACAAGGAAATTAATGGGAATGAATTATACAAGGTCCTGAAGTCCTTTGCGACCGATAAGTGCTTGGGGCTGGATGGCTAGCCCGCGGAATTCTTCTCCTTTTTCTTTGATTTAATCGATGCTGAGCTTACGGAGGTGGTGGAATTCATCCGTAAAAGCGGTCTTTTGCCTACGAATTTAAATTCCACCTTTATTGCATTAATCCCCAAGGTGGCTGACCCGCGGTCCTTTGCTGACTTCAGATCGATTGCACTCTGCAATCTGATGTACAATATTACTTCCAAGATTATATCCAATCGCATCCGGGCAACATTACCTAAACACATTTGCTTGGAGCAGTATGGATTTCTACAAGGACGTTCTATTCATGATGCGATTGTCATCGCACAGGAAGTCCTTCACTCTATGCACATGGAAAGGAGGGAGGCACTAGTCATGAAGGTTGATTTGCACAAAGCTTATGATTCAGTTGACTGTTCTTACATCAGACTAGTATTACTCAAGATTGGTCTGCCAATCAGAATCATTAGATGGATTATGTCATGCATTACTACAGTTAGGTATGTTGTTTTGGTTAATGGTGTGCCCACACATTTCTTCAAGGCTGCTAGAGGTCTTCATCAGGGATGTGCTCTCTCATCGCTCATCTTTATCCTCATATTGGATGGGTTTAGTAAATTTTTACATAATGCAGAACAGAGGGGGATCATTAAAGGATTTGCTTTTTCTGAGTCTGTCTCCACAACTCATTCTCTCTTTGTAGATGATATGTTGTTATTTGGTTACCTCATCAGGAATCATTGGTTCTATCTGCATCTTGTGCTTAGTAGGTTTGAATCTGCCACTGGTTTAGGGATCAACAAAGACAAATCTTTTCTGCTATATGAGAAGGGTGATTTACAGGAGATTGAATTTATTGCAGAATTCTTGGGGGTTCACACATAGCTTGCTATAGAAGGTTTTAAATATTTGGGTTTTAACATTAAACCCCGTGGATATAAAATTAGGGATTGGATGTGGATTATTGAGCATTTTAGGGCTCGTATTCAAAGATGGACACATAAATGGCTGTCTCTGGGTGGCCGACTCATCCTCATACAGGCGGTTCTATCTCAATTGATGGTCTACTGGGGCCATCTTTACTATCTTCCCGCCAAGATTGTGGATATGATTAACAACACTATTGCACAATTTCTGTGGGGAGGAGCAAATATGGAGAAAAAATTTCATCTCTGCCAATTGGATGTTATTTGCAGACCTAAAGATCACGATGGATGGAGTATTTTAAATACTCGAATTTTTAATACAGTGCTGCTGATTAAATCCTTTTGGCGAGCTATAAATGGGGATGGAATTTGGAGTGCCATAATCAGATGCAAGTACATTGTGGGGGACATCCTTCATCAGCTTATCTGCAAGGATTTGATTTTCCCATGAACTTTTTCTTCTATTTGGGGAGGGTTCAAAAAGGTATTAACTCATGTATATGGCAGCTTGACCTGGAGGTTCTGCGATGGAGGTCGAATTCCTTTGGCTTACAAGTCTATTATAACGCTTCCGCCACAGAATTGCCTCTCCCCACGCCTTCTTCATCGTCTGTCACACTAGGGATTTTTATTCTTATCACAGACTATTAGATGCTGGTCTTTCGGCACCCCGATATTCAAAACAACGGACCAGCTTGGTTTGGCTGGGATAGAGGCTTCGGAACGGGAATTGATCCAAGATTCTTTTAGATGTGCTGGTTTCTGTCATTCCTCGAGGGGTGATAGGATCACTTGGAATGGGCCTATGAAAAATGATGTTGTCATTGTTAAAGAAATATACAGGAATATCATCCAGACTCAAAATAGTGGAAGATCAACCAAGCGTTTTTATTCCTTCTGGCGTCGTAATATCCCCACTAAGATTACTCTATTTGGTTGGCTGGTATGGCACAGTAAGATTCTTACCTGGGAAAAACTCAACAAGCGAGGAATTTTGGGACCCAATCGGTGTGAAATATGCTGTCTGGCGGCTAAAAACATTGCTCACCTTTTTTTCAGCTGTCCAGTTGTTAAAAATTTATGGTGCCTTTTCGCGCCCTACTTCTTCGACCCAAAATGGTCCGCTTCTGATTTCATGACCACGGTTATGGAATGGGACTCGCTTCATGGTAAATTTAAGTCTCTACCTTTTTTCTTTGTATGGGAGGTGTGGAATTGTAGGAATAAACTGATTTTTGAAGGTAGGCCTTTTCAACTGCATATCATTTTCTCCAACATTATGAACTGGATTGAGGACAGGTCGGCTCCCTCCCAAGTGATCATTGATGGATCCTTTCGATGCAGACCACATGAGATTTCCATCCCTGCCATCTATTTTGATGGGGCTTCAGCTGATGGATACAAGAGTGTGGGGTTTGGATTAAATTGTCACAGAATGAGAGAATTCATATCTTTTGGAATGGAGGTCCTAGATCAAATAATAAGGCAGAAATTATGGCTCTTTGGGGTGCTCTATATGCGGCTGCTAATCTTCAACTTCAAAATCCCAACTTTTATGGTGATTCTCTGAATGTGATTAGATGGATCACAAGCACATATCATATTCAGAACTCAGTACTTCAGGGATGGAGCAGGCGGGTACATAGAATGTGGCGGATTCTAAATTATCCTACTATTAATCATATTTACAGGGAAAATAATACGAGGGCTGATGCCCTCTCCAAAAAGGGAATCAATGCTGATTTCGGGCTTATGTATATTCATCAGTTCAAGGATGGTCAACAGATCTGCAACTCAACTATCCCAATTCCTTGATGGGTACAACGCTTTTTGGGACAACTTTTATCCTTCTCTATCTTGTCCACATTTTTGTTTCTTCGATCATATAACTTCCTTGAAACATGTTAATCTGTTCGATACAGGTTTTTTCTTACTAACAGGTGATTTTAAAGTTTTACTTATCTCTACAGCATGACCTGTTTGGGTTCATACAGAGTCTTCACTTAGTTGGGTTGATCCTGTTCTTTATGGTTTCATTGGGACTACTGTGGGTGGTTCATCATCAGGCGAGCCAGTGATGGTATTCAAGTTGTATCGTGTGGATCTCCAACAACAGAGAATGCATATGACTTGAAGTTGATACTTTTTCCAACCTTCGTCCAGGCGAGCCTGTATTTTCACCTGATATTGCACCTCTTTTTCACAAGCGACCTTGCCAATATATTGTCGCAAGCGAGCCTGCTCTAGGTTTTTTTTATATTGGGGTATCCTGGGATATTGATCCTCACTGTGCTTTGCTGATCTATCAGCAACCATTATTTTAATCCTGTTTTTTACTTTCCACCATGTCATTTCTATCTTATATGTTTTATGTACTGTATTATACAGGGGTGTCTACATACAACTGTATCTGTTTATGTCTTTGTCTTATACAGGGATGTCATGAAACTATCTGTTTGGGCCTGGAAACTTGCCCGTAATTTTGCTTGCCAAGTACATCGAATTACTTCTCTCATCAGATGGGTAATTTTTGCATGTATATGGAAATTGGTTTTTTCTCGCTGTTATGAATTACCAGCTGAGAATGTAATGGTGAACATGTACTGTCATATATTTTAATATTATATAACAACGTTTTTTTTCTTCTGAAAAAAAAAAAAAAAAAACATGGCGGCCGTTATAGATTATGTGACTTCAGAGGTATTGGAATTGGCAGGGAATGCTATAGCACGAGATTGTTGCCAATTTTCTGTAAGACACTTTTTGGAATGACGGTGTTGGCAACTTTGTGTAAGAATCGTTTTGGCAAGAGGGTGTTGCAATTGTATTAGATTTTTTTACCAAAAAGAAGTTTTTTTTTTGAGGTTCATGATAATCACAGTTCCAAATATTTTTCCAATGGGTGATGTGGAAAAAATCATATCAATTGATAATTTTATTTTTTATTTCTATTTTCAATGACATCACTGACTAATTGAATATATATATATTCTAGCTAATGGTGGTTTTTTTTTTGCTTCTCATCTATGAATTCTCATAACATATATATATATATATATATATATATATATATATATATCTATATATATATATATATATATATATATATATATATATATATATTTATTTATTTATTTTCGTTAATGGTGGTTTTTTTAGCTTCTCATCTATGAATTCTCATAACTTGGTTCTTGAATTGCAAAATTTTCTAATTATGACTTTATATTGATTTGTAATCTAGCTTCCAATTTCAACATTTATGTAAAAAAATTAGTTGTTTGTATGTAGAACGTTTAAATACATTCCTTCCTTCCTTCCATCCATTCATCCAATCATTTTTATTCCTAATATGAATTACCAAACTATAAAAAAGTGAACAAGTGAATCATTTTTATACGTAATCTGAGTTACCAAACTATGGGAAAATGAACGAGTGAACAACCAGAACAGTCTGTGGTGATAGCCGAAATGACTCACAAGTCACGGTGGTCATAGTTTTGAACTTTAACCGAAGTGAATTTATATAGAATACATTTAAGCGGGTTTAGAAATAGTTGGTGAGTTTATCATAACACTTCCCAATGGGATTCTTAATTTCCAGCTTGAAAAATAAAGCTAAAAGAATGCAGGCTTAAAAATCATAGTTAAAATGTATGTAAATATTGGAGTGTTTTTCGTTCATTACACGAAGAGGCCTAATCTACAGCCCAGTATGACCCCGAGTATGTCACGTTCTCAAAAAATAATGTCGGCCAAAGCATTAACTTAATCTTGAATTTTATATAACTTGAATATTTATATTATATATAACTTTTTACAGTTATTAATGGGCTGAGATTAATTATTAAAATACAACTATGTATTATTTATATAATTTGAATGGATAGTAATTATATACGTGAATTTAAATGGTTCAAAATTTATCTTTAACAAAAAAATTTACCACATTGAATTTCCAAATTAAGTAAAATTTTAAACATTTTTACTCTTTACTAAAGTCAATACCATTTCTTAAATCAAAGGAAAAGAGTTAATTCAACACAAACAATCAAAATCCAAATTCTTTTAGTATTTATTTTAATTAAATATTTATAAAATGAATCTTTAAAAAGAAAACCCATATTCTATGGATAAATTAAAATATTTAAAGACATTATTTCCTCTTCAAAGTTGCAATATTTTAAAATTTAAATAAATATAAATATAAATAAACATGAGGTATAGTAAATAAATAAAACCTATTTTTATACTTACTCCAGAGCTATGGTAAATAAATAAAAATATATATAAACTAGATGTATGGTAAATAAATAAAAATTCTTTTTATATTTACTCCATAAACCTTTTTATATTTAAAAAACTTAAAAAAGAGGTTTTATTTAGATGAAGCCAATGGGACGAATACCATGGGACAAATACCATATTTATAAAATAAGTATGGTAAATAAATAAATATAAAAGAGGTATAAAGAGTTATGATAAATAAATGAATATAAAATAGGTATAAATAGGTATGGTAAATAAATAAATATAAAAGAGGTATAAAGAGGTAAGGTAAATAAATAACAATATATCAAATAGGATTATAAATAAAAATCTAATTATATAACAAGCCTATGGGCCAAATACCATAGTAAATAAAAGAGGTATGGTAAATAAATAAAAATATAAATAAACCATAGTTATGAGTAAATAAAACCTCTTTTCATATTTACTCCATAATGTGCTTTATATTTAGGAATATTTATGGTCATTAGTTTACATAACTAAGAAGACATAGAGAGAGAGAGAGAAGTGGAGAGAGAGAGAGAGAGAGAGAGAGAGAGTGATAAGGGAGAGATGGAGAGAGAGTGTGTATGTTTAGGGGTGAGATAAAGAGACAAAGTAAGATGTATGCAAAGAAGGGGGGAGAGAAGAAGAGAGAAGGAGAGAGGGAGGGATATAGTAATGTAGTTGGAGAGAGAGAGGGGCGGAAAGAGAGAGGGAAAGAAAGGGAAATGGGGGAAGAGAGAGGATTAGATAGAGAGAGAGGGAGAGAGAGAGAGAGATGGGGGAAGTGAGAGGATTGGAGTGAAAAGAGAGAGGAAGGTAGGAGAGAAAGGGAGAGAGAGGAGGAGAGTGATGGGGGAAGAGAGAGTATTGGAGAGAGAGAGAGAGGGGGGGAGTTAGGAGAGAGAGAGAGAGGGAGAGGAAGGACGAGAGAGAGGACTTGAGAGAGAGGAGGAGAGAGGGATCGATAGAGAGATGGAGTTGGAGGGGGAGAGATGTAGGAAAAAAGAAATATAGAGAGTGAGAAGTGGAGAGAGAAAAGGAGTGACAAGGGAGAGACAAAGAGAGAGCGTGTATGTTTGGGGCTGAGATAAAGAGACAAATAAGGAGATATGGACATAGGGGGGGAGGAGGGGGGTGAAGGAGATGTAAGAAGAGAGGGAGGGATATAGTAACATATTTGGTGGGTGAAGAGAGAGAGAGAGGGAGAGAGAGATGGGAAAGAAAGGAAAAGAGAGGAAGGAAGAGAGAGGATATGAGAGAGTGGAGAGAGGGAGGGAAAGAGAGATGGACTTGGAGGGGGAGGGAGAGGGAGGTAAGAAGAAAGACATAGAGAGAGAAATGTGGAGAGAGAGAGAGAGAGAGAGAGAGAGTGATAAGGAAGATGGAGAGAGAGGGAGAGGAAAAAGGAGAAAGAGAGATATTAGCGGGGAGAGGGAGAGAAGGAAGATAGAGATATAGATGGAAGAAGAGAGGGAGGAAGAGATAGATGGGGAGAGAGGGTGATCGACAAAGAGAATGATATATATGGAGTGCGAGAGCGTGTGTGTTTAGGGGGGTGAGATAGAGACAAAAAAAAAAGAGATGGAAGGGGATATAGATATGGATGGAGGGTGGAGAGAGGGAAGAATATTTCTTGCACTAGATGGATTGATTTAAGTGGAGATGGTGATTTATAATCCTATTTGATTATTTGCACTAGATGCATCGATTTTAGTGTAGATATTTATTTTTAATGATATTTGATTACTTGCACTAGATGCATTGATTTCAGTGTAGGTGGTGATTTCTAATACAATTTTATTGCTTGCACTGAATGTGTTGATTTCAATTTAGATGTCGATTTATAATTATATTTGATTACTTGCACTAGATGAATTTATTTCAATGTAGATGATTTCTAATCCTATTTGATTGTTTTCACTAAATGCATTGATTTCAGTGTAGATGGCGATTTCTAATCCTATTTGATTTCTTTGAATAAATGCATTGATTTCAATGTAGATGTTGGTTTTGAGAGAGAGAGAGAGTGAGTGATAAGGAAGATGGAGAGAGAGGGAGAGAGGACAAAATGAGGAAAGAGAGATATTAGCGGGGGAGAGGGAGAGAAGGGGAAGAGAGAGATATAGATGGAAGGTGAAGAGAGGGAAGAAGAGAGATGGGGAGAGGGGGTGATTGACAAAGAGATTGATATATATGGAGGCAAGATGAAATATAGTATATATTAAGCAAAGAATAGATGGAGGGGGATATAGATATGGATGGAGGGTGGAGAGAGGAAGGAATATTTCTCGCACTAGATGAATTGATATAAGTGGAGATGGTGATTTCTAATCCTATTTGATTATTTGCACTAAATGCATCGATTTTAGTGTAGATATTTATTTCTAATGATATTTGATTACTTGCACTAGATGCATTGATTTCAGTGTAGGTGGTGATTTCTAATACAATTTGATTTCTTGCACTGAATGTGTTGATTTCAATTTATATGTTGATTTATAATTATATTTGATACTTACACTAGATGAATTGATTTCAATGTAGATGATTTCTAATCCTATTTGATTGTTTGCACTAAATGCATTGATTTCAGTGTAGATGGCGATTTCTAATCCTATTTGATTTCTTTGAGTAAATGCATTGATTTAAGTGTAGATGTTGGTTTCTAGAGAGAGAGAGTGAGTGATAAGGAAGATGGAGAGAGAGGGAGAAAGGACAAAAGGAGGAAAGAGAGATATTTGCGGGAAAGAGGGAGAGAAGGGGAAGATAGAGATATAGATGGAAGGTGAAGAGAGGGAAGAAGAGAGAGATGGGAAGAGGGGGTGATTGACAAAGAGAATGATATATATGGAGTGCAAGAGCGTGTGTGTTTAGGGGGGTGAGATAGAGAGACAAAAAACAAGAGATGGTGATTTATAATCCTATTTGATTATTTTCACTACATGCATTGACTTTAGTGTAGAAATTTATTTCTAATGATATTTAATTAATTGCACTAGATGCATTTATTTCAGTGTAGGTGGTGATTTCTAATACTATTTTATTTCTTGCACTGGATGTGTTGATTTCAATTTAGACGTCGATTTATAATTATATTTGATTGCTTGCACTAGATGCATTGACTTCAATGTAGATTATTTCTAATCCTATTTGATTGTTTGCACTAAATGAATTGATTTCAATGTATATGGCGATTTCTAATCCTATTTGATTGCTTTGAGTAAATGCATTGATTTCAGTGTAGATGTTGGCTTCTAATCTTATTTGATTTCTTGCATTAGGTGCATTGGTTTCAATGTAGAAGTTATTTTCTAATCTTATTTGATTGCTTGCATTAAATGCATTGATTTCAATGTATATGTTGATTTATGATTTGATGTAATTGGATATATGACGGTACATTGATTTTAAAGTGATTGGATTAACAATATGCATTGGTTTTAGTGTAAGCACAAAACGTTCTTGACAATGTACACTGATTTTTGTGTTATAGTAATTTAACCTATTAATATTGGAGAGAAAGAGAGACAAGGTATCATGTTTACTACAACAGCTCGAGCTAAAGATTTAAATGGTTTACGATTTAAATTTTCTTTTTCATATAATCAATATGAAAATATAACAAAACTAGCAAGTGTGGAAATAAGAATAGTAGAAGAAAATAGTTTGAGATTGATCACAATGAAGACTATTTGTAACATGAGTACATTCTTATTATTCACATTTTCTATTTTTTAACACTATTATTGTCACTTTTCATTCAAAAAAAATATTTCATCATTTTTCATCATTATAGTTATTAACAATATTTATCATCTCAACGAAATAAGGTAACTAAGAAAATTTAAAATTAAAATGACCAAGTTAATCTCAGAAATATTTAGCATATTTAAAATGATTATATTAATATTCGATATATTTACATATTATTGATAAATTTAATCATATCTTCGATAGAATTTCCTTGGTAGTGTTAGCCATCTATAAAAAAATTTCAAGCAAACAGGTGGCTAAATATGTTTCTGAGTCTTCAAGAGATACATTTCCTTTGAAAACCTATCATTCTTGAAGCCTCTATGTGTCTTTTATCCTTTAAAAGACCTTCATTTTTGTTTCCATTGAAGAACCCTGCTGTTTTGTGAAAAAGAATGCTTTAAAAGGCCTCTGTAATTGCCCATTTTCACTCATTTCCCTTCATTTTCATTAAGCCTCCTTTTCCTCTTTAGAACCTCCATATCCCTCTAAAAAGCCTCCAAAATCCTTTTAAGCCACTAAAAATCCCTTTTACAGTTTTAAAATTCCCTTTTCTCCTTTACCAAAAGCCAAGAAATTCCTTAAAAAAAACTGATTTTGGCCTAAAAACACCCTTTTTTAACTAAGGCGTTAAGCCCCTTTCGGCTTATCCCTTAGCCCCTTTCTCCGCATATAACCCGGCACCAGAACCAGGCGCTAAGCCTTGTTGCGCAATCGCAATTGGAGCTTTCCTTTACCACCTTTTCCTTTGTTTCTTATATTTTTCTAATGCGATGAAACTTTGTTCCATAGACCTCCGCTTCAATATTGACCATCGATCTTTAAAGATCCAATGGTCAACGCTAATCGCATCGCGCCCATCACCCCTCTTCATTACCCCATCGATTGTATATGGACCGTTGATCTCCCCTCTAATTCGACGGTCCTCGCATGATCGCCAATTGCAAAAGTTTTAAGTGCCATCCCTTGTCTCTATCGATTTGCGATCCCCGATCTAATCCCGACCGTCCATCCATACAGATCCGACGGCTGAGACACCATCATACTCCGCTCCAAAATCCAACATCATCACTCCATCAATTTAATCTGGACCGTTGAATCCACAAGAACCAACGGCCCAGATTCAATCGCGCTCCGCCCATGTGCCCTCCGTCATTCCCCCTTCGAGCTAATCTTGACTGTTGATCTCCCCTCTGATTCGACGGTCCACACTAAATCTCAAATCGCAAAATCAAAAACTTCGGAGTTTTGGCCCACTATGTAACACCTCCTCTTAACCACTGCACAATTTTTTTTTTTTTTGCCTTGTCATACCATACTACTGTGCTTTTAATTGTCAGCTCCATTTAGATATACCATTGAGTTCCAATAAGTACGAAAGGCCATGGCAGAACTTCCTATTTTTATACGTATATCTTGGATCCTTATTTCGCTTTGATTTATTTCTCCCTTAATGACTGCGGTGACTTATGTTGTGCATATCTATATATCCATGTCTCGACTATATATACCTATGGTGAATGTAATTGTATGGATCCATAATTGAGTGTTATACTCATAGTAATTACACCCACACTTCTTTATAAAGTTCACCACGCATAGAGGTTTTTGGATTTCGTTTATCTATTCCTATTGATGCATCGTGAATATGTCAGGCAATTCTTGCTAAGTCCTTGTAACATTTCCATAAGCTGGAAAACATTGGCTGGGTATCGAATTTATCCAATATGCTTGATAATTTAATTCGATTTATGTCCTTTCTTAGTGGGAATTTCTATTCGTTCAGTTCCGCCTTGCGGTCATGGTTTAATGGGATGATGCACCGTACCTTTGGCACCATAGAGATCTCGTATATTTTTCCATTATGACATAATTTTTATGGGAATAGATGACATTGAAGTCGTCGTCCTTACTTGTCACGTTGGAAATTTTCAATTAACGTGGTGAGAGTGGGATAGTTCGTTATGTTCTCCACGTTGATTTAGTTTCATGGTCTTATGAGGATCTAAGGCCTGAGAGGGGATCTCTCATCCCGGTTTGTGCATGTATAAACGCCAATGTTGCACCCTTATAATTTTATATTTGTAAGATATATGGGATCATTACTCACGCCTGTACTGGTATACTATTGTAAGTATAGTGAATTCGATTTCAATGGATTTCTCATTTATGGCTTAGACTACTGTGCAAGGGTTCTCGACTTTGCCCATTTCGATCAGTGGCATTCTATGGATCTGATGACAAGTGGACGATGGAGATGCTGCGTATCAGATGGGGTTTTGTTCATTGGGTTGAACGAATTGTATTAACTCCGAAAGTTGCATTTGGAGATGTTCTTCGGCTCGTCATTCCTCTTGATCGACTTATGAGGTTTTCACTCTTCTCAATCTGGGGAGACGCAGCGTTAATCTCGTTCCAGCTCCTGGGCGCCACCATTTTTTGTTTCATCGCCATACAGGTATATGAAGTTTGTTGTTTTGTTCGGTTTAAATTCCTCATCATTCAAATTTGGAAGATAACCATCTTAGCCACCCAAAATTTGATTCCTGGTGGTTTATCATTCTGCTATTTTGACTTGGGGTATATTATATCAGTGCTAGTTGGGTTTTGCTCTAATATTAACCTTGGCAGGGTAGGCATTCCTGTTGTTCGTGTCTTTCATGGCCGTCGTTGATTCGTTCGCTGAGTTTTCCCTGGCTCACAGTAAGACGTTGCTACACAAGTAAGCCATCGATTTGTTGGAAGTACTTCATCCTGGGTTTTTTTTTGTTCTGACAAGTGTTTTCACCATACTTCTTTTGCCTCTCTACAAGACGAACTTGTTAGCCAAGCCCTCAAATTTCAGAGGTAAATCTTCTGTTGTGGTGCTGAGTTCATGACATTATATTATGAAGGGTCCTCAATTTTTCTGGTTATAACGAGCTCTCATGTCGCCCTAAAATTTTATTGCAGGTAGTTTCGAATCCCGTTGAGGTTTTCCCTCAATGATAATTGATGGATTTTTCATTTATTCGGCTTGACGTCGTTGACCTTGGGTTTCAGGTCGGTATCAACGTGACCTCAGTCCAAGCATGACCTAGCTTGTTCGTGGTTGTTACATGAAGTGTATCTAGACATTTCAAGTTCTATATTGTCCAAAAAGTTTCTACTGTAATAAGTATTTATGCCCGAACTGGGACTGTGAACAATTTTATGAAATTCCCAAATTAATTTAAATTTTGTAATATTGTCATAAACCCACGAAAATCTTGTGTCACAATGGGTTTCAGAGGTGAATATATATATATATATATATATATATATATATTCTATCAATTCTCTGTCACTGCTACGAGTGACAGATCAATAGTATTTTCTGTCAGATCCTAGATTTCTATCTTTGTGTTAATACTTATGGGAAATGGTTTTTTCTTTTTCCCCAAAACTTTTTATGCTAAATTTTGAGTGAAGAATTTTATAGTTTTGCCAGTCTTAATTTCCTCTTCTATAATTACTTATGGCTAGTGAGCCACTTCAGAATTTCAAAGGTACCATTCCCTATGGTCATGGAAAGGATTTGTACTTCTCATATCCATGGTTCAGTCTATGTTCTCATGTTCAGTACACAATAATGACATCTCATAGGCTATTTGGTCAGTAGATAGGTCGATGATATCAATTGCCTTATTAAGAATTTGCTTCCTGAATCATTCAGGCTTTCCATGGTTTTGAGACACAGTTGAGTATTTTTTTTTCCAGTAATTGTTCCATGCTTTTTAAATAGGTTCTTACTGGTTTCTTGTCTCCTAATAAAAGTGGAAAAGTAATATCTTAGTCCTCCTTTTATTTTCCTGTATCTCTTTATGCTGTCACTAGTGCAAATAGATATTCCTATTATGCTCATGCTCTAATAACTTCTACCAACTCCTTATATAAAATTTAATTAACTGCTAATCAATCCAGTTGATGTAATAGTCTTTATCACTCAACTTTCTCTCACATATTAGTCTCAGCTTCTTATGAGAGATTGTTTCGTTGTATTAAGTATTAATGGGCAGTCTCATGCTAATTATTGTGGGTACCTGTATTCTACCATTATAGCTTCAATTTTATTAACTTCTCCACCAACTACTATTATGGTTAATTTCCCTCACTAATTGATCTTTGCTTCATTCTGTTATAGAAATAATTATATGCAGAATAATTGCTATTATGTTTCGTTATGTATGATGGTGTGATATTGATTCTAGAATCCTTATGTATTTCACCTTAGTTTCTACAAAATTTAGATTACAGCCTATCCATTATTTAAATATCAGCAGGAACTCTCACACGTTTTCTCAAATATATACCCGCCAAATTCATTCTAGCAACTCATGATAAAGTTAAATTATCTGTGGAGGAATATGTATCCTCAGATTTAAACCAATCCTGGTTTAGAGATTCTGCTAGATTATCCTCTACAGATTTCTATTTCTACAACTATACAGAATTAAGAGGGTGAATTTCTTATGTTTAATTCTATTAGATGTAGAAACTAACAAGTCTAACATCCAAATCAGACAATTATGTGTAACCAATCTATACATCCTGAAGTAATAAACACCAAGCAACTTAAAGACATACCACTGTTGAAATTGACCAACCTCCCAACCTTAGAGTCCTTCTGTCTCCCAGAACTCACCCCCGAGCTGAGATCGTCTCCTAGAACAGACCAACCTCTAATATGTTTAGGAATAGCTTATTTAAGCTTTTGCTCCCCAAAGCTTGTTTCTAATTCTGCGTCCAGAATTTCAGGATGCTTTTCTTCCTGTTTGCCTAGGCTTCCCTTATTTAGGGATTTTTAAAGCTATTTTTTGCTTTTCCTATCTTTTTACCTCTTCCCAACTACTCTCCACATCATTGGGGAAACTAGATTTTCCTCAAAATCTAATTTGGAAATAAATTCTTTCAAGGATTTTTGAAAGATTTTTGGGGAAAGTATTTGCCTTTATCCATCCTCATGGATTTAGCAAGTGATCTCATAATTCTCATTTTGGTCAATCTGCACAGAATTATTTTATTCATTTTCTCAAATTAAATATTTAATTACATCCACAAAATACTTATCCATTTGGGGTCCACTCCCCTTAGGATTAAAGTTCAAATGTCTAGCTTTAAAAGAAAACATAAACTAGGGGTGTTACATATTCCCCCTCTAAAAGTAAACACCGTCCTCAGTGTTGGTATTTAACTACTAGAGTTCATTTTTTTTTTCAAACAAAAATGGATATTTTTCCATCATTTCAGCTTCTCTTTCCCAGGTAACTTCTTCAGCAGTAAAGTGCTTCCACTGCACCTTTACTCTTGCTACCATCCGATTCCTCAATTCAATTTCTTCCCGCTCCAATATTTGAAGCGGTTCTGGAAGGAACTCCCCTTCTGGTTCCACCTGTATCACATTCCAATCAACAATGTGAGAAGCATCATGTACATACCTTTTTAATAATGAAACATGAAACACATCATGAACTCTAACATGGGGTGGTAAGGCCAGCTTGTAATCCACTGGTCCCACCCTTTCTAATACTTCAAAAGGCCCACAATATCTAGGAGCCAGTTTTGCACAATTTCCAGCATAAAGTGTGCTTTTTTTTGGTTTAATACACAAATACACATGTTCCACCACTTTAAATTCTCGATGTACTCTTTTCTTATCAGCATAGTTCTTCTGGCGATTTTGTGTTGTCTTGATGTTTCTTTGTATTTGTTTAACAATTCTTTCCATCTCTTGTAAGGCATCTGGTCCTAACATTAGCTTATCTTCAGGTTGGCTCCAACTCAAAGGAGTACGACATTTCCTTCCATAGAGTGCCTCAAATGGACTCATTTTGATAGAGGATTGGTAGCTATTTTTATAGGCAAATTCAGCTAAATGCAAGTAGTCTTCCCACTTTGATGGCCTATCCATCACATACATTCTTAACATATCCTCCAAAATCTGGTTTGTTCTCTCTGTCTGCCTGTCTGTTTGCGGGTGATATGCAGTGCTAAAATTCAACTTAGTGCCCATGCCCCCAAACAAACCTTTCCAAAAGGAAGTTGTGAACTTAGCATCTCTATCTGACACAATCATCTTTGGGACTCCATGTAACCTTACTATCTCTTTTAAAAACACATCTGCTACTTGGGCTGTCCCAAAAGTAGACTTTACAGGTATGAAGTGTGCAACTTTTGTTAAAGTGTCTACTACTACCATCACTGAATCGTGTTGGTATTTAGTCTTGGGTAGCCCTGTTATAAATCTATAGAAACTATGTCCCATTTCCATTCTGCAATCGGCAAAGGATTTAGAAGACCAGCAGGATGCTGATGTTCAACTTTAACTAGTTGACATTCCATGCATCTAGCTAAATATTATGCTATATCCCTTTTCATTCCTGGCCAAAACAACTTCTTTTTCAAAGTTGTTAACATTTTCTGATATCCAGGATGCCCTGCATACGGCTGTTTGTGATATTCATCTAAAATATCTCTCTTCAAGGACTCCACATTGGGGATATATAATATGTTTTGTAGCAGATCAACCCTTTTTGGTTTTGAGTGAAATCAACCATCTCCCTCTTTAGTATTTTCACTTGTAGGTTCTCATAATTTGAATCTTGGTCTGCTACCTTCTTCACCAATTCTTCTAAATCAAAATTTGCACTACTCCCAATGCTGTTTATGTGTTGGCAAGCATTTCTGCTCAGAGCATCAGCAATTTTGTTCTCTTTCCCCCTGATATGTTTTATGTCCATATCAAATTCACTTAGAAAAGACAGCCATCTGGCTTGTCGAGCATTCAAATTAGTTTGGGAAAAGAAGTATTTAAGACTACTATGATCTGTCATCAATGTAAATTTATTTCCAAGAAGATAGTGTCGCCACATCTTCAAGGCATGAATAACAGCAGCCAACTCCAAATCATATGCACTATAGTTCTGTTCATGTGTCTTCAGTTTCCTAGACTCATATGCAATAACTGAATTTTCCTGCAAAATGACTCCTCCCAACCCCTCTCTACAAGCATCTGTGCATACAACAAATTCTTTATCAGGATCTGCAATTTTCAAGATAGGGGTTGTAGTGAGTTTTTGTTTTAATTGTTCAAATCTGTTTTGGCACTTTTCAGTCCACTCAAATTTGACACCCTTTCTTTGTAGTGAGGTTATGGGATATGCTATGGCAGAAAATATTTCAACAAATCTGCGATAATAACCTGCAATCCCCATAAATGACCTCACTGCTGAAACATCAGTTGGCACAGGCCATTCTTTAATAGCCTTTATCTTTTCAGGGTCAACAGCCAACCCTTGTTTAGAGATAATATGTCCCAATTATTGAATCTTGTCTTTATAAAATTCACATTTGCTGAACTTGGCATATAACTGGTTTTCGTTCAGAGTTTGCAACACTATTCTCATGTGCTCTTTATGTTCCTCCTTATTTTTGGAGTAAACTAAGATATCATCTATGAACACAAGTACGAATTTATCCAACTACTTGTTTAACACACTATTCATTAGGCACATAAAGGTGGCAGGGGCATTTGTCAAACCAAAAGGTAGGACTACAAATTCGTAGTGACCATACCTGGTTCGAAAAGCTGTTTTGCTAATGTCTTCCTCCTTAATTCTGAGCTGGTGATAACCAATCCTTAAGTCAATCTTCGAAAATACTGAAGCTCCTCTCACTTGGTCAAAAAGATCATTAATTCTGGGCAAAGGGTATCTATTTTTTTATAGTCAACTTATTCAGTTGACGATAATCAATGCACATCATAAAGGTTCCATCCTTATTTTATACGAATAGAACCGGTGCTCCCCAAGGAGACACACTCGGTCGGATATAGCCCTTATCCAGCAATTCTTGCAATTTCATTTTCAGTTCCATGAGTTCGGGGGGACTCATTCGATAAGGGGCTCAGGAAACAGGTGTTGCTCCCGGCACCAAATCAATTGAAAAGTCAATTTCTCTCTTAGGGGGAAGATGAGGAATCTCATCTGGGAATACTTCCTTAAACTCTCTCACCACCAGTAATGTATCCATCAAATTTGATTCAGGTTGTTGTTCTAATTCTTCAACATGTACTGCTTACACTTGGTATCCTTTCCTAGCTGTTCATTTTAATTGCAGTGCTGATATTTGTCTTACAAAGATAGGTTTTGGTTTTCCCTTGAGAATAAAAGGTTTCCCCTCATCATCTACACAATGCAGGGTATTACCCTAGAAATTCATCATGGCCTTTTTCTTTTCCAACCAGTCCATTCCTATCAGCAAGTCATATGAACCTAATGGCAGAATGTTCAAATTTACTTCTATTTGAAAATCATTTAATTTAATTGTTGTTCGGGGCAATTTATGTGTTACCTTCCTCTTGGTTCCAGTGGCCAGCTGAACCAACCATGACTGCTTAAATTTTTCAGTTTTAAGATTACATTTCTTTACCACTTGTGGACTAATGTAACTCAAAGAAGCACCCGGATCAATTAAAACAGTAACAGACTGGTCAGAAATCTTACCCTCCATTTCAACCATGGTAGCTTGATGTTCTGCTTGTCGATTCTCCAAGGCTGCACTGATAGTGGGTATATTTCTTGCTATGTCATTTACTGTGGTCGCTTCTCGATCTCTCATAATCATCTGAATGTTTTTGTGGGGACAATCCCTCAACAGATGGGGTTCTCCACATCCCCAACATTTCAAAGGTTCCCTCATTTTAACTTTGCCCTCTTTCTTATTGTCTCCATCTATTTGTTTTGAACCCACTTGGGACTAAGCAGTTTGACTTTATTTGGGTTTATTAAATTTCTTTCGCTGATGATCTCTGCCAAAGTTCTTCAAATAAGCTGGTTTCTGTTTCTTCCCCTTGAATTCACCCTTATTTATCCAAATTTTTCCATGTTCATTTTTACCTTTGAACTGTTGGTAACATAATCTGGCTTTTCTCACCGCTTCATCCATGGTTTTTGGATTATCGAACTCTATTTTCTCCTTGTACACAGCAGGCAAATAGTTCAGAAACCTTTGCACCTTTGCCTTCTCTTCCCTAATGTAAGGGACATATCTCAACAGATTTGTAAACTTAGTAACAAATTCATCAATAGTAAGCTATCCCAGTCTAAGCTCATGAAATTCTTTAAACTTAAAATAGCGGTTTTTAAACTTAACCTAGAAATCTTCTCAGGTAACTGTCTTTTCATCAATGGCATGAATCATTTTCGTCTCCTCCCACCACAAGGTAGCCTTACCTTGCAGCTAGTAGACAACTAATTTGGCTTTCAGATTGCTTTCATACTCATAGACTTGGAAGTATTTAATCATATTCAACAACCAAGCTTCAACATCTTCCTCCTTCTCCCCATCATAGGAGGGAGGCTTGATCTTTTGTAATTCTCCCTGTAATTCATTTTTCTGCATATACTGATGCCTAACCGCATCCTCTTCCTCAGACTCATCATTCTTCCTCTTTTCGGAACCTTCACCTTCTTGGCTGTTCCGCGAAGTTAGCTCTCTGATGAGCTTTTCCTACTCCTCACTGGCTAATGACAATCTGTCATTCTGGCTTCTCATCTCAGCCATTTCGCGTTACAAACTGTGCAACATAGCCATCACCGAAGCGTTGGGATCTGGAGTATTATCTTTATCACGCAAATCGACATAAATTTCATCATTTCCAGCCATTGGAATTGTTTGTTCCAGCACCAGACTGTACACTAAACAACACAGATCAGTAATAATAATAAAAAATATATAAACATACAATGAGAACATAACAACAGTCAGCTCAACACAACAGCCTAGTTTTATGTAACATGAGCTCTGATACCATTTGTAACACCTCCTCTTAACCACTGCACAAATTTTTTTTTTTTTCTTGTCATACCATACTACTGTGCTTTTAATTTTCAGCTCCATTTAGATATACCATTGAGTTCCAATAAGTACGAAAGGCTATGGCAGAACTTCCTATTTTTATACCTATATCTTGGATCCTTATTTCGCTTTGATTTATTTCTCCCTTAATGGTTGGGGTGACTTATGTTGTACATATCTATATATCCATGTCTCAAATGTATATACCTATGGTGAATGTAATTGTATGGATCCATAATTGAGTGTTATACTCATAATAATTACACCCACACTTCTTTATAAAGTTCACCACGCATAGAGGCTTTTGGATTTCATTTATCTATTCCTATTGATGCATCGTGAATATGTCACACAATTCTTGCTAAGTCCTTGTAACGTTTCCATAAGCTGGAAAACATTGGTTGGGTATCGAATTTATCCAATATGCTTGATAATTTAATTCAATTTATGTCCTTTCTTAGTGGGCATTTCTATTCATTCAGTTCCGTCTTGCGGTCATGGTTTAATGGGATGATGCATCGTACCTTTGGCACCATAGAGATCTCGTATATTTTTCCATTATGACATAATTTTTATGGGAATAGATGACATTGAAGTCGTCGTCCTTACTTGTCACGTTGGCAATTTGCAATTAACGTGGTGAGAGTGGGATAGTTCGTTATGTTCTCCACGTTGATTTAGTTTCATGGTCTTCTGAGGATCTAAGGCCTGAGAGGGGATCTCTCATCCCGGTTTGTGCATGTATAAATGCCAGCGTTGCACCCTTATAATTTTATATTTGTAAGATATATGGGATCATTACTCACGCCTGTACTGGTATACTATTGTAAGTACAGTGAACGATTTCAATGGATTTCTCATTTATGGCTTAGACTACTGTGCAAGGGTTCTCGACTTTGCCCATTTCGATCCGTGGCATTCTATGGATCTGATGACAAGTGGACGATGGAGATGCTGCGTATCAGATAGGGTTTTGTTCATTGGGTTGAACGAATTGTATTAACTCTGGAAGTTGCATTTGGAGATGTTCTTTGGCTCGTCTTTCCTCTTGATCGACTTATGAGGTTTTCACTCTTCTCAATCTGGGGAGACGTAGCGTTAAGCTCGTTCCAGCTCCTGGGCGCCACCATTTTTCGTTTCATCACCATACAGGTATATGAATTTCGCTTTTCTGTTTGGTTTAAATTCCTCATCATTCAAATTTGGAAGATAACCATCTTAGCCACCCAAAATTTGATCCCTGGTGGTTTATCGTTCTGCTATTTTGACTTGGGGTATATTATATCAGTGCTAGTTGGGTTTTTCTCTAATATTAACCTTGGCAGGGTAGGCATTCCTGTTGTTCGTGTCTTTCATGGCCGTCGTTGATTCATTTGCTGAGTTTTCCCTGGCTCACAGTAAGACATTGCTACACAAGTAAGCCATCGATTTGTTGGAAGTACTTCATCCTGGGTTTGTTTTTGTTCTGACAAGCGTTTTCACCATACTTCTTTTGCCTCTCTACAGGATGAACTTGTTAGCCAAGCCCTCAAATTTCAAAGGTAAATCTTCTGTTGTGATGCTGAGTTCATCACATTATATTATGAATGGTCCTCAATTTTTCTGGTTATAACGAGCTCTCATGTCGCCCTAAAATTTTATTGCAGGTAGTTTCGAATCTCGTCGAGGTTTTCCCTCAATGATAATTGATGGATTTTTCATTTATTCAGCTTGACGTCGTTGACCTTGGGTTTCAGGTCGGTATCAACGTGACCTCAGTCCAAGCATGACCTAGCTTGTTTGTGGTTGTTACATGAAGTGTATCTAGACATTTCAAGTTCTATATTGTCCACAAAGTTTCTACTGTAATAAGGATTTATGTCCGAACTGGGACTGTGAACAATTTTATGAAATTCCCGAATTAATTTAAATTCTGTAATATTATCATAAACCCACGAAAATCTTGTGTCACAATGGGTTTCAGAGGTGAATATATATATATATATATATATATATATATATATATATATATATATATATATATATATATATATATATATATATATATATATATATATATATATATATATATATATATATATATATATATATATATATATATATATATATTATATCGATTGTCCGTCACTGCTACGAGTGACAGATCAATAGTATTTTCGGTCAGTTCCCAGATTTCTATCTTTGTGTTAATACTTATGGGAAATGGGTTTTTTTTTTTCCCAAAACTTTTTATGCTAAATTTTGAGTGAAGAAGTTTATAGTTTTTCCAGTATTAATTTCCTCTTCTGTAATTACTTATGGCTAGTGAGCGACTTCAGAATTTCAGAGGTACCATTCCCTATGGTCATGAAAAGGATTTGTACTTCTCATATCCATGGTTCAGTCGATGCTCTCATGTTCAGTACACAATAATGACATCTCATAGGCTATTTGGTCAGTAGATAGGTCGATGATATCAACTGCCTTATTAAGAATTTTCTCCCTGAATCATTCAGGCTTTCCATGGTTTTGAGACACAGCTGAGTATTTGTTTTTCCAGTAATTGTTCCATGCTTGTTAAATAGGTTCTTACTGGTTTCTTGTCTCCTAATAAAAGTGGAAAAGTGTTATCTTAGTCCTCCTTCTATTTTCCTGTATCTCTTTATGTTGTCACTAGTGCAAATAGATATTCCTATTATGCTCATGCTCTAATAACTTCTACCAACTCCTTATATAAAATTTAATTAATAGCTAATCAATCCAGTTGATGTAATAGTCTTTATCACTCAACTTTCTCTCACATATTAGTCTCAGCTTCTTATGGGAGATTGTTTCATTGTATTAAGTATTAATGGGCAGTCTCATGCTAATTATTGTGGGTACCTGTATTCTACCATTATAGATTCAATTTTATTAACTTCTCCACCAACTACTATTATGGTTAATTTCCCTCACTAATTGATCTTTGCTTCATTCTGTTATAGAAATAATTTGATATATGCAGGAATAATTGCTATTATGGTTCTGGTTATGTATGGATGGTATATTGACTCTAGAATCCTCATGTGTTTTCAACCATTTACTACACAATTTAGATTACAGTTCATCTATTGCTATTTTAAATATTTGTACAGGAACTCTCATACTGCTTTCTCATATATATACCTGTCAAATTCATTCTATTAAATAAGAAGCAGATTAAAGTTAAATTATCTATGGAGGAATATGTATCCTTAGATTTAAACCAACCCTGGTTTACAGATTCTGTTGGATTCCCCTCTACAGATTTATTTTTCTGCAACTATACAGAATTATGAGGGTGAATTCCTTATAATTCTGTTGAATGTAGAACTAACAAGTCTAACATACAAATCAGACAATTATGTGTAACCAATTTATACAACATGAAGTAAAAACACTAGAAAATTTAGAGACATACCACTGTTGCAATTGACCAACCTCCCAACCTTAGAGTCCTTCTGTCTCCCAGAACTCACCTCCGAGCTGAGATCATTTCCTAGAACAAACCAACCTCTAATCTGTTCAGGAATAGCTTATTTAAGCTTTTTCTCCCCAAAGCCTGTTTCTAATTCTGCGTGCAGAATATCAGGATGCTTTTCTTCCTATTTGCCTAGGCTTCCCATTTTAAGGATTTTTAAAGCTGCTTTATGCTTTTCCCAGCTTTTTACCTCTTCTAAAATACTCTCCACATCATTGGGGAAACTAGATTTTCCTCAAAATCTAATTTGGAAATAAATTCTTTCAAGTTTTTTTGAAAGATTTTTGGGGAAAGTATTTTCCTTTATCCATCCTCATGGATTTAGCAAGTGATCTCATAATTCTCATTTTGGTCAATCTGCATAGAATTATTTTATTCATTTTCTCAAATTAAATATTTAATTACATCCACAAAATACTTATCCATTTGGGGTTCACTCCCCTTAGGATTAAAGTTCAAATGTCTAGCTTTGAAAGAAAACATAAACTAGGGGTGTTACACACTACATTTTCTCCGATGAGATTAAATCCTATCCGTCCATTCCGCTAGATCTGACGGTCCAGATTTCATCGTACTCCACCTTCCCCTTCCTCCATTCCACTGTTCTGCCGATCCTCGATTAGATCTTGGGCGTCCATTCTACATATCCAATGGTCAGGATTTAATTTTCCACTGGCCCTTCCCACCTTACCACCCATGCATCTTTCCACATCGCGCTCTTATTCCCACCGTCAGATCTCTCCACCTTTCATCCAACGGCTGAAAATGCATATCGCGTAATTTCTACGCCCGAGGTTTAATGTTTCAAAATTACGTGATAAAAGCGGTTTTGGGGGGGACACGTGTCAGGCAGCGAGGCATATCGCGTTTTTTTGGAAAAATTTCAAAACCACTCCAAAGTTGCGCAAAACCAGTATTTTTCCTCTAAAACCACTCCTCCCTTATATAGTCCTTCATTTAATCCTGACCGTCGATTGTTTTAATCGAACGGCTCATATTATATCGGGTTCCCATCCATATTACTTTCATTAGACCTTCCAAAGGACTTCATCAGAAGATCTCCACCGTCAATCTCTTCCAGTGATCTGACGGCCCACATTCAATCTTCCTCCGCCCTCCTGGTCCCACCACCAAATGCCCCCGTTTCCTCTCATTTTAGCCTTTTTCCTTTGTATTCGCCCAAAGATTAAAATTTTGTGTTTTAACACTAAAAGTTATTTCTTCCACCTAATTCAGTCTAAACAACTTCACCAGTGGATCTTGACCGTTGATCACCATCTATCAGTCTAATCGGACGGTCTAAAACCCTCCTCGCACCAAACCTTCATGAGCTCATTTTTTCACCATTCCGCCATGATTTTCACTCGTTTCTTCACTGCTACCACTATTTTCATCGTTTCTCTCCATCCTCTACGAGCCTCCAAAGCATCCATCCTCCCTCCTGCATGGATTTCTTAATATGTTTATCGTCTTTTTGCAGGGTTACAGGGGCGTGAATCCGCTCTGATTCACAGCCATAGACAGTGTTTTTTAGAGCACAAGAAGATATTTTTAGAGCCAAAGATCCCAGAGGAAGGTGCCTGAGAAGGTTTAAACTCGATTTTCTGTAAAGATCAAATTATTAACTCTGTTTCAAACCTCCCGGCTCCATTAAAACCTGTGTATCCAAAGACAAGACAGAAGAGAAGCGGTAAAGAGTATCAGTGATGTTTAAAGGGATTAAAAGCTCATTATTGAAGATTAAATGCTATAATCTAGTGTCTAAAGGACGAAGATATAGATTGAAGACCTTATAAATGATCCAGAAGGCTAATAAGGCCTAAATCGCATGAAACAAGCCATATTAGTGTTTCACATTAGCATAATGTTCTTTCCCAAGGAAGGACAAGTTCCCAAAGTATTTTTTATTCTCCATCGAGTTCATGAGAAGATCACCACCCTGACAGAAGTCCTAAGATTTCCAGAGAATTAGTTACAAAGTATGGAAGGCTTGAAAGTCATTTATCTGCCTTACTTGTCCCAGTGTACAAACAGTGTACAAACTGCCAGAGAGTACTTCAAGAAACATACCTCTGGAGTTATTATCAGCCTGTCGAAGACCACTAATTTACCCAAAGAGTACTGAAAGTCAATACAGAGATATTAAAACAGAATGGGCTTCATGTACACTCCTTCCTCTGGTTTAATGGTTCATTTAAATTTCTATCTACCTCTACTGCCACACTTTCAGCTATAAGAACTCATGAGAAATACATGTTGTTGGTTGGTTATCCATGGATTGTAAGCTGTTTCTTTGAGATAGAGTTCTGTGTGTATTAGTTGTAAAATAGGCTGGGAGATGATTTCGAGCTGATATCAAGCTACTGGACAATGATGTATGTGACTGGTGTTGCTCTTTAATATGACAAGCATGTTCATTGGATCCTGATCTAAATCAGTGGTGATGTGTTCTATCTTTGTCAATTGTTTCCCTATGTTATTCATCATATTTCATTTCTCTGATAAGAATTAGTAAACTAGCTTAGGATATAATACAGTAAAGTACCCTAATGCTTCCTGCTCTTCTTATCTTTGATGTTTTCTGCTAATTGTGTGATCTAAGAACAAATTCAATATAATTTAACCAGTATAGTAGTTGGTTCTCCCTGCTTACTGATGTATGAATTTAGAGTTTGTTTTTAGATGTTCTTGTCTAGTTTTAGCAGAAATAAGTGGGATACTGGGAGGTTTAAGTTGGTTCTGTCTCACTAGGGTCCTTTTCCAACAGTTAGCCTTTCTAAGATCCCTTAAGTTGAATGTCAAAAGCAGAGAAGGTTAAAATTATTTCTCTGATCTTAGGCTTCACTTTGTGTCCATCTTGAATGTTTTCTATTATCTGAAGAGTTAATCTCATTAGGAGTTTGATCATAGATGGTTAAGGCATGTCCTGTCCCTAGATTTGCTCCTAAGTGGTCACCTTGGAAGGTTTCCTTGTCATTCACCTTCATTTCCTTATCATTTCATCCCATTACTATCATCTTAAGAGATCCTCTGATTTAGATGACTAGCCCATTTGAAAGCCTTGGATATTGAATTGCAAGTAAACCCTTTTATGACCCCATTGCTCAATGGACTTGAGTTTTCTTTGAATTATCTCCCCATTGCCAAAAATCATTCTTTTCTCACTTCTTTGTCTTACATTGAACCCTTCTTTCATGTTTCCCAACCAAACAAACAAAACAAACAAAACAACAACCCTTGTGCCCTATAACTAGCCTAATACCTTAAAATTGAACTTCAAAGATATATATTTCTTTGTCTTTATAGAGAGATCCCTCTCTGGATCCAGGAGGGCTAGATCCTGAGATACCAAAGTGGTTTGATGTTTTCTTGTCTTTTGGTATTGCCAAACCTGCCAAAACACAGGAACCACAACATAATGGCGACTCTACTGGGGAAGATTTGAGTAAAAAACTCCTTGAAACATCTCTAAGAACTCAAGGAAGACCATAGTAGCCTTGGTTTGGTAGTAAATCACTGTGGTGGACAATAAATCTTCTGAAAACATTCTAAACCTTCCACCTGACGACTGCACAGTTCCAGAATGACCATAAGACTTCACTGATGATCAATAGGCTTGCTGATTATCTTTGTTTTCACAAGACTCCACTGGGAGACCAGTCAAATTACAACATCATCCATATTAAAAGAAATGCATAGGATTAAGCTTCTTGGTTTGAAGATAGTTTGCCTCTTAAAGACTGTCATACCTGGCTAACTTTCTTCATTGAGACTTAACATACTAGCTTCAATAACAATCCATACTAGAGCTTATCCTAATCCAAACCCACCTGAGATAGTTGACAACCCTGAGAGTATTCTTAGGAAGCTTTATACATATAGGGATCCAACTATTTTTAGACACATTAATAGAGCTAATTCAGCATCTGAAAACTTTGTAGATCTATCAAACACTCAAATTGACTTACACTTACCAAGTAATTTACCAAGAACTCAGTCACTCAGTGCTATAGAACAGTCATAGTTTGAGCCTCCAAGTTCAACACAGCATAGTGGTCAACATATTGGTGATAGAGAAACCCCTCCATCTACACCTCCCGACATACATTTCATTCATAACTTGGGTCTCTCTCACCCTAGATCTGCTCAACAGTTTGTTGTTGGTCCTAGCATTTCTGTCATTCATATACCTACTGCTCAAGCCCAAACTTTACCTCCACAAAACACTACCATGGCAACACGGTATGCCCCTTTGGTGTTACCACAGCCTTTGGCTCCTCTACCCAATGATTATCATTCTAAAATCCCACATTTCACTGGAAAAGAGTCTACCACGGCTCAACACCATGTAGATAGGATGGAAGATTCCTTTGACTATATGGAGATAGAAGATGAGACAATCAAAATGAGAATATTTGCTCAGAGTTTAGGAGGAGAAGTGAAGAAGCCTTCATAAACAAATTGGAAGTTAAAATCAACCCTCTCCAAATCTTAGCAGAATACAAGAATCTCAAGAGAAATCAGGGAGAGAGTGTCCATGACTACTCTACTAGATTTAACAGTGTCTACAACACCCTTCCACCACACATGAAACCTCCCCAAGGAATGGACCTAGTGAGATACTCAGAAGGTTTTGATGCTGATATGGCCTATCAACTTAGGGAGAGAGATTATAACACATTAGAAGACATGCAAAAAGGAGCAGTGAGTGTAGAAGCAAACATGATTGAAAAAAGAGCTAGAATGAGGGCTGTAAAGAAGGTAACCTATAGGGATGACACTGCAGCTTCTTCATCTGATTCCAAATATGATAGCCTAGCCAAAAACATGGAGAGGATAGAAATAATGATGGATAAAATGGTTGTCCAAGTCAATAATCAGACCATAAACCAGAACCAAAATTTTAGGAGAAACAATCCCCCGAATAGACAAAGAGACTCTGATCAAAAATTCATACCTCCATTCCAAGAGAATTTCCTGGATGAGGAAGAAGGAATAATATAAGAATCAGAGGGAACCATCATAAACATGGTGGAGGTAGATAACCAAGATCACACCTTCTCTACAGAGGATAATCAGACCTCACACTCACATTGGGAAGAGGAAGGGTTAGAATCTGAGGACTATCGGTTAGGATTTGAAAATGCCATCATGCAGGTCCGAGAACAATACGATCTCAGAAGCAAAAATAACTTAGATACTCCCAAACCAAAAGCTTCTGAAATTGCCATTAAGAAAAGACCCGAAAATACTCCTAAAGTGACTGCTGAAAGCAACAAATCAACATCTGAGAGTTCTAGAAAAAATAAAGAAAAAGACATCCAAACTACTGATAAAACAAGTCAAGAAAATAGCAGCACTAGCATTGTAGCTATTTCTCCTGAAAAAACAGCTTCAAACATTGTACATAGTGAGAATCAGCAAGCTGATTCTACCAATAAAATAGTGGCTAACAAAACAGAATTGAACCTTTCAAAGAGTTAGTCTCCTTTCAATTTGGAAAGTGAGATAGCCAAAATCAAAATTTCAGTTCCTCTCATTGAGTTGGTGACCCAATATGTATATAAAGGTCAAATTTTGAAAGCTTTAAACTTAGGAGAAAACAGTGACACTGTCAACTTAAATGATGATCAACTAGCTCTTTTGTTTGGCCTGAAAATTGAAGGGAAATTTCAAGAAGGAGTAGTACCTCCTTTTTATGTCAGCCTCAATATCCATGACAAAATCTTGCATAATGCTATGCATGACTCTGGAGCTTCACACAACCTTATTCCAAAGGTGATTATGGAGAGGTTAGGCCTAGAAATAACCAGACCTTATAAGGACTTATATTCCTTTGACTCTAGTAGGGTGAAGTGCCTTGGCCTAATCAAAGATATTTGTGTGAATTTGACTCAAATCCCAGCCAAATGCATGGTAATGGATGTTGTAGTGGCTGATGTACCTCCTAAGTACGGCATGTTGTTGTCAATATCATGGGGTGCCAAACTGCAAGGTACAATGCAGATGGACATGACTTATGCCATGATCCCTGTCTTTAGCCAGCTTAGAAGACTATATAGAAAGGCACACATGAAGTTTATGGTTAGAAGCCCTGAGAAACCAGAAAATTCCCCTCTCTACTCCATCCACACAGACCTAGACTCTTTTATCCTTTACAATGATGAGTTTACAGATGAACAAGAGCTAGGAAACACTGATTCAGATAGCAGAGTAGAGCCCACAGATCTTAACACAATGGCAACTCTAGATATAGAGGAAAATGAGAGAGAAACTTTAGAACAGTGTACTGAATCAAAAGACCAGAGTGAACAAAACCAAGACTGCAAACAACAGATTACTCATCACTCTGAACTCCACGAAAATCCTAAAGAAAAAAACATTATACAACATGGTGCAGACCTCAGAATACAACATGAGGGTGAACGTAGAATTAGAGATGAAGATGATAATAAGTTTGCAAAAAATCCCTTATGGAGAATGAATTTTGATGGGTCTTGCACTAGAAGGAATGCAGGAGCTGGAGTATGGTTGCACAATACTGAAAGCAATTATGCTGAGAGTCATGCCTTCAAGCTAGATTTTAAATGTACAAACAACATTGCAGAGTATGAGGCTCTTATCCTAGGATTGAATCTATTGAAAAAACTAAGAGCCCAAAGGATAATTGTACATGGAGACTCTGATTTAGTCATCAAACAAGTAAATGGAGAGTACACTGCGAATAATTCCAGATTAAGGGCATACAGAAATGATGCCATGGATCTGTTGAAAACATTCATAGAATACGAGCTTGTGTTTATCCCTAGGGACCAGAACATTGTCGCAAATGGATTGGCCTGCGCTGCTAGTTCATATCAGAGACTACCTAGTAATAAACATATCATTATTCAAAAAAAATATAGACCAGCAGTGCCAGACAACGAGAAACATTGGCAGGTCTTTGAAGGTGACAAACAGATAGAGGATTTCTTGCTTTGTAGGAATGAGTTTGAATTACCTAATTCAGACTCTAAGTCCAATGAAAACTGTGTGAGTAAAGAACCTCCTGCTGAGGAAAAACCATCCTGTTCTACAGAAATAAACATGTTGACCAGATAATTTGAAAAACGAACTGAAGAATACATGAAATCAGGTAAAGAAGAAATAGAGGTGTTGTAGTCCAAAGACAAAAGCATACCTAGAGGATTAGCACCCTTAGAAGACCTTTTTTATTTTAACGATGTGGCAAAGAAGCCCACTATAGAACACACTGAATCAGATGTTGAAGAATGCAATATAGGCAGCCATGACAAGCCTAAAATGATTGAATTATCTAAATCCTTGCCAGCACACATCAAGAAGAAATACATTGACTTATTTAAAGAGTTTGTCGATGTGTTTGCTTGGAGCTATGAGGACTTAAAGGCCTACGACACAGAGATCATCCAGCATAGGATCCCATTGAAAGAAAACCAAAAACCCTTTAGGAAAAAACTGCACAGAATTAACCCAGTACAACTACCTCTGGTAGAAAAGGAAATCAAGAAAATGTATGAGGCAGGAATCATAGTGCTTGTGAGGTTTTCTGATTGGGTATCTAACCTTGTAGCTGTAATAAAAAAGACAGGAGAAATCAAACTGTGCATTGATTTTAGAAACCTTAACAGATCCTCCCTAAAAGACAATTACCCTTTACCCAAAATGGAACACATCCTACAAAGGGTAGTTGGTTCAAAGAGGATTTCTCTGTTAGATGGTTTCTCAGGGTATAACTAGGTCTTAGTACTCCCAAAAGATCAAATAAAAATAGCTTTCACCACTCCATGGGGCACTTTCATGTATGTGAAAATGCCTTTTGGACTAATGAACGCTGGTGCAACCTTCCAAAGAGCTATGGACATCACATTTTCAGAGGAAATATGTCACTTCATCGTAATCTACCTTGATGACATAAAAGTTTATTCCAAAACCGACGAAGAGCACCTTAAACATCTGAGAAAAGTATTTGAGAAATGTAGAAGGTTCGGGCTATCTTTAAATCCCAAGAAGATAGTATTTAGGCTTCAAGAAGGTAAACTTCTTGGCCATATTATATCAGAAAAGGGGATTAAAATAGACCCAAAAAGAGTTGAGGGGATACTGCAGATTAGCCACCCAATGAACATAAAGGAATTGTAGTCCTATATTGGGAAGATTAACTTCTTAAGGAGGTTTATTCCCAACTTAGCAGAACTCCTAAGAAATATGACTAACATGCTTAAGAAAGAAGTGGGAGTTAAGTGGAATCTAGAGGCCAAAAAGTCCTTCGAACTAGTAAAACACGCACTCACCCGAGCAATAGTTCTGATCAGCCCAGATTTTTCTAAAGATTTCCTTATTTTCTCCTTTGCTTCAAAGAATACTGTGGCCGTTGTCCTCTTACAGAAAAGCCCATAAGGAAAAGAACAACCAATCCCTTTCTTTAGGAAAGCATTGAGAGACGCACCCTTGAAATATAATATAATGGAAAAACAGGCTTATGCTTTGATAAAGGCCTTAAAAGACTTCAGGGTGTATATTCTGCATTCTCACATCATTTCCTACGTGCCTAACATAGTGGTAAAAGACATTTTTTCCCAAGATATAGATGGCAAGACGGGCAAATGGATTGCTATAATACTAGAGTATGATTTGGAGATCAAACCCACAAAACTTGTCAAAGGTCAAGGCTTAGCAAAATTAATGGCTGAATCTAACTTACAAGCCCTTGACATAAACATGGTAGATGCTTTGGATGAACATGAAGGATTACCCACTCCTACTATTGAAGAACAATTCCAAAACTCACCTTGGTATGCTGGCATCTTGTATGTGCTTACAAATATTAATGCTCCTCCTGATTTATCTAAGACTAAGCCAAGGTTTTTAAAGTTAAAAGCTATAAAATATTGCATTTTAAATGAATGTTTATACTGGAAAAATGCAAATGGTTTATTGCTTAAATTTTTTCCTGAAGTTGATGCAGATAGGGTCAAACATGAGTTCCATGAAGGGGAGTTTGGAGGCCATCTATACTGGAAAACCACTACCAACAAAATCCTTAGAGCTGGTTTTTACTGGCCTACCCTCTTCCAAGATGTACATAAAATGATAGTTGCCTGCCATAAGTGCCAAAATTTTGAGGGAAAAAGAAAAATCCTCCCATTACCGTTACAACCTATCACTGTTGAAGCTCCTTTTCAACAGTGGGGCCTAGATTTCATAGGAGAAATCCATCCTGCTTCATCTGCCCAACACAAATGGATTCTCACAGCCACAAACTATTTCACAAAATGGATAGAGGCCATCCCTACTAGGAATTCCATATATTTTGTCATTATAAAATTTCTTGAAGACCACATCCTATCTAGATTTGGTTGCCCTAGGAAGATTATCACTGATAATGCTGCTGCTTTTGGTTCCAAAAAGATGATTGATTTTTGTCATAGGTATCAGATTGCACTTGGTCATTCTACTCGCTATTGTCATAGGGTAATGGGCTAGCAGAATCATCAAATAAGAGTTTAGTGACCATCATCAAGAAATTGTTGGAGGAGAACAAAAGATCATGGCATAACAAGTTCGTTCATGCTTTGTGGGCAGACAAGTTGACAACAAATAAATCCATCGAAATATCTCCATATCAGCTTGTCTATGGGGTAACTGCAGTATTCCCTACCAGCTTGGGGGTACCAGTGATAAAATTGGTCCAATAAATACAGACAGAAGAGAAAAACATGGTAAGGAGGATCAATCAAACTATCCATCTCCAAAAAACAAGAGAAGAGGTCTACAACAGAGCTCAAAAAGTGCAAGAGAACATCAAAAAATTGTTTGATAAAAGAACAAAAGCTTGTGATTTAAAAATTCGAGACAAGGTGCTTAAGTGGGACTCTAGGAGAGAGGACAAGGGTAAGAATGGAAAATTTGACAGTTTGTGGCAAGGTCGTTACATCATCCAATCCACCATTGGTCCCAATGCCTTTTTTCTACAAGAATTAGATGGTACAGATCTGTTTGGGGGTCCTGTCAATGGCAGGATGCTCAAGCATTGCTACTGTTGAAGTTCAGAGTTTAAAGTGTTCACTTCCATCGTAAATACCATTGCTTTGTTCAGTTTTAAAGAAAAAGGAAAAATACAAAAAAAAATAGAGAAAGAAAAGGTTCAGACAAGCTCAAAACCTGAGCCAAATTAAGGGAAAGGCTGGTTCTAATATGCCAAAACCTGAACCAGTAAAGAAAGAAAAAGAATCAGCTCTAACAAGCTCAAAACTAGAGCTGAAATGAAGAAGAAAAGTGACTCTAACAAGCTCAAAATTTGAGTCGCAAGAAAAAGAAGGATGCTCTAAAGTTTCACAACTTCAAGCCTTCACATTTTGGTTTCAATTTCCTACAAAGTTCAGTTCATGTGCAGCTGTCTTTATGCCATGTACCCACAGCAAACCAGACAGTCTAATCTTGGTTTGACTGTTTTTAAATTTCTGTTTTAGAATGTAGAGAAAGAAATATGCTAGACAGTTTAATCCTAGCAGGTATTAGTTTAGGTAGCGAAGCTATGAGACCAACTGTTTAATTTGGTCTCATGGAGGAATAAGAGTAGAATTAGATTATTTTTTTCTGCTTTCAATAAAAAATGATGAAGAAGGTCTGCAAGTCTAAATGCACCTTGAAGAAAAAATGTTAGGACTGTAGGATGGGTAGGTAGATTGTTTGGGAAAATATTTTCTGCTAACTTAATATCCATCATGTTCGTAGCAGCTGATCAAAGAAGAAAAAGATGTTTAAAGATCAAGAATCTGGCCTACTTCCTAAAGATTATTTCTAAAGTTTTTGACACCTTCAAGAAGATGCCATCCCCATGTGGAGCCACTGTTAGCCACCTATAAATTTTTGTCAAGCAAACATGTGGCTAAATATGTTTCTGAGTCTTCAAGAGATACATTTCCTTTGAAAACCTATCATTCTTGAAGCCTCCATGTGTCTTCTATCCTTTAAAAGACCTTCAATGTTGTTTCCATTGTAGAACCTTGCTGTTTTGTGAAAAATAATGCTTCAAAAGGCCTCTATAATTGCCCATTTTCACTCATTTCCCTTCATTTTCATTAAGCCTCCTTTTCCTCTTTAGAACCTCCATATCCCTCTAAAAAGCCTCCAAAATCCTTTTAAGCCATTAAAAATCCCTTTTACAGTTTTAAAACACCCTATTTTTCCAATGCGATGAAACTTTATAGAACTTTTTTGTTGCCCAGGGCTTCTCACAGATCGAGGGGATTGATTATGAAGAAACCTTTGCACCTGTTGCACGGTATTCTTGCATAAGGACCATCCTTGCTCTCTCAACGCAGATGGGTTGGCACATTCATCAGATGGATTGAAGACTGCATTCCTTAATGGGATCATTGAGGAAGAAGTGTACATTGAGCAGCCTGAAGGATTTGAGATCTTCAGTAGCGATTCACATGTGTGCAGACTCAAAAGAGTGTTGTATGGGCTGAAGCAAGCACCCTGTGCTTGGTACACATGGATAAAAAACTATTTCACTAGACTTGGCTTCATGAAGAGTGAGGCAGATGCAAACCTATACCAAATTGTGGTGGAGGGTAAGATTTTAATTATTTTTCTTTATGTTTATGGTTTAATACTAATGGGTGATGAGCAGTTGATACACTCATGCAAGGAGGATCTTGTAAATGAGTTTGAGATGAAGGATTTGGGCCTCCTTCATTATTTCCTTGGATTGGAAATATGGCAACGAGAAGTTGAACTATTTGTGTCTCAAGGCAAGTATGCTTGGGAGATACTTGGTAGGTTTCACATGTAGGACTGCAAGCCCATGGACACTCCTCTTCTAGGAAACTGGAGGAAAGAGGATGCTACATCGGAAGAGGTAGTGGATGCTACTGTCTATCAACATTTGGTTGGTTCGCTCATGTATTTAGTTAATACAAGACCAGACATATGCTATGCAGTGAACCAGCTTAGTCAAGCGATGGATAATCCTACCAAGCTCTTTTGGAAGGCAGGCAAGCATGTCCTGAGATATCTGAGGGGCACATCTGAGTATGGATTATGGTACAGACAGATGGATGAGGTGAGATTGCATGGCTTCACGGATGCATATTGGGCAGGCAACCCAACAGACAGAAAGATCACATCAGGAGGGGTTTTCAGTATCAGATCTACAACAGTTTCTTGGTACAATAGGAAACAAAGATCTATGGCACTCAGTTCAGCGGAAGCAGAATACATGGCAACAAGTCAAGCTGCATGTGAGGCTATCTGGATGAGGAATATCCTAGTTAGTTTTTTTGGTTCTCATTTAGATCCTACAGTGATACATTGTGATCATCAGAGTTGCATTAAACTCTCGATTAATCCTATGTTTCATGATAGATCTAATCATATAGATATCTGGTATCATCATATCATAGATTGTGTGGAGTAGAAGATCATGTTGCTTTAGTACATTCCTATGGAAGATCAGGATGCAGATATTCTGATGAAGGCGCTCACCAGGAGCAAATTCGAATACCATAGAGGCAGGATCGGGGTGAAGGATAATCCCTATCTTGTTGAGAGGGAGTGTTGAGATTCAACAAGATGATGAGCTTAGCGAAAATTAAGCACCTTCACTAAGTGGGCCCCACAGACTATTTTTAGGTGGGTGAAATCGCGAAGTTGGGAAACATTTTTTGGCGGATGGTTAGAATTCGGGAGAAATTTTTAATTTCTCGGCTGAGAAAAAAGTCAACTAAATTTCTCGGCCGAGAGTTTTCAAAACTCTCGTCCGAGAGATTTTAAATATTTCGGACGAGAGTTTGGTCGGGTTTAACATGAGTTAAAATTATCTCGGACGAGAGTTATGCATTTTCTTGTCCGAGAGTTGTGGTCACATAAAATCTCGGGAAAAATTTTCGGACGAGAGTTACAAAAACTCTCGGACGAGAGTTTTTAAACTCTCGTCCGAAAGTTTTTCTAACTCTCGTCCAAGAGTTTTTCCAACTCTCATCCGAAAAGTTTTTAAACTCTCGTCCGAGAGTATTTATCATTCATTCATATTATAATATA